>CM051027.1:33330117-34000117 GCA_027627225.1 Congeria kusceri | reverse complement strand
GACGAGATTTTATTGACAATGTGTTTAGCCATACAGAAAGCTCAATTGTTTGACGGATATGGCTCGTAAAAACATTCATGCACTCCCAACGGTGTTTGACGGACTTTATCCTAGGTAGGCGTGGTTATAAATCCCATAACGTATCGTAAATTGTGTTTTAAAATGAGGCGCTATATTACGTTATTCGTATCCATAATTTTGATTGTCAATTTGTGAAATGGATAAGGATATTACCGGGATAAAAAGAAAACGTTAAATATACTAATCAAATGTTTTTAAATGCCTTTTAACTTTTCCCGTCAACGCTAGTAGTTGTTGTCAAACACGTTTTTAGTTGTTAGTAAGGTGTAAACTCCGCCCTAAAAATCGCCTTATTTGATATCGCTAATGAGATCGTTGTGGCCGGGACTACACAGTTCAGTCACACTGTTGGAAGTTAGACCTTATCGATCAATACGGCGTTCGTTTATGGCCCTGTGATTAAAAATCGGTGTAATAGATAAAGTGATTAAGGGTTGTCGCTTTGAAAATTAAAGCATGACGGCGTTTTTTAAGCATTTCGGCAAATGACTTACTGCTTTGAAGGCATGTCGGACCCGACATGCGAAACAGGCCTGCGGAAAACCCTGCCCTTGTCGGATTCTTGGAAAAGAACCTTTGCATCAATAACTGATATATGTGCACCAATAACTGATTCCCTTTGTTGTCGGATTCTTATAAGAATCTTTGCATCAATACTGATACACTTCAGTGTTGTCGGATTCCCAATCGAATTTTAACATCGTGATCCCACTCTTCAAACTGAACACAAAAACTACTTTAAGTCAAACGGGTGAAGGGGAAAAACGGTAAATATGTATATTTTATAAAATATAGGATTAGTCTCCCTTGGTTTGTTGCGTTATGTTAATAAAATGTAGTAAAGTTAGTCAACGCAATAATTGAAACTATTATTAATTTATTATTATGATCCACGAAAACATATTTACACGAGTAGCAACGTTTGCAGATGTAATAATGGAATGGATTGATGGAATATTATTTGATTTGGTGAAATACATTTGTATTACTGTAACAATATTTATTTAGACAAATGTCTAACAATGTTTCGATTAAGCCTTTTTGCAAATAAGCGATCTGAAAAACTACTGAATTACTTGTCGCATTTATTTGGCTTAAATGTATTGACTGACGAAGTCACACAACCCACTGAACACATACATACAGGACTAATTTTTTAATAGTCCCTACCCTCCGTCCGTCCGTCCGCCCGCAAAATATTGTTCCTGCGATAACTCAAAAAGTACTGAAGATACTTCGATGAAACTTGGTATACATATGAACAGCAATGTGAGTATTATGCACGACCTTTTATTTTTTACCAGAGGTCAAAGGTCACGTGACTGTTATTAAAAATAGAAATAAACTAAAACAAACTGGATCCTGCGATAACTCAAAATGTACTGAAGATATTTCGATGAAACTTGGTATACATGTAAACGGCAATGTGAGGATTATGCAGGGCCTTTTATTTTTCACCAGAGGTCAAAGGTCACGTGACTGTTACTGAAAATAGAAATATAGACTAAATACTGCTATAATTCGAAAAGTACATAAGATATGACCATAAAACTTGGTACAAAGATTGAACTATAGGTCTGTTTGTCTCTCTATCTGTTCGTCCGTATTGTCTTGTCCGTCCGTCTGTCCGTCCGTCCGTCCCAAAACCTGGTTCCTGTAATAACTCAAAAAGTACTGAACTTATTGCGATGAAACTGGGTATACATATAAATAGCAATGTGCAATGTGAGGATTATGCACGACCTTTTTTTTCACCAGAGGTCAAAGGTCGCATGACTGTTGCTAAAAATAGAAATAAACTAAATACAGTAATAATTCAAAATGGACATATTAAGATATGACCACGAAACTTGGTACACATAATGGACTATATGATTGCCCTTTGTCAGTTTAGTACTGCAATAACTCAAAAAGTAAGTCGAATGTCTGGTCAATGTTACTAAAATAGAAAAAAACTACAACTTAATACTGCAGTGACAAATGGGATTTGAATATGAAACTTTGTACATCTACAGATAAATGGCGATTTGACGGTATCGCACAATATTTAATTAGTAGGGGTTTTCACCGGTAGGGGACTCCTGTACGTATTGCTTGCAATACTATCAAAGCCTTGTTTATCTAAGTTCTTAAACTTATGTGACTTTATTGTATTTCGGTATCGGGACCTATGTTCCGTATGAAAAGGTGGTATTGTGTAAAGTCATGACAAAATACGTCTGTCTAAGTACAAGTAGGACAAGACTCTAGCTGTCACTATGACTACACCAAACACCAACACCTACCAATCATCAACAACACCGGACACTGAAACTGGCGCTCCAACCACCACAGCCCCCGACCCATTCAGTAACAATTATAAATCGTGAAAATAAACAGTAATTATATATATATATTGCATTCTTTGAGGACTGCATTTATTATGTATTATATCATATTATGTCTGACGTTCCTTATTTTGTTTGATATAAAATAGACAGATTATCGGCATTTTTGACAGCCATGAGCGCCGACATACACTGAACATGTATTTAGCATGTGATGTGATTTTCAACAGTGATGCACATACTGCTACCTGTTTTTATCTTATAAAAATGCCAAGTATGTTCGGCGATTCTGTCGAAATGGCAAATCAACTACAAGCATTCTTTGCCAAGTTTAAAAAAGCAAGTGATCTAATTGGTGATTTATTTACATCGCTTCAGCTTGGTACACATTTCTCTCGTAAAATAATCATCCATTACAAAGCCCGAGTGTTATTCGGGTGCCTCCTTGTTCAACCCCGCAGTCGCTTCAACGAATATATCAATTTCCAGGCCTGTGGCTTTTATTCACAATTTCAAAGGGTCTTTCAAAGAAACTCTAGAGTAAATCAACAAATAAATATATGAAACTATCGAAGTTTACTTTAATATGCATCAGCTATATAAAACCGACAACCACTTTCCTGCCCCCACCCAAGTCAGTGTTTGTATTTCAGTTCCGGATTTAGGTTTGAGGCGTGTCGTGGGAAAACCGGGCTAAATGCGTGTCGTCTCGGATTAGCCTGTGCAGTCGGCACAGGCTAATACGGGACGGCACTTTCCGCCTACAGTGGATTTATGCTTAGAAGAGACTTCCTTGAAATAGAAAATACCCAAAACGCGAAAGTGTTGTCCTGAATTAGCCTGTGCGGACTGCACAGACTAATCCAGGACGACACTTTGCGCACATGCATTAGGTCCGGTTTTACAACGACAAGCCTCATTTTTATTATTTCCATACGTAATTAGTTGGTGAAGCTTTTGGAGCAATGATTCTAAACACAGGTGTACCGTTGGTACGGTTGCTATAGACGAGAGCGCTATAGGAATTTAGATTGATGGACATAGGTTAAAATTTATTGAATATATCGGAGTACTTTCATATCATTAATAACCATAAGTGGATTTTTCAATGCGTATTGAGTGGAGTATATCTACTCTATGGCGTTGAAATATTGTTTTATTTCATCCTTGAAATATGGAATTGAATATTAATATTTAATGTTCGGGCTCGGAGGTGATTAGTACACGATGTGATTTAAATCAATATTTGTAGATTAAACGCGATTCTGTTGTCGGACGATTTCAACAGAACACAGCTAGTTAAGAAAGCAGCGACATTACTACAAAATTGTTTGCCAAAAAGATCAGCGATTTAGCTGCTTACGGAGTTGTTAATTCTGTCACTTGCCATTTTAAGTTAGTCAAGTGCGTTAAAACGACGGAAAAACAGTGAAATGGTGTGCGTGGCATAATAAATGTGGATTTAACAGAGCATCGCTTGGTCGAATATTTTACTACAACTTCTTAATAAGAGGTGCAATTACCTTTTGTTAAGTTACTATTGCGCTGAATCAGGATAACGTTACACAGCCAAGTCCCGGATGTAAGAATGTACGAGAATGCCCGTGTTATTTGTCGGAATGCCGCGTGGTAGGGGGACCGGGTTCGGCCGAACCTGGCGCCCGGGGACCGGGGAGCAGATACAGAGGGTCAGGCTGGACCCCATTCCCACCCAGGGGGCCCGTAGGCGAAAGTTGAAGCGTCTCCAGATGATAAATACCAATGAAACCAACGCGAGGATTATCGCTCTATTCAAGGTAGTCTTCAAGTCATGTTAGTATGATAACGGTGTGTCTACAGAGGGGGATTTCACCTCATAATTAGGAATGTATCTTTCTTGATATTAAACTGTCAACACTTGTCAATCGGCGCGCAGCTGTGTAGTTAAATAAATGAAATTACCTACGCAAGCAATATTAAAGTAAACTTTAATATCACGACAAATAAGGCAAAAACGTTATATTGTATATTCACACACATTCTCGTATGTGTTAATAAATAATAAATATGTATTCCATAGTCAATAGCGCAGTCTAAGATCAATAAAATGCCATGGCGGATCTTGTAACATATTATGTTTAATGCATTTTTAATTTTAATTTAATTGCTGGGCACTTTCAAACACAATTTAGTTGAATGAAGACGTTCGATAAATAGCGGATAATGTCAGAAATTACTTCAGTTCGAATTTCACGCACATATAGATCGAAGAAGGACCTATGTATGTGCAATTTGATGTTTTACTTATTCTAGTAGAGTTTCATCTTTCATGACTTCCATAATGCGCTTAGAATAGGCGTATACATTCTGTGACACTGTCAAACGTACGCACGCCGTGTTTCCTTGCACTTTGTCACCAGACATGTGCGAGCATTTTCAATGGAAATGCTTTCATTCTGTCGGATAATATCAGTTTGAGGTATACTTCGTTCATAAAATCAGATTTGATTGAAAGGCGCAATCCTAAATACTGGTAGTATCTGTTTTTACAGCGCTACATAATTTACATGAAGATGTTTGAGCATTTAATTGGCATGTTTACATGTACGTCCAATACCTTGCCAAAACCTCGTGTTTGCCAGTTTGTTGTATGTTAATACATTTTGTGTATAAAGAATAACCGTTAAAAGGGTTTCTATGTATCGCATATACATGAGGTTGCTAGCTATATATTTTTTGGTGAATTCGATATTTATTCTCCATGCTGATTTCATTTCACCCAATTTTCACATTGTCTTATTATATTTTGATTTTTTTTAGGGAAATACAGTGATTACGTATTTTTTAGGAAATCAACGAAATTTACTTCAACACCTATCTTGATGTTTTAGACCAAATATTTAAACCCAAAATATGTTACTAACTTCGAGGCTTTCTACACTTTTTTTAATTTCGCGGAAAGGAAAAGCTTTTATTGTCGCTGATTTTACTTCTTCGTTTGAAGCAGTGACGTGTTCATATGTCGAGTTAGGCACTCCGGTCAAACAATATGGCAGGAATACCCCACCACAGCACCGCGTTGGACAAACGTGAATGGATTAGTTTGGCCTATTCAGTAAAGACACTCGCATTTAAAATCGTCTTCAGATTTATTACCTCATAAATCGCGAAAGATAAATCCATATGGATAATTCGTGTATTGAAAGAAGTCCCAATTTAAAGAATTTTATTAATTTCTTACCAAAGATCGACAGTTAAATAAATCAGTGACACCGTCGCTTTTGATGTCTGGGGTATACAACATTCATTGACGAGCAAGCGACCACTTACATTAATGTATTTCTTTTCTTCTTTAGTACGAAAGCAATAAAAAAAGTCTACATTAATTAATCAGAACAAATATGTTGGGGAAAAGACGCATTTTGTGCGATTCTAAACAGTAGGAAAGTAAACAAAAAAATATTAATTAATTAATTAATTAATCCATCCATCCATCCATCCATCCATCCATCCATCCATCCATCCATCCATCCATCCATCCATCCATCCATCCATCCATCCATCCATCCCTCCATCCATCCATCCATCAATCCATCCATCCATCCATCCATCCATCCATCCATCCATCCATCCATCCATCCATCCATCCATCCATCCATCCATCCATCCATCCATCCATCCATCCATCCATCCATCCATCCATCCATCTATCTATCTATCTATCTATTTATTTATTTATTTATTTTTATTTTTTATTCATTTATTTATTCATTCAATCATGTATATCTTCATTGATTTATTTATTTAATCATTTATATCCTTATCTTTATTTATACATTCATTTATTTTTCCATTTTATTCCTTGTCCCAATTATTTATTTGTTTATTCAATCATTTATATCTTCGTTCATTTCTTTTGTGTTCAATCATTTATTTCCTTTTCTTTATTTATTCAGTTATTTATTTATCCTTTGTTTCCTTATCTTGGGACATTGCATCAACTTAAATTTCGAAATCAAATACAATCAGTATGACTCTCACTTCACATATATCTTAGTTGATAATTGTTCTGTTGAGGGTCATGATAATTTATAATATTTATAATATTGACGCCTTCAAGAGATATTTGGATGAAAATTTACGGTGTGCTCTTCCGAGTACTTGAGTTTTAGGGAGAGGCCTAGGCTCGAGTTACAATGCCAGATATTTGCTCTCTTTTCAATCTCAAATATTGAAGTTGAAATATTATAAGTAGGAGTTGTCAACGCATTGACATGCACTTTCCAAATTTCATTTTCGTTCTTTCTATAGATTAGGATTATTAAGTAAAGATTCGATCTGTTTATGGATGTATGTTCTGACACGCTAGTTATTGTAAGCCCCGCTTTTGAACGCTTTTGAACGTAAATATCTCGAACTGAATTATCGGTTGACAGGTTGTATTGTACGATAATTAATCACTTTAATTAAATTCTCTGTAACGTGAAATTATATGTTAGTGTTGAGAAGGGCTGTTGTGAGCTCTTTCAGGTCTTTTATATATTTTTTGCATATATACAGAAATGAATAGAAACTCATTTCCTATTAAAATAGTCAGTTTCCAACATCCTTAATATCATGGTTAGTGGGGAATAGAAATGCATAGAGGCATGGTTGAGATTTATTTGCGAATGTCTCACACGCAAATAGCAGTTAATAGATGTTGTAAAATTCTAGCTTTTCATTTTCAAAAAATGGCTCGTACCAGACGAATCCCACATTAACTGGTATGCAACCCGTTGGTAAAAGTTGTTGACATCACAAGCTGACACCCGTAAAAAAAATCAGATTCTTTTGGTGTCTGGTACTCTTTCTTGTGAAATCGATTATCGTTATTTTATTGGGAAAGGGTTTTTTAACAAAAGTACATATATAAGATGATTTCATAAGAATATATTATATGAAAATACCTTCACATTTGCCTTTAACGATGAAAATATTTTATAATGCAGTACTCGTCACCGAAAACAACAAAAAAACTGAGTACAAAATATAGTAAACAAGAAATAAATAAACACCAGCACCAGAACAACATTTATCAGTTATTGGCGGAACAACTAAATGTATCACAAGTTGAGGGCCGATGGTCCCAAACTATGATCTGAACACATTTACTATTATACTTTGGTTTGTCAGTGTATCGGAATATCGCGTGCCTCATCCGCCGCCTAAACACGGTTATATTACATTTCCCGCCGATTAAATTAGCGCCGTCATACTGCTCTTTTCTACAGTCAATATCTGGCCTGAATTTAAATAATCACGTAAAAGCCGAACGCTGAATGAATTCATACACACGCTTTTAAAATATTTCATAACCGGTGCATGGGAAACCCTCGGGATTTCATGGCATTCAATACCAATCCACGATCAATGCGCGGTCCTACTGCGACTGTGACTAAAAAGTTATTACATTCTGACCATGATCTTCATTGCGCTTGATTTGTTCACTAGTTAAATCGATTATTATTACCCAGAATTTCCGATTTTAGGCATTTTAAATGCAATATGTTGCAACAAATAATACTTCCATGTGTCCAGAACCATATTTGCTCACCACCGGACCAGTATAGTGTTTTAGTGCTTGATCCATTCATGACCTGCATAAAAGGCAACTGTATGGACAGAAAGTGTCCCACTTTTGCACGGTAGGGAAACGCCTCAAGCTGTGGTGACCCGGTTTTTTCCCTGCCGAGCTTATTGGCAGTATAATTGTGGTCTTTTTTTCATGTTCATAATACATGGGGTCTTGTGTTGACATCAAAGTAAACCATACTTTCAATTTCTGTTTGAAGGCGGCTGAAGACGGCCGGAAGCGAGCCTCAACACTGCCGCCTCTGGAGCGGGAAGCGACGTTTCAACGAAAGCCCAAACACTTCAATCCATATGAGGGAACCTCGGAAGAGGTAACAGACGACCACTTCCTGAAATATGAAATGACATACTTTTCTTCTTGCAAGTTGTTTTAGTGATAACGTATGTTATAACTGAAACCATTGAAGTGCGGCAATATGTGTGAGGAAAATAAATATTAAATGAAAACAGTTTAGTGAGATTGTCCACTTGATACTATACATTTAATACGCATTGATTTCTTGAACTTCATTTGTGTATGCGCTATTATTTTCCCATGTGATCATGATAGCTTACATTTATTTTTCGTTTAAGTATCACGATCGGACAAAGAAATTGTTTGTGCTTATTTTATGCGACACTAGTAGATATAGCTACATGCTCCAGAAATTCCTAATAAATTCATAATATATTATATAATTAAGTATTTAGTTATGTTCTGTGCACGTGTCGCTGTATTTCAGGCGGGGGAAAGCCACTGGCACAAGAGCTATGAGAAAGTCAGCATCGAGGTCGACAATAAAGTCAAGTCCCACCTCAAGGTAGACACGCGGTCATAACACTAGATACCTTTGCTTTGAGACAGGAACAGTTTTAGAAGTGTCAGTAGTTGAAATATGTTTAAACAATTAATAGTATATTCAAAAGTATAAGTATGCAATACATGTGACATTATCACCATGATTTCGACTACCTTTAGCGCAAAAAGTGCAAAACACGTGGCTGCCCGGCAAACATGCGTATATGTATAAGTCATATTGTTGTCATTAGAATCATTCATAAAAAAGGCAACGGTATATATTGAAATATATTTCTGTGATATTATTTCCACTAAATCTTCCAAGGGAAAGTACCAGTATACATTGCATTTTTTTAAAATTTTCAATGCCTCAACATGCACTTTTTGGTCACACTATTTAAACTTATTTGTACCCACTGAATTATTAAACAATAACTTATTCATTACCTTGGGTGGAGCTTCGACTATATACGTTTTATATTACCAGTAATTTAACAAGTATTGATTTTAAGTTCGTATTTAACAACAGCGGGGAGTTTGATTTGCTAACTAACCACATTTCAGCGCCAGTTGCAGCAGCGGTTCGAGCGACGACTGCGGCGAATGGAGGAGGCCATGTTGGGCGAGGACGCGGAGAGACACGGTCGCGATTACCGCCCGTGGGAGGGCAAGGGTAAACAGGTGGGTACAGATATGTATGTGGGTGGAGTAGGGGAGAGACACGGGCGCGATAGCCACCCGTGGGAGGGCAAGGGTAAACAGGTGGGTACAGATATGTATGTGGGTGGGGTAGGGGAGAGACACGGGCGCGATAACCACCCGTGGGAGGGCAAGGGTAAACAGGTGGGTACAGATATGTATGTGGGTGGGGTAGGGGAGAGACACGGGCGCGATTACCACCCGTGGGAGGGCAAGGGTAAACAGGTGGGTACAGATATGTATGTGGGTGGGGTAGGGGAGAGACACGGACACGGCTACTACCGCTGGGACGGCAAGGGTAAACAGGTGGGTACAGATATGTATGTGGGTGGGGTAGGGGAGAGACACGGGCACGGCTACTACCGCTGGGACGGCAAGGGTAAACAGGTGGGTACAGATATGTATGTGGGTGGGGTAGGGGAGAGACACGGGCGCGATTACCGCCCGTGGGAGGGCAACGGTAAACAGGTGGGTACAGATACGTATGTGGGTGGGGTAGGGGAGAGACGCGGGCGCGATTACCACCCTATGGAGGGCAAGGGAAAACAGGTGAGTACAGATATGTATGTGGGTGGGGTAGGGGAGAAATACGGGCACGGCTACTGCCGCTGGGACGGCAAGGGTAAACAGGTGGGTACAGCTATATAAATGACAATGTAAATGCGGTGACCAACTGACCATGTAAAACTGCTTCGATTGATAACCATTTATGCATTTTATTTAAAAGCATATAATTATTGTTATGCTAATGTTGTATTTCGGTTGATACCATTTAAAGATAACAAAATAGTTAGGTTTACAAGTGCATCGCGTAGCTTTGCAGTCTTCTGCATGTTTGAGACATATTGACTTTTGTTGGAAGGTTTCTGTAGAAGAAGATCCGCTTAATAATATCCGCAATATATGACAGTAGATAAAACAAATGTACATTGATACGTGTTTTACAATTTGTTGCAAATTGTGTGCAGAAAAAATCCGGAAAGCAAGATATATTCAGCAAGTATTCTGAGACTGGAGAGAGGACTGACGTTGAGCGACGGAAGAACGCGAAAGGCGGCGGGCCACTTCCGGAAATCGTGACCAAGGGAACAGGCGAAGCCGAAAGCTATAGCAACGGCGTTCATTTTCCGGAAGTGAATCAGAATGGACTTCCGAACGGAGTTCATGACGACACCGACGGTCACCTGAGCGAGGTCGAGATATCAGACGACAGTCTGCCGTCGCCCCGTCAGGAAGAGTTTGACGTCGTTGAAGTAAAATCCAGGTAATTAACTATACGAGAACTGGTTGTTCTATGTAGCAAAATATGGAACTTGAATTGCACTCTTTACTTTGTGCTTTATTTGCACGTACACTTCACATTTATCTCATATAATGGTTTGCTGCAATCTTTGTCAGGCTAAGCGTGGAGAATTTCCGCAACATGTCCATAAGCCCGGTGCAAACGCCACAGGTTGCTCGGCCGATGACGCGCGAGCAGACGAGACTGAGCTTCGCGGAGCGCATGTCCCGGATACTGCGTGGTCACGTGCATGTCACGTGTCCTCTAAAGAACAGAACAGTGCGCGTGTACTTGAGTTCGGGATTCACCGGTTGGTAAAATTTAGACAAAGCATTATCGATACATGTATAATTTCTGCATTTTTTACAGCAAATAATATCAGTAAACATTTCTGATGTTCTGTTCAATGATATACACCTATATAGTTGCCTAAGCATTTGGAAGCAAATGTCCTAATATTTTATGACGTGTTCAATCAGTTCACCATACACTTCACAAGAGTTTTGAACATTGTCAGTTGTCAGCTCTGAACACTCGACTTGTTTATCGCCTCTGACACGTCTGTCCCCGGGTTGTTCGCGGAAGTGTCCGTGACGTTCGTGTACATGATATATGGCCACTTTAGACCGAATACAACACGCGTTGTAAATTAACCTAGACACCGACAGTATCTACAAGATTATAAAGTGCATGTATATGTTACGTGAACATGCTGGCATGATTTTCCTTTTTAACGGCATATAAATAATTATAATCTAAAGATACTGCAGCAAATTTCGGCTATGGAATGATCACAGATTTGAAGTTACAAATGTATTTGTAAGGTCACACAATATGCAGTTGTTTAGTTCTGTCCTGTAAAACTAAAATAATCAACTAAATAATCAAATCCCGTTGGCATCCAAAGTACATTCTTTGAGTAAGTGATTATTTAAAGGTAGATCTAGTTATTTGTTCAGAAAATTGAAACCTTTCCCCATAAACAAACATATATACATTATGCATCTATTGTATGCTCAAACGGCAGATTCCGAGGCGGAGCGAACAGTTCTGACAGAGCGGGTATTTCCGGAACTGCGGGCGTTCTGTGCGCTCCATGGCCGAGAGTTTCAGATGCTTGATCCGCACTGGGGACTGCGTACAGCCGACGCCGACGACCACAGCCTGCTGACGGTCTGCCTGGACCAGCTGGAAAGATGTACCCGGGACCCTCTCCAACCGGTTCACGCCGTGGTGAGTTATTTGTGTGTCCGTATTTGGCGTGCTTGCTCAACATTCCCATGCATTTCCAAGACGTTTTCATGTTTGTGTGCATGTGCAACATACACCATGTATAAAATATTTAACTTAATGTCATTAATCTATTTTATATGACGCATTTCAGACTAATTATAATATTCCGTGTCGTCATTTTTGTCGAATCAGTTGCGTCGAACATATCGAGCGTATATTGCTATGTTTAAAGAAGTTTGTTATTACTGTTTGTTTCAATTGACAAGCCGATGTTGCAAATAACGTAATTGTTATAATAATTGCAGGTGATATTGACGGACAAATACGGTGCACCAGTGCTTCCAAGCACTATTCAAGCAGACGACTTCGAGACTCTTTACGAGCGGGTGTACCAGTACACAAAGAGCCAGCGGTCAGTCATTGCACAACAGATTGTCGCCATTGAAGAGCAGCAGCCGACAGGAAATGACGTCAGTAACGAACAACGCGCAAGTGTTACAAGCATAGAAGGCCAGGCCAGTAAACCGGATGTTACTAAAGAAACGAATGGTGACGTCAAAGTAACCAGCGAACCGGAAGAAAATAAGGTATCTGAGGCCCCGGAAGGGGTTAAGTTGTCACGGAAAGAGACAGAAAAACGAGATCATCAGTTAGTGAGGTTGTTAAAGGATAAGCTGAGCCTGCTTCCGCAACCGGAACTTCTACAGGAATGGTATCGGTTTGACGACAACACGCAGCCACCGGTATATCGTCTGCAGCATATCAGGTATATATAATACGTTACTAATGTTAATGGATGGGGTGTTTCTAGAAAAAAAACGCGTTCAGTTTGCAACAAATTGTGAGTTCGTTAAGAATAAAGCTGTAATAAAAATAAATACACTGTTATGGTTAAACTTAAAAACATTGAAGCTAATTGTTCAAGTCTTAACAGAGATAATAAGGACATTTAAGAGACTTTTGTAGAATCTAGGATAGGCCTATGTGAATATTAAATTTTAGACAAAAAACTAAAGGGATATTCAGTCAGTTTTACTAATATTTATTAGTTATTACTAGTATGTGAAAGTATAAACAAAAGCAGAATTTTCATTCAAATATAGTTCGCACGATATACATGTACACCATTATTTACCTACCTTATGTTGCATCCACAGCTCACTGATCCAGGAGTTCGGTCGCGGGGACGCCGGACGGCGGGAGCAGACGAGACAGGCATGGGATGAGATCCGCACCAAACTGCTCGCCATGATCGACGCGTATGGCAACAAGCACTGCCGGAAGTCTCGTAAGTTGTTAAGTAGTTGACTGATTGAAACCTTGTGTGAACGGACCGTCATTGAAACATTTAGTTTCATAACAAACATTCATGAAGTGAGCGATGTTTGGTTCTGTTCTCAGTAAGTGCAATTGACGAAGGAACATAACAAAATAGATCTATGGCTATATAGATCTTTTGAAATCACAAAGACATTTAATTAAACAATAGCACCCAGCGCTTGATGTCTTTAGTATGAATTGTATGGGGTTTTAATGCTTTAATGGTTTTATAACTTAGCTTTTGAATATTGTACAGTATGAGTCATGTTTTATTTGTTTATTTTCAGTATTCGAGATTGAGCTCGAACATCTGTTCCACGACCCTGGTTTCCATGGAGACCAATGTATTGTTATCAATAGAGCCTTCGAGGACATTGACGCCAATTTAGACGACCTCGGAGCAGACGACTTTACCGACGTGACGTCATCAAAACCGTTCCAGATTAATTTTGAAGCGCGCAATCGTTTGAGGAAAATTCGTGAAGAACTAATTCCTTCTAAGGTGATGTTTTGAAATTCAGACTTACTTTCGTGACTTGCTTTAAGCAACTGAAGCCCTATTATGTTCTAGTCTGAAGAAAAACTTTCGTATAAGCCTGTGCCAGAAATATATTCTTGATGAAAACGTGTACCTGACTTAGGTTCAGGAATTCGTTGAAGTAAAGCGCTGAGAACCGTGTGTGTTAGGCCTTATTGAGCCTATTTCTGTCTCAACGACATTTTAGTTGTGAGTCTTTATAAACATTTAAATGTTTCTAAATGTAAAATGGTATGGTATAATCAACAAGACGTAATTAAACATCTCATATACCCGTATCTTGTCCATGATATTATTCTTTACAATATCGCGCAATCCCATTTTTATTATATGTATTTCTAGGTAAATGATCAGCAAATCTTCAACTTCCCGACTTTTTGGGCGCCAGGTGGCGTCCATGTCAGCGGCGACCGCTCCCACCAGACGTACTTGGATCGCATGTGCCGCCAGGTGTGTGACGTCATAGAGCGGCGTCTGCTCGACAGTTTCCGGGAAGAGGAGCACGTGAGCTCAATCGAATCTGAACGGGACACTGTGGATGAAAATAAGTTGTTCGCAGAAGTCTCCCAACATGCGACATTCTTTCAAGAACGGTAATTCTCGGTCGTACATACACCAGACCCTAATTGTATAGGTTCCAAAAACTGTACGCTGTAAATCACGCTTGCACATTTCTCGATTCCAGTTTTTCCTAGGATAATTAGATCTGCCACTGACTGTATTGTGAAGGAAATATCAATTTGCTGAAATGACTGGAGGTTACTGTAATAAAGTTATTGAGTAAGTCTTGAATCACAATGGGCCATTTAATTTTGCCATGCACCGTTATGTGATAAAACATGACTTAATGTGTTGGTCTCCCGTTTTATTCAGTGATGATCATCCGTGTCTTCGCTGGTTTTCAGATCACGACGGTTCCAGGGCATGAAGGAGACGCTGCACGTGATCAAGGCGTACACGAGCTCACGCTGTCACGCCCCGCTGATCGTGCACGGGACACCGGGGTGTGGGAAGTCGGCACTGCTCGCCAAGGCAGCGAAGGAGACCCACAAGTGGTTGAAAGGGTAGGCATTATCCTAGATAAAATAACACCAAGCTTTGCTGCTTTATCAAATAACTTCGTAAATTAATCATGCGAACATACAAAGCCAGTCACGCTTTTTAACATGCAAAATAGCGATTTTGGACGTCATATGGTACAAGACAGCAATTACACTCTCAAAATTATTAAACTTCTCCAGGAAGTCTGCGTGTGTGTTGGTGCGCTCGGTTGGGGCAACCCAAGCCTCCCGTAACATCCGACATCTCCTGTATGACGTCTGCCGTCAACTGTGCGTGGCATATGACGTCAGCCATGCCTGCGTCCCCACGGTAATCCTATACTATTAGATGAAATAATTTGTGGTGTAAAAAGTATATGTATGTCATTGTAAACGATAAGATTGATACCTTTCTGTAAAATTAAAAATTATATATTTAATATATATTCTTGTTTGGCCATGATATGCGATACATTTACAATGGCCCTATATTGCGTTGATATGTTTCTTGAAGTTCTACATTGTATTTGCACGATGAGAAGAAAGTTAGTAAGTTAATGAATGAAAGAACGAACGAACGCATGAATTGTTGAAGGAATAAATACCAGAAAACCAACAAAACACTTCAGGCACCAATACTTTATTAGAAATCTTGATCGATATCCTGTTTTATGCATTTTAGGACTATGTGGGTCTGGTCAACGAGCTGACCACCCGGCTGTCTCTGGCCACGGCTGACCGGCCAATGGTCATCTACCTGGACGCGCTGGACAGACTGGAAGGTGAGTACTCTTATGGAGACGACCAGTTACAGCGTTCGCGTTTAGTCCCATGGTGCAATATAATTTTTTTTTCCATATAAATGTACAGCGTCTTTTACAACTTTGGGAAGTTAACAATGGAACTAATTGTGGCGTCTTTTGTTCTACATTTAATGATAAAGGCTCTTTTGCGCTTTGCTATAAAGTAGGAATATACATAATATTTTTACTTGTTTTTAATCAATAAGGTATTTATGTTTGACGATTTGTCGAAAAAGGTATGTTTAACATAGGCCTTTCGGTAAGTCAGGGCTGTTCATGTTTGTTATTTACCACTGTTTCAGACGACCATCATGGACGAACGTTGTCATGGTTACCGAAGACGCTTCCAGATCACGTACATGTCGTTGTCTCCACGTTACCAGACGACAAGTTCGAATGTCTGCCGAGCGCGAGATCGTTGCTAGGCGACGATACAGACATGTTTCTGGAAATTCCGGACTTGCGGGAATCCGACATCGTGATCATCCTGAACCACCTGTGCAATATCCACGGCCACTCTCTGACGCAATCACAATTTGACATCATTTTTAATTTGCTCAATAAATGTCCTTCGCCTCTGTATCTTACACTGATTTTTGAAGATGCAATGCAGTGGCGGTCCTATACGGAAATAAGTGAGTCGAAAATTCCAGACACTATAAAAAAGTTGGCAGCGGTCAAATTTGTTCAGATGGAGGTCAAGTTTGGAGAGGCGCTTGTGCGACGTGCTCTGGGTTACGTCACAGCCGCTCGTAACGGACTCACGGACCACGAGATGCTGGACCTGCTGTCCCTTGACGATACTGTCATGGCGGATGTCGCCACGTCACATTCACTTGTTCGACGCCGAGTTCCCCCGTCTCTATGGTTACGGCTTCGCAAAGAACTTAGCCTGTACCTGTGTGAGATAAACGCCGACAACGTGCGGACTATTCAGTGGGCGCATTCTGATTTCCATGAAGCGGCAGTCGAGCGCTATCTCAAGCAGAGAGACAAAGCTCCGTCGTACCACAGAGCAATGGCGGAATACTTTATGGGAATATGGTTGGAGAAACCTAAACCATATCCTGGAAGTGACAAGGGCGTTTTGAGGCACGAGACTCCCCAGCCTCTCTGCTGGGAACCCAAGGACGCGAAAAATGACGGTACTGCTCGTTTTTATAATCTCAGAAAGATAAACGAATTATCGCATCACTTGCTGCGATCGCAGCAGACTCAGCTGTATAAATCTGAAACGATGTGTAATTTTGAATGGATGCTTGCAAAGCTGTGTGGTACGTCATTGCGCGGTCTTGTGGAGGAGTACCATATCGGTCTAGAAGCAGAACCGTCAGATCAAGACCTGAAGCTGCTCTCTGACACTCTGCAGCTCTCGGCTACCGCTGTACTTCGCGATCCCCGCCAGCTGGCTGGTCAGTTAGTCGGCCGCCTGCAAGGGATCCTAAGTCGCGATGTTCCTGCGACCCCCGGGGATCCACCGAAGTACCCATATCTGCATTCAATGGTTGCACAAGCCAAGAACACGTCAATCCCTGCTTTAGTTCCGTCAATAGGCTGTCTCACAGAGCCAGGTGGAATCTTGTATGATTTGCTCTGCGGTCACACCAAGCCAATCACTGCCGTTACCACGACAACGGATGCCCAGAGGGCGCTCACGGCAGCCGAAGATAATACGCTGAAAGTATGGGATCTGAAATCAGGTAAAGTGTCTGCCACTATTCACGAGTTTGGAAAACATGTAAGCAAGTTGAGAACGGCGCTTAATAACAAATACGTCATCGCCGTGGAAGCCCATGTCATCCGAATATGGTCATTAGTGACAAAAGACCGCTGCCTAGTAATTGATCAGTATCTAGATCCGCCAGTGATAAGCATAGCAAGCGAAGGAAAACTGCTCGTAGCGTTTTTCGACGGCGTCGGAGCTTTGAGAACATGGGACCTTGAAAATGAGTTCAAACATGTTTGTGAGACCAAAATCGAGGGCACCCGTGTGTACAGTGACAATGCAGTTGTTCTCGCTCAGAATTCGTACGGCGATTTTGTTCTACATGCATTCAGGGGAAGCAACTCGGCGACGATCCAGCATGCGCGGACGGGCAAGGTTATCCACAAGCTGAATTGTCACGACGACTCCTCGTCCATTGTGGCCCTGGCTATCACCCGCGACTACATGATCCTGGCCTGCAGACAGCAGTACATGAAGCTGCACGAGATCCACCAGTTGGAGATGTTCGACGCCAAGAAGGGCAAGTATCTCCGCAGCATCCGCGGCTGCACCCAGGACAGCATCACCGAGCTCCACATCAACCTGGTGGGATCGCATGGCATCGCCGTGTGCGCGTCTGAGGCCAGTAATGCGTCCAATATCATGATATGGAATCTGGAAACGGAGGACCATAAACATCTCGCAAAACACTCTGGCGTGTCCACTGTGAGCGCATGCGCCGACTTTAGGTATTGTCTGACAGCCCAAAAGGGAGATAACACATTGAAGATTTGGAATATCAGCAAATTTATCAATCAGCCGATGCCGAAACTAAAGAAGTCCTTAGGCGTAGCAGAAATCCACCCAATGGTTGACAATCCGCGATACGCTATAGCGCGCCAAGTGAATCACGGACCAATCAGTATTTGGAACGTCGCCAAGGCCAAATGTCTTGCGAACGCCGTCCGAATCGAACGCGGGCTTTCGGAATCCTCGGACGTTGTCCTCATACGGAACTGCAATGTCGTCATTCTCACTGAAAGAGGTTTGAAAGACTCTAAACCTGTGTTCAAGACCGTGCTGATTTATGACCTACGAGCCAAGCGCTACACAAAGAAGCTGACCGGATGTTCCATTGTACCATCTCCGGCGCACGAGTACTTCCTGCTCGACGACGAGACACTCTTGGGCCCAGCGGAAACCAGGAATCATTTAATTACATGGAGTCTCGTAACGGGTAGAGAACTGTACCGGGTACGGACACAGTTCAGCGATGTCGACGTGAAGGGAAACATACGGGACGTAGATTTGGAACACTTGATGCAGATGCGAGCCAGCACGGCGAAGCTTACTCCGTGGGACAGACGGACGGAGAGCAGCTCCGCGAAACGCAGAAGGCGGGAAAAGGAACGCGAGGAGGAAAAGAGGAATCTAGAGGAGCGTCAGAAAGAAAAGCAAAACGGAATAGAACAATTTATTGTGAGCGGCGATCTCAACATAGTTGTAGCGTCGTTCTTTGCGCATCATCTGGTGGTATTTAATCTTAGCTCCAAGCTACACACTCAGACGCTAGAGAATGAAAACTCTATGTTGTTTCTGCACGTCGCGGCGCTCAGCTACGACGGCAGCTGTCTGGTGCACGCGAACTACGACGAGGCGTCCAAGGTCAGCTACGTGACGCTGTGGGACACCCCATCCGGGAACGTGAAAAAGCGCCTAAAGAATGAAACAGACGTTCTAGCTATTGCGATAACAGACGACGGGAACCGAGTGGTGTTCGGTAAAGCGAACAAAGAATTACGTATTTGGGATCCAAACAGGAAATCCGCGGACTCTATGAAGAGAATTAAAGGATACGACAGTCTAGAATTCAACGTGGACAGTAAGATATTCATCCTGAACGACGGCACGCGGGCGGTTGTGTTCGCAGGCGACATTTCACTCTGGGATCTGGAGAACGTCACGTTGCTCGCCGCCTTCACTCCGGACACGCGTATTGAAGTGGTCAGCGTGGTCATGAGCGGTCAGCTGATAACCATGGGCGTGCACGAGTTCCCCGAGCTTATCGTGCTGAAAATGAGCGGGAAGGACGTGAAGCCTATCACGGATACGGAACACGAGGACTTGTTCGGCGAAACCACGGGTGACACATCCGATGAGGAGGAGGAAGAGGAGGAGGACGTGTAAAGTGGTCATTTTGTTGTGACGAAATTTTCGTGAACAAATAATGCGAAAGTGCTGATGAGGAGGAAGAGAACAATCGTATACATGTATATTGAAATTAGTATTACAGATACCATAAAGCGTCTGAATGGATTTTACATTTGAACTCATCATTGTCTGACAAACTAGAAGATCGTCTGCCCTGCGTATCAAGATTTTTTAATGTCATATACTCGATTTATGTCAGCATAGACAGTTCTGCCAACACAGTTTTTGTTTAACATTTCGAGCATTAGAACATGTTAAAGTAGAATATATACAATGTACAAGTACAATACGGAACATGATCATACTGCAATATATTAAAATACATTTGAATATGTATGTATTTATTATATTTATTTATAACAATTAGATAGTTATTCACTCACGTGTTAATTGGTGATAATGTAAGTCCAATGCTATGTGATATTGCACAGTTTGTATAACTGAAACTTTGTATTACCCTGACTGTGATATCCAATGTCTTTGCTCACTCTCTTGTGATTTTGTAGAATAAGTATTAAGTGTGATATTCGATCCAGATTTTTTTGTATGATTCATGGTATCTATTATACGCAGATAGTTGCATCATAATATTAGAAACTTTAGCACTTTTGTTTTTAAAGAAAATGATTATATACAATAAGTTAGTTATTTTTACTTTGTACGTTGTTAGCAAACAAACTAAAAGGGGAAGTGTTTCTTGTTCATTTTTATTAATGTTTAAATGTTGATTATAAATAAGACAGCACATTGTGTTTTATGTCAAATTAGTTTTTTTTATGTTTGTGTATTATTTTTGTAAATGGCCATGTTTCAACATATTTGAACATGCATCTTTCCCTGTATGGCGTTCACAGTGAATATATCGAAACAAACATGTTTCCTTATTTATATATAAATATATTTGGAGATATAAACATACATGATCCTTTACTTGTCTTTGATGGATAAGTGTAGTGAACATTCCAAAACAAGTTTTTTCCACTACATGGATACAGAAATAAAGTGTACTCTTATTGCAATATTGGTGTGAGGATTGTTAAAATAATCTGTCCTAATATAGCTCTACTGTTATATATTATATTATAATGCCTGTTACATATTTGTTTATGCAATATATTTTGAGGCGTGTCGTGAGAAAACATGGCTTAATGCATGTGCGTAGTGTCGTCTCTGATTAGCCTGTGCAGTCTGCTTTTCCGCTTTTATTGTATTTTCTGTTTCAAGGAGGTCTTTTCTAAATATAAATCCACTGTAGAAGGAAAGTGCCGTCCTGGATTAGCCTGTGCGGACTGCACAGGCTTGTCCGGGATGACCCTTTACGCACATGCATTAAACCCGGTTTTCCCACGACTTGCCTCAATTTTATTTTGAGCATTTTGAAATTATTGTTTTCATATTATTTTTAGCAGATATGTGTTATGTTAGAAAGGCAATTTTTCAGTTGTTTTACATTTCATGTACCATTAAATTCATGTTGATATTACTATGTATGCTTGCAACTGAAATATCGGTTGGTGCTTTTATAATTACCATAAAGTAGTCTAGTTTGTGTAAAAAGCTGCATTTCTGTACTTGTTTACTTTTCAGAATTTCAATGTTATATGTTATGAAAGCTTTTGCTTCAACTAATAAAATAAACATTAAAATGGCATGTTTTACATTATATTCTAGGTATATATGTATAACCACCTTTATTAAAATACTTAATTTTATCTCATAACAGCTTTTATTTAGAGCTTTATAAAAATACCATTTACCTCCAATACTGCCTATATTGCGATGTTAATTACTTGAAACCAAAAAAATATTATGACCCGCCAAATAACTTCCTGTTGCACAAACAGAGAGGCTCACAAGAATAGATTAACCAACACACATATTTTTGGTCTTTTATTTGATTTTTTGTTGGTAACATGTTTTAATGGTATATGTTATCCCAAAAACATAAAACAAGAACACTAACAGATCACCACAAGATATGTGACAAGTGGTCTCCCGTGAACCTAAACAGTGCTGCAACCAAATCACTGCAGTTGAAATACTGATGAACAAATATCTAAGCAAAAACACAGGTCACTCAAGGTTAGCTCAAAAAAATTAAATCAGTATAGTTTGCCAACCTTATTGCAACAATACCGGTCATTTTGAAATATTTATTTTTAAAGAAAATAAGCAAATATGCCTCTTTTAAATAATTCCAGACAACTTACCAGTCATTGTATTTTGGCTACTGGCAGCACTAACAAAGTAACTACTGTTTAAATGCACAATTAAATCCTTTACTTATCATTGGATAAAGATTTTGGGAAAACAATGGACCCAGTGTAAGTGTAGGATGTAGTGTAAGGCCCATCTTTGAGAAAGTGTATGGCTACTAAATCCACAGTTAACTGTTTGACAAAGCAAAACACAAATGCAGCTTTTAGTCCAAGTGACACATAAACAGTTTTAAAAACATATAATTATTGGAAAAAAGTAAAATAAACAAAACAATACTTGACCCAGTCAAGAAAATGTTCTAGGGTCAGGGCTTTTTTTAGGGTAGGTCAGGTAACCTGAAACAAACATATATTTTTTTACGCCTTACTGACCAGTTCAACCGTCACACTCTGTATTTCTCAATTACTGGTACTCTTAAATGGTCTAAATAAAAATACACTAGTCTTTTGGTAAGTTAACCATGGTCTTGATGTCAGTGAACTGTGGTGTTGCTGACAGTAAACTTGCATTCTTTACCTTATTTCAATTAATTCTGGTCTTTATGATAGTAAACTCAGATTTTTTGCAAGTAAATTATTAAAATTACGCCAGTTAACTATGATTTTTGTTGATGTGATGTTAGATTACTATGGTCTTGGTATCAGTAATCAATGGTCTTGACACAAGTAAATGTTGGTCTTCAAGTTTGTTCAAATTTTCGACGTTTTTAACAGTTTTTCAGTCATATCACGGCGGTCAGTTAACCTACATGTACTCACTTTTCCTGGGCAAGCTTAGCCGATCTAAGTGGGTTACCAGTACTAAATGCACATACTTATGCCAGTAACTGACAAATGCTCTACTTGAATCAGAGGTAGAAGGAGAATGGTACAAATAATTTCATGACCATTCCTGGGCTGGACAGTGAACTCGCGAACTCCTGATTGACAGTCCAGTGCTTCAAATGAGCTAGCTGGGCCCAGCCACTGGTCTTTACGTAAGTTAACGAGTCCAATACAACTAAGAAAACTGACACACGAGAATCATTATCAGCTCAACTGCACACAGTGTAGTGCCTGGGTGCAGAATCAATATTGACATTCGCTTTAAGGATATTTTAAACATTCTTAACAATTCATTTATCATGTCACATAAATGCATGCAGTTAATTCTGGTAATTTTCTACAGACATTATACAAATGCTGTTTGAGTAGAATATAAGCCTGCTGTACAGGCACTTTTGTAAATGGCATCGTTTAACAAAAATATTAAAATAATTAATCAGATATATTACTTAGATCATTATTTCCTTGTATTTTAAATTAAGAGAAGAAATCAGTTCTGAAAATGGAAGCATCACTCTTCTTGGTATTATGCCCAAATCTATATATAATCAGTTAAATCCTAAGAATACATATCCATGGTTAATTAATACAGCATCTGTACCACACTTGAATTACTAATAATTATATACAGTCCTCTGTATGAACTTGCACAATATGTACAAGTCAACTAGTCAATATACAAGTGTACATTATCAAAAACGCAAGATGTCAGTAACACCAATGAGACACGTTCAAGTCAAACAAAACAAATAACAAGCAGAATAACATTTGAAAAATGATGAAGGAGAAAACTGGAGAATGATTGCATACAGCATTCAAGCTATGAAGACAGGATGTGACTATGCGGTATCATATCCACATGCATGATTATTGCGCTCTTGATATCAGTGTAGTTTCTAATATGCTTGGTATATATCCTCTAGTCATAGAACCGTTCAACAAATGGGGCGTGTCATGGGAAAACTGGGCATAATGCGTGTGTAAAAAGTCGTCCCGGATTAGCCTGTGCAGTTCGCACAGGCTAATCCAGGACAGCACTTTCCCCCCACAGTGGATTTATGTTTAGAAGAGACTTCATTGAAACAGAAAATATCATAAAAGCGGAAAGTGCCGTCCTGAATTAATCCGGGATGACACTTTACGCACATGCATTAAGCCCGGTTTTCGCATGACACACATGAAATAAATGAACTCTGCAACAACTATGGGTGTGAGTTGATGCTAAAGATGAGTTTGTCAGAATTAAATGTGTTATAGATTGAAAATTGAAAAATAAATAAATCAATGCACCATTTATATATGTGAATGGCAACTAACTAATGTACAAAATACTTTGACTGGAAATTTATACTGTTGCATGGCTTAGAACATAGGTTCTGATTTCTTCTAACTAACTTGTATGGGTATTATCTAGCCATATTATTATGTATTATAAAATTTAAAGCTTGAAGTCAGTTTTATCCATTTGTGAGAAGCACTTCATAAAGATTGCATTACAATACTTAAGAGATAACTTCTCTTATCAATGCATTCTCAATACAGTGTATTTATATTCACAATCAAGCCTAACGAGCTGCTCGACTGCACATCATTTTGAAAATCAATGATATGTGAGGAACATAGATATTAATCTTGTAGAATTAGCTTCCAGTCAGTACAATAATGTCTCCAGACTAACTAATGACATAGCAAAGTTATACCATCCTCTAAGAGAATTCACGCGTTGTTTAAGCACAGCCACTTAGCAGTACGGACATAACACTTCAAGGCTGCGCAACTAAAACCCATATGCATATAACCTATACAACTACTTTAATGACAATTTGTTGCAGTATATTGAATTCTCTCCAATGATCACTTTGTGCTGTTGTGGCATTCATTTCACAGTTTCTACAATACTTCACAACAGAGCTATCAGAACGGTATTTTTACTTGTTTTTAATCAATAAGGTATTTATGTTTGACGATTTGTCGAAAAACGTATGTTTAACATAGGCCTTTCGGTAAGTCAGGGCTGTTCATTTTTGTTATTACCACTGTTTCAGACGACCATCATGGACGGACGTTGTCATGGTTACCGAAGACGCTTCCAGATCACGTACATGTCGTTGTCTCCACGTTACCAGACGACAAGTTCGAATGTCTGCCGAGCGCGAGATCGTTGCTAGGCGACGATACAGACATGTTTCTGGAAATTCCGGACTTGCAGGAATCGTGATCATCCTGAACCACCTGTGCAATAGCCACGGCCACAATTTGACATCATTTTTAATTTGCTCAATAAATGTCCTTCGCCTCTTTATCTTACACTGATTTTTGAAGATGCAATGCAGTGGCGGTCCAATACGGAAATAAGTGAATCGAAAATTCCAGACAATATCAAAAAGTTGGCAGCGGTCAAATTTGTTCAGATGGAGGTCAAGTTTGGAGAGGCGCTTGTGCAACGTGCTCTGGGTTACGTCACAGCCGCTCGTAATGGACTCACGGACCACGAGATGCTGGACCTGCTGTACATTGACGATACTGTCATGGCGGATGTCGCCACGTCACATTCGCTCGTTCGACGCCGAGTTCCCCCGTCTCTATGGTTACGGCTTCGCAAAGAACTTAGCCTGTACCTGTGTGAGATAAACGCCGACAACGTGCTGACTATTCAGTGGGCGCATTCTGATTTCCATGAAGCGGCAGTGGAGCGCGATCTCAAGCAGAGAGACAAAGCTCCGTCGTACCACAGAGCAATGGCGGAATACTTTATGGGAATATGGTTGGAGAAACCTAAACCATATCCTGGAAGTGACAAGGGCGTTTTGAGGCACGAGTCTCCCCAGCCTCTCTGCTGGGAACCCAAAGACGCAAAATATGACGGTACTGCTCGTGTTTATAATCTCAGAAAGATAAACGAATTACCGCATCACTTGCTGCGATCGCAGCAGATTCAGCTGTATAAATCTGAAACGATGTGTAATTTTGAATGGATGCTTGCAAAGCTGTGTGGTACGTCATTGCGCGGTCTTGTGGAGGAGTACCATATCGGTCTAGAAGCAGAACCGTCAGATCAAGACCTGAAGCTGCTCTCTGACACTCTGCAGCTCTCGGCTACCGCTGTACTTCGCGATTGCCGCCAGCTGGCTGGTCAGTTAGTCGGCCGCCTGCAAGGGATCCTAAGTCGCGATGTTCCTGCGACCCCCGGGGATCCACCGAAGTACCCATATCTGCATTCAATGGTTGCACAAGCCAAGAACACGTCAATACTTGCTTTAGTTCCGTCAATAGGCTGTCTCACAGAGCCAGGTGGAATCTTGTATGATTTGCTCTGCGGTCACACCAAGCCAATAACTGCCGTTACCGCGACAACGGATGCCCAGAGGGCGCTCACGGCAGCCGAAGATAATACGCTGAAAGTATGGGATCTGAAATCAGGTTAAGTGAATGCCACTATTCACGAGTTTGGAAAACATGTAAGCAAGTTGAGAACGGCGCTTAATAACAAATACGTCATCGCCGTGGAAGCCCATGTCATCCGAATATGGTCATTAGTGACAAAAGACCGCACCTAGTAATTAATCAGTTTCTAGAGCCGCCAGTGATAAGCAAAGCAAGCGAAGGAAAACTGCTCGTAGCGTTTTTCGACGGCGTCGGAGCTTTGAGGACATGAGACCTTGAAAACGAGTTAAAACATGTTTGTGAGACCAAAATCGAGGGCACCCGTGTGTACAGTGACAATGCAGTTGTTCTCGCTCAGAATTCGTACGGCGATTTTGTTCTACATGCATTCATTGGAAGCAACTCGGCGACGATCCAGCATGCGCGGACGGGCAAGGTTATCCACAAGCTGAATTGTCACGACGGCTCCTCGTCCATTGTGGCCCTGGCTATCACCCGCGACTACATGATCCTGGCCAGCAGACAGCAGTACATGAAGCTGCACGAGATACACCAGTTGGAGATGTTCGACGCCAAGAAGGGCAAGTATCTCCGCAGCATCCGCGGCTGCACCCAGGACAGCATCACCGAGCTCCACATCAACCTGGTGGGATCGCATGGCATCGCCGTGTGCGCGTCTGAGGCCATTAATGCGTCCAATATCATGATATGGAATCTGGAAACATCTCGCAAAACACTCTGGCGTGTCCACTGTGAGCGCATGCGCCGACTTTAGGTATTGTCTTACAGCCCAAAAGGGAGATAACACATTGAAGATTTGGAATATCAGCAATTTATCAAACAGCCGATGCCGAAACTAAAGAAGTCCTTAGGCGTAGCAGAAATCCACCCAAAGGTTGACAATCCGCGATACGCTATAGCGCGCCAAGTGAATCACGGACCAATCAGTATTTGGAACGTCGCCAAGGCCAAATGTCTTGCAAACGCCGTCCGAATCGAACGCGGGCTTTCGGAATCCTCGGACGTTGTCCTCATACGGAACTGCAATGTCGTCATTCTCACTGAAAGAGGTTTGAAAGACTCTAAACCTGTGTTCAAGACCGTGCTGATTTATGACCTTCGAGCCAAGCGCTACACAAAGAAGCTGACCGGATGTTCCATTGTACCATCTCCGGCGCACGAGTACTTCCTGCTCGACGACGAGACACTCTTGGGCCCAGCGGAAACCAGGAATCATTTAATTACATGGAGTCTCGTAACGGGTAGAGAACTGTACCGGGTACGGACACAGTTCAGCGATGTCGACGTGAAGGGAAACATACGGGACGTAGATTTGGAACACTCGATGCAGATGCGAGCCAGCACGGCGAAGCTTACTCCGTGGGACAGACAGACGGAGAGTAGCTCCGCGAAACGCAGAAGGCGGGAAAAGGAACTCAAGGAGGAAAAGAGGAATCTAGAGGAGCGTCAGAAAGAAAAGCAAAACGGAATAGAACAATTTATTGTGAGCGGCGATCGCAACATAGTTGTAGCGTCGTTCTTTGCGCATCATCTGGTGGTATTTAATCTTAGCTCCAAGCTACACACTCAGACGCTAGAGAATGAAAACTCTATGTTGTTACTGCACGTCGCGGCGCTCAACTACGACGGCAGCTGTCTGCTGCACGCGAACTACGACGAGGCGTCCAAAGTCAGCTACGTGACGCTGTGGGACACCCCATCCGGGAACGTGAAAAAGCGCCTACAGAATGAAACAGACGTTCTAGTTATTGCGATAACAGACGACGGGAACCGAGTGGTGTTCGGTAAAGCGAACAAAGAATTACGTATTTGGGATCCAAACAGGAAATCCGCGGACTCTATGAAGAGAATTAAAGGATATGACAGTCTAGAATTTAACGTGAACAGTAAGATATTCATCCTGAACGACGGTACGCGGGCGGTTGTGTTCGCAGGCGACATTACACTCTGGGATCTGGAGAACGTCACGTTGCTCGCCGCCTTCACTCCGGACACGCGTATTGAAGTGGTCAACGTGGTCATGAGCGGTCAGCTGATAACCATGGGCGTGCACGAGTTCCCCGAGCTTATCGTGCTGAAAATGAGCGGGAAGGACGTGAAGCCGATCACGGATACGGAACACGAAGACTTGTTCGGTGAAACCACGGGCGACACATCCGATGAGGAGGAGGAAGAGGAGGAGGACGTGTGACGTGGTCATTTTGTCATTTTGTGGTGACGACATTTTCGTGAGCAAATAATGCGAAAGTGCTGATGAGGAGGAAGGGAACAATTGTATACATGTATATTGAAATTAGTATTACAGATACCATAAAGCGTCTGAATGGATTTTACATTTGAACTCATCATTGTCTGACAAGCTAGAAGATCGTCTGCCCTGCGTATCAAGATTTTTTAATGTCATATACTCGATTTATGTCAGCATAGACAGTTCTGCCAACACAGTTTTTGTTTAACATTTCGAGCATTAGATCATGTTAAAGTAGAATATATACAATGTACAAGTACAATACGGAACATGATCATACTGCAATATATTAAAATACATTTGAATATGTATGTATTTATTATATTTATTTATAACAATTAGATAGTTATTCACTCACGTGTTAATTGGTGATAATGTAAGTCCAATGCTATGTGATATTGCACAGTTTGTATAACTGAAACTTTGTATTACCCTGACTGTGATATCCAATGTCTTTGCTCACTCTCTTGTGATTTTGTAGAATAAGTATTAAGTGTGATATTCGATCCAGATTTTTTTTTATGATTCATGGTATCTATTCTACGCAGATAGTTGCATCATGATATTACAAACTTTAGCACTTTTTTTTTTTTTTAAAGAAAATGCTTATATACAATAAGTTAGTTATTTTTAATTTGCATGTTGTTAGCAAACAAACTAAAAGGGGAAGTATCTCTTGTTCATTTTTATTAATATTTAAATGTTGATTATAAATAAGACAGCATATTGTGTTTTATGTCAAATTAGTTTTTTTATGTTTGTGTATTATTTTTGTAAATGGCCATGTTTCAACATATTTGAACATACATCTTTCCCTGTATGGCGTTCACAGTGAATATATCGAAACAAACATGTTTCCTTATAATTATATTGAAATATATTTGGAGATATAAACATAAATGAACCTTTACTTGTCTTTGATGGATAAGTGTAGTGAACATTCCAAAACAAGTTTTTTCCACTACATGGATACAGAAATAAAGTGTACTCTTATTGCAATATTGGTGTGAGGATTGTTAAAATAATCTGTCCTAATATAGCTCTACAGTTATATATTATATTATAATGCCTGTTACATATGTGTTAATGCAATACATTTTGAGGCGTGGCTCGGGAAAACCTGGCTTAATGCATGTGCGTAGTGTCGTCTCTGATTAGCCTGTGCAGTCTGCTTTTCCGCTTTTATTGTATTTTCTGTGTCAAGGAGGTCTTTTCTAAACATAAATCAACTGTAGACGGAAAGTGCCGTCCTGCATTAGCCTGTGCAAACTGCACAGGCTTGTCCGGGATGACACTTTACGCACATGCATTAAGCCCGATTCCCACGACATGCCTCAATTTTATTTTGAGCATTTTGAAATTATTGTTTTCATATATTTTTACCCGATACGTGTTATGTTAGAAAGGCAATTTTTCAGTTGTTTTACATTTCATGTACCATTAAATTCATGTTGATATTACTATGTATGGTTGCAACTGAAATATCGGTTGGTGCTTTTATAATTACCATAAAGTAGTCTAGTTTGTGTAAAAAACTGCATTTCTGTACTTGTTTACTTTTCAGTATTTCAATGTTATATTTTATGAAAGCTTTTGCTTAAACTAATAAAATAAACATTAAAATGGCATGTTTTACATAATATTCTAGGTATATATGTATAACCACCTTTATTAAAATACTTAATTTTATCTCATTACAGCTTTTATTGAAAGCTTTATAAAAATACCATTTACCTCCAATACTGCCTATATTGCGATGTTAATTACTTGAAACAAAAAAAATATTATGACCCGCCAAATGACTTCTTGTTTCGCAAACAGAGAGGCTCACAAGAATAGATTAACCAACACACATATTTTAAGTCTTTTATTTGATTTTTTGTTGGCAAACATGTTTTAATGGTATATGTTCTCCCCAAAACATAAAACAAGAACAGTAACAGTTCACCACAAGATATGTGACAAGTGGTCTCCCTTGAACCAAAACAGTGCTGCAACCAAATCACTGCAGTTGAAATACTGATGAACAAATATCTAAGCAAAAACACAGGTCACTCAAGGTTAGCTCAAAAACATTAAATCAGTATAGGTTGCCAACCTTATTGCAACAATACCTGTCATTTTGAAATGTTTATTTTTAAAGAAAATAATCAAATATGCCTCTTTTAAATAATTCCAGACAACTTACCAGTCATTGTATTTTGGCTACTGGCAGCACTAACAAATTAACTACTGTTTAAATGCAAAATTAAATCCTTTACTTATCAATATATGAAAACAATATGGACCCAGTGTAAGTGTAGGATGTAGTGTAAGGCCCATCTTTGAGAAAGTGTATGGCTACTAAATCCAGTTAACTGTTTGACAAAGTCTGAATTCAAGTAAAAGTTGTTTAGCAAAACACAAATGCAGCAACAAAATGAAACAATGTGGCTTAAATAAGGTCACCTGATTTTGTTGGGAGCAAGCAAATATCCAAACCAGCTAATGTTTTGGCAGGAACACTGAATCTGTGTCACAGGGGACCGAACAAAATACACCGTAACAAACATATAATCCTTGTTTATATAGTAAATAACAATCTTAAATCAATTATACAGAAACAGTTACAACAAAAATGTTTTATTTTTGGCATCACAATGACTGTTTAGTGTCATACATACATGTGACAAAAAAAATTTCTCCGGGATTATGTCACATGGATTTTTTGAAGTTATTTTTAAAAACGATATCACATTCAAGAATTACATACCCATAACACTATAATATAGTATAAAATGTAAAGGGGGAATTCAATACGTTGACAGCATCATATCTGGATGCCTTGAAAAACACTTAATGAAGAAAGACATGTAATTCCTGTTGGATTCAAACACCTTACACATGACATTTATAACAGTTGTGCAGGAAAACGTCCATCAAGCTAGGCAAATACATTTTCACATTGCAAAATTTAACAAAACAAGTAAAATTAATCAATAACAAGCATAGAGACGAGACTTACAGTACGACAACTCTTAGAGTAACGTTAATATCTTGTATCTTCCGTAAACATTACGAAAGCTTTTAGTCCAAGTGACACATAAACAGTGTTAAAAACATATAATTATTGGAAAAAAGTAAAATAAACAAAACAATATTTGACCCACTCAATAAAATGTTCTAGGGTCAGGGCTTTTTTTAGGGTAGGTCAGGTAACCTGAAACAAACATATTTTTTTTTACGCCTGTCTGACCAGTTCAACCGTCACACTCTGTATTTCTCAATTACTGGTACTCTTAAATGGTCTAAATAAAAATACACTAGTCTTTTGGTAAGTTAACCATGGTCTTGATGTCAGTGAACTGTGGTGTTGCTGACAGTAAACTTGCATTCTTTAACTTATTTCAATTAATTCTGGTCTTTATGATAGTAAACTCAGATTTTTTGCAAGTAAATTATTAAAATTATGCCAGTTAACTATGATTTTTGTTGATGTGATGTTAGATTACTATGGTCTTGATGTCAGTAAACAATGGTCTTGACACAAGTAAATGCTGGTCTTCAAGTTTGTTCAAATTTTTCGCCGTTTTTAACAGTTTTTCAGTCATATCACGGCGGTCAGTTAACCTACATGTACTCACTTTTCCTGGGCAAGCTTAGCCGATTTAAGTGGGTTACCAGTACTAAATGCACATACTTATGCCAGTAACTGACAACTGCTCTACTTGAATCAGAGGTAGAAGGGGAATGGTAAAAATAATTTCATGACCAATCCCGGGCTGGACAGTGAACCCACGAACCCCTGATTGACAGTCCAGTGCTTCAAATGAGCTAGCTGGGCCCAGCCACTGGTCTTTATGTAAGTTAACAAGTCCAATACAACTAAGAAAACTGACACACGAGAATCATTATCAGCTCAACTGCACACATTGTAGTGCCTGGGTGCAGAATCAATATTGACATTCGCTTTAAGGATATTTTAAACATTCTTAACAATTCATTTATCATGTCACATAAATGCATGCAGTTAATTCTGGTAATTTTCTACAGACATTATACAAATGCTGTTTGAGTAGAATATAAGCCTGCTGTACAGGCACTTTTGTAAATGGCATTTTTTAACAAAAATATTAAAATAATTAATCAGATATATTACTTAGATCATTATTTCCTTGTATTTTAAATTAAGAGAAGAAATCAGTTCTGAAAATGGAAGCATCACTCTTCTTGGTATTATGCCCAAATCTATATATAATCAGTTAAATCCTAAGAATACATATCGATGGTTAATTAATACAGCATCTGTACGACACTTGAATTACTAATAATTATATACAGTCCTCTGTATGAACTTGCACAATATGTACAAGTCAACTAGTCAATAAACAAGTGTACATTATCAAAAACGCAAGATGTCAGTAACACCAATGAGACACGTTCAAGTCAAACAAAACAAATAACAAGCAGAATAACATTTGAAAAATGATGAAGGAGAAAACTGGAGAATGATTGCATACAGCATTCAAGCCATGAAGACAGGATATGACTATGCGGTATCATATCCACATGCATGATTATTGCGCTCTTGATATCAGTGTAGTTTCTAATATGCTTGGTATATATCCTCTAGTCATAGAACCGTTCAACAAATGGGGCGTGTCATGGGAAAACTGGGCATAATGCGTGTGTAAAAAGTCGTCCCGGATTAGCCTGTGCAGTTCGCACAGGCTAATCCAGGACAGCACTTTCCCCCCTACAGTGGATTTATGTTTAGAAGAGACTTCCTTGAAACAGAAAATATCATAAAAGCGGAAAGTGCCGTCCTGAATTAATCCGGGATGACACTTTACGCACATGCATTAAGCCCGGTTTTCGCATGACACACATGAAATAAATGAACTCTGTAACAACTATGGGTGTGAGTTGATGCTAAAGATGAGTTTGTCAGAATTAAATGTGTTATAGATTGAAAATTGAAAAAAATAAATCAATGCACCATTTATATATGTGAATGGCAACTAACTAATGTACAAAATACTTTGACTGGAAATTTATACTGTTGCATGGCTTAGAACATAGGTTCTGATTTCTTCTAACTAACTTGTATGGGTATTATCTAGCCATATTATTATGTATTATAAAATTTAAAGTTTGAAGTCAGTTTTATCCATTTGTGAGAAGCACTTCATAAAGATTGCATTACAATACTTAAGAGATAACTTCTCTTATCAATGCATTCTCAATACAGTGTATTTATATTCACAATCAAGCCTAACGAGCTGCTCGACTGCACATCATTTTGAAAATCAATGATATGTGAGGAACATAGATATTAATCTTGTAGAATTAGCTTCCAGTCAGTACAATAATGTCTCCAGACTAACTAATGACATAGCAAAGTTATACCATCCTCTAAGATAATTCACACGTTGTTTAAGCACAGCCACTTAGCAGTACGGACATAACACTTCAAGGCTGCGCAACTAAAACCCATATGCATATAACCTATAAAACTACTTTAATGACAATTTGTTGCAGTATATTGAATTCTCTCCAATGATCACTTTGTGCTGTTGTGGCATTCATTTCACAGTTTCTACAATACTTCACAACAGAGCTATCAGAACGGTATTTTTACTTGTTTTTAATCAATAAGGTATTTATGTTTGACGATTTGTCGAAAAACGTATGTTTAACATAGGCCTTTCGGTAAGTCAGGGCTGTTCATGTTTGTTATTACCACTGTTTTTTCAGACGACCATCATGGACGAACGTTGTCATGGTTACCGAAGACGCTTCCAGATCACGTCACATTCGCTCGTTCGACGCCGAGTTCCCCCGTCTCTATGGTTACGGCTTCGCAAAGAACTTAGCCTGTACCTGTGTGAGATAAACGCCGACAACGTGCTGACTATTCAGTGGGCGCATTCTGATTTCCATGAAGCGGCAGTGAAGCGCGATCTCAAGCAGAGAGACAAAGCTCCGACGTACCACAGAGCAATGGCGGAATACTTTATGGGAATATGGTTGGAGAAACCTAAACCATATCCTGGAAGTGACAAGGGCGTTTTGAGGCACGAGTCTCCCCAGCCTCTCTGCTGGGAACCCAAAGACGCAAAATATGACGGTACTGCTCGTGTTTATAATCTCAGAAAGATAAACGAATTACCGCATCACTTGCTGCGATCGCAGCAGACTCAGCTGTATAAAATCTGAAACGATGTGTAATTTTGAATGGATGCTTGCAAAGCTGTATGGTACGTCATTGCGCGGTCTTGTGGAGGAGTACCATATCGGTATAGAAGCAGAACCGTCAGATCAAGACCTGAAGCTGCTCTCTGACACTCTGCAGCTCTCGGCTACCGCTGTACTTCGCGATCCCCGCCAGCTGGCTGGTCAGTTAGTCGGCCGCCTGCAAGGGATCCTAAGTCGCGATGTTCCTGCGACCCCCGGGAATCCACCGAAGTACCCATATCTGCATTCAATGGTTGCACAAGCCAAGAACACGTCAATACCTGCTTTAGTTCCGTCAATAGGCTGTCTCACAGAGCCAGGTGGAATCTTGTATGATTTGCTCTGCGGTCACACCAAGCCAATAACTGCCGTTACCGCGACAACGGATGCCCAGAGGGCGCTCACGGCTGCCGAAGATAATACGCTGAAAGTATGGGATCTGAAATCAGGTTAAGTGAATGCCACTATTCACGAGTTTGGAAAACATGTAAGCAAGTTGAGAACGGCGCTTAATAACAAATACGTCATCGCCGTGGAAGCCCATGTCATCCGAATATGGTCATTAGTGACAAAAGACCGCACCTAGTAATTGATCAGTATCTAGATCCGCCAGTGATAAGCATAGCAAGCGAAGGAAAACTGCTCGTAGCGTTTTTCGACGGCGTCGGAGCTTTGAGGACATGGAACCTTGAAAACGAGTTAAAACATGTTTGTGAGACCAAAATCGAGGGCACCCGTGTGTACAGTGACAATGCAGTTGTTCTCGCTCAGAATTCGTACGGCGATTTTGTTCTACATGCATTCATTGGAAGCAACTCGGCGACGATCCAGCATGCGCGGACGGGCAAGGTTATCCACAAGCTGAATTGTCACGACGGCTCCTCGTCCATTGTGGCCCTGGCTATCACCCGCGACTACATGATCCTGGCCAGCAGACAGCAGTACATGAAGCTGCACGAGATACACCAGTTGGAGATGTTCGACGCCAAGAAGGGCAAGTATCTCCGCAGCATCCGCGGCTGCACCCAGGACAGCATCACCGAGCTCCACATCAACCTGGTGGGATCGCATGGCATCGCCGTGTGCGCGTCTGAGGCCATTAATGCGTCCAATATCATGATATGGAATCTGGAAACATCTCGCAAAACACTCTGGCGTGTCCACTGTGAGCGCATGCGCCGACTTTAGGTATTGTCTTACAGCCCAAAAGGGAGATAACACATTGAAGATTTGGAATATCAGCAATTTATCAAACAGCCGATGCCGAAACTAAAGAAGTCCTTAGGCGTAGCAGAAATCCACCCAAAGGTTGACAATCCGCGATACGCTATAGCGCGCCAAGTGAATCACGGACCAATCAGTATTTGGAACGTCGCCAAGGCCAAATGTCTTGCAAACGCCGTCCGAATCGAACGCGGGCTTTCGGAATCCTCGGACGTTGTCCTCATACGGAACTGCAATGTCGTCATTCTCACTGAAAGAGGTTTGAAAGACTCTAAACCTGTGTTCAAGACCGTGCTGATTTATGACCTTCGAGCCAAGCGCTACACAAAGAAGCTGACCGGATGTTCCATTGTACCATCTCCGGCGCACGAGTACTTCCTGCTCGACGACGAGACACTCTTGGGCCCAGCGGAAACCAGGAATCATTTAATTACATGGAGTCTCGTAACGGGTAGAGAACTGTACCGGGTACGGACACAGTTCAGCGATGTCGACGTGAAGGGAAACATACGGGACGTAGATTTGGAACACTCGATGCAGATGCGAGCCAGCACGGCGAAGCTTACTCCGTGGGACAGACAGACGGAGAGTAGCTCCGCGAAACGCAGAAGGCGGGAAAAGGAACTCAAGGAGGAAAAGAGGAATCTAGAGGAGCGTCAGAAAGAAAAGCAAAACGGAATAGAACAATTTATTGTGAGCGGCGATCGCAACATAGTTGTAGCGTCGTTCTTTGCGCATCATCTGGTGGTATTTAATCTTAGCTCCAAGCTACACACTCAGACGCTAGAGAATGAAAACTCTATGTTGTTACTGCACGTCGCGGCGCTCAACTACGACGGCAGCTGTCTGCTGCACGCGAACTACGACGAGGCGTCCAAAGTCAGCTACGTGACGCTGTGGGACACCCCATCCGGGAACGTGAAAAAGCGCCTACAGAATGAAACAGACGTTCTAGTTATTGCGATAACAGACGACGGGAACCGAGTGGTGTTCGGTAAAGCGAACAAAGAATTACGTATTTGGGATCCAAACAGGAAATCCGCGGACTCTATGAAGAGAATTAAAGGATATGACAGTCTAGAATTTAACGTGAACAGTAAGATATTCATCCTGAACGACGGTACGCGGGCGGTTGTGTTCGCAGGCGACATTACACTCTGGGATCTGGAGAACGTCACGTTGCTCGCCGCCTTCACTCCGGACACGCGTATTGAAGTGGTCAACGTGGTCATGAGCGGTCAGCTGATAACCATGGGCGTGCACGAGTTCCCCGAGCTTATCGTGCTGAAAATGAGCGGGAAGGACGTGAAGCCGATCACGGATACGGAACACGAAGACTTGTTCGGTGAAACCACGGGCGACACATCCGATGAGGAGGAGGAAGAGGAGGAGGACGTGTGACGTGGTCATTTTGTCATTTTGTGGTGACGACATTTTCGTGAGCAAATAATGCGAAAGTGCTGATGAGGAGGAAGGGAACAATTGTATACATGTATATTGAAATTAGTATTACAGATACCATAAAGCGTCTGAATGGATTTTACATTTGAACTCATCATTGTCTGACAAGCTAGAAGATCGTCTGCCCTGCGTATCAAGATTTTTTAATGTCATATACTCGATTTATGTCAGCATAGACAGTTCTGCCAACACAGTTTTTGTTTAACATTTCGAGCATTAGATCATGTTAAAGTAGAATATATACAATGTACAAGTACAATACGGAACATGATCATACTGCAATATATTAAAATACATTTGAATATGTATGTATTTATTATATTTATTTATAACAATTAGATAGTTATTCACTCACGTGTTAATTGGTGATAATGTAAGTCCAATGCTATGTGATATTGCACAGTTTGTATAACTGAAACTTTGTATTACCCTGACTGTGATATCCAATGTCTTTGCTCACTCTCTTGTGATTTTGTAGAATAAGTATTAAGTGTGATATTCGATCCAGATTTTTTTTTATGATTCATGGTATCTATTCTACGCAGATAGTTGCATCATGATATTACAAACTTTAGCACTTTTTTTTTTTTTTAAAGAAAATGCTTATATACAATAAGTTAGTTATTTTTAATTTGCATGTTGTTAGCAAACAAACTAAAAGGGGAAGTATCTCTTGTTCATTTTTATTAATATTTAAATGTTGATTATAAATAAGACAGCATATTGTGTTTTATGTCAAATTAGTTTTTTTATGTTTGTGTATTATTTTTGTAAATGGCCATGTTTCAACATATTTGAACATACATCTTTCCCTGTATGGCGTTCACAGTGAATATATCGAAACAAACATGTTTCCTTATAATTATATTGAAATATATTTGGAGATATAAACATAAATGAACCTTTACTTGTCTTTGATGGATAAGTGTAGTGAACATTCCAAAACAAGTTTTTTCCACTACATGGATACAGAAATAAAGTGTACTCTTATTGCAATATTGGTGTGAGGATTGTTAAAATAATCTGTCCTAATATAGCTCTACAGTTATATATTATATTATAATGCCTGTTACATATGTGTTAATGCAATACATTTTGAGGCGTGGCTCGGGAAAACCTGGCTTAATGCATGTGCGTAGTGTCGTCTCTGATTAGCCTGTGCAGTCTGCTTTTCCGCTTTTATTGTATTTTCTGTGTCAAGGAGGTCTTTTCTAAACATAAATCAACTGTAGACGGAAAGTGCCGTCCTGCATTAGCCTGTGCAAACTGCACAGGCTTGTCCGGGATGACACTTTACGCACATGCATTAAGCCCGATTCCCACGACATGCCTCAATTTTATTTTGAGCATTTTGAAATTATTGTTTTCATATATTTTTACCCGATACGTGTTATGTTAGAAAGGCAATTTTTCAGTTGTTTTACATTTCATGTACCATTAAATTCATGTTGATATTACTATGTATGGTTGCAACTGAAATATCGGTTGGTGCTTTTATAATTACCATAAAGTAGTCTAGTTTGTGTAAAAAACTGCATTTCTGTACTTGTTTACTTTTCAGTATTTCAATGTTATATTTTATGAAAGCTTTTGCTTAAACTAATAAAATAAACATTAAAATGGCATGTTTTACATAATATTCTAGGTATATATGTATAACCACCTTTATTAAAATACTTAATTTTATCTCATTACAGCTTTTATTGAAAGCTTTATAAAAATACCATTTACCTCCAATACTGCCTATATTGCGATGTTAATTACTTGAAACAAAAAAAATATTATGACCCGCCAAATGACTTCTTGTTTCGCAAACAGAGAGGCTCACAAGAATAGATTAACCAACACACATATTTTAAGTCTTTTATTTGATTTTTTGTTGGCAAACATGTTTTAATGGTATATGTTCTCCCCAAAACATAAAACAAGAACAGTAACAGTTCACCACAAGATATGTGACAAGTGGTCTCCCTTGAACCAAAACAGTGCTGCAACCAAATCACTGCAGTTGAAATACTGATGAACAAATATCTAAGCAAAAACACAGGTCACTCAAGGTTAGCTCAAAAACATTAAATCAGTATAGGTTGCCAACCTTATTGCAACAATACCTGTCATTTTGAAATGTTTATTTTTAAAGAAAATAATCAAATATGCCTCTTTTAAATAATTCCAGACAACTTACCAGTCATTGTATTTTGGCTACTGGCAGCACTAACAAATTAACTACTGTTTAAATGCAAAATTAAATCCTTTACTTATCAATATATGAAAACAATATGGACCCAGTGTAAGTGTAGGATGTAGTGTAAGGCCCATCTTTGAGAAAGTGTATGGCTACTAAATCCAGTTAACTGTTTGACAAAGTCTGAATTCAAGTAAAAGTTGTTTAGCAAAACACAAATGCAGCAACAAAATGAAACAATGTGGCTTAAATAAGGTCACCTGATTTTGTTGGGAGCAAGCAAATATCCAAACCAGCTAATGTTTTGGCAGGAACACTGAATCTGTGTCACAGGGGACCGAACAAAATACACCGTAACAAACATATAATCCTTGTTTATATAGTAAATAACAATCTTAAATCAATTATACAGAAACAGTTACAACAAAAATGTTTTATTTTTGGCATCACAATGACTGTTTAGTGTCATACATACATGTGACAAAAAAAAATTCTCCGGGATTATGTCACATGGATTTTTTGAAGTTATTTTTAAAAACGATATCACATTCAAGAATTACATACCCATAACACTATAATATAGTATAAAATGTAAAGGGGGAATTCAATACGTTGACAGCATCATATCTGGATGCCTTGAAAAACACTTAATGAAGAAAGACATGTAATTCCTGTTGGATTCAAACACCTTACACATGACATTTATAACAGTTGTGCAGGAAAACGTCCATCAAGCTAGGCAAATACATTTTCACATTGCAAAATTTAACAAAACAAGTAAAATTAATCAATAACAAGCATAGAGACGAGACTTACAGTACGACAACTCTTAGAGTAACGTTAATATCTTGTATCTTCCGTAAACATTACGAAAGCTTTTAGTCCAAGTGACACATAAACAGTGTTAAAAACATATAATTATTGGAAAAAAGTAAAATAAACAAAACAATATTTGACCCACTCAATAAAATGTTCTAGGGTCAGGGCTTTTTTTAGGGTAGGTCAGGTAACCTGAAACAAACATATTTTTTTTTACGCCTGTCTGACCAGTTCAACCGTCACACTCTGTATTTCTCAATTACTGGTACTCTTAAATGGTCTAAATAAAAATACACTAGTCTTTTGGTAAGTTAACCATGGTCTTGATGTCAGTGAACTGTGGTGTTGCTGACAGTAAACTTGCATTCTTTAACTTATTTCAATTAATTCTGGTCTTTATGATAGTAAACTCAGATTTTTTGCAAGTAAATTATTAAAATTATGCCAGTTAACTATGATTTTTGTTGATGTGATGTTAGATTACTATGGTCTTGATGTCAGTAAACAATGGTCTTGACACAAGTAAATGCTGGTCTTCAAGTTTGTTCAAATTTTTCGCCGTTTTTAACAGTTTTTCAGTCATATCACGGCGGTCAGTTAACCTACATGTACTCACTTTTCCTGGGCAAGCTTAGCCGATTTAAGTGGGTTACCAGTACTAAATGCACATACTTATGCCAGTAACTGACAACTGCTCTACTTGAATCAGAGGTAGAAGGGGAATGGTAAAAATAATTTCATGACCAATCCCGGGCTGGACAGTGAACCCACGAACCCCTGATTGACAGTCCAGTGCTTCAAATGAGCTAGCTGGGCCCAGCCACTGGTCTTTATGTAAGTTAACAAGTCCAATACAACTAAGAAAACTGACACACGAGAATCATTATCAGCTCAACTGCACACATTGTAGTGCCTGGGTGCAGAATCAATATTGACATTCGCTTTAAGGATATTTTAAACATTCTTAACAATTCATTTATCATGTCACATAAATGCATGCAGTTAATTCTGGTAATTTTCTACAGACATTATACAAATGCTGTTTGAGTAGAATATAAGCCTGCTGTACAGGCACTTTTGTAAATGGCATTTTTTAACAAAAATATTAAAATAATTAATCAGATATATTACTTAGATCATTATTTCCTTGTATTTTAAATTAAGAGAAGAAATCAGTTCTGAAAATGGAAGCATCACTCTTCTTGGTATTATGCCCAAATCTATATATAATCAGTTAAATCCTAAGAATACATATCGATGGTTAATTAATACAGCATCTGTACGACACTTGAATTACTAATAATTATATACAGTCCTCTGTATGAACTTGCACAATATGTACAAGTCAACTAGTCAATAAACAAGTGTACATTATCAAAAACGCAAGATGTCAGTAACACCAATGAGACACGTTCAAGTCAAACAAAACAAATAACAAGCAGAATAACATTTGAAAAATGATGAAGGAGAAAACTGGAGAATGATTGCATACAGCATTCAAGCCATGAAGACAGGATATGACTATGCGGTATCATATCCACATGCATGATTATTGCGCTCTTGATATCAGTGTAGTTTCTAATATGCTTGGTATATATCCTCTAGTCATAGAACCGTTCAACAAATGGGGCGTGTCATGGGAAAACTGGGCATAATGCGTGTGTAAAAAGTCGTCCCGGATTAGCCTGTGCAGTTCGCACAGGCTAATCCAGGACAGCACTTTCCCCCCTACAGTGGATTTATGTTTAGAAGAGACTTCCTTGAAACAGAAAATATCATAAAAGCGGAAAGTGCCGTCCTGAATTAATCCGGGATGACACTTTACGCACATGCATTAAGCCCGGTTTTCGCATGACACACATGAAATAAATGAACTCTGTAACAACTATGGGTGTGAGTTGATGCTAAAGATGAGTTTGTCAGAATTAAATGTGTTATAGATTGAAAATTGAAAAAAATAAATCAATGCACCATTTATATATGTGAATGGCAACTAACTAATGTACAAAATACTTTGACTGGAAATTTATACTGTTGCATGGCTTAGAACATAGGTTCTGATTTCTTCTAACTAACTTGTATGGGTATTATCTAGCCATATTATTATGTATTATAAAATTTAAAGCTTGAAGTCAGTTTTATCCATTTGTGAGAAGCACTTCATAAAGATTGCATTACAATACTTAAGAGATAACTTCTCTTATCAATGCATTCTCAATACAGTGTATTTATATTCACAATCAAGCCTAACGAGCTGCTCGACTGCACATCATTTTGAAAATCAATGATATGTGAGGAACATAGATATTAATCTTGTAGAATTAGCTTCCAGTCAGTACAATAATGTCTCCAGACTAACTAATGACATAGCAAAGTTATACCATCCTCTAAGAGAATTCACGCGTTGTTTAAGCACAGCCACTTAGCAGTACGGACATAACACTTCAAGGCTGCGCAACTAAAACCCATATGCATATAACCTATAAAACTACTTTAATGACAATTTGTTGCAGTATATTGAATTCTCTCCAATGATCACTTTGTGCTGTTGTGGCATTCATTTCACAGTTTCTACAATACTTCACAACAGAGCTATCAGAACGGTATTTTTACTTGTTTTTAATCAATAAGGTATTTATGTTTGACGATTTGTCGAAAAACGTATGTTTAACATAGGCCTTTCGGTAAGTCAGGGCTGTTCATGTTTGTTATTACCACTGTTTTTTCAGACGACCATCATGGACGAACGTTGTCATGGTTACCGAAGACGCTTCCAGATCACGTCACATTCGCTCGTTCGACGCCGAGTTCCCCCGTCTCTATGGTTACGGCTTCGCAAAGAACTTAGCCTGTACCTGTGTGAGATAAACGCCGACAACGTGCTGACTATTCAGTGGGCGCATTCTGATTTCCATGAAGCGGCAGTGAAGCGCGATCTCAAGCAGAGAGACAAAGCTCCGACGTACCACAGAGCAATGGCGGAATACTTTATGGGAATATGGTTGGAGAAACCTAAACCATATCCTGGAAGTGACAAGGGCGTTTTGAGGCACGAGTCTCCCCAGCCTCTCTGCTGGGAACCCAAAGACGCAAAATATGACGGTACTGCTCGTGTTTATAATCTCAGAAAGATAAACGAATTACCGCATCACTTGCTGCGATCGCAGCAGACTCAGCTGTATAAAATCTGAAACGATGTGTAATTTTGAATGGATGCTTGCAAAGCTGTATGGTACGTCATTGCGCGGTCTTGTGGAGGAGTACCATATCGGTATAGAAGCAGAACCGTCAGATCAAGACCTGAAGCTGCTCTCTGACACTCTGCAGCTCTCGGCTACCGCTGTACTTCGCGATCCCCGCCAGCTGGCTGGTCAGTTAGTCGGCCGCCTGCAAGGGATCCTAAGTCGCGATGTTCCTGCGACCCCCGGGAATCCACCGAAGTACCCATATCTGCATTCAATGGTTGCACAAGCCAAGAACACGTCAATACCTGCTTTAGTTCCGTCAATAGGCTGTCTCACAGAGCCAGGTGGAATCTTGTATGATTTGCTCTGCGGTCACACCAAGCCAATAACTGCCGTTACCGCGACAACGGATGCCCAGAGGGCGCTCACGGCTGCCGAAGATAATACGCTGAAAGTATGGGATCTGAAATCAGGTTAAGTGAATGCCACTATTCACGAGTTTGGAAAACATGTAAGCAAGTTGAGAACGGCGCTTAATAACAAATACGTCATCGCCGTGGAAGCCCATGTCATCCGAATATGGTCATTAGTGACAAAAGACCGCACCTAGTAATTGATCAGTATCTAGATCCGCCAGTGATAAGCATAGCAAGCGAAGGAAAACTGCTCGTAGCGTTTTTCGACGGCGTCGGAGCTTTGAGGACATGGAACCTTGAAAACGAGTTAAAACATGTTTGTGAGACCAAAATCGAGGGCACCCGTGTGTACAGTGACAATGCAGTTGTTCTCGCTCAGAATTCGTACGGCGATTTTGTTCTACATGCATTCATTGGAAGCAACTCGGCGACGATCCAGCATGCGCGGACGGGCAAGGTTATCCACAAGCTGAATTGTCACGACGGCTCCTCGTCCATTGTGGCCCTGGCTATCACCCGCGACTACATGATCCTGGCCAGCAGACAGCAGTACATGAAGCTGCACGAGATACACCAGTTGGAGATGTTCGACGCCAAGAAGGGCAAGTATCTCCGCAGCATCCGCGGCTGCACCCAGGACAGCATCACCGAGCTCCACATCAAACTGGTGGGATCGCATGGCATCGCCGTGTGCGCGTCTGAGGCCATTAATGCGTCCAATATCATGATATGGAATCTGGAAACATCTCGCAAAACACCCTGGCGTGTCCACTGTGAGCGCATGCGCCGACTTTAGGTATTGTCTGACAGCCCAAAAGGGAGATAACACATTGAAGATTTGGAATATCAGCAATTTATCAAACAGCCGATGCCGAAACTAAAGAAGTCCTTAGGCGTAGCAGAAATCCACCCAATGGTTGACAATCCGCGATACGCTATAGCGCGCCAAGTGAATCACGGACCAATCAGTATTTGGAACGTCGCCAAGGCCAAATGTCTTGCGAACGCCGTCCGAATCGAACGCGGGCTTTCGGAATCCTCGGACTTTGTCCTCATACGGAACTGCAATGTCGTCATTCGCACTGAAAGAGGTTTGAAAGACTCTAAACCTGCGTTCAAGACCGTGCTGATTTATGACCTTCGAGCCAAGCGCTACACAAAGAAGCTGACCGGATGTTCCGTTGTACCATCTCCGGCGCACGAGTACTTCCTGCTCGACGACGAGACACTCTTGGGCCCAGCGGAAACCAGGAATCATTTAATTACATGGAGTCTCGTAACGGGTAGAGAACTGTACCGGGTACGGACACAGTTCAGCGATGTCGACGTGAAGGGAAACATACGGGACGTAGATTTGGAACACTCGATGCAGATGCGAGCCAGCACGGCGAAGCTTACTCCGTGGGACAGACGGGCGGAGAGTAGCTCCGCGAAACGCAAAAGGCGGGAAAAGGAACGCGAGGAAGAAAAGAGGAATCTAGAGGAGCGTCAGAAAGAAAAGCAAAACGGAATAGAACAATTTATTGTGAGCGGCGATCGCAACATAGTTGTAGCGTCGTTCTTTGCGCATCATCTGGTGGTATTTAATCTTAGCTCCAAGCTACACACTCAGACGCTAGAGAATGAAAACTCTATGTTGTTCCTGCACGTCGCGGCGCTCAACTACGACGGCAGCTGTCTGCTGCACGCGAACTACGACGAGGCGTCCAAGGTCAGCTACGTGACGCTGTGGGACACCCCATCCGGGAACGTGAAAAAGCGCCTAAAGAATGAAACAGACGTTCTAGCTATTGCGATAACAGACGACGGGAACCGAGTGGTGTTCGGTAAAGCGAACAAAGAATTACGTATTTGGGATCCAAACAGGAAATCCGCGGACTCTATGAAGAGAATTAAAGGATACGACAGTCTAGAATTCAACGTGAACAGTAAGATATTCATCCTGAACGACGGCACGTGGGCGGTTGTGTTCGCAGGCGACATTTTCACTCTGGGATTTGGAGAACGTCACGTTGCTCGCCGCCTTCACTCCGGACACGCGTATTGAAGTGGTCAGCGTGGTCATGAGCGGTCAGCTGATAACCATGGGCGTGCTCGAGTTCCCCGAGCTTATCGTGCAGAAAATGAGCGGGAAGGACGTGAAGCCGATCACGGATACGGAACACGAAGACTTGTTCGGTAAAACCACGGGCGACACATCCGATGAGGAGGAGGACGAGGAGGAGGACGTGTGACGTGGTCATTTTGTCATTTTGTTGTGACGAAATTTTCGTGAGCAAAGAATGCGAAAGTGATGATGAGGAGGAAGAGAACAATCGTATACATGAATATTGAAATTAGTATTACAGATACCATAAAGCGTCTGAATGGATTTTACATTTGAACTCATCATTGTCTGACAAACTAGAAGATCGTCTGCCCTGCGTATCAAGATTTTTTAATGTCATATACTCGATTTATGTCAGCATAGACAGTTCTGCCAACACAGTTTTTGTTTAACATTTCGAGCATTAGATCATGTTAAAGTAGAATATATACAATGTACAAGTACAATACGGAACATGATCATACTGCAATATATTAAAATACATTTGAATATGTATGTATTTATTATATTTATTTATAACAATTAGATAGTTATTCACTCACGTGTTAATTTGTGATAATGTAAGTCCAATGCTATGTGATATTGCACAGTTTGTATAACTGAAACTTTGTATTACACTGACTGTGATATCCAATGTCTTTGCTCACTCTCTTGTGATTTTGTAGAATAAGTATTAAGTGTGATATTCGATCCAGATTTTTTTTTATGATTCATGGTATCTATTCTACGCAGATAGTTGCATCATGATATTACAAACTTTAGCACTTTTTTTTTTTTTTTAAAGAAAATGCTTATATACAATAAGTTAGTTATTTTTAATTTGCATGTTGTTAGCAAACAAACTAAAAGGGAAGTATTTCTTGTTCATTTTCATTAATATTTAAATGTTGATTATAAATAAGACAGCATATTGTGTTTTATGTCAAATTAGTTTTTTATGTTTGTGTATTATTTTTGTAAATGGCCATGTTTCAACATATTTGAACATACATCTTTCCCTGTATGGCGTTCACAGTGAATATATCGAAACAAACATGTTTCCTTATAATTATATTGAAATATATTTGGAGATATAAACATAAATGAACCTTTACTTGTCTTTGATGGATAAGTGTAGTGAACATTCCAAAACAAGTTTTTTTCCATTACATGGATACAGAAATAAAGTGTACTCTTATTGCAATATTGGTGTGAGGATTGTTAAAATAATCTGTCCTAATATAGCTCTACAGTTATATATTATATTATAATGCCTGTTACATATGTGTTAATGCAATACATTTTGAGGCGTGTCTCGGGAAAACCTGGCTTAATGCATGTGCGTAGTGTCGTCTCTGATTAGCCTGTGCAGTCTGCTTTTCCGCTTTTATTGTATTTTCTGTGTCAAGGAGGTCTTTTCTAAACATAAATCAACTGTAGACGGAAAGTGCCGTCCTGCATTAGCCTGTGCAAACTGCACAGGCTTGTCCGGGATGACACTTTACGCACATGCATTAAGCCCGATTCCCACGACATGCCTCAATTTTATTTTGAGCATTTTGAAATTATTGTTTTCATATATTTTTACCCGATACGTGTTATGTTAGAAAGGCAATTTTTCAGTTGTTTTTACATTTCATGTACCATTAAATTCATGTTGATATTACTATGTATGGTTGCAACTGAAATATCGGTTGGTGCTTTTATAATTACCATAAAGTAGTCTAGTTTGTGTAAAAAACTGCATTTCTGTACTTGTGTACTTTTCAGTATTTCAATGTTATATTTTATGAAAGCTTTTGCTTAAACTAATAAAATAAACATTAAAATGGCATGTTTTACATAATATTCTAGGTATATATGTATAACCACCTTTATTAAAATACTTAATTTTATCTCATTACAGCTTTTATTCAAAGCTTTATAAAAAATACCATATATTTACCTCCAATACTGCCTATATTGCGATGTTAATTACTTGAAACAAAAAAAATATTATGACCCGCCAAATAACTTCCTGTTTCACAAACAGAGAGGCAGGCTCACAAGAATAGATTAACCAACACACATATTTTTAGTCTTTTATTTGATTTTTTGTTGGCAAACATGTTTTAATGGTATATGTTCTCCCCAAAACATAAAACAAGAACAGTAACAGTTCACCACAAGATATGTGACAAGTGGTCTCCCTTGAACCAAAACAGTGCTGCAACCAAATCACTGCAGGTGAAATACTGATGAACAAATATCTAAGCAAAAACACAGGTCACTCAAGGTTAGCTCAAAAACATTAAATCAGTATAGGTTGCCAACCTTATTGCAACAATACCGGTCATTTTGAAATGTTTATTTTTCAAGAAAATAAGCAAATATGCCTCTTTTAAATAATTCCAGACAACTTAGCAGTCATTGTATTTTGGCTACTGGCAGCACTAACAAAGTAACTACTGTTTAAATGCAAAATTAAATCCTTTACTTATCAATATATGAAAACAATATGGACCCAGTTAAGTGTAGGATGTAGTGTATGGCCCATCTTTGAGAAAGTGTATGGCTACTAAATCCACAGTTAACTGTTTGACAAAGTCTGAATTCAAGTAAAAGTTGTTTAGCAAAACACAAATGCAGCAACAAAATGAAACAATGTGGCTTAAATAAGGTCACCTGATTTTGTTGGGAGCAAGCAAATATCCAAACCAGCTAATGTTTTGGCAGGAACACTGAATCTGTGTCACAGGGGACCGAACAAAATACACCGTAACAAACATATAATCCTTGTTTATATAGTAAATAACAATCTTAAATCAATTATACAGAAACAGTTACAACAAAAATGTTTTATTTTTGGCATCACAATGACTGTTTTGTGTCATACATATATGTGACAAAAAAAATTTCTCCGGGATTATGTCACATGGATTTTTTGAAGTTATTTTTAAAAACGATATCACATTCAAGAATTACATACCCATAACACTATAATATAGTATAAAATGTAAAGGGGGAATTCAATACGTTGACAGCATCATATCTGGATGCCTTGAAAAACACTTAATGAAGAAAGACATGTAATTCCTGTTGGATTCAAACACCTTACACATGACATTTATAACAGTTGTGCAGGAAAACGTCCATCAAGCTAGGCAAATACATTTTCACATTGCAAAATTTAACAAAACAAGTAAAATTAATCAATAACAAGCATAGAGACGAGACTTACAGTACGACAACTCTTAGAGTAACGTTAATATCTTGTATCTTCCGTAAACATTACGAAAGCTTTTAGTCCAAGTGACACATAAACAGTGTTAAAAACATATAATTATTGGAAAAAAGTAAAATAAACAAAACAATATTTGACCCACTCAATAAAATGTTCTAGGGTCAGGGCTTTTTTTAGGGTAGGTCAGGTAACCTGAAACAAACATATTTTTTTTTACGCCTGACTGACCAGTTCAACCGTCACACTCTGTATTTCTCAATTACTGGTACTCTTAAATGGTCTAAATAAAAATACACTAGTCTTTTGGTAAGTTAACCATGGTCTTGATGTCAGTGAACTGTGGTGTTGCTGACAGTAAACTTGCATTCTTTAACTTATTTCAATTAATTCTGGTCTTTATGATAGTAAACTCAGATTTTTTGCAAGTAAATTATTAAAATTATGCCAGTTAACTATGATTTTTGTTGATGTGATGTTAGATTACTATGGTCTTGATGTCAGTAAACAATGGTCTTGACACAAGTAAATGCTGGTCTTCAAGTTTGTTCAAATTTTTCGCCGTTTTTAACAGTTTTTCAGTCATATCACGGCGGTCAGTTAACCTACATGTACTCACTTTTCCTGGGCAAGCTTAGCCGATTTAAGTGGGTTACCAGTACTAAATGCACATACTTATGCCAGTAACTGACAACTGCTCTACTTGAATCAGAGGTAGAAGGGGAATGGTAAAAATAATTTCATGACCAATCCCGGGCTGGACAGTGAACCCACGAACCCCTGATTGACAGTCCAGTGCTTCAAATGAGCTAGCTGGGCCCAGCCACTGGTCTTTATGTAAGTTAACAAGTCCAATACAACTAAGAAAACTGACACACGAGAATCATTATCAGCTCAACTGCACACATTGTAGTGCCTGGGTGCAGAATCAATATTGACATTCGCTTTAAGGATATTTTAAACATTCTTAACAATTCATTTATCATGTCACATAAATGCATGCAGTTAATTCTGGTAATTTTCTACAGACATTATACAAATGCTGTTTGAGTAGAATATAAGCCTGCTGTACAGGCACTTTTGTAAATGGCATTTTTTAACAAAAATATTAAAATAATTAATCAGATATATTACTTAGATCATTATTTCCTTGTATTTTAAATTAAGAGAAGAAATCAGTTCTGAAAATGGAAGCATCACTCTTCTTGGTATTATGCCCAAATCTATATATAATCAGTTAAATCCTAAGAATACATATCGATGGTTAATTAATACAGCATCTGTACGACACTTGAATTACTAATAATTATATACAGTCCTCTGTATGAACTTGCACAATATGTACAAGTCAACTAGTCAATAAACAAGTGTACATTATCAAAAACGCAAGATGTCAGTAACACCAATGAGACACGTTCAAGTCAAACAAAACAAATAACAAGCAGAATAACATTTGAAAAATGATGAAGGAGAAAACTGGAGAATGATTGCATACAGCATTCAAGCCATGAAGACAGGATATGACTATGCGGTATCATATCCACATGCATGATTATTGCGCTCTTGATATCAGTGTAGTTTCTAATATGCTTGGTATATATCCTCTAGTCATAGAACCGTTCAACAAATGGGGCGTGTCATGGGAAAACTGGGCATAATGCGTGTGTAAAAAGTCGTCCCGGATTAGCCTGTGCAGTTCGCACAGGCTAATCCAGGACAGCACTTTCCCCCCTACAGTGGATTTATGTTTAGAAGAGACTTCCTTGAAACAGAAAATATCATAAAAGCGGAAAGTGCCGTCCTGAATTAATCCGGGATGACACTTTACGCACATGCATTAAGCCCGGTTTTCGCATGACACACATGAAATAAATGAACTCTGTAACAACTATGGGTGTGAGTTGATGCTAAAGATGAGTTTGTCAGAATTAAATGTGTTATAGATTGAAAATTGAAAAAAATAAATCAATGCACCATTTATATATGTGAATGGCAACTAACTAATGTACAAAATACTTTGACTGGAAATTTATACTGTTGCATGGCTTAGAACATAGGTTCTGATTTCTTCTAACTAACTTGTATGGGTATTATCTAGCCATATTATTATGTATTATAAAATTTAAAGCTTGAAGTCAGTTTTATCCATTTGTGAGAAGCACTTCATAAAGATTGCATTACAATACTTAAGAGATAACTTCTCTTATCAATGCATTCTCAATACAGTGTATTTATATTCACAATCAAGCCTAACGAGCTGCTCGACTGCACATCATTTTGAAAATCAATGATATGTGAGGAACATAGATATTAATCTTGTAGAATTAGCTTCCAGTCAGTACAATAATGTCTCCAGACTAACTAATGACATAGCAAAGTTATACCATCCTCTAAGAGAATTCACGCGTTGTTTAAGCACAGCCACTTAGCAGTACGGACATAACACTTCAAGGCTGCGCAACTAAAACCCATATGCATATAACCTATAAAACTACTTTAATGACAATTTGTTGCAGTATATTGAATTCTCTCCAATGATAACTTTGTGCTGTTGTGGCATTCATTTCACAGTTTCTACAATACTTCACAACAGAGCTATCAGAACGGTATTTTTACTTGTTTTTAATCAATAAGGTATTTATGTTTGACGATTTGTCGAAAAACGTATGTTTAACATAGGCCTTTCGGTAAGTCAGGGCTGTTCATGTTTGTTATTACCACTGTTTTTTCAGACGACCATCATGGACGAACGTTGTCATGGTTACCGAAGACGCTTCCAGATCACGTCACATTCGCTCGTTCGACGCCGAGTTCCCCCGTCTCTATGGTTACGGCTTCGCAAAGAACTTAGCCTGTACCTGTGTGAGATAAACGCCGACAACGTGCTGACTATTCAGTGGGCGCATTCTGATTTCCATGAAGCGGCAGTGAAGCGCGATCTCAAGCAGAGAGACAAAGCTCCGACGTACCACAGAGCAATGGCGGAATACTTTATGGGAATATGGTTGGAGAAACCTAAACCATATCCTGGAAGTGACAAGGGCGTTTTGAGGCACGAGTCTCCCCAGCCTCTCTGCTGGGAACCCAAAGACGCAAAATATGACGGTACTGCTCGTGTTTATAATCTCAGAAAGATAAACGAATTACCGCATCACTTGCTGCGATCGCAGCAGACTCAGCTGTATAAATCTGAAACGATGTGTAATTTTGAATGGATGCTTGCAAAGCTGTATGGTACGTCATTGCGCGATCTTGTGGAGGAGTACCATATCGGTATAGAAGCAGAACCGTCAGATCAAGACCTGAAGCTGCTCTCTGACACTCTGCAGCTCTCGGCTACCGCTGTACTTCGCGATCCCCGCCAGCTGGCTGGTCAGTTAGTCGGCCGCCTGCAAGGGATCCTAAGTCGCGATGTTCCTGCGACCCCCGGGAATCCACCGAAGTACCCATATCTGCATTCAATGGTTGCACAAGCCAAGAACACGTCAATACCTGCTTTAGTTCCGTCAATAGGCTGTCTCACAGAGCCAGGTGGAATCTTGTATGATTTGCTCTGCGGTCACACCAAGCCAATAACTGCCGTTACCGCGACAACGGATGCCCAGAGGGCGCTCACGGCTGCCGAAGATAATACGCTGAAAGTATGGGATCTGAAATCAGGTTAAGTGAATGCCACTATTCACGAGTTTGGAAAACATGTAAGCAAGTTGAGAACGGCGCTTAATAACAAATACGTCATCGCCGTGGAAGCCCATGTCATCCGAATATGGTCATTAGTGACAAAAGACCGCACCTAGTAATTGATCAGTATCTAGATCCGCCAGTGATAAGCATAGCAAGCGAAGGAAAACTGCTCGTAGCGTTTTTCGACGGCGTCGGAGCTTTGAGGACATGGAACCTTGAAAACGAGTTAAAACATGTTTGTGAGACCAAAATCGAGGGCACCCGTGTGTACAGTGACAATGCAGTTGTTCTCGCTCAGAATTCGTACGGCGATTTTGTTCTACATGCATTCATTGGAAGCAACTCGGCGACGATCCAGCATGCGCGGACGGGCAAGGTTATCCACAAGCTGAATTGTCACGACGGCTCCTCGTCCATTGTGGCCCTGGCTATCACCCGCGACTACATGATCCTGGCCAGCAGACAGCAGTACATGAAGCTGCACGAGATACACCAGTTGGAGATGTTCGACGCCAAGAAGGGCAAGTATCTCCGCAGCATCCGCGGCTGCACCCAGGACAGCATCACCGAGCTCCACATCAAACTGGTGGGATCGCATGGCATCGCCGTGTGCGCGTCTGAGGCCATTAATGCGTCCAATATCATGATATGGAATCTGGAAACATCTCGCAAAACACCCTGGCGTGTCCACTGTGAGCGCATGCGCCGACTTTAGGTGTTGTCTGACAGCCCAAAAGGGAGATAACACATTGAAGATTTGGAATATCAGCAATTTATCAAACAGCCGATGCCGAAACTAAAGAAGTCCTTAGGCGTAGCAGAAATCCACCCAATGGTTGACAATCCGCGATACGCTATAGCGCGCCAAGTGAATCACGGACCAATCAGTATTTGGAACGTCGCCAAGGCCAAATGTCTTGCGAACGCCGTCCGAATCGAACGCGGGCTTTCGGAATCCTCGGACTTTGTCCTCATACGGAACTGCAATGTCGTCATTCGCACTGAAAGAGGTTTGAAAGACTCTAAACCTGTGTTCAAGACCGTGCTGATTTATGACCTTCGAGCCAAGCGCTACACAAAGAAGCTGACCGGATGTTCCGTTGTACCATCTCCGGCGCACGAGTACTTCCTGCTCGACGACGAGACACTCTTGGGCCCAGCGGAAACCAGGAATCATTTAATTACATGGAGTCTCGTAACGGGTAGAGAACTGTACCGGGTACGGACACAGTTCAGCGATGTCGACGTGAAGGGAAACATACGGGACGTAGATTTGGAACACTCGATGCAGATGCGAGCCAGCACGGCGAAGCTTACTCCGTGGGACAGACGGGCGGAGAGTAGCTCCGCGAAACGCAAAAGGCGGGAAAAGGAACGCGAGGAGGAAAAGAGGAATCTAGAGGAGCGTCAGAAAGAAAAGCAAAACGGAATAGAACAATTTATTGTGAGCGGCGATCGCAACATAGTTGTAGCGTCGTTCTTTGCGCATCATCTGGTGGTATTTAATCTTAGCTCCAAGCTACACACTCAGACGCTAGAGAATGAAAACTCTATGTTGTTCCTGCACGTCGCGGCGCTCAACTACGACGGCAGCTGTCTGCTGCACGCGAACTACGACGAGGCGTCCAAGGTCAGCTACGTGACGCTGTGGGACACCCCATCCGGGAACGTGAAAAAGCGCCTAAAGAATGAAACAGACGTTCTAGCTATTGCGATAACAGACGACGGGAACCGAGTGGTGTTCGGTAAAGCGAACAAAGAATTACGTATTTGGGATCCAAACAGGAAATCCGCGGACTCTATGAAGAGAATTAAAGGATACGACAGTCTAGAATTCAACGTGAACAGTAAGATATTCATCCTGAACGACGGCACGTGGGCGGTTGTGTTCGCAGGCGACATTTTCACTCTGGGATTTGGAGAACGTCACGTTGCTCGCCGCCTTCACTCCGGACACGCGTATTGAAGTGGTCAGCGTGGTCATGAGCGGTCAGCTGATAACCATGGGCGTGCTCGAGTTCCCCGAGCTTATCGTGCAGAAAATGAGCGGGAAGGACGTGAAGCCGATCACGGATACGGAACACGAGGACTTGTTCGGTAAAACCACGGGCGACACATCCGATGAGGAGGAGGAAGAGGAGGAGGACGTGTGACGTGGTCATTTTGTCATTTTGTTGTGACGAAATTTTCGTGAGCAAAGAATGCGAAAGTGATGATGAGGAGGAAGAGAACAATCGTATACATGAATATTGAAATTAGTATTACAGATACCATAAAGCGTCTGAATGGATTTTACATTTGAACTCATCATTGTCTGACAAACTAGAAGATCGTCTGCCCTGCGTATCAAGATTTTTTAATGTCATATACTCGATTTATGTCAGCATAGACAGTTCTGCCAACACAGTTTTTGTTTAATATTTCGAGCATTAGATCATGTTAAAGTAGAATATATACAATGTACAAGTACAATACGGAACATGATCATACTGCAATATATTAAAATACATTTGAATATGTATGTATTTATTATATTTATTTATAACAATTAGATAGTTATTCACTCACGTGTTAATTTGTGATAATGTAAGTCCAATGCTATGTGATATTGCACAGTTTGTATAACTGAAACTTTGTATTACCCTGACTGTGATATCCAATGTCTTTGCTCACTCTCTTGTGATTTTGTAGAATAAGTATTAAGTGTGATATTCGATCCAGATTTTTTTGTATGATTCATGGTATCTATTCTACGCAGATAGTTGCATCATGATATTACAAACTTTAGCACTTTTTTTTTTTTTTTTAAAGAAAATGCTTATATACAATAAGTTAGTTATTTTTAATTTGCATGTTGTTAGCAAACAAACTAAAAGGGAAGTATTTCTTGTTCATTTTCATTAATATTTAAATGTTGATTATAAATAAGACAGCATATTGTGTTTTATGTAAAATTAGTTTTTTATGTTTGTGTATTATTTTTGTAAATGGCCATGTTTCAACATATTTGAACATACATCTTTCCCTGTATAGCGTTCACAGTGAATATATCGAAACAAACATGTTTCCTTATAATTATATTGAAATATATTTGGAGATATAAACATAAATGAACCTTTACTTGTCTTTGATGGATAAGTGTAGTGAACATTCCAAAACAAGTTTTTTCCATTACATGGATACAGAAATAAAGTGTACTCTTATTGCAATATTGGTGTGAGGATTGTTAAAATAATCTGTCCTAATATAGCTCTACAGTTATATATTATATTATAATGCCTGTTACATATGTGTTAATGCAATACATTTTGAGGCGTGTCTCGGGAAAACCTGGCTTAATGCATGTGCGTAGTGTCGTCTCTGATTAGCCTGTGCAGTCTGCTTTTCCGCTTTTATTGTATTTTCTGTGTCAAGGAGGTCTTTTCTAAACATAAATCAACTGTAGACGGAAAGTGCCGTCCTGCATTAGCCTGTGCAAACTGCACAGGCTTGTCCGGGATGACACTTTACGCACATGCATTAAGCCCGATTCCCACGACATGCCTCAATTTTATTTTGAGCATTTTGAAATTATTGTTTTCATATATTTTTACCCGATACGTGTTATGTTAGAAAGGCAATTTTTCAGTTGTTTTTACATTTCATGTACCATTAAATTCATGTTGATATTACTATGTATGGTTGCAACTGAAATATCGGTTGGTGCTTTTATAATTACCATAAAGTAGTCTAGTTTGTGTAAAAAACTGCATTCCTGTACTTGTGTACTTTTCAGTATTTCAATGTTATATTTTATGAAAGCTTTTGCTTAAACTAATAAAATAAACATTAAAATGGCATGTTTTACATAATATTCTAGGTATATATGTATAACCACCTTTATTAAAATACTTAATTTTATCTCATTACAGCTTTTATTCAAAGCTTTATAAAAAATACCATATATTTACCTCCAATACTGCCTATATTGCGATGTTAATTACTTGAAACAAAAAAAATATTATGACCCGCCAAATAACTTCCTGTTTCACAAACAGAGAGGCAGGCTCACAAGAATAGATTAACCAACACACATATTTTTAGTCTTTTATTTGATTTTTTGTTGGCAAACATGTTTTAAAGGTATATGTTCTCCCCAAAACATAAAACAAGAACAGTAACAGTTCACCACAAGATATGTGACAAGTGGTCTCCCTTGAACCAAAACAGTGCTGCAACCAAATCACTGCAGTTGAAATACTGATGAACAAATATCTAAGCAAAAACACAGGTCACTCAAGGTTAGCTCAAAAACATTAAATCAGTATAGGTTGCCAACCTTATTGCAACAATACCGGTCATTTTGAAATGTTTATTTTTCAAGAAAATAAGCAAATATGCCTCTTTTAAATAATTCCAGACAACTTAGCAGTCATTGTATTTTGGCTACTGGCAGCACTAACAAAGTAACTACTGTTTAAATGCAAAATTAAATCCTTTACTTATCAATATATGAAAACAATATGGACCCAGTTAAGTGTAGGATGTAGTGTAAGGCCCATCTTTGAGAAAGTGTATGGCTACTAAATCCACAGTTAACTGTTTGACAAAGCAAAACACAAATGCAGCTTTTAGTCCAAGTGACACATAAACAGTTTTAAAAACATATAATTATTGGAAAAAAGTAAAATAAACAAAACAATAATTGACCCACTCAATAAAATGTTCTAGGGTCAGGGCTTTTTTTAGGGTAGGTCAGGTAACCTGAAACAAACATATTTTGTTTACGCCTTACTGACCAGTTCAACCGTCACACTCTGTATTTCTGAATTACTGGTACTCTTAAATGGACTCAATAAAAATACACTAGTCTTTTGGTAAGTTAACAATGGTCTTCATGTCAGTGAACTGTGGTGTTGCTGACAGTAAACTTGCATTCTTTACATTATTTCTATTAATTCTGGTCTTTATGATAGTCAACTCAGATTTTTTGCAAGTAAATTATTAAAATTATGCCAGTTAACTATCATTTTTGTTGATGTGATGTTAGATTACTATGGTCTTGATGTCAGAAAACAATGGTCTTGACACAAGTAAATGCTGGTCTTCAAGTTTGTTCAAATTTTTCGCAGTTTTTAACAGTTTTTCAGTCATATCACGGCGGTCAGTTAACCTACATGTACTCACTTTTCCTGGGCAAGTTTAGCCGAAGTTTAGTTTAATGCGTTACCAGTACTAAATGCACATACGTGTGCCAGTAACTGACAACTGCTCTACTTGAATCAGAGGTAGAAGGAGAATGGTAAAAATAATTTCATGACCAATCCCGGGCTGGACAGTGAACTCGCGAACTCCTGATTGACAGTCCAGTGCTTCAAATGAGCTAGCTGGGCCCAGCCACTGGTCTTTACGTAAGTTAACAAGTCCAATACAACTAAGAAAACTGACACACGAGAATCATTATCAGCTCAACTGCACACAGTGTAGTGCCTGGGCGCAGAATCAATATTGACATTCGCTTTAAGGATATTTTAAACATTCTTAACAATTCATTTATCATGTCACATAAATGCATGCAGTTAATTCTGGTAATTTTCTACAGACATTATACAAATGTTGTTTGAGTAGAGTATAAGCCTGCTGTACAGGCACTTTTGTAATGGCATTTTTTAACAAAAATATTAAAATAATTAATCAGATATATTACTTAGATCATTATTTCCTTGTATTTTAAATTAAGAGAAGAAATCAGTTCTGAAAATGGAAGCATCACTCTTCTTGGTATTATGCCCAAATCTATATATAATCAGTTAAATCCTAAGAATACATATCCATGGTTAATTAATACAGCATCTGTACCACACTTGAATTACTAATAATTATATACAGTCCTCTGTATGAACTTGCACAATATGTACAAGTCAACTAATCAATATACAAGTGTACATTATCAAAAACGCAAGATGTCAGTAACACCAATGAGACACGTTCAAGTCAAACAAAACAAATAACAAGCAGAATAACATTTGAAAAATGATGAACAAGAAAACTGGAGGATGATTGCATACAGCATTCAAGCTATGAAGACAGGATGTGACTCTGCGGTATCCTATCCACATGCATGATTATTGCACTCTTGATATCAGTGTAGTTTCTAATATGCTTGGTATATTAATATCCTCTTGTCATAGAACGGTTCAACAAATGGGGCGTGTCATGGGAAAACTGGGCATAATGCGTGTATAAAAAGTCGTCCCGGATTAGGCTAATCCAGGACAGCACTTTCCCCCTACAGTGGATTTATGTTTAGAAGAGACTTCCTTGAAACAGAAAATATCATAAAAGCGGAAAGTGCCGTCCTGAATTAATCCGGGATGACACTTTACGCACATGCATTAAGCCCGGTTTTCCCATGACACGCATCAAATAAATGAACTCTGCGCAACAACTATGGGTGTGAGTTGATGCTAAAGATGAGTTTGTCAGAATTCTCTTATCAATGCATTCTCAATACAGTGTATTTATATTCACAATCAAGCCTAACGAGCTGCTCGACTGCACATCATTTTGAAAATCAATGATATGTGAGGAACATAGATATTAATCTTGTAGAATTAGCTTCCAGTCAGTACAATAATGTCTCCAGACTAACTAATGACATAGCAAAGTTATACCATCCTCTAAGATAATTCACACGTTGTTTAAGCACAGCCACTGAGCAGTACGGACATAAAACTTCAAAGCTGCGCAACTAAAACCCATATGCATATATCATATAGAACTACTTTAATGACAATTTGTTGCAGTGTATTGCAATATGATCACTTTGTGCTGTTGTGGCATTCATTTCACAGTTTCTACAATACTGCACAACAGAGCTATCAAAACGGTATGACTAAACACCGCAAACCTGCAGAAACCAGCGAAAACCAACGAAACCTACTTTAAATAAAAAGAAAACCGCTCAAAAACCTAAACTAACCTGTGGAAACCTACAAAAAGCAACGTAAACCTACTTCAAATAACGAAAACGAAGAAAACCATAATTAAATGCCAAAAAAACTGCAAATTGTGCACAACTCCAAAGCTTCCATTGGTTTTTGAGTGGTTCCTCTGGTTTTCACGGTTTTCCGTTAGTTTAGGTAGGTCTACATTGGTTTTAATGGGTTTGGGTAAGTTTAAGTAGGTTTTCGCATGTTTCCATTGGTTTTTGCTGATGAGTATCATGTATTTCATTGAAGTATTGCAGGTTTCCATTAATTAAGTATGTTTCCGTGCGTTTTTGCAGGTTTTCGGTGTTTAGTCATATCACAATCAGATTATGGTAAACAGTAACATAGTTCTGACTAGAGATCTACGGGTTCAAATATGTTCACAATACAACTATATTTTTACAGTTTTGCGTGCTATCTAGTTTGATATTTGAGTATCACAATACATGTTCATCCCAACATGGTATTCATAACAAAGAGCTGAAATTCTGGATGGAAAAGTAAATAGGACATCATAACATTGTAAGTTGCATGGTTCCAGACAAACATATTCATAAAATACAGGTATGCAACATGCATGTCTTTTCTATCCACGGAATCCTAACAGATCAGGTTCATATGGGAATTTCTGCAGAAAACGTATAACCACTTTGACAATGTTATTTATATCTTAATAACATAAAAAGCTACAATTCCAATACAATGTTTCTTCTAAAAAACTTAAAACCATATCTGTGCTAAAAATGTTCTTTAGGATCAGGAATATGATTTACATGGTCACCTCATTCACATGGGTTGAATTAAGTTTAGAAAAGAGAAATGTTTAAGTACCTAAATGTGTTATCTGAGGAAGATAATTTCCATTAATTCAATGTTATGACCAAATGCCTAGTTTACATCTTTCGAAGCACTTCTAAAAAAACAAGTGCAGTTTATCAAACAGGTGTGCCCCTTCTAGATTTAAAGCAATCTATAATATCCTGTTTGGTAATGATGGGATGAAAACTCTTGAACACAGAGTGCATGGAAACTGCTAAACAGGCCAATTTTAGATAAATTAAGGGCATCAATCTGCAGTTCCTGCTTTGGCTGATTATCAAACTTGGCTAAGATATTATGCCCACAAATATGTTCATGAAGTTGGTGAAGATTGGATGAAAACTGTTAATATGGCCAATTTTAGATAATTAAAGGACCATAACTCCACAGTTCCCGAGGCCATTTGGCTGATTATCAAATTTGGCTGAGATATTATGCCCACAAACATTTTCATGAAGTTTGGTAATGATTAGATGAAAGCTGTTTAACTTACAGAGCGCAAACGAAAGTGGTCTACCAAAAGACTGACCAACCTATCGACATTATCGAACCATTATACCCCGCCATATGGATGGTGGGCATAATAATACAATATATGTTTAATTTCAGTGGAAATAATTATACATGAAAGCACGGAAGAAGACATGTCTCACATCTATTACTGTAGAACTAAATGCTGCAAGCACATAATGTCCCTCTGAGAATCTCTGTTCCAAATATGTGAAGTGTAATTGGTGTAACGTCAATGTTCAAGATAGCTAGGTTCTCGTCATCTGCTGTGGTACATCGCCACCCTCGTTCTGATTCGGGTCGGGTAGCTGCTTGATTAAAGCTTTTAGAAGTTCGTTTAACATCTCGTAGTCCTTCTCTTCTAACAAGTCAAACCTGATGTTAAACACCATGAAGTGAGTGAACAAGCTGTTCATGTGTCCGTTCAGACCGAGCGCTAGCAGTTCTTTGTAGTGGACGTGATATATATGAGCTATTATGTGTAAGAGATATTTGTGTATTTTCTTCACTGTGGCTTCAAACGTGGGGGGAAACTGGTGACCTGAAAAGGTTGGAATAATACAGGGTAATAACTTTGTACAAATGGCACGTAGCATCAAATCCTCTTTTGGATAATATAATTGTGGCGCGTCGTGGGAAAACCGGTCAAAATGCATGTGCGTAAAGTGTCGTCCCCGATTAGATTGTGCAGTCTGCACAGGCTAATCCAGGACGGCACTTTCTGTAGTATTTTCTGTTTCATGGAGGTCTCTTCTAAACATAAATCCACCATAGGCGGAAAGTGCCGTCCCGGATTAGCCTGTACGGACTGCACAGGCTAATCCGGGATGACACTTTACGCACATGCATTAAGACCGGTTTTCCCACGACGCGCCACAATTATACACTGAAGTTTTGAAGAATGAATATCACATTGTAACTGACAAATACTATCTGCAAAGAGACGATCACTCGTTACTCAAACAGATCTTTTGTTGAACAACGGTAATATAACATGTTCTCCCATAATCCGAAACCATAACAACCCATCACTGTTATTCGTGCATCCTCTGCTCAGTATAGAAATACTACATGTATATGTGTATCATGACATAAAAAGTACATCTCAAGCAATACAAAAACAGGAAGGGCAGAAAAGACAAATATAATCTGCTTTATTACGTAGATGTTTACAGATTTTGTTTCCAATATATTCTAATTTAGTGACTGAAGAAAGCTAATGCTCTAAACGATCAGTTTTACCAGTTTTACCTCGACATGAAACTGCCTAAAGCAGGAATGAATTGTTTATACATTTATCAAACTTACTCAAGGGTTATCAATTATACCATCCAACCTATAAATGACATTTCAACTTAATATTTGTTATCATTTTCTTGTAAAAATACCGGTAAACACAATTTTAGCAGTGATTTCTTAGGCTTACTGTTCAGTACATTTGGAACAAGTCATAGTTTGTGATTTTAGCTAGTTATAAAACCTTATGTTAATAGCTTCTTTTTTTCATGGTTGAAGAGCTTTGACAAGCTGTTACATAAACAAGTCATTAACTTAAAACCGCATTAATGGTGCAATAACCAGGGAGGGAAGGAATACCATGTTTTATCATTTTATATTCAATCATAACAGTACCAAACATTACTGAAATATCATTTTATTAAAATAATATTCAAACTACTTGATATTTTACTGGACATGTACTTAATGGCTAAACATTGCAGCTTACTTATATGTCGGTATTCTCCATCAAATCAATGACAAATAACTATACTGTATTCATTCTGAAATTGTAGTCTTTTTATAGGTCAGAACACTAAATACAGCCTTTCCACAATTACAATGAATACAATTACAGTCGGAACGCGATACTGCGAATCGCGATACTACGAAATAACTGGATACTATGAATAAGGCTGCCGGTCCAGTCCGTTTTCCTTATTTGTTTAACTACAAAAAGATGCGTTACTACGAATTTGCGATACTACGAAAAATGCGTTACTACGAACACATTTTCCGGTCCCATCATAATGTCTGTATTGAATTTTTAACGCGATACTACGAATCATATTTAAAGGAGACTTTCCACACCTTTTCAACGAAGATTTCACACCTCTGCCCAGTCAGACACCTTGCCAGTTTGTTTGCACCATGGAAAAAGATACTTGTTAACAAGTTAAGTTACCACTTTAACCCACTAAATGATGCAGTGCGAGATATGCATTTGACTTAAATGACTTTCGTATTTGCAGATAATATGTCATTGCGATTTCGGTTGCTGTGCGTGGATTTTATTTTTCTTTATAAGGGCATACATACATACAAGCCTATTATCAAATGCAATTATTTTATTAAGTCTGCTTGTGTTCTTAAACGCTACGACATGACGTAAATTAACATAAAATCTAAGAATATTACGTTATATCCGAAAGATGCGATTCTACGAAAAATGCGATACTACGAACAAATCGGTGTCTCCCATGACTATTCGTAGTATCGCGTTTCGACTGTATTGTGTTAAATAAACCAAAATCACTACAGCATGCCATATGCTATAGGCCATACAGACAAACATTTCTGGTTTATTTGTACCCGGTATATCTAAAATGCAAAATCTGGATTTAAATCTAGCTGCCTGGGAAAGTGCACCAAAATAACAGTTACACTCCACAGAAAAGTGCATCCAAACCCATTATTTGTAAGCTAATGACAAATGTTCAGATATTCAGTCCAAAATCACAGCAATTTCATAAAATGTCACCTTAATGAGCTACACATGACAGGTCCCGAATATGACTATTATTATTCAAATTCACATGCAGAACATTCGCTGAGAAGTAAGCCAGTTAAACATACGCTGCAGCAACTTAAACCAAGGGTGACAAAATCTTATATGGCCCTACTTTTCTGTTGTTTTAAAAAAATGATGTTTGCTGCTTGTTGGCATAGAAATTACAGGTATATGGTAAATTTGAGCAATATTTCACTTGCCTATATATGCTCTGGGACAACCTGGGGCCAAAAAATAAATGAGGTGCGTCGTGGGAAAACCGGACTTAATGCATGTGTGTTAAGTGTCGTCCCGGATTAGCCTGTGCAATCTGCACAGGCTAATCCAGGACAGCACTTTCCGCCTACAGTGGATTTATATTTAGAAGGACTTCATTGAAACAGAAAATACCATAAAAGCGGAAAGTGCCATGTACATGTCCGGTTTTCCAATGACGCTCATCAAATTGTGTGTTTCTGGTGATAATTATCTAAAATCTGAAGGATACGGATTTCATGGAAAACAATTGTCTCTAAATACTTTTGGGTGGGTTTCAATATGTAGGGCAAGGTTGCCCGAAACACACACTTTTTTTTAGGCCTGAGCAATAGAGACAACTGAATTTGCCATCCCTGTCAATTTGTCACAGATTAGATTTGTCACTTTACTGATATTATTTTCCATGTTGCAAAACATCCTACCAAATTTGGTCGGGAAAATTGTCTCGTCTGAGATTATCTTCTGTATATGCAAGGTGACGAGGTCAATATATTGCGGTCCAGTCTCCTTCCCTCTCTTGCCCTTATCGTCAGTCCAACAAAATTGCCTGAAATATTCAAAACGTTGAATAGTTACATAATTAATTACCTAAATTATGTTGAAAATCAGAGTTAAAAGATGAAGTCAGAATCAAACACTTTTTTCTATACTGTAATATTGAGACTTGAAATTACAAAACACTAAATTACAAAGCCATAGGTTTTTCTTATTGTTTTTTTTCTGATTGCTGACCTAAACAACCCAGAAGTGTAAATTTAATTTTTCTGATTGCTGACCTAAAAAACCCAGAAGTGTTAATTTAATTTTTCTGATTCTGACCTAAACAACACACAAGTGTAAATTTCATTTTTCTGATTCTGACCTAAACAATCCACAAGTGTAAATGTCATTTTTCTGATTCTGACCTTAACTACCCAGAAGTGTACATTTCACTTTTCTGATTGCTGACCTAAACAACCCAGAAGTGTACATTTCATTTTTAGACAGTTGGCGGAAGCCAGCGGTCTATTGAGAGGGGAGTTTCGAAAACAGATATAGCGGAAATCTACTTCTTTTCTGTGCAGGCTATTAGTCAGTAAATCAAAACTAGAATGGGTCCTTCTTCAAATTAGCAAAATTTCACACTCGTTTTCTTACATTTTAATTATTTAAGATAATGTATGTAATATGTCTTATAATGTGTATATCATGTGATTTAATACAATTACAGTTTGTAAAAAGGCCAATTCATAACAAAAAAAACTTTCAACTAATGACATCCCTACTTTTGCTATTTACTTGTATGTAACCGAAATATTACCGGAGTGTCCTGGAATAAGGCCACCAAATTAATGCCTTACATCGGTTATTTTTGACTTGTTGCGAAAGTGTTTTTTCTTGCTACCTAATCTCATTTCGGATTTAGACAACAAATTACCGTAATTTATTAATTTTAAACTGTACTATGGACACTCGAGAGCTTTCATCGTATGATCTATTTTGACTCAGTAGGCTACGAACAAAGATCTATAAATAAACATGTTTATTTATAGATCTTTGGCTAAGAAGCACTAACTACTACGCTTTATCGGTTATTCTGGCCCTTGCAGATTGACTTGTTAAATGGCATGTATATAATTCCGTTTGCATAAGATAATGAGCTCGAACAAAATAATTTTTCGTTCGTTTCAAATTAGTTTTCATTAAGATATAAAATACTATTGAATAAGAAGCCAAATTATAAAGTTTAAAGGTGGGACATTGAACTTCATTCAAACAAATGTTTCCTTTCAGTAAAAATGCACTCGTAATTCAAATGCTTTTAGTTTCTTTTGTCGCCAACAGTCTTTCTACGCTGTCAGCGTTTTGATTTCTTATTGCTGAAGTGGAAATTTCACTTTTCTGATTGCTGACCTAAACAACCCAGAAGTGTAAATTTCATTTTTCTTATTGCCCACCTAAACAACACAGAAGTGTAAATTTCAATGTCCTACAAAGTAACCCAAGCCACAGTTTTTAACAGGGTTATCATAAAATAATACTCATGACATGATGTGACTTATAAAGGGTACACAGTACACATGACCGAGCGACAACCACTGTGTCATTTAGACACTACCAGTATTTAGAAACGTTAAATGTCTGTTACAATTAAGTAGGGAAAGATCTCGGATCACAAAAGGTACAGGGTGCTGCTAAAAAGAAGCAGGGTGGAAATCTGGACCAGTCTTTTGACACTTTCTAATTAGTTGCTTAATCCAGGGTATTTATAGTCTAATGCTCGTAATTAAGGTTTTTAAGCATATTATTTTCATTTGTCATAGAAACTCTCCAAAAATATATTAACTTTCAAAAGATATTCAACATTTCTGTGTTGACCAGCCTAGAAGGGCAGCAGGGGGGAACCAACAAGGAGCAGGGTGCAGCACCCTATTTTGCTCTAGATCTTTCCCTAAATGACGTTTTAATGTTATCATATATGGGGAAGTGGTGGGGGAACATGCCTAATTGCAGTAAGCTGCACATCCTCACTCCTGTGTAGCAAACAAATATGTTAAAAAACAATGTCACTCTTGTTTTTTGTTTCAAGAACATATTGTGAATTTTCATAAATGGGAGATTGCAGTAAGCAATTTATTGCATGAAGGATAACAAAGGCCATTAAAATGTCAACAATGAACAGTATTCATAGACTGTTACAGCCAACCAAGATGTTTTCACAGAAGTGAGTCAGAGTCTGATAAGGGCAAACAGCTCACTCATTTTCCTTAAATGTACAACAAAACTAGCTAAATCACAGTTTAATTGATAAATATCCATTTACATAGCTATAATTTGGTTGCCTAGGTAAGTAGGAAGAGAGGCTGAGAGGGCCTGGGCTGGTATTTATAAAGAATCTTAAAATTCTCAATTTTAATTATTGGATTTTCTGACAAAGTAATGCATTTCTGGAAGATTTTGACACATAAATTGCAATATAATGAAAAGTGTATTAATATCTAGCATAAGTCATGCAAATGTTCCAAAGCACAGTGTTTAAAATTTTGACTTATGTTCAACTTAAGTTAAGAATGGCTTAAGAATCGTTATAAATATGGGCCCAGGTGAACTGGCTAAGCCCAACAATATCAAAAGGTTATTAAAATAATTATTATTCATTATTGTGTATAATGTTTGTTACTGTATGCAACTGTTTGCAATCAAGCCAATCAACAGTTGTTGGCTACCTGCTGAGAAAAATGTTTCACATTACAACTAAGAAGGTATTCACACAACCAGTCTCATTTGTTGATAAACCTGGATACATTTGTTACCCTATGCTAAGCTGTGTAATAAACTTGTCATGTTATGGCTTATTATAGCCTCCTTGATGTCTTTACAGTCTGAATTTCTCATTTCCTTTACCTGTATTTTTGAACATTGTGTTGTATAAATGATGCATTATGTTACAAAATCTAGTTTGAAACTGAAGTTATCTGAATAACTGTATTGAGGAAAAAACAGAAGTAAATTTATATCTTGTTTCAACTTGATAAACCTATCTGAAGCCATCCCAAGGTTTCAATTTCAAGCTATGCAGGGTAAACCAAATTTAATCTTTACATAACAAGAGGGCCATGATGACACAAAGCGCTCACCTGAGAACTGGTACAGATGAAGACCATACTGTTGTGACAGGTTTGAAAATTAAGGTATACGAACAGTACGCAAAGGAGGGATAGGATAAATTTGATTTAAAACATCGGTTAGTGCAATGGGCTAACTAAAGTATGAGTTGGGTAGTGGATGTGTGGTGTTTTTGCTAATGGTTTTCAAATTATTTGTCTCGATATCCTTACCTGACCCTTTTTCATTAAGTCAGTGACAATTCTGGAAAATGCAGAAACAGTAGATTTTGACAGTTTTAGAAAACTAGTTGCAATGCGATAATTGCGATGGCTGTGCTATAAGGTCAAGTTTTGTTTTTTCTTTGATAATTTTCTGTCCCATGATGATAAATGATGTTAATGCAGGCTCTGAAGACATCAATGTTGCATGTACAAAAAACTATATGCAGGTTTTGCAACTGTTGGAAATCAAATGTTATCAAGCAATTTTTATGGTCATACGCAAACTGTGTAAGTTTGGTCAACATTGAATAGAAAATCGTGCGTGCAAGCAAATCAGTTATAACTTGTTGATGTTTTTTTCCAAATACAAGGGGCAATAACTCCGGTGTTTTTGGCCTGATCACGCTTATATTCGCCTTCACCTGTAGTCTTACATTAATAGGCAAACTGTGCATGATTGGTGAAGATTGGATGAAAAATGAAGTCTCTATCCTAAATAATGTCCATTTTTGTATATTTTTTTCACATACAAAGGGCAATAACTCCAATGTTTCTGGTATGATCTTGCTTATGTTCGACCTCAACTGTAACCTAATGGTAATAGACAAACTGTGCAAGATTGGTAAAGATCGGATGAAAAATAAAGTCTCTATCCTGAATAATGTTCATTTTTGTATTTTTTTTTTTAATAAACAAAGGGCAATAACTCTGGTGTTTGAAACACGATCTGGCCCATTTTTGGCAGCTGATGGTCATACACAAACTGTGAAAGTTTGGTCAAGATTGAATGGAAAATAAAGTCTATATGTTGGAAAAAGGCATTTTTGCACTTTTTTGCATGAAAAAGGGGCAATAACTCTAGTGTTACTGGTGTGATCTGACCCAATAACAATCCCATCCGAGATTTTATGGTCATACAGAAACTGTGCAAGTTTGGTTAAGATTGGATAAAAAGTGAAGTCTCCAGCGTGAATACGAACCCAATTGTTGACGGCACACGGACGACGCAGGAGAGGTCCCCTATACCAATAGCTCACCGAGCACTTCGTGCTTAGGTGAAGTACAAAGTCCCTTTTACATAGATTTAAAATGAGTGTACAAATTAATCATAGACACGCTCATATCATCACCTTAAAAATGAATTCTATCATGACAAGTTTGACATGTTTCCATCACTGACACTTTATTGCCAAGTTAACATTTATGTACATAAATTGACCAGTAGATACCTGTCAATCAAGGATTGAGTTGACCAATAACGGGTTTATATTTCAGTGGTAAACAATAGCACATGGTTGCATAATCCAATCGATTTACGTAAAACCCTTGGACAAACAACCTTGGACAAACAGAAAGGCGGAGCGATAAATTTCTGTCTACTGGTTAATTAACATTCAAGTCTTTCCCTGGCAGGAGTTGTGAAAACATCTTTGTATTGAAACAGCAGAATAATAATTTGATTGAACAAGACGATAAGTGTGAACAGATAACACATTGAAGAAAATACGTTTCTTTATTTACTGCTTAGCATTCTACATAAATTACTTGCGTTTCAAAATGTGATCAATAAATTGTACAGAATCATTGCAGTTTTAGACATACGCTATTAAAACACTGAGGTTTACAGGTGAAATTCTGAATTCTCTCTTGGTGGAGCTGCAGTACTTAAATGTCTTGCATTCCTAAGACGTCAGCCCCTGACAGCCTGACACTTTTACATTTATAACAATTACAGACTAACTGTCCAATTCTACAACTATTGAAAGCTTTCTTAGTTTAATAACATACAATTTAAAACCATAAACTTGATCATTATATCCAGATGACAGTGTAAGACGAAACTTTGAAGAAAAATTTCCACAATTATACACAATTTTCTTGAAATCTAAATCATTAACAACTAAATAATTACCATGGATAGTCTTTCACACTTATTTGTATTTCTCTTTTCACATTTTTTGATGATGTCAGAATATCACAAAACAGACTTGAAAAGGCCAAACAGTGTCACAAAATGGATTGGACTTGCTACATTCAGAGGTAAATGATACCTAATGGAAAATGTTAATCAGCTACCAGATTACCATAATGAATAGGAACATACGCCCCTGAATACTTTTGAACAAAACACTGCTGGAATACCTGCCGCCCATGAAATGGAAGATACTGATATCTGAAACTCACCACTTTTAAGAAATAAAGGAGGTAAAATTGAATTGTGGATGTTAACTGTCAGAAACAAATCTGATATGACATACAACATAAATGGTACACAGTGGTGCTTTAAATTTTGTAAATATTTTTATTAGAATAATTATGTAGATCTACAGTGATAGAAAACAACTTTTTTAAATCAGAAAATGATTTATGTATATAACAGGAGCTAACATTCAATGAATTCAGATGTTAAACTGTTGTAGACACTTCCTTTATTCAACTCATACTCGGAAATCCATTCTACATTATACCCAAAACCCAAAGCTTGTCCGACTGCTCATTACTTAAAAATTGTTACTTAATGACAGAAAATGTGAGCAAAACAACGTACACATTGCCCGGGCCAGTCATTGTTGCACAAGTTTCATGGTTGCAGAAATCAGTTAAAACGCCATACATCAGGTTGACATGGTTGAAGAATGAGACAACTGAAATGAACAGAGAACATCAGATAATGGTCACCGCTACTAAACACATCATTATGTACGATTACATAATACACTACAAGAGTCAGAAAGGCTCAGCTTGAAATAACAGGCAGTAATCTTTAACAAGCTTTATACACATAATTACAGGAATTAAACTGGTTTAGCGGCCAGTCTCAAGTCGTAACTACTGGTATTAAAGCCTTGCATAAACTGTTATTTCTTGACTATAATCCATTAATAATATTATTATTAGCTTCAGAGTGCCTTATTCTCTCGTTTTTGCAGTAAAGCACTTACATTAATTTTCAATAACAACAAAGAAAACAACTAATTCTGGGTACCAACAATGAAAATAGAATATTAGAGAGTTAATTGCACATTTATTGCAAATCTTTAACATACGGAATACAGCCATGCCAATTGTCAAAATAGATAATGATGAACCCACCAACAGCTATTTCATGTAGCTACTCTGTGAAATGCGTGACACAAATCATACAAACTTCATAATTACTTAATTTCTTGATCAGTACAGCTTACCAAGTATTTCCAGCCACTTGTTCTTGTCTATGGACTCAGGTAGAGAGACTAGTCAATTTGATGAATTTAATAAGTAGCAGACAACTATTGCACACTAAATTCGTACTAGAAGAGCCCAAGTCATAATACCCAAATCTTACAGACTGCTTTACTAGAGACAAATTTACAATCGTTATTAAATAAAGACAATGCTGATTCGGTGCTGCTTACCATGGGTTGCAAGCCACTCGCTTCTGTCGAGACACTGGGGGTAGAATAATACAAGTCTATTCAATTAATTTACATGTTAAAATAAAGCAGACACTTATTTCAGTAAATTTATATGAAGAACCTACGAGTCATCATACCCGAATCTCAAAGCTTGCATTACTTCTCGTTGATTAAAAACATGTTATTTAATGACTCGTTGCCGCTTACCATGGGTTGCAAGCCACTCATTTCTGTCGAGATACTCGGGTAGAGAGACTAGTCTATGGAAGTCAGTGTCTGTGATGCGGTCCTGTACAAACTGGGCCTCCAGGTACTGCCGGTACTCGTCGTGGGGGGGAGGGGTGGGCGAGTCCTTGTCCTTCCTCCGACCCTTCCTGAAACAGCACCATTACCATGACAATAAAATGGTTACCATGACACAAAACTTTCTGTGTTTATTGCGATACTTTAGCCTGTGTTGCTGGTACCTTTGCAGCAATTTGAATGTAAAAAGATATCAACAATCTATAGGAAATATCACCAAATTACGTTATACAATCTTATTTAGGCTTGAATGTTCTTCTTTTCTGTCACAAGACAAGAATAAAATGGAAAACATTTAATGCACTGCAGGTTCTGAAAAATGGCGAACTCGGACTACATAAAATGTTTGCTTGCTTTATAGCGATGCTAGATAATATTATCAGGCCATGTTGACTTCAAATTAAATACTATTTCTAAAGCGTCAAAGTATTATAAAACGACCATAAAAAGGGCATAAAAGTTATATGTAATTGCTATTAATATTGATCACAATTATACTTTATATAACTATTAACAAGAACCAAATGACTAACAGCTATTTTTATACAAGGTCATCAACTGAATTGCTGATCAGACTGAATGGTAACCTAATACATTAATTTTAGCCATCTGATCTATACCAATAATATCTTTCTTCCATGAATAAGCTGCTAAATGATCTCAGATCTAAAAGCAAGCATAAACAGTCCCCACATAAAAGGTGACACAGTTTATGGCTGTACTATTAAAGGGGCTTGTTCACAGATTTTTGCATTTTTTGAAGTATACCATTAAATGTCTTAACTTGACAGATTTATGCATTGGTACTAATAAAAAGCTCAAGTATAATAACAAGAAAAGTATTTCGAAAAAAAAAAAGGAAAAAACACAAATTCGGTCCTACTTGGGTTTGAACCCAGGACCTCCGGATTAAAAGGCTATCGCCTTAACCACTCAGCCATTCCGACTTCTATATTTCGCCCTGCATTATTTACTTTATGTACGTGTTCCACGTGATGTCAACAGTTAAAACGAAAACAACAGAAACACTCCAAATTATTCCATCGTTTAGTGTTACAAACGCTTTATAATTTTATCAATTTCAACTGATGATAACTCATAAACGAAACTGTTTTTACAGTATATATCTAGTCCCTAGTGTTATTTTGCTCCCTTGTATACACTGTTCTTTTATATTTGGAAATAGTGACAAAAAGTTGAAATATTGTCAATTCGTCAATCTGTGAACAGGTCCCTTTAAAATATGTAAATCCATATAACATTGCCACAGGATTGATTGTGGATAGTGGTGTGCTCTGTGGTTCACCTTTACACTGTAGCCGCAGAGTATTCTAGTATAGCACACATCAGCTGATCACAGTATTTGGAAATCCCCTAAGTTATATTTATATATCTCTAGATGTTCAGTTTGTATTTTCAAATGGGCAATATCAATGGATAACTCATTTAGCCTGCTTCGAGTTGCAGTATATATTACATTTAAGCACTTTGCCTGCAGAAATCAATTTTAGTTATTATTCTTTCTTCAAACAGACAAACAACCCTAATTTGAAATGCTATATCTAAAACATGCTATTAGAAGAACAATAAAACCCAGTGACCCTAAATGGCAATAGATTTAAAACTTCATTTAAATCATGATTACAAAATCTGCTTGTGGAAACAGGGGGAATCAATTCCTTGACAAAACACATAATATCAACCAAAGTCTTGGACAATACATAGCACTAAATATCATTCATATACTACAAAATAAAGTACACAATTGAGTTCAAATCCTAACAGACCATCATGCACTAGCTTTCTTCATCATTCCACCTCCAAAGTAGTTGATCTGTTTCCCAATGTAGTCCATGCTTTTCCACAAATCAATTCTACATTTCAGCAAGATTTAACTAAATACTGCATTCATTCTATGAATTCATGCAGAAAAATGTCACGTCGTTATTTCCGAAATGGACCATAAATTCTGCATATCCTGCACACACATCCATTTTTGAATTAATATTTATTAAACTGCAGTTGTGCTCCACAGTTAACACACAAAATGTTCACAAAACATACCCAGTCTTTTCACAAGGAACCAGACTGGTTTTCTGTGAACCTCGCAAACTGCTGACATTTCTGACCCAGTGGGTACACACAATATACCAATGTCATTGATACTTGGCTCTGATTCAATATTTTAAAATAAAGACACTTTTCAGAAGCGTGTTTATAAACACCCATTAAGGTAAGCTGATCACCAGTGAAAGTCAACCATCTAACTTGTATCCACCCAACTTGAAGATTGGATTTTACGCCAATTTAACCTGAATTCACTTGTGAAGATAAAGATTCATTTCACTTTAGGGGTTAATAAATAACTCAGAATCATTTAATTTGTGGTAGGTTATCAAATAATTTCTTAAAGCGTTTTCTGCAACAATTAATGTTACTGGTAACCTATATCTAAACATTATGTTTTCATATCAAATTTTTCACTGATTTACTATAATGAAACATCAGTCATTTGTGTATTTGTTACATAAATATGGGAACACCTTTTGCTGAGGTAATATACTATTGTTTTGTTACATCTAATCATTCTCTGATCCTGTAAGTATGGATTTAGAGAAGACAAGAACGAAACATGTGGACATTCAGGACCAGTTTTCATAAATATCTTAAGTTAAATCTTAAACAAAATTTGGAGTGGCAACTTTGTACTTGAAAATCAAAATAATAAACAAATTTGTGTAATATATGAATGTGCTCTAAGTTGAAATGCTAATAAAACAATAACAACAGGACACTATGGATGTATGAAATTTACAAAAGAAGCTTTTTGAATAGCGTCCCTGTTAAAGTTGTTGAATGCTATGCATAAGCTTATAGCGCATCATTAGTGCATCATTAGTGCAGTTAGTAACACTGTTTGCATTAGAGAACATAATAACCTAATTAATTTGACATTAAGTGACACGTTTTGTATCACTAATAATAAATGATACAATGAACATAGTATTCCATGTTCATTTGCATATTAATTGCATGTTTCACAACATCTTAATGCATTTGTAAAATGAAGTCTTTCATATTCCAGGAAAATAATATTTATATAACAAGGTAACAAACTGAAACACACACAAAACAAAACATTTTACCTGAAAAAGTTCATTCTTCATATTACATGTTCACTTCTAAAAATTGTTAGAAAGACAACAATGAAGTTGCCTGTACATCCTTATTGCTAAATATGAAATTTCATCAATCGATTTACTGGTAAAAACGCCACTAACCAAAAGGAAATACACTTACCAGAAGTTGAACACGAACAACATTCCTGTAGTCATTGTGACAGCTGAAGAACTCACTAAATTTACAATTTTAACTGATATTGCACCACCAAATGCAGTTACAACTTGTTATTCACAAAATTCACAGCCACCCAAAATCTTCATATCATTATGTAACCTTATACCACGTTCAAAGTGTTGTACTCCGTATTAATCACAGATTAATGTCCCAGCAGTCTCCACATAAGATTATATCTACAAATTATAAATAAATCCTATACAGTTATAGCAGAATCTCTCCAGCTCTACAGGTAGCAACTGGCCAGCATGTTGCAGTGTATTAACACTCAGTAATCTCTGCACTAGAATCCACCTTCTGGCTGCTGGCAGACCCCAGGACAGAGAGCAATGGATTTGAGATAGCTACTGTATGCTGACAGAGATTAGTCAGGAGGCAATACTCAGTCCAGCACATACATTCCAAAACCTGAACAATACCTATGTAAATTTAGTAATACAAGTAAGCAATGACTGCGGCCTTAAAATATTGTCAACTCAATACACCCTCTCAATATTATTTTTGTTCCTCAAGCAAAAAAATCTCAATATAATTTTCCTTCCTAAAGAATACAATAATCATTTTTACAGTATGCAAACACGAACAATTAATAACCATAATTTTGTAATTATTTTACATGTAAAACTAGCTGAGCGAGAATAAAACAGATGTCTTATAGGTGGGTTTATTGTACAAAACAGCTGCTATCTAAAAATTCCTATCTTCCAAGCATTTTCCTAGCCTCCAAACATCCTCTTGTCAATATGTTTACATTGGCTTTGATTAGATCTTAGTCAAAAAGGGATTTAAACATTTAACTTCCATAAAACTAAAACCGTCATTTGAAACCACACTCTTCCTTGATAGTGAAATACAACTAAACAATTATTTACATTATACTGTCAGTGTTCTACAAATCAGTTTCCTTTTCAGTCACCAAATACATTAAAATGACATTGAAAACTGCTACTGAAAAGCTTTTTATTGACTTTCAGATCAATCTATCTGTTGATGAAAGAGAACTAGAACTAAACATCCTGCTTAAATATATAATTCCCAATGACATCGGCACCAGACTTTTCTTCAATATTTTTACCAGCTGACACTGAACGCCAATACAGTATTTCACAATAACTTTTAAATACAATGTGACTTTGGTAAGCTGACAAGAAAAGATAACTGGTATAGTTATGACTATCTGTTAAATAATGCACAATGCGAATTAGTAATATTACACCACTCTTACACACGCACAAGATGTCTGTAGGTCAATATCTATTACATTTGAGGCATGTCGTGGGAAAACCAAGCTTAATGCATGTGTGTAAAGTGTCATCCCGGATCAGCCTGTGCAGTCTGCAAAGGCTGATCCGGGACGACGCTTTCCACTTTTATGGTATTTTCTGTTTCAAGGAAGTCTCTTTCTAAACATTAATCCACTGTAGGCGGAAAGTGTCGTCCCGGATTAGCCTATGCGGACTGCACTGGCTGATCCAGGACAACGCTTGACACACACACGCATTAAGGCCAGTTTTCCCACAACACGCCTCAATTGCCAGAGATGCAGAGGCTATGTCTAAACAATAATCTGCTAATAGCACATATGTATTATGTATCATGCAGATGTTACATTCATAACAATCGTGAACAAAAGCTTGTATAATAAACAAACACATCATTTGAATATTTATTTGAAGGAATATTGTAAACAATCAACACATAACTTGTTAAATCCGGTTAAAGCAAAAAGTGTGTGTATGTTGAAATAACCAATAAATTTAATTAGTTTTTAATGATTTTTTTAATTTTTCAAATGAATCATTTTGAAGAAATTCACTCATGAAAACACTGCAAAACATTAAAAAATGCAGCCAAGTATATCTTTGGAGCAGTCAGCTGATGTGATCACACCACCACTAGAAGAACAACAACCCCCCCCCCCTCATCAGTATCATAAGTGAACCTCCTCATTACCTAATCCCTGGGAGATTGGACCACTCTTAGCTGTGTCTCCTGATAAGCAACTTGATTATTATGATAACACTTGTTGAACAAAATCATGAAATTAATCCCTGGCTACTGGTGAGCATTTCAAGGCCAGTTTAAAGACTGAATCACGCCACATTTTAATAATACTTACAAACCCACAAAATAAACAAGTGCACACGCCTAAATGCAAATTTTGTACTTCAATAGCGAGATACACTCAACCCATTTCAATTTTCAAAATTTACATATGAATATCTGACAAAATTAGATGTTGTAATGAATATTTAATCATGCCTTCCAGCATGATGAGTTTCAAACGATACAATTAAGGTTTCAGTATTATGGTAGATAAAACTAACTTTGTATAACATTAAATCTTCAGAACATTTTTGTATTTACTTTAGAAATCAATATATTTTGGTTTAAACTTGAACAAGATGTACATAATTATTTAAATTTACCAACTCCAAAACCGACACACACTTTTTTGCCACATCCAGCAAAATCAATCCATTTTACCATTAAAACACTCTAATTTAAACTGGATTAAGCACTTCACAACACTTATCAAGGAATCCAATGCGGTACTAAGCTAACATGCAGCTATAATGTCTATAGTTATAATGACTATAGTATATACTGGGTGTTTCATAATATCTGTCCCCATTACAAACATTGAAAGTTTTTATGCTAATAATTAAAATGCAAAATGATTAGTATATTTTTTATTGCTTAAGGAATACTATTTCTTTTGATATACAATTCATGTATATGATATTTCCAGCACCTGATATCTACATCTTTTAAAACATATCAATGTCACAAAATATGTTCCAAATGACGCCCATTCTTGGTAATCACAACGTCAAGTCTATGCTGGAAATTTCTTATCACAGCGGCACATAAGTCTCGAGTGATGGTGCGGATCTCTCTCTTAATGGCTGCCTTCAGTTCATCAGTTGTTGTTGGAGAAGGTTTGTAGACCTAGCTTTTAAATCCCACCCACAAGAACAAGTCCAGGGGACTAAGGTCAGGAGAGTGGGGCGGCCATTCATGATCAGTTTTGAAAGAGATGAAGTTGCTGTGAAATGTCGTCTGAAGCCACTTGATTACATCACCGGCTGTATGGGGAGTCGCGCCATCTTGCTGAAACCAGATAGTGTCTATATCTATACCTTTCCGTTTTAATGCCCGCACGAACTTACCGTAATCGTTCGAATATAATACACACTTTTGTACCTGAACATTTATTATACTTGAATGTAAAGAGTTTACCTGAAATTTTCTGTCCAATATTTTGCTTAACCCTTTTCCCTATAGATACGTGTGAACCCGACCGTACCAATTACAGTACTGGATACATACGACTTTTCACGTGTCTATCCATTACCCGATATTCCCGTATATTCGCGACGTTTATTTTTAAAAGCAAATTCTGGCCAATATTGACGATAAATGTGTTTAAGAATGACATAAACACAAAACTGTTTTTGCCATTTTTTGAAAGTATCGAGTGCATTTTGGGATTGTTTCTATTTAAAGATATGCTGTAATTGACATCCAATTGGGACGAGGGTATTCCCATTGAAAATGCGTAAATCATCTACTGCAATGTGCACGCATCAGGTAAAGGTAATATTTTAAAAATAGTGACCAATCAAGTAATAAATTAAATTAAGATGTACATGTATAAACCATTTTCTGAAAATAGGGTGAATTTTCTGTGTAAATAAAATGGGGGACCACTGTACATGTTTTAAAATAATACTACACCGTATATTACCGTAGATTAGATTTATTTATTACGCCTATTGTTCTTTTTTGCTTTATTATTTTTTAATGAACAGAGTAAAATGTTATAAAAACGCTGCGTGTTTGTTTGTTTAGTGCAATTATGGCAGCCCGACCCTGGTGTCAGAGGCTCCTCGTGTACTAAAGGTGTTGAAAGGATCGACCGACCAAGGTGTCAACAGCTCCCTGTGTGAAATTGTCAAATACCCAATAATTACCGGTAACAATGTATCGACTGGGTACGAAAGTGAATGATAACGATATTACGTTTGGCAATTTCCACAATACGTAAATATATTGACTCAAAAATATCAATGGCGTCGTTTTTTAGTTGATTGTAGATTCGGACACAGGCTCTGGATTTTAAATGCGTATTATACTTGGAATTTCAATTTTTACCGAAAAATTCGGGCCAAAGTCAGGGGTGCGTATTATATTTGAACGATTACGATACTTTTAATATATGCATGTATCGGTCTTTATTTACAGTTTCAACATTTCCATTGCAATCCTCGAATAAGAATGGCCGGACAATCCCATTTGCAATAAGTGCAGCCCAAACAGTTACTTTTTCGGAATGCAATGGCTTTTCAATGTAGATATCCGGTTTTTCACTTCCCCAATATCTGCAATTTTTCTTGTTCACCTCTGCATTTAAATAAAAAATGTACTTCGTCTGAGAACCAGATGATTTCTACAATATGACTGTGGTCATTCATCCAGTTTGCAAATGAGTCCTCTTGAGATGTCCGATGGCTTCAAATGCTGCATGATGGAAATCGTATATAGTTTCAGTTTTAAATCAAATTTTAACATTCTATACACACTTGATGCACTTACATGATATCTCCCCAAACTTTACGGACTGACCTTTATGGTGTTTCATCAATAACCGTCCTGACCTGTTGAATGCTGTCAGAAATTCATACTGATCTTGGTCGTCCAGTGTTTGTGTGTCTTCCGTCTTCTATTGATCCAGTAGCTTCAAACCTTCGTACAATTCGTTGAACTTGCTTTTTGCTTAATCTTTTCGACTCTGGGTATTTATTTTGCATGATTATTATTACTGTTATAGGTGATTTACTTTCATAATACAATTTTACCACTTCAGAACACTGTTGTTGCCACGGCGCCATTACTAAAAACTACCCAGAGGAAATGACGTCATTGATGACGTCATGACGTTAACGTTTTTCCACACTTAAATATGTATAACAATATTTCATCCATCCACTATCTAATGTTGTATAAATTGTTATTATACTGTATATCATGATAAATTTATGTTGATATGTAATGGGGACATACATTATGAAACACCCTGTACTATACAACTATTAGCAGCTCACATGAGCTTGTGGGTTTTATCAAGTAGTAAGCAAGGACAATGGCGTGATAAATGTCCTGTTGGGCAAGGGGCATAGAGGATGTTGCAATTGGGGAAACGAGACTGTCAGGCTGATACAGTTATCAAGCATTGACTCTCAGCCACTGTGTGTGTCTATTTAACAGTTTATGAGGTCCTTCCGCGCCTGAGGCTGCATTATGTGAGGACCCCCCCCCCCCCCCCCCCCCCCGAGTGTGTCCCAGCACTCCTAACTAATTAACTTACTAGAGACTCATGCAAGTTGGGACGAATTTTGAATCATAGCTGCAATTTCCAGCTATTTATTTTTTACTGAAATATTTTAAATTTGATGTGGCCTTGTGCTGTGGGGGGAAACTGGAGTACCCAGAGGAAACCCCACCTGTTCGGTATGGTAACCACCAACAAAACTCACATGCACCGGGAGTGGGAAGCGGCTTGCCTATAAACTTCTGTTTATTTGACTATTTTCGTACACATGAACCATAAACTTCAGTTTAATTTACGATCTTCATGATATCCATGACTATGCCTGCCCAAAGCCCAGGACAATTAACTTACCATTCAAGCAAGAACATAGTCAATTTAATAAGGCATGTGGAAATGTTTGCCCTCAAATTTTGCAGTAAATAAAAAGCATGTTGCCCTAAAATATTATTTAAAGTGTACATTATTGCCATCTCGTATATTAAATTTATGCAACAATTGAGTTTTGTATGACAGCGAAATCAAATGGCATACTTTTATTAATGTTTATGGCACAGTTTATTAATCATTCAAGCTGCTGCAATTTCATTAAGGGCACATTCCAAAGAAATACTTCAGTCATTTTATTTGTTTAGCAATTAATAACAGCTTAAATCTCTCATAATGTTAATATTGCATTTTGGCATGACAGCTAAGAGCTTTAGAGATTTCCAGTACTGGCTGAAATTTATGCTGAAACTATTTTGCTGAAACTATTTTGCAGATGTTATTTTGCAACCAATTTAGTTCACCGACAATGAAGGAATAATACTAGTAGGTCTTACTATAAAAATAAAGAAAAACAATTCTTCAGAGAAAAAAAATCAATATAAAGTTTAGTCTTAATTAAAAAATGAGGCGTGTTGTGGGAAAACGGGCTTAATGCATGTGCGTAAAGTGTCATCCGCACAGTCCGCAGTGGATTTATGCCTACAGTGGATTTATGTTTAGAAGAGACTTCCTTGAAACAGAAAATACCATAAAAGCTATTGACTTATCAAGAAATTAAGGATCTGAACATTCAATTGCAGGTGTTACTTTGTGTTTAGATAATAAAAGCTCCCTGACTGTGCATATAATATATAAAAGTATGATCATTAATTCTGTTAACTGCTTTTCTGCCAGAACCTTTCATGGAAATTTTCCAAGGTTAATTGTTAGGCTTTATGCATAAAAACTAGGCAGTCCAAAGGACAGCTATATCCCCCGCCATGATCCTTTATTAGATTTTAAAGGTGACATAGAAGTATCACACTGACCTTAATCAGTTTCATGAAAATTCCTTAAAGGGCATAGGAGATATGGAGCTGACACAAAAATGGAGGCTCAAACATTTGACTTTTAAGTGTAACCTTGACCTTGAGGTGGCCAGACTGCTCCATGCCTTCTGCACATCGCATCAATGTGATAAACATTTGAGTTTTATGAAAATCCTTCAAAGGGCATAGGAGATATGGAGCAGACACAAAAATGGAGGCTCAAACATTTGACATTCTAGTTTGACCTTGACCTTGAGCTGACATGAAAGGCCCATACCTTCTGCACATCGTCTCAATGACCTAAACATTTGAGCCAAGTTTCATGAAAATCCTTCAAAAGGCATAGGAGATATGGAGCAGACACGAAATAGAGGCTCGAATATTTAACCTTTTTTCAAGTGTGACCTTGACCTTGAGCCGGCGTGACTGACTCATGCCTTTTGCACATCATCTCAATGACCTAAACATTTGAGCCAAGTTTCATGAAAATCCTTCAAAGGGTAAAGGAGATATGGAGCGGACACGAAAATGTTACAGACAGACGAACGGACAGACGGACAGACAAAAGGCATTCCTATAACCCCCGTCCCGCTTCACGGCGGGGGATTAATTAACATATGACACCAAATGAAGACATGCTTAGCAGGCATGTGCAATACAGCTGATCATGTTACATGATGATACTGTCATTCAACCAGATCCTGCCGGGTAAATACAGAACAAATCAATTGTTAAAAGAACAATACATGTATTATGTTTCTTAAACTAACAAAAGAAGCATACAAACCAGAAAGGTGGGTACTGGATAACATCCTGTAATAATATGGTGCTTCTTAGAAAGGCAATCGGACAGGACCATATTGACTTCTGATTTACATTTCTGCGAACTAACGTGCAAAATGGAGCCATAATTACTTCACATAATAATTACTATCATTTTTCATAATAACCAATTAGAGGCCACACACCACTAAATTGGAAATCATAAATAAGCACAGCTGACTAAGTCTTGTAGCCTGGGGCCCATAATTTTTTACCAGGTGAATGCCTTCATTCACAGATGAGTCTTGTTGGCTGTCCAGAGGGAAGCACACTATGGTTTGTTGTAAACATGTGTAGCTATATTCCAGTAACTCATGCTTTAATCAACAACAACCGTGACCTCAAATGACAATTGTAACAATGAATGATCTATAATAATACATGTTAAGCGACAAAGAGTAGGGCACATTTTTCATTTTGCAAATTTGACAAAGAACACAATGAAGGAGTGAGCTCTAGGACTTGAAATGTCCATACAGACATCAGTGACACAAATATTAACATCATTCTGAGTGTGTATCTAATGCACCTATCAATATTTTCCCCCGGGGGGGGGGGGGGGGAAGCGGTGGGCAATACCAGGTGAATTAGACTAATTTCATTTCCAAAATGTGGAAATAAAATGTAGACAAAGTCGTCAAGTTTCAAATGATAGTGATTATGTTCATTATGATATATTTAGAGAAAACTTTCTGGACACTGTTGTATTTTTTGTAATGCATATTTAAATTTAATAATTTTGCAGCATTTTATACATGCAGACAGCAAAATATTTTCTGTTGTCCAAATATGTTTTTACTTGTCCTGATCTTGGGGCAAGTGGGTTATTTCAAAGATTGTCTGATGCATTTATTACATTTTATGGGTGTGTATTTTGGTTTAGATGCATTTATTTATGAGGGTGTGAATGTTTTTACAGGGAGCCTTAAGTAGCAAATTTTATAACCAGTGATAGTAAAATTAGAATGCAAACAGAATAGTGGTGCTAAGTTGCATGTTTCACAAGAGATCTTCATTGAGCGCTTCATTTCATCCACGTATACACACAATCCATTCAACCATATTGAACTAGATGGCTTGCTCACCTGTATACTTTGTTAAGTTACTAACTGTTTAAGTACCACAACTAAATATGGAAATGCATTTGAACAATAAGGAAAATAATATATTTCAATGACTTGGAAGCAATCCATGTTGGCAACCAGTAGTAGATACCCATGATAACCTTACATGCAGGCAAACAAATCCATATTGTAACTAATACTAGCATATGGTAGAAAATACCGCTTCAAACTGTTTTAAATACACTTAAAGTGTACATGCTCACATACATGTATAAACTGTATAAATCATGAATATAGCTATGCAATTTGGTAGGGAAGATTTAACTGTCATCAGCCGAAGTGAAATTGAACCATGGCAAACAAAATCTGAATAAATTCGTTTTAGAAATAAAATGAGGCGCGTTGTGGGAAAACCGGGCTTAATGCATGTGCGTAAAGTGTCGTCCCGGATTAGCCTGTGCAGTCTGCACAGGCTAATCCAGGATGGCATTTTCCGCTTTTATGGTATTTTCTGTTTCAGTGAAGTGTCTTCTAACCATAAATCCACTTTAGGCGGAAAGTGTCGTCCCTGATTAGCTTGTGCGGACTGCACAGGCTAATCTGGGATGACACTTTACGCACATGCATTAAGTCCGGTTTTCCCACGACGCGCCTCAAATTAAGTCATCTTCAGCAGCCTTCTCTTGGTATATATACAGAATCTGACACTGTGACAAATAATACCAGTAGCACCTCTGAAAAGGCTTATATTAATTTCAGTACAGTAAAATTGTCGTGAATAAAAAATATGCATGGAAAATCTGTGTTTCATCTGAAGTCCTATATCCAGAAACATCTTAAATGCAATCTTATCCTTAGCCTTAAAATGGAAATGATGAGAAATAAAACATTCAAACGTAGCAGAAAATGTCCACGAACACCCAAATAATGCAAGATTTTATTTAAGACTCTCTGATTACAATAACTCAATAATAACGAGCAACATTTGAAGACACATGGAAGCATCTTCCATAGTCCATAGATCTAGTTGGTGGAGAGGTGTTCTCAGTCCACCATTTGTTAATAGTTTTGCATATTTGCATAAATATTCGCAGTTGACCATATTAAAATGTTAAAATAATTCTTGCTTAGACATATTTATTAGTTTGAAAAAATAAAATATTACATGGTAAATGAGGATACATGGAAAAGAGCGTCCGTCTTGTACTTCATGCTGATACCGATGCCGACATTTGGAAAAGCGTCCTAACAGATTGGCATTACTAATGTTAACAACACTGTCTATTGTGTAAACAAATACGATATTTTCTGTTATGGGGAGCTGGCTTATATGTTCAAAAGTAAGGAAAAGGTAACACTGAACTTAAACAAGGACATTTTCTGGAACTAGTCATGATTACCAGGAAAATGCACCTTGAAAACAATGAATTGATGTTGAACATGTGGATTGTAAAGACAAGTAGTCAAGGAAGACATCATGGTGCACAGATAATAATTATTTTTCGGCATAGCTGTCTAAGATCACTTTTGACCCAGATTTTCTTGTGATAATTATGCAGCGGGGGGGGGGGGGGGGGGGTAAATTGAATGCCAGTTTAACGTATACCAATAACTGTTGCATATTTGGGGATTAAAAATTTACATAATTGTTTACATAAGCGTTTAAAATGAAGTTATAAACATATCTTCAATATATACTCTAGAACTGAGGCTAATTATGAACGTATTTTCTCATTGTATGCCATAAACAGAATGCTATATTCATTCACGTAACGAAATTACTATTTTGTTTAGACTACATTTATATAAGCGTTACGCTCTATAAATAGCAATTGTGCAATGTTCTCATTCCTAAATCTCATTCACAGTATTGCCGTTCCATGTAGCCCATTGATTCTAGCGAGTTCATTACATAGTAAACAGTAGTGTCATTCTAAAAATAGCGCGCGTAGCTAGCAACAGTTGTATAGCTGTGTTAATATACTCGTACGTGCATCAATAATAGCGTTCAGAGAATCATAAACCTAAAAGTTTCAATAAATGGGGAATTTATATTTATAAACTTACTGTTAATTTGAATTAAAATTGTGGTTATGATTTATTAACGATTATTTATAATTGCATCTTTCTATCAACTCCTCCAGTAGATGTTATTAAATCTATAAAAAGATTCTACATTTACTATAGATGAAATGTTATGAAAAAAGATTCGGAATACGTCGAATTGTTATTCGCGTAGCATGAAAACACAATTTGCAATACTAATTATACACAGGAACCCCTGATATATCATATTTCTACTGATATAATTTAAAATCGTCATAGTCTAATGAATTGTTATGGTTGCGTTATCAAAAATAAAGTCTTAACATTTCAAAAATCGGTGAATGTTCCCTTGCTTTTTATTGGGATACACAGTATAAATGCTTATTTGACTTCAAATCGTCATTATATTAGATAACTTACCTGAATGGTACATTACCGGTACTATAAATAACTTTATAGACTCGTCTGATACATAATAATTTTAATCCAGTCCCGAAATTATTTTCTTACATTGTTAATTTGTTAAATTGGCTTGACAAATTCAGATAACACTTATGTTAACCTCAATTATTTTGGTTATTCATATATCACTGGAGCTGTATGATTGGTTTATTCACAGCATAGATATTAATTATAATTTTATTTAATTTTTCAATTAATAAATTTATCTCAAATTAACTTTTCGGTCCGAGAAGTTTTCTTACAGTGTCCGAAAAATCTGGGGTCTAATAATATTGGTGGGGACAAAAAAATCTGGGGTCTGAGAAGTCACGTAACCGATCATCTTGGCCGTCTGTTTAGGTAATTTTTAAATGACATCTCAATATTAATTTCAAAGCCGATTGTCTTTTTTAAAAGACATTTCTTGTTTATAATAATTAATTAAAACTACATGTTAAGTCATATTTTCAATAATATATTGTAATCCATCACACCTAAAATATCACAGAACAACATAACTACGCAAATCAACAAAATATAATTCTTTTACTTTGTTTAAAACAAAAAAGAAAAGTCTTATTACCATTTCAGCACAGTAAATATTCCTAGCATACTTGGCTTCTTTGTTTCAATCACATTCATAAGGAATTACATGCATAAGAACTACATCAGCCAGAAAAACACTTTATGTCACCAGAATGACAACTCACGTTCATGAGTCAATCTTTATTTGCGCTATTACAATTTCATGTCACCATGCATTGATTGATAATATCACCCCATTTTCACTTAACCACATGGTCATGTTGTACAAACACCACACAAGTGAATTAACCGCCAGGTATATAAATATATCCGACGTAAACACTGCTATTGATTGGACAAAAAAGTCGCCTGGCTGTGTTCTGTGCTCTGATTGGATGATATAATTAACACATGGTAATTCAGTATGACTACAACCATTGAGGTTTAAGTCCTATGAGACATACTGGTATATTGCTAAATGCATTAGAATGTCCGTAATTAGGGTTATGTCCCTGAAAAGAAGACTTGCATGGCAACACCAAACCAGGTGTCTTGTCGGTATACATAATACCGCATGTATATTTCTTGAATTGTGCAATACCAATAATTATTATTAATTAACTAAAAGAGAAAATCAATTATATCAACTTTGGAAGCTTCACAGGGTTTTTAGAAAATGATTAATTTGAATGAAAATCAATAAAAAGTTGGAAATCACCATATTGGGTTTGAATTTAAAAGACATACAATCTGCATCTGACAAAACACATGTAATTCAGACAAAATACTATGTACATATATTATGTGTGATGTTGTTTAAAATAATTATTATGTAGTATAAAGTGAAATAACATAGAAAGGTACACACATTGTTCTCATTTTAAACTTTTGGCATTGATTTAAAATCCACAGGTACCAGACAAAGGAAGTCAAGCTATACAGTTAAGACTGTGAATATGACCTTTCATGATTATTTGTGCAAAAACTCCTACTAAGGCCAAAACAAAAATATTCTGTGTTTCGGGCAACCCGACACTACCTAGCGAAAACCCTGCGACCCTAAAGCTTTTAGCTATGATTTTTTCCCGTCAAATCCATATTCATCAGATTTTAGATAATTTTCAATGTTTTTTGACCGAAATGTGTCTTTAAAAAAAAAGTTAAAATAAACTCAACCACGATCCTACCCAACTTTTTTGAGATCATTGCCTGAAACACACAATTTTTTTTTTGGCCTCACAAACGTGTACCATTGTTATGAGTTTGTCCAAGGTTGGCTGCCCAAAGCAAACACAATGATTTTCTGATCCAGAGAGCACTTGAAAACTGGTTTAAATTGTCTTGAAATAAACTTTCTTATTTTGGCATGGTTTACAATTAAAGAGCAATCAGGGGAGTGGAAATCCTATGTCTGACTTGTCTGATGCAGATAATTTTACTGTCATCAAGTAAAATTTTTCTGTCTACTTGTCCACCGACGGGTACAATTTCAGGGTGTGAAAATGATGTAAGAGTTGGATGGAAATTATCATATTATTATATTCTTATGCATTTGAATAACAAATTGTGTTTTATTTAACATTGAAAGAAGACATAGCGAGAAGGATTGGGATGAAAACACTATTTTATTTCGACAAGTGACTGTTGCATGCAGACAAGTAGATTTTTGCAATGAACTTGCCCATGGACAAGTAAACAATTTTGGTATTTCTAGACCCCTGTCAATAGTTTACATTTTTTACTGAAAAAGGTGACATTTTCAGCATTTAAAAAACAGTTTGAGACCTCCTGCAGCTTTTTCTCTATTGCCAAATAAGATTTGAAATGTTTAGCAATGGCAAATGGTATTGGAGTACTGTTGGAAAGACAGATTTTTACAAATGTAAGGTTATGAAAACTCACTTCATCGCCCATGTTTGTATTTTCATTTGCCAATGTTTGACTGATTGCAACCTTACATTTATAGCGGACAACAAAGGATAGGGGTCCTATTCCAGAAACATCTAAAGTAATATTTCATCCTTAACCTTAAATTCATCATTTTATTAAGCTTTTTATTTTTTGCTATCAGTACAGTAAGCTTCGTATTTTTTAATTATTAGCTATATTGTTAACAATGATGTGTTTACTGTAAAGTGATTCATAAATTGATTGGTTAAGCTTTAATTACATTTTAAAATTTAATTGATAATATGCTAAGATAAACTAAGATATTTCTGGAATATGAACACTGATGTCTCCATACAATGGGGTTAAAAGTCACAACTTACCAACTGAAACCAGTCTCAGTATTTAGCTAAATTGTCAGATCAGCTTCAAACATTGCAACATCGCATAGCTTTATTTGCATTAAGCTGAAACTTTTTAGAAATAGTATACAGTTTTAGCAGGCAACATAGAACTGCTTATATTTTGTATAATTGTATTATTATTATTATGTAGGCTACTTTCCTTGAGTGTTACACGATATTCTTGTGATAATTAATTGATATATTAAACCCTTAAGCTGCTTTGTTGTAGCTCTGGTATCAAATGGTGTCACATGCATTTCTGTTGAAAATAAATTGACATATTTTAACATAGAAAACTTGGACTTAAACTTAGATTTGACCTTCAGTTCACCTCTTTATGTTGGACTGCATGCTTTCTGCAAAATGAAGATGCATTTCACAAAAAAATTCAGTATACCTGGAGTGAACTGATACTTTCATGATTATTTTGAAATAAACATTTTGTAACCACCCCAGCTTTAATTGTGGGGAAAATGTAATCTCTTTAAATTCATAAAATATGATCAAATATATGATATTAGTCAAGAAAACTTAAACAGTATTTTATGATTAAGATACAGTTCTGCATTACATTAACTTGATATAATCTGCAGTAAATGCATACTGTCAACAAACATAAAAGCCAATCCGAATGCCAATACCGGTGTTCTCAATGGGCTTAACCAAAAACTACATGCAACATGTACTAAGAGTTTTATGTCATACATTACTTAATTACATGCACATGTATGCAACCAACAACAAATGAAGGATCAATCTGACATAAATATTCAGGTTGAAGACAGCTACAATGTAATATTTAGGCAAAAAGTGCAGGTCCTCATTCCAAAAGACCTGACAGGTTTTTGATTGGCCAGTTTAAAGAAAGCTTAATGTAACCGGTCTAAATATAATCAGCACTTATTCAAGTAAATAAATAACACGTGATATACCTATGTTTCTGGAATTGTCCGACATAGGGAAACAGGGCTTTTTTTCACCTCTTGGGGATGGGGCCCTTTGCCCTAATTTTTGGTAAAAATAGCGTTAGTTTGGCTTTTGGGGAAACAAATTCATAGCAGGGCAATGAAAAATCCTGGGGAAGGATCAGTTTTAGGGTAAAACTGCATGATTTGAAAGAATTTTGCAGAGGGGATGACGCCTTATAGCGGCCCCTAATACTGGAGGAAAAAAGGCCCTAGGAAAGATCCAGAGTGAACGGTGCTGAACTCTGCCCTTTTTTGGTTCCCCCTGCTGCCCCTCTGGGCTGATCAACACAGAAATGTTGAATATATTTTGAAATTCAATGTATTTTTTTGCACATTTTCAATTATAAATGAGTAGAACATGTTAAAAACCTTAATTAGAAGCATTATATTCATCAAATCCATTCATTAACCAAATTTTTAGAAAATTTATTCATTAACCAAATTTTTAGAACATTTTAAAGAACTGGTCTAGCTGTCCACCCTGCTCCTTTTATTGTACCTTTTCTGATCCTAGATCTTTCCCTACCGACATAGCATTCAACTTAAGAACTCTTGACTAGAGCCATTGGCAAGGTATTGACACACACAAAATATTGTGAATAGATTGAACAAATGTTCTGTCCTGTGAAAGTGGTTCCAGTCATGTGGGTCTGATAAGCCACAGGTAAGGAGTAAATGTTCAGTAATCCCCAAAACTGTTCAGAAAGTACCACTGTGCTGTGAATCCTTACAAAGAATGTGCACACTTGGGGTAACAACTAATTTAAGATAACAACAGTTACTGTACTTACAGCAATCTCCTTACGGTGATCATGAATATTCCACACTGTGCATCCATTTGAATTCTCATTTTGCACCTTCATGGAAGGTGTACCTCATGGTTGTGTTTTAAATTTTGACAATATTTCCATCAAATGTCACGAGTTAAAAAAATAATGTATTTGACGATTTTTAACCAATATTTATTAAAGAGTTACTCATGACTATTGTAACCATACTGTGTTATTTTGTAATTCCATCAAACATCTTACATTATATGATGTAATTCCAGTTGTAATAATGAAATTCTTAACAACATTGTCTATTGTGTAAACAAATACGATATTTTCTGTTATGGGGAGCTGGCTTACATGTTCAAAAATAAGGAAAAGGTATCACACTGAACTTAAACAAGGACATTTTCTGGAACTAGTCATGATTACCAGGAAAACGCACCTTGAAAACAATGAATTGATGTTGAACTTGTGGATTGTAAAGACATGTAGTCAAGGAAGACATCATGATGCACAGATAATTATTTTTTATAATAATTAATTAAAACTACATGTTAAGTCATATTTTCAATCATATATTGTAATCCATCACACCTAAAATATCATCATAGAACAATATTACTATGCAAATCAACAAAATATAATTCTTTTACGCTGTTTAAAACAAAAAAGAAGTCTTATTACCATTTCAGCACAGTAAATATTCCTAGCATACTTGGCTTCTTTGTTGCGATCACATTCATAAGGAATTACATGCATAAGAACTACATCAGCCAGAAAAACACTTTATGTCACCAGAATGACAACTCACGTTCATGAGTCAATCTTTATTTGCGCTATTACAATTTCATGTCACCATGCATTGATTGATAATATCACCCCATTTTCACTTAACCACATGGTCATGTTGTACAAACACCACACAAGTGAATTAACCGCCAGGTATATAAATATATCCGACGTAAACACTGCTATTGATTGGACAAAAAAGTCGCCTGGCTGTGTTCTGTGCTCTGATTGGATGATATAATTAACACATGGTAATTCAGTATGACAACAACCATTGAGGTTTAAGTCCTATGAGACATACTGGTACATTGCTAAATGCATTAGAATGTCCGTAATCAACCCCGATCCTACCCAACTTTCTTGAGATCATTGCCTGAAACACACAATTTTTTTTTTGGCCTCACAAACGTGTACCATTGTTATGAGTTTGTCCAAGGTTGGCTGCCCAAAGCAAACACAATGATTTTCTGATCCAGAGAGCACTTGAAAACTGGTTTAAATTGTCTTGAAATAAACTTTCTTATTTTGGCATGGTTTACAATTAAAGAGCAATCAGGGGTGTGGAAATCCTATGTCTGACTTGTCTGATGCAGATAATTTTACTGTCATCAAGTAAAATTTTTCTGTCTACTTGTCCACCGACGGGTACAATTTCAGGGTGTGAAAATGATGTAAGAGTTGGATGGAAATTATCATATTATTATATTCTTATGCATTTGAATAACAAATTGTGTTTTATTTAACATTGAAAGAAGACATAGCGAGAAGGATTGGGATGAAAACACTATTTTATTTCGACAAGTGACTGTTGCATGCAGACAAGTAGATTTTTGCAATGAACTTGCCCATGGACAAGTAAACAATTTTGGTATTTCTAGACCCCTGTCAATAGTTTACATTTTTTACTGAAAAAGGTGACATTTTCAGCATTTAAAAAACAGTTTGAGACCTCCTGCAGCTTTTTCTCTATTGCCAAATAAGATTTGAAATGTTTAGCAATGGCAAATGGTATTGGAGTACTGTTGGAAAGACAGATTTTTACAAATGTAAGGTTATGAAAACTCACTTCATCGCCCATGTTTGTATTTTCATTTGCCAATGTTTGACTGATTGCAACCTTACATTTATAGCGGACAACAAAGGATAGGGGTCCTATTCCAGAAACATCTAAAGTAATATTTCATCCTTAACCTTAAATTCATCATTTTATTAAGCTTTTTATTTTTTGCTATCAGTACAGTAAGCTTCGTATTTTTTAATTATTAGCTATATTGTTAACAATGATGTGTTTACTGTAAAGTGATTCATAAATTGATTGGTTAAGCTTTAATTACATTTTAAAATTTAATTGATAATATGCTAAGATAAACTAAGATATTTCTGGAATATGAACACTGATGTCTCCATACAATGGGGTTAAAAGTCACAACTTACCAACTGAAACCAGTCTCAGTATTTAGCTAAATTGTCAGATCAGCTTCAAACATTGCAACATCGCATAGCTTTATTTGCATTAAGCTGAAACGCCTTTGAAATAGTATACAGTTTTAGCAGGCAACATAGAGAGACTGCTTATATTTTGTATAATTGTATTATTATTATTATGTAGGCTACTTTCCTTGAGTGTTACACGATATTCTTGTGATAATTAATTGATATATTAAACCCTTAAGTTGCTTTGTTGTAGATCTGGTATCAAATGGTGTCACATGCATTTCTGTTGAAAATAAATTGACATATTTTAACATAGAAAACTTGGACTTAAACTTAGATTTGACCTTCAGTTCACCTCTTTATGTTGGACTGCATGCTTTCTGCAAAATGAAGATGCATTTCACAAAAAAATTCAGTATACCTGCAGTGAACTGATACTTTCATGATTATTTTGAAATAAACATTTTGTAACCACCCCAGCTTTAATTGTGGGGAAAATGTAATCTCTTTAAATTCATAAAATATGATCAAATATATGATATTTCCTTTCAGTCAAGAAAACTTAAACAGTATTATGATTAAGATACAGTTCTGCATTACATTAACTTGATATAGTCTGCAGTAAATGCATACTGTCAACAAACATAAAAGCCAATCCGAATGCCAATACCGGTGTTCTCAATGGGCTTAAACAAAAACTACATGCAACATGTACTAAGAGTTTTATGTCATACATTACTTAATTACATGCACATGTATGCAACCAACAACAAATGAAGGATCAATCTGACATAAATATTCAGGTTGAAGACAGCTACAATGTAATATTTAGGCAAAAAGTGCAGGTCCTCATTCCAAAAGACCTGACAGGTTTTTGATTGGCCAGTTTAAAGAAAGCTTAATGTAACCGGTCTAAATATAATCAGCACTTATTCAAGTAAATAAATAACACGTGATATACCTATGTTTCTGGAATTGTCCGACATAGGGAAACAGGGCTTTTTTTCACCTCTTGGGGATGGGGCCCTTTGCCCTAATTTTTGGTAAAAATAGCGTTAGTTTGGCTTTTGGGGAAACAAATTCATAGCAGGGCAATGAAAAATCCTGGGGAAGGATCAGTTTTAGGGTAAAACTGCATGATTTGAAAGAATTTTGCAGAGGGGATGACGCCTTATAGCGGCCCCTAATACTGGAGGAAAAAAGGCCCTAGGAAAGATCCAGAGTGAACGGTGCTGAACTCTGCCCTTTTTTGGTTCCCCCTGCTGCCCCTCTGGGCTGATCAACACAGAAATGTTGAATATATTTTGAAATTCAATGTATTTTTTTGCACATTTTCAATTATAAATGAGTAGAACATGTTAAAAACCTTAATTAGAAGCATTATATTCATCAAATCCATTCATTAACCAAATTTTTAGAAAATTTATTCATTAACCAAATTTTTAGAACATTTTAAAGAACTGGTCTAGCTGTCCACCCTGCTCCTTTTATTGTACCTTTTCTGATCCTAGATCTTTCCCTACCGACATAGCATTCAACTTAAGAACTCTTGACTAGAGCCATTGGCAAGGTATTGACACACACAAAATATTGTGAATAGATTGAACAAATGTTCTGTCCTGTGAAAGTGGTTCCAGTCATGTGGGTCTGATAAGCCACAGGTAAGGAGTAAATGTTCAGTAATCCCCAAAACTGTTCAGAAAGTACCACTGTGCTGTGAATCCTTACAAAGAATGTGCACACTTGGGGTAACAACTAATTTAAGATAACAACAGTTACTGTACTTACAGCAATCTCCTTACGGTGATCATGAATATTCCACACTGTGCATCCATTTGAATTCTCATTTTGCACCTTCATGGAAGGTGTACCTCATGGTTGTGTTTTAAATTTTGACAATATTTCCATCAAATGTCACGTTAAAAAAATAATGTATTTGACGATTTTTAACCAATATTTATTAAAGAGTTGTAATTCCATCAAACATCATTATGCTATGTATAATAAGAATATCCTTACAATATATGATGTAATTCCAGTTGTAATAATGAAATTCTTCCATAAAATAGCTTAAGTACTTTAATAATGCACTAACATCTTGTTGCAACGGCAAAAGTTTGTAGTTTTATTTCTTAACCAACAAAGTATAACAAGGTGTTCATATGCAGTTTTCACTCCATGCAAAGACAACCCATAGTCTTTTGCGAATGTAAATAATTTATCAGTTAACACTTATAATAAAATCATCTAATTCAGCATATTATTTATTCATAATCAAGTCTAGCTAACATTGAACTGAACACTAGGTATATGACGTCATAAACAGGACAGCACTTTCAGTGTTACTTCATCTACCACAGAAATCACCTCCCAAGCATCATGTGGATCACTTTGGACACCTGTTACACCCACCAACTAACAGATTCCAAAATGCATCATATTCCAATAACACCATCTCTAATCAAGTATTGGGACATATGAAATACCAGCTGTCACCATATACTTCAATAACAAACAGGACAGGATCAGGCAAAGCAAATTTGCAAACCCAAGATATATAAATTCATTCTATCCCATCTAATCAGTGGATGAAAGGGAAAGATTCCTTGCAAACTAAACAAACAATTGCATAAACCTGTAAACCTGCCATGAGGCATTCAAAGGTCACCCCAGTGTTCACCCACCCTACACTTGTCATCTAAACATTGTTTTATGGCCCATATAAACAGTGTTCAAACAGCAAGGTTTAGCTAAAATGCCACAATAAATTTACTCAAGGTGACTTAAGCCAGTTTATTAACTGATTACAACTTCTCCATAACTCTTCAGCACCTGCCCTACCTAATTCTGGTACAAACACTATCGACCCCAAAGGTCTAATAAATGGATAATTTATTGCAACAAAAGTTAAACTTCTGACATATTTTCCAAACAAAAATGTACCAGTATCTAAAAATAATGTTACTTACCAGGAATGCTCACAGATTGCTCACATTATTACATGTTCAAATGACATTGCTTATTTCTTTTTTCTTATTTCTTTTTAACTGAGTCACTTCTACAGTTATAATCCTGTTAAAATGTTGACAAAAAAGGAAAGCAAACCCTGCAATCAGGATATGTATCATCACAAACTACATGATATCATCTATGTGTCACTGAATCTAAATGGTTCATTCATTGAATTCAATTTGCAATTGTAATCATCGCCACATTTCAAAAGGAAAACACGTTTTGATGAAACATGGCTGGTTTTGTTTATGTGAGAAATAAGCCATGAACCCTGAACTTACGTAAAAATGCAGCCCTTTTTGGGGCTTTTAGGGGAAAGTGGTGGGCCCTTTCAAGAGGGGAAAATATGTCTAATAGGGGAATTTTACAGATCATTAAAATATCAACAATAGCACACTTTATTCAGTAGTATTAGTCTACAAATCATAATATATGTTTGTAGTACATTTCAGTTTTGTTTACAAGGCAATGTCCCTGGTACAAGACTTGAACATGTTCATAATACTTTCGATGTCTTTCTTGGATAGATCTGTTTCACAACAGCACATTAGCATCAGGGCCTCAAGCTTGACTTGCCCCAGGGTACTTCTTGATGGTGTACCGGTAGAGTTCATCAGGCTGAACAGCCTCTCTACACATGAAGTGAAAGTGGGCAAAAATCCCACTAAGGTTTAGGATTAAATGGGGAAAATGTATACTTGTTCACCAGGGGAATGGCATAAAAAAGGGCCTGAAATGTATAGCAATATTTGTGTACAATGTCAACAAACATTTTATAATTAATATATTGTAGATCTGAGTTGGTGTATATGGGCCCAGGCTTAGTCATCAAGAACCGAGCTTCAAATATTTCATTTAGAGTTTGAGCTCTGTGCTTGTAACAATCAAAATGATGTTAAATTACTTTAAATTCCATAAATCACTTTTACTCTGCCATTAATGGACATAATGATTATGTTACTGGTGTTTCTCTTTGCACTGGTTTGCGCAAAATACAGACAAAAAATAAAATATTAGATTCAAACATTCCAAAAAGTTCCAGTCAGAAGGAGCTGACAAGTTATTTCCAAATTCCATGTCTAAAAATAAATACCAGTATCAAAAACTAAATATCAACTAGAAAATTTTGAACATCTACACAAATCTACAAAATAAGCTTTCTGTCCCACAATACAAAGTATTCCCATTTTATACAAACCGAAATGTTTACAAGAACATGGGAATAAGATAAAATAGCACAAAGCCTTCACAGCGGTAACTGTAATAGGAGTGGAACTTCTCAAAATTATTTATGCGCTTGGTGCAACTGAATCATTTACTACCTTTATTGATTTCTGTCAGGCAAGAGAAAATCCATACAGCTAATAAACACCCAGAACATGAGGTATATACCCAGTGAGTAGAAAGACTGATTTAAGACTATGGGTCAAGTCAATTAATTTGTACATAAATGCAAACCAGCTTTAACTGGAAATGACCAGTTAGAATAAAATTCAAAGGCATTGCAAAATGCAGTTTCAAGTACTGAATACTAAACAGTACAGAATCAATATAACAATCCAGTACAAGTGACAGCTTCTAAAATACTTCTCACAATATGATCTTTACTGTACAGAACTGTGTAAACAGCTTGAATATGGATTTCCTTAAATTTCCAAATCTAATCTTCATGTAGTTTCTTAATAGAGAAAATGTGCATGACTGATCAGATTTTGTATGGGACAGAGTGCGCTCTATGCAATTCATACATTTAACAGGCCACACATCTAAGTCTTACATGGTACATAAACACTTGTCACGAAGACTATATTTGTCAATATGTGAATGCCCCAGATCTTCTCCACCTCAAACGACACTAGCTATTAATTAAACAGTTCTTTAAGAAGAGAAACCATTTTCAATCATCAATTCACTTACCCTACAACCACTTGGTCAAACAGTGTTTGTTTGTTCTTTATCCAGGACAAATCTAACCTTGGAACATGTACACTGAAATCCTAATTTTATATAGCCAATTCAAACTATATTTCTAACTATTGGCTAATTTAGCAAATGACAATTAGCCTTAAAACAGTTTCACTGTTTGGCACTACATGCCAGGTCTTTTTTCTTAGGTTGCAGAAGGGGTCTAGACTCAATGTGGTAGGTTAACAAAATTGGCCAAAATATGAATAAACACAGATGTCAATGCTATTGGTACTGAAGAACTGAAAACAATTATTAGCCTTAAAACAGTTTCACTGTTTGGCACTACATGCCAGGTTTTTTTTCTTAGGTTGCAGAAGGGGTCTAGACTCAATGTGGTAGGTTAACAAAATTGGCCAAAATATGAATAAACACAGATGTCAATGCTACTGGTACTGAAGAACTGTAAAACAATTATCTAGTTAAAAAGTTCTAATCAAACTCTTAATCAGACTGATAAAATATGTTTATTGTATATGCCTTTCTTCTTAACCACCCTATAAATTCTTACATAAATTATGTTTTACCACACTTACTTTAATACATATTAGTGTTTTATCCAGACCTAATCAAAGCGGCGCCGCGCCACGCCCTTTTATTGATCCGCCACCCTGCCCTTTTCAAAGGCAATTAGCGCCTAGTGCCCTCTTATCTATTGACTGTATTGCCCTTAATGAAGGCCCTTTGTGATGGCATGTTATGGTATATTAATCTGTCACCAACTGATAAGATCAGCTGTAGGGGCAATCAGCTTACGAGTTTGTGTCCAGATACAATAAAACATACTGAATTTGATTTGAAAATGAGCATAAATTGCCTACGTTTAGCAGCCACTTTTTCATATGCAATTTGTAATGTTTTTGTTTAGTCAAATTTTATGATAAACGTAATAATAAATGGCAGAATGCATATACACACAGACTCAATTTGGTCTTTAATAATTAACTATGAAAAAGAAAACATGTTTATACAATATTTTGTCAAATCATAAACAAAAGTCCATGAAAAAACGAATTGCAGAACTAGCTATTAATTAGGACAAACATATTCGGATACATCATTTCAATCCAAATTGCGATGTTTGTTTTCAAAATGTTCTATCTTGATTTAAGTTTTCATCATTAATCAAAATATTTGTAGCAGTGTCATCATCAACAGCAACAACATAAAACAAATGAAGGTGAAAATGCAAATATTTCCTTCAATAAAAAAGGTTAAAAAAATATATAAATAAAAACAGGTTAAAACTTATAAGTATTTTATCATTAAATTTAATAAGCATGATTTTAACATTCCCATAAACAGTTTTAGTTTGACAGTTGTTAATAAGTTTTTCATGTATGATTGCCCAATTTGCACATTGGAAATGCTTATGAACAATGAATAGATAAATTTTCTTAATAAATAATGCAACAACAATATAACTTAACAATAATAAAAAGCAATACTATTGGAAAATTAAAATTTGTTAATACATGTACTTGTTTGACTTGAAAAATCACTAAGCAGATAAAATGAATCAGCCAGTTACATACAATTTCACAACTGGTTAGAGCTATTAATTCAGGAAAAAAAACAACAACCTGATATGCCACTATTAACAGTGTCACCGTGCACAAAATGCCCTTTTCCAAGTCAAGCGCCATGCCCCTCTGCCCTTCTAGATTAAACACTACATATGGAATACGAACGAAATGTCCATCTTTCATTTCGTGAAACAAAATCTAATAAATATATAAGACAGCATATACTGATCTAGAACAGGTCAACCATTACAATCGCATATAAAAACAAGCATCTCTTGATACCATTCCTTTTATTTGTTTGGGTTATGACGTCATCTGAGGCTGGGGCATGTGCTAGGGTTAATCCGGGTAAATAAGGACAGTCTGGTAACTTCGGACAAATGCGTTAGTAGATTGACTTTTCTACGTTTTCATGTTACTTGTTATGATATTACCTTATTTAAGAAGAGTATCTTTTCGGGGAATACAGGTCTAAAAATAGCATATGACGTAATGCATTGGTTATTGTAAATGGTGCATCGTGGGAACAACCTATCGATGCTGTCCGAGTTTTCCTGAACTTTAAATATAAGATAGTGTCAGAAGTTTCCCAATGTAATTTGCAATAGCAAAACCAGTACTGTCCGTAGTTTTCCAACTCTGTCCGAACTTACCCAGTTTTAGGTGGCCTCGTTTTTGACTCAGTTGACGTACTTTAGACTACAGAAAGATATATGGAATCTATGATAAAATCCGTAGAATACAGGGATTTCCCGATTTCGTCATCATTATATGGTGATATCCTACAGAGCTAGGTGCAACATACTGACAAGGGAGCCCTTGTAAAAACTGTCAGTACTTACCCAGATTTACCCTATTGTTCTTTACAAACTGATAGAGCAACCTCTTTTAATCTCACCTTTAATGAAATACTATTCATTTTAAGCTAGAACAATAGACTGAATATTGATGGAAAATGGGTTCTAGCATTGCTTTAAACACAAGAACGTAAAATGTTTGCCCTGAAAATTGCCCATTAAAAGAGCTGCTTATTTGTTTGCATAACATTATTTAGTGGTCTATTTTACTGAAATATGATGTAGCCAGGACAACACATTTTACAAAAAATAAAAACATCCCTGATAACTGATTATATTCTTGAAGAGGACATTAAAACAAAATAAAAACTCTTTATTTGATTTTAAAATGTTACCAAATAAGCAAGATATTGATATTTCAAAAATCGGAATTACAACTGCTTGTCTGTCAGTTTTTCACAATAAACACGCTATGGCACACACGTTTTGAAAGTAATGTGTGCATGTAATAGCTAAGTTATATTTAACATAAATATAAGCAATACTTACAACTATGATTGTATGATCTTAAGCATCTTTTCCTGGTAGTCCTCCATAAGTTTTACAAATCATTTTAATTATTCGGAATTAAAAATGAGCTGAATGTTACTTTGGAAATCATGCATAACAATAATCTGATTCTATAATTGACATCAATCCTAATTCATAACACTATTTGCTATTGATAGTTTTTAAGCTTCAAATGGTTAAAAGGTAGTTGTTGAAGAACAATATTTCTAAACAAACATCCAGTGTAACCCAATGTAATTTAAACCTCTTCTTCCGATTCCAAATCCTCAAGGGGAGAATATTGTTCTGTGAAGTTAGATGCTAGCTGCAGCTCGGATTCTGAATCAGACAGAAAAAGGTCCTGACTGCTTCTTAATCTTAGTTCCTCACTCATGAAAATCTAAACAAAAAATGTATTTCAACATTAACGCCAAATCCCACTAAATCTTAATAATTCATTAATTGATTGAAAAACTATGTTGATAATGTGTACAGAATTTTAATTTATCCCAGTTTCTACTGCTGAAATAGTATAAAGAAGTGATCAACAAAATAAAACTATAAAGCATGTGGTTATTTTATAACTTAATACACGGGTAAACATTCGATTTTAGGAAAAAAACACCAGACGAAAATTTATCCGAATGTAAGTTGCATCCGAAATACTCAAAATAAAATGAGCGAGAAATTGACAATAACGATCATTAAATATTGTCAAAACATAATTAACTGTCAAACTTATACTATAAATATAACACATATAACATTTACTTACGATGACATGCGGTCATTAGGCTAAAACCCAGCGAGAAATCGAATTCGTCGCGCGAAGACGTAGCAAACATGTATCATATTTTGAAGAGTATTTGGCAGGGGAAACAACTCCCAATGCGAGTTATTTGAGGCCAGCGACAGGGGTATCTTTGAATGGCTAGCGCACGAAAGCGCATGATTTTACAACAAAAAACTATGTTACACGATACTCGAAATGGATTAAAATAATGCTTAAAACATTCCTTTTACATTCCTTTTAAGTTATTATTCATATATACATCATCCAAAAGTCATGAATATTTTCTTCTGAATAGGTAAAAGAAATTTGGCCATATGAATGAAATAAGACATTTATACCCAATCTTGGACCCTCTACTTGCTATTCCATGTGATTTCATTTGGTTAATTTGAATGGACAATGATATAACATTATTGAAGGAGACACCTGTTTCGTGACGTAAAAAAAATGGCGGCGTCCATGATCGTAGAATTGCGCAATACACGCCGTAAAAACGGTAAAATTTTACAACAATGCACCACTAACGTTGTATTTATATGAGTTAATTCGATGCATTAATTCATTTTCTTCGACTCTTGAAAAAAGACTTGATAAAGATTTATTCAAATAAAATGGCAAACATACCCCCAAGTAACTTGATATTTACATTATGACAGATACGATTTGCGCAGGCGCATATTGTGTTGTCCTGGCTATATGATGTCTGCATAAAATAAAATATGTTCAGGCAGTCGGGTTTCGGAACCCACCGTTCTACTGTATCTTGTGAAAAAACAGTATTGTGAAAGGAACAGGATCTCAAGAATAAGGGCTATATATAATCCAAAAGCTTTTTTAATTTCTTGTTAGTATTCTTCTTCGGACAACATGTCATGAGTGGGAGTTCATAGATATTAAAAATACTTAAAAGGAAATATGGTATGTGCATTTCTTTTCTTTTTTTTAAATTTTCTAGACATGCAAAGAAAATTTTGTTTTTTATTTTACCATACATAAAAATATTTCCTCTTGTCAGTTATGTATTGTTTCATTCAGAACATGAGATGCCAATATGAAAATAATAATTTTAATGGACGATATAATGCACACAAAATCATTATCTTAAAATGAAAATAACTCTTAAAATTAAAATATGCGACCTATTGCAATGTCTTGGTGAAAAAAAAACATAACAAAAAACATCCCGCATATTACGTGGAACGATGTATTTTTATGCAGACGATTTTTGACTTTGAAACATTGAACGAAATTCTTCTCTGTGACAGCCTTACCCCATAAACCAATCCATGGTATCTCGTAGATACTCGGGTAACCTGTCCAGCTTGATGAAGCTCTTACATTTAATTGGCTTCTTCAGAGAATAAAAGAAGAAATTTTCTTAAAATCTGGAAAATTGCAAAAAAATGGCGAAGATTGAAGCAAAGAAACTTGAAGAGTACTCAAGATGCATAAATTTACATAAACTACACCCAACTATAATACGGTTACATGCTACTATATAATATTTGAAACCAAGGGAAGTTGGTACCGTTGAAGTTTGAGATCCGTCAAGCGTTGTTGTCTTTTTGACTCTTTACGATAGAATTATGCAACATTGTGGAGTAAAATTTGTAAGTTCATATAAAATTAGTATATTAATTAATTGTTTTTGGAATTTTCAAAGAACAGAAAATCAAATAATAGTTACAATAAATGATCTGTAAGTTTTTCCAACTTTTTGTTCATATAAAATGATATATTTTGGCGTATTTAACGAATTTTTACATTGTACAAAGATATAATTATCACATACGTTATACAGCCACCACTTCATTGGTATGCATTAATTAGAATTTCCAATAAATTAGACCAATAATGTGCTTATTTTGCAGATCTTCGTCCATATCGTCCAAAAATATGGTCTGTATGGTCCGACAATCTGCTCCATATGGTCTGGTCCATGATGACTTTGGTCTGTATTGTCTGTATACCATGTAAATTAGCAATACCAACTCACAATTGGTTCATATAGTTATAATGATGTTCCGATTTATAATGTACATTTTGGAGCCTTCCTAGAAATGCATAAATTTACCATCGTTTTTTCATTGAACAATACTAAAGACATTCTGCGTAGTTGTGACTTAAACCATCAATATCTTATAAAATTAATAAAACATAGATTGATTTGTTGCACCATATGTATAGGTATTGTTGCACCATATTTATAGGTAATTCGTCAACTGCCATAATTGGCATTTGTTTTATTTAAAAGTTCAACTTGGTTAGCAACAAAAACATCAGGATTGTGTACCATTTTATTTATTAAAAAGATAAATATCGATACGTGTCAACAAATACAATTTAACAGACTATTACAATTCAATAATTATTACATACATGTATATGATTGAAGCGAAACTATGGTTAAAGCATAATTTATACCTTTATATGGCTACCTATATATTAACTAAACATTAGTGGACTGTTTAACTGTGCGTTATACATATAGCATCTGACTAAAGTGTGACAGAAAAAACAACATAAATTCCTTGGTAACATACTGAATACTTTGTTTTGTGACAGATAACACAATAGCTACAAGATGGGAATGAAGCATGTTACATAATTATATGAGTAGTCAATACCATATTTACTGAAATAAAAATAAATACCTCTGTAACATTTTGTTTCAAAACAAATGCACATTGAAAATAATGACAGTTATCACAGATTTAACATTGTTTTACCACATTTGATGCATATACTAGTAATACAAATAAATAAATCTTTCTAATTCTTCCAACCTTGAGTACAGAAATATATAGGCATATTAGCCAATACTATAATATAATTACAATGCGGCTCACAAAGTTCTCACTTCATGTCATAAAAGTCCCATGATAAATGTATTCGCTAATTGCACATTACAATTAGCAAATTCTATATCTGAACTTCATTTTAATGAAGGTGCAGTATACTCATGTAATTTTGTAAACTACTACACTGACTGGTATTCATGATATGACAGTTATCCATATGGAAGAAACTTCCTCAGCTGCCAAAATTAACTTGACTCTATTATACTTAGAGCCCTGGACCTGTGGCCAACATAATCCAATAAGATTTATGACCCTGTCATACAGATGGTAATCTGATTTACCCCATCTGTTATCAGGAACTATCTGAGCAGTCCTAGAAGGATTACATCACATAATCACATTATGATCATTTTAACAAAAAAGCAATACTACATCAAATTTAAACTCAGAAAATGTTCTTTTGTTTGCTAGCTATAATTAAGGTTAGTTTAGACGAGTATATTATATTTCACTGAAATCAGTATGTATGTTAAAATATTTATGCTTCCATGATAAGAGGGAACGAACTAAATTATCTCTTTATATAAAAGTAGCTAATTCAGAATTGATACGGGATCATTGCAGAAAATAGAAATATACACTATTGAAAAACAACAATATTATGGTATGTAGGATTTAAAAAATACATACAAGACATTTACATCAGACTGTCAATTAGGGCTTGCAAAAAAGTGTTAGAACATAATTTGTTTCTTGAAGTTATCAAAGGCAAAGTATACTACTCTGCAAGGAATCAAACGGAAATAGGTTTGAAATTGATTATCAAATTGAGTTTTATTATTATGGTTATTTCTATATTAATTAATTAAGTTTATTAAAGGTACATTACCTTTTACTCATAATTAAAGAAATAAATACAGCTTAATCAGCTGCCTCAAATCAGCTTGATATCCAATTGCAAATATTCACCTACATTTGCATAGTATACCTAATGTCAAAAGTGTGTTTTATTTGGAAATGACACGGGTCTCCGAATGTCACCCTAATAAACAACTCTGATTTAGGGAGCCTCCTAGGTGTGAAAACAAAACAAAGAGCCATGTGACAGTTTTGGTTCTCAGTTTAAAATAGAGTTAACGGTGGTCTGCAAAGAAAACAAAGTGTGAAAATATGTTAAATATTATAGCATTTGTCAAAATTCAAATTAAGGTGTATATAAATACAAACATGTTAAAACTAATAACCACGAATTATCATTACTCATTTCAGCTTTTGAGTTATTTCTACATTCTACACATATATATTTTTTGTCACCATTTTTTATTTAATTAACTATCACATGTTCAGGTCATTTACTTATTTAACATATAGCGTTCAAATTAACCCATAACTCCAAACAGGGCCTATAGGTCCCTGCTCCAAAGTGCCTAGTATACAGTGACAAGATTGTTATCAGTTTTATGGCCCCCCGAACTCTGCGGGTGATCTGATACCGGACTTAGACATTTTGTCGAACTTTTGACAAAACTCATTTTTAACCTTAAAAAAAAGACCAAGATGCTGATAATTTAAATTAATAAAATTTACATAAATGCAGTCTGATTTGCAAGCTTTTCAACCGTATTTGCAAAAATGTTGTGTGGTTATGTTATCTGATACTTTTAAACATTTGAACATAGCCGTTTGCAAATTGCAAAAAGAAGGAAAAACAGTTATGTTAAAAACCTTGAAAAAAGACTAAGATCCTTTAATCGAAATTTAAATAAAATTATATCAGTTTATTGGGAAGAAATTTAAGTTTCCGAATTCATTGGCAAAAATCATGGGAAATTATTAATAAAACCAAGATGAGCAGTTAAGTAAAAACCTCCCTACATGTTCCATATAAACCGCCGAGCGCTTATAGATTTTCTGCCTGAGGAAGTTTCTTCGATATGTGTCTGGAACCGTCTATGTTCGTGTTTTTTAAATTTTACTTTATGAAACATCATATACTAACACATTTCATGCGACAGTAATACAAAGATGAGTTAAATCTTATTACCATCTTTCAGATTATATGTCTGATTCTGACCAAATTAATCTAATTAAAAATAACAAACAAATGCAAAAACAACATAAAAAACATTTATATGAACAGAATGTTCATGTGCCAATTAATCCTGATTACCTAATTTCCAGTTGCCAAGGTGACATGCGAAGTAAAATCAATCCCATCTCTATCCTTACTAAAACCAAATTACAACTGAAAATCAAGTTCATTCAGGCCTAGGTTAATTTGAGCATTGGATGATAAGTCAAGAGAAATCATAACAAAATAATGGAATAAAATTAACATAGCAAAATGAAGATACAATGCTAGTAGCTAGAATAAACCTAGCAATTTCACAAACATAAACAGTCATAATATAACAAATAAATCTAAAACAGTTTTCTGTAAACTCTGTGAAGAATAGATGAAATATGAGGTATAACTGAATAGAAAACACACTTCAATGTCATGCAAGAATATGTTATAATGGTTTAAAAATAACTCTATTTGTAGACATGTGTCATGGAATATTGACTTGTCTTGGTTTGCTCACTGAACAAACAAACAAATAAAAATATTTTTTAGTGTCACCCATTGAACAAGCAAATTAAAATGACATTTATTTATATTTTTTACATTTGTTGTGATGCAAATCACAGGAGTCATGATTTTTACAAGTCACACATATAAGTATTTCAACATTGACCCTAGCCATGTTTATACTTATAAATCCAGTAGTTAAAGTAGTAGGAATATTACACATTATTTTGATAACTGAGTGTAACGGTACATTACTACCTATTATAAGAAGTATATGTTGAAATTGTATAAATTGCAATTGTATATTTAGTGCTACAATTTATGCTTTGATTTTGCATGTATCTGTTTCGCACCTTGCTTATATGTGTACATATTTATTTGAATGTCATATTTTTCGCATGGAGCATATGACGCTTCAAACATTGAAAATAAATTATAATAACATGACATTTTACAAAGTTAATGTAACCCATGTTGCTGACATTTTACAAAGTTAATGTAACCCATGTTGCTGATTACAGGTACAGGTCAATGATGAATGAGCCCATCTATAAATAGGGAAAGATCCGGAGCAATAAAGCAGCTTGCAGCACTATGCTCCTTCTGAGCCACAACGTTTTCTGATCCTGGATCTTTCCCTAATAAATACATACTGTTCATGGCAAAGGGCTCAGTACACTTAACACAATGTCTGAACCTCTGATCTAAGACTTAACAAGGCATTCAACTTTATCTTAACAATTTAGTAAAATTTTGAAAACACATTACTGTGGAATCGCTAATTTTCGTGGAGGTTTAATTATCGCGCTTTTCGCGCTCCCGCCATTGCGCGAATTTATAACCACTGCAAATATTTCCAATTTAATAATTTAAAAACACCTCCCGGAGATTACACATTCGTTATATTCACTTAGTTAGTACGTAGTTCATAAACATATGCAGATATATGTGAATGTCCTGATGTGAATGTTTGAATCATATTTTTTCGGGTTAAAACAAAAAGGTTTATTCGTATGATCTGTTTAAAATAGCGCATTCATCACAATAAAAAATTTAGTTATTGGTATAAGACAGGTAATTTACACAAGTTGACAGTTTGTTTTCGCAAGTTGACATATCAAGTAAAGAATTAGCACCCCCGATGTGGATTATATATTTAAGTCGGCATTCAATTAACAAGAGCTGTCAGAGGACAGCACGCTCAACTATTCGAAGTATTTCAGTTGGTACATATTTTGGATAGTGGAAGGGGCATACATTTGTTAAAATACAAAACTTTTAAGTGAAGCCTTGTATAGCTTATAAATATTTGGAACAAAAACTTTAACCACAAAGTCTAACTAAAAAGTGGGCTAACTCTGTCAAAATAGAGTTATGGGTAATGTTGCTTCTGATACTAGAGTTGATGACAAAGGTTAGTTCCAAGTTTCAAGTGAATAACTTATGCAGTTTTGAAGTTACAAAACTTTGGAATATAAACTTTAACCTGAAAATCTATGTTTCTAAGTTTCAAGTGAATAGCTTTTGTGGTATATTGAAGTTAGAAAACTTTAGCATATAAACTTTAACCAGAAAATCTATGTGAAAAAGGGGCATAACTCTGTCAAAATACAAAACAGAGTTATGGGGAATGTTGCCCTTGATACTGGAGTTGATGACAAAGGTTAGTTACAAGTTTCAAGTGAATAACTTATGTAGTTTTGAAGTTACAATTCTTTAGAATAAAAACTTGAACCAAATTCAGACGCGTACGCCAATGCTGGGGGTAGTAGGAAAGCTCACCTATTCTTGTAATAGTCGAGCTAAAAAGATGTCTGTTTGTTAATAATTAATGCAACAAGATACTATATAATATGCTTAAATTTAACTCAGAAATCCCAACCAGTCATACTAAATGGAATGAGTATTTTGTAAATGATACCATACAATGGAACATTGTCCATGGGCAAGTGTTTGAAAAAACAAGTGATACATATATTCAATGGTTACAAACAAGGATTGTCCACATAATATTGGGGACAAATTCACTTCTTTTTAAAATGGGCATGTCGGGTAGTAGCGCATGCACTTTTTGCAAATTGTCGGAAGAATCAATTACCCACTTATTCTGGGAAAGTAACACAGTGCAAACCTTGATTAAGGATGTTTTGCATAGTTTAAAAAATGCAAATATAAACATTGAAATTAATTACAAATTGTTACTGCTTGGCGACACAAAAGAAAACGACAATTGTTTTATTCTTTTTATGGAAATTAAAATGTACATATTTGCATGTAAACGGAAAGAAATTATCCCAAACTTTTCAGGTCTGAAAACTAGTCTAAAATTAGCGTTAAAGATATATACAAGCACACAATATGCACCCAATAAAGATTTCTATTGGACAGTTATAAGGCTTCTCTGTAATTAGTATGTTTAAAATATTTATTCAGTTCAGTACTAGTATAGTAATGTTTTGTACACATGGTGTATTGTGTTGTGTATAAATTGTATACCCAGTTTAAATGTATCATCGTGCATATATATTAAAATTTGCTTGCATAATATGATGTGTATTATGTAATTTTGAAATCAATATAGAGTATAGTATAGTAGATTATTGCAAAGCAGTCGTGTACTTACAGCAACTAGTAGAACTTGCATAATTATGTTTTGTTTTATTTTGTATTGTGTATATTATGAAATGAAATAAAACTGTTCAACAGGAAAAAAAGAAAAAGAAAAAAAAAAGAATGGGACCTTTTATTAGCATTTTGCCCAGTCGGGCGTTACACCTATCAATCGATACGTATTTTGTTGCAAAACACAATTTTATTTTTCAAAATTGGGTTTGCGCGAATTTAAGACCGTGCGAATATGTCCATGATCACATTTACGCGAAATTTGTACCCAACGAATGCAAGTGATTCCACAGTACATATCTTGAATCAAGTTTTAGTTGTCCATAAAATATCATCTTCAATGTGTACCGAGGTGTATGACTAGTCAAACAATTATACATTTGCAGTAGTATAGTAACTTTGTATGCACTCCTAGTCAGATCTGGGATTTCAGTTGATTTTGAAAACCCCAATCAAAATACTGGAGTCACAGGGAATATGTTTCTACATATTTGTAAAATACTATGCAAATGGTACTTAGTAATAATTAAGGTTAAGATTGAATTCAAAATTTGCAAAACCACACCATAATATAAATTTTTTATTTCTACTGCTTTTGAAGTTGGCAAATGGAAAACAATAGATCAAAATGATGCAAGGCAGATTATTTGCTCAAGTCAAAAACATGTAAATTGAAATTTGTTTGCGACAGAATGCAGGATTCTGCATCTATTGGAAGCCCTGTTTGACTTTGGGAAATAAAAATCATGATTTAGAAGAATACTAGACAGGGATTTGTTATTGTAATAGGCTACAGCAATGAGAGGAAGACAGTCCTAAAATCATAAGTAAATGTGTATGGCCATCTTGTAATCGGATTTAACGTGCCACTTTCCTGTTTTTTCACGCTTATACGAATACTGTAACTGTATTTTCAGTGAAATACGCTTATATCGATTTAACTCGATTCCAGTATGGAAACTAATATGAGGCGTGTCGTGGGAAATCCGGACTTAATGCATGTGCGTAAAGTGTCATCCCCGATTAGCCTGTGCAGTCTGCACAGGCTAATCCAGGACGGCATTTTCCGCCCACAGTGGATTTTTGTTTAGAAGATACTTGAAACAGAAAATACCATAAAAGCGGAAAGTGCCATCCCGGATTAGCCTGTGAGGACTGCACAGGCTAATCCGGGACGACAGTTTTTGCACATGCATTAAGACCGGTTTTCCCACGACGCGCCTCATATATTTCTCGTAACAGATTTGTAACATATTAATGCATAAAGGTCAGTGTCAGGTTCATGTGTCCATCTATGATCTCATTCTTTCCCTACACTTCACAGGCACCTTGCAGTGACATTTGTGCTCTCATAAAAACAACACGGTAAGAATAAAATACATATCCACAACTAACAGTCAATACTCCAGTCGAATAAATTTGACAGTATTTACTTCCATTATACTCTTCTAAACATGGAAAATAACTAATATAATTTAAGTATTATGCAAATAGTGTTGATTCTTATATACTATGATTTCTGGGTGTTATGCTCATACCAGTAATTTGTTACTGATAATTATATTCCTGATGAATGCAATTTATAACTATGTTATTTGCAAGTGTATGAATATAACATACATTTTATTAAATGCAAACGTCTTGTCTATTTTAAACTCAGATGCAGTGACCTGAAATTTGACCTTGACCTTTAAATCAAGACTGCAGCTTTATTTTGGTCTGAGGAACGTTTGCTCTATTCAACACCCATTAGCCACAGAACATAAGCATCTGCTGCATAACTACATTTTTCCCTGTAATCCCGAAATTTGACCTTGACACTGAAGCTGAGATTTCCCCTGGGGAAATACCATATTGGGTCAAAAGTACAGATGGTGTTGATATGCAGTATGAGAAAAAGATAGGGACATAGAAAATTACCAAAAAAAAAGTTCACACAAACATGTTATCATGCAGATGTCATGTAGTTTAGAATGATAATTAAATGCAAGTTATACAATTTTCTTCAATTTCGCTGCCAATATCAACTGTGACTTAGTTTACAGTAGCTTCATGAGGCATGCCATTCAGTTATCACTAGCTTTGTAACAGCACTTCAAGCAATAATTTGTGTCATTGTCATTATCTGGAACCTTGAGATGTCTGGTCAGTGGGTGTCGAGAGACGAGATGCAGTCTCCGGTATGAGATAATTGTATGATGGAGTCTTATTGATTTTATGCCTGTAGCTGATCTTTGGATTGTCAGCTGAACCTGACCTAAACACTTCATGAGCCTTATAGTCAATAGCACTGCTAAGGGTTCGAACATTGGTACGAAGGAATGGGCCAACTCCTTTCACTTTGTTACCCTGTCTTTGGGAGTATCCATATGGGACTGCATTGACAGAGTTCAGTCCAGATTTCTTGGCTTTGTCCATGGCTCCCGGTGAAGGGCGATCCTTTAATGTGCTTCTACTCTTACCATGCTTTTTTCCACGTCTTTTCTTTTTCTTGTGACTTGCCAGACTAGCATACTTTTCAAAGGAGCGTGCAGTTTTTTCCGATAAAACCTTTGATCCCTTATCATTACTATTTGAGCTACTAACAGAGCCCGGTACTGACTGTGCATATGACCTTGATTTCAACTGCGTGATATCATTTACGATTGGAGCCATATGATCGGTTGGAAATGTATTTTCTTGCCATGGTTTCTGTGCTGACTGAACATTTTCTCTGGATTTGTTATCTCTAACAAATGGCTCGACAACAGGTAATGGTTTTTCTCGTTCTATTCTTGCTACAGCAGGGATGTCCAAGCCATTTACTGTTTTCCCATTTGTTGATTCTGATTCTGCAACATCTTCCACATAATAACCACTAGCAATGGCACTTTCGCTTCTGACTTTCTTCATTTCTTTCTGTAAAATGTGAGACTTGTTTTTCGCTGATTTATTGCCAAATTTGTTTTCACTTTGAGAAAGAGGTAATGGCGTCAGGCCATATTTCATCAAAATGGCATTCCTTTCTGATGAGGATTCTGTTTTCCCTACACTTTGTACTTTTTCATTTAATTGTCCTTTACCGTTTATAATTCTATTAAGCTTAAAGTCACCCAATTCTTCCTTAATTTTGCCAGTATTTTTATCTGACTCCTGATTAACACCAACTAGCTCTGTTGTTTTACATTCATTGAAATGGCGAGTACCATGTTTGCTTTTCTCAATTTCAGGTTGACTCTGTCCATTGAAATCATTTTTGTCTTGTAATATACTATCTTTATTAAGCTGCGTTACAATGAGTTTACCAGTGCCTTTGCTGTCCTTACTTTCGATGTTCTTTTCCACTGCATTTTCAAGCATATCAATTTGTTTCACATTTTCATTTTTAGTTTCACACTCACTCCCAGAATTGGCTTGTTTCAATCGCAGAACTTTACTCTTAGCATAAGTTTCTTCCATTGTATTACTTTTGTTTGTTTTAAGTTTATCTAGATCAGACTGTGTGTCAGTCTTTAATGGATCTGATTTTGCATTCTTAATTTCCTGGAAAGCTTCTTTTACTTCAGGCATAGCAGTTTTTGTTTCTTTTGGAAGAGGTGGTTTCTTGATATCTGAGTTTATTTTATCATTTATTCCGTTTTCTGATTTTATGCTTCTTCCAGAAAGATTACCATCAAGTGTCACTGAATTTGGTTTTGCAAGCCGTTGTGTACTCAATGTATTCAAATTTCTTTTGCTTCCATCATTTAACTTAGCACTGGTACTCCTTGGTATTAAAGCATTATTTCTATTGTTATTCACAGCATTTTTTCTATAATGATTTCCCCTGAATGCTCTTTTGTTCTCTTCTTCTGAAGATTCAGAGGAAGTGACATCACTCTCACTTTCTGTGCTCTCCTCAGATGAAGAGTCCTCATTATACAAGGTGAAGGTCGGCCTATTTCTATTGACGAGAGTGCTATAGTTTCTTGTTTGGTTTGACGGTGGAGCTGGTGGGGGCTTCTTGTTCAACTGAAAACAGCAACAACATAATTATAGTATATGGTACTGGTTATATATTGTCACAAACAACAAAGTACTCTTCTATTGAACCCAAATTTCAATATAATTTCAGATATTTTTTACAAACTTAAACAACAATGCCAAAAGAAATTCTCTTAAAACAGTACATAGATAACAGTGTATACTGCAATACAACAACAATAACAATGTGCAATTTTGTCTACATCTAGGACAATGCATGCAATGAATGACTGCATCTGGAAAAGATAACAGCTGGTAGGTGTACTAGGTAAGTGTGTGTAAACTACCCAATCCTGCAGATACAATATATCAACCAGATGCTGAGCAAACACTTGAAACTACTGGGTTTGATTTTAAGCACTAATTCTAAAATCTACAGCCACTGAAATCCAGCATCTGTTGAGAAAACGTAGGTATTTCCACAATGTGACCTCTACTTATAAAAGTAACACTTGCTTCAAATTCAAACACAATTTTCAACACATTCCTATCCATGCTTCGAAGTAAAAGGGGACAAAAATACTCAATTAAGGATGCACACATACATTTCATGCCATATTATACAATATGACAAAAAATAAAAATTCAAATCAGGAAAATAGCCCCAATGTTACAATAACCATAGGAATATATTCTGAATTTGACTGATAAAAGGCAGGGCAGGGATATGCCATTATACCAGGCATACATGCAACATGGACTACAAAACACCTGTTCTGGAACATACAAGCAATGGGACAAGGCATCACAGACTTACAGTTTGTTTTACACTGAAAGTACCACATAAGACAAATGTAAACTGATATGCATTGACAACATAACACGCAAGATCCGATAGTCATGTTGGGCAGAAATTAGAACATTAACTAAACATGTATGCCATTACTTTTACTTGTATTACCAAGTCTCTTAAGCCATATGGAATGCCTGTCACTAAATCAGAAATTGTAAATCACCCGCTTGTATGCAGAAAAACCATTTGTGGCGTGTCGTGGGAAAACCGGACTTAATGCATGTGCGTAAAGTGTCGTCCCAGATTAGCCTGTGCAGTCCGCACAGGCTAATCTGGGACGGCACTTTCCGTCTACAGTGGATTTATGTTTAGAAGAGACCTCCTTGAAACAGAAAATACCATAAAAGCGGAAAGTGCCGTCCCGGATTAGCCTGTGCGGACTGCAAAATTATCGTTGTTAAACTACCCAATAAACAATGCAAAAAGTAGTCCCAATTCTGAGTGGAGCATAGTAAAATGTAGTTCTCATTACAATTGCAAATATATTCGTCAGATCATGTTAGAATCAAAGTAATTTTCGCATTATAGTTGTTTATCAGCCAATAAACAACTCTTTGCCGTTGTGATGCTTGGCTAATAAATCACTCGGGCTAACGTCCTCTTGGTTTAATTCCTATGCATTAGAACTTCCAATTGTTGTTTGTTGGCCAATAAACAACGATTAATCAAAAATTATTTCTTAATTTAACAATTATTTTTTCATTATTTAAATGATAATCCATTCACCAGCATTAAATTATTATCAAATTATATTATTTGTTTGTTATGGATGCCATCATCCAATATTAAGCAGATTAAATTCTAGATAGACACTAGTATTTTTACATGTCGTATAATTACCATTTCAAAGGATTTAATAATAAATAAATTAAAATTAAAATAATCACAAATAAAACAAAAATAATTAAAAACCTATCCTTATTATAACCATTATATAATCTAGAAAGTAATCAATTAAGGAGCATGAAATATTCACTGTATATTTCTTATCGGTTTGGACATCATAAATTTAAGCATGTTACAATTACACGACAAATTCATATGATGGACAACTGTTGGTGATTGAATTTGAAAAACAAACAACTAAAAACCTTAAAATTGTTGATAAAAGACTCAAACGAGGCATCACAAACATTAATATAGTTAAAGAAAGCTTAAAATTAAAACAATTAAAAATGTACATATGTCGTCTTTTAAACACAGACTATGCATGTATACATGTGTGTGCAAGAGATCTAGCTGTAGAGGGCGGAAACAGAAGAGTTACCTGTTTGCCAACTGGTTTTATCGGCTTGCCTTTGTCAGGCAAACGTTTTGCCTATATGGTATGAATACAGAACATTAACACAGAATCTATGAGGAGCTATGTAAGGTTGTGTTAAACATTTGCACAAATACACTTTAAAATGTTTGCTGGTAAACAACTTGTTCACCCTGATTGAAACCTTTACAAAGGTACACTTGTTTGTTTGTTTGGATTTTTTGCCATTTTTAACAGTATTTCAGTCATATCACGGCAGTCAGTTAACCTACTCACACTTTTCCTGGGCATGCTTAGCCGATCTAAGCGGTTTACCAGTACTAAGTGCACATACTTATGCCAGTAACTGACAACTGCTCTACTTGAATCAGAGGTAGGGGGAGAATGACCGTAGAAATAATTTCATAACCAATCCCCACACAAGTATAAAGTTGATGGCGTTAATGAAGCTGCAATAAATGAATACATTTCAGTGATGAAGATGCTTCAAGTAATACTGGTGCTGCCATTATGGCAATAAAGGATGTTCATGACAAAGATAAAGAAGTATGTTGATGATTGTTTAAAATACTGATATGTATGATGATAACAGTGATGATGATGATGGAGATTATGATAATGATTTTTATTATTATAATTATTATCGTCATCGTTATTGGGTATAAAATAATCTGATGAACATAAGGTTTAAGTGGTATCAAACACTAAGTTTACACAATGTTACTACTGCACAAAAAGACACACAGGCACAGAAGCAACCAACATAATAATTTAATGCAGCTCAGACTACATAAGGACTAAATATATGTCGGGTTACTCAAACGGAAAAACCACTCTTGAATACTGGTATTACTCTCAAATATCAGGGCTGGTATTCAAAAAGCTTCTTAGGAAAAATAATTGAATTGATATGAGGCGCATCGTGGGAAAACTGGTCTTAATCTAGGACGGCACTTTCCGCTTTAATGGTATTTTCTGTTTCAAGGAAGTCTCTCCTAAACATAAATCCCCTGTAAGCAGAAAGTGCCGTCCTGGATTAGCCTGTGCAGACTGCACAGGCTAATCCGGGACGACACTTTACGCACATGCATTAAGACCGGTTTTCCCACTACATGTTTATTGTTTACCATTTGTAAACATAAATCATTGGATTTCGAATAGAAAAGTTGATCTGAATTTTTCACTTAAGTACAAGTTAGGTTATGTGCTTTGTGGAGCTCTGTGAATACCAGCCACGTACTACACACGACACCCAATCATGCCTACGTACAATGGTGAAGGTGCCCTCCTGCCTGGTTATGAGCTCCACCATGTCCTGGGTCCAGCCCACCTGGCCTGCAAACTTCACCATCTCCTCTATCAGGTCGCCTGCAATAGTGATTAATTGCAATGTTGACAAAGTCTCCAAATAAAGATTGCAATATTGATGACAACCTACAAAAAGTAACTGCAAAACTTTGGTCATCACCTGGAAATAGTGACTGGAACACTGTTGGTCATCACATGCAAACATTGATTCCAATATTGATGATCACCTGCAACTAGTGATGGCAATTTTGATGATCACCTGCAACTTGTGATTGCAATATTGTTGATCACTTGCAACTAGTGATTGCAATATTAATGATCACCTGCAACTAGTGATTGCAATATTAATGATCACCTGCAACTAGTGATTGCAATATTGATGGCCACCTGCAACCAGTGATTTCGATATTGATATCACATGTAAATAGTGATTGCAATATTGATAATCACGCGCAAACAATCATTGAAATATTGATGATCACCAGCAAATAGTGATTCCAATATTGATGATCACCTGGAACTGGTTATTGCAATATTGATGATCCCCTGCAAATAGTGACCACAATACTGATGATCACCTGCAACTAGTGATTCCAGTATTGATGATCAACTGCAACTAGTGACTGCAATATTGATGATCACCTGCAAATAGTGATATCAATACAGTATTGATATTACTATTTGCAGGCAATCATCAATATTGCAGTCAATATTTGCATGCAATCATCACTATTTACAGGTGATCATCAGTATTATACTGATGATCACCTGTAAATAGTATTATACTGATGATCACCTGTACATAGTGATGATTGCCTGTAAATATTGCCTGCAATATTGATGATTGCCTGCAAATAGTGATTGCAATACTGATGATCACCTGCAACTAGTGATTCCAATATTGATGATCACCTGTAACTAGTAATTCCAATGTTGATGAACCCTGCAAATAGTGATTGAAATACTGATGACCACCTGGAACTAGTGATTCCACGATTGATGATCACCTGCAAATAGGGACTTGAATATTGATGGTCAGCTGCAAATAGTGATTGCAATATTGTTTGTAATCACATGAAAATAGTAATTGCAATATTACATGATCACCTGTACATAGTGACTGCCATATGGATGATTACCTGCAAATACTAACTGATATATTTTTTATTGCTCGTTTCACATGCAAAATTGTATGTTGTAAAGATTGCTAGGTTTCACATGCAAACATATTGATTACCACATTGTTTCTCCTGCAAATACAGGTAAATATTATTATTGATAATTCTTTCTCACTTTCTTTAAAACGTTGACTGATATGAATAATCGTTGATGTGAAAACGTCGCCTTAAATGAATAAACATTGATGTGATAATATGTACAGTTTGTTATGTTGTTCAAAAGTTGTATTATATGAATATTTATTAAAATAAACATTGTGATACCACAAAAAATTAAAATCTTGTTAAATTTAACTGGTAAATATACTGATAACCACATTACTGGCTTGCAAATACATGTAAACTGATATGGACGTTGCTGATGTCTTATTTCAATGTTAATATCAATTGAGACAGCGTGTTCTACACAACTGACACTAGCAGTGTAGATATCATCTGCAAATAGATTATGTTAACAGTTACCTACACTGATGACCAGTGACAAATCTGGGCCAATATAAGCGTGTGTGTGTGTGTATTTCGAAGTTTATGAGGTCCTTCCGCACCTGAGGCTGCATTATGTGAGGACCCGGAGTGTGCCCCAGCACTCCTACCTAATTAATTTACTAGAGACTCACGAAAGTTGGGACGAATTTTTGAATCATAGCTGCAATTTCCAACTATTTATTTTTTACTGAAAGATATTTAATTTTGGTGTGGTCTTGTGCTGTGGGGGGAAACCGGAGTACCCGGAGGAAACCCCACCTGTCCGGTATGGTGACCACCAACAAACTCACATGCGCCGGGAGTGGGAAGCGAACCCGGGCCGCCTAGGTGAGAAGCGCGTGTACCAACCACTGCGCTAGCCGGACAGCCAGAGGCCAATATAAGCTGTCATAAGCATGCATTTTGTATGTATACAGTGTTACCTACGCATTGTCTTACAAAACATTATTTATACTCATTTTAATAGAAAACAACTGAGTATTTTTGTACAAGATTAAGACAAAGATCAATCACCTGCAGCAACAACATCCTGAGGCCTGCGACTGTACCGGAAAGGCCCGACCGCCTCTCGATTGAAGAGAATCCTGGGAACATTCTGGCGGACAGTGTCGATAATGCCAGCAAATGGTTGAACCTGTGCAAAAAACAAAAGTATCCTTAATTCTTGTTTTACAATATACCTATTCTTGTTTTACAATATACCTATTTGCATTGTAATGAGTAAATATACTCAGTTGTATTTTTTTTTTTTTTTTTTGATGTAAAAAATAGGCTTTTATTATTGTTTATATTAATATTTGTTGAAACAAGATGCTACAGGTGCTGGACGCTCTACTTTCTCGTATTTGATAGTATTCTGGCTTTTTGTTAACATAATGAGTTCATCAATGTGATGAAGTGTGTTGAATTTCAAGTCCATACCTATTATAGATATTGAGACATTTGACATAAAGCTAAAATTCTAAGTCGAAAAGGGCAATAACTCAACCAAAATTCTTAATATAGTTACCTCATCTTGTATACAGAATAGTTTCATGACTTTGATCATGTATTTTGAGTTTCAAGTCAATACCTCTTATAGATATTGAGACATTTGACCTAAAGCTAAAATTCTAAGTTGAAAAAAGGGCAATAACTCAACCAAAATCCTTGATATAGTTACCTCATCTTGTCTACAGAATGAATTTATGACTGTGATCAAGTATTTTGAGTTTCAAGTCAATACCTTTTATAGTTACTGTGAAATTTGACCTAATTCTAAGTTTAAAAAAGAGCAATTACTCAAAACAAAATCCTTGATAGAGTTACTACTATTGTCTACAGAATAAATTCATTTCTGTGATCAAGTACTTTGAGTTTCAAATCAATACCTCATACAGGTACTGAGAAATTTGACATGAGCAAAAATTGTATGTTGCAAAAAAAGGGCAAATAATTCCAACACAAGAGTTACCTCCTCATGTCTGCAGAATGGTGTCAGCACCATAAACAAGTATCTTGAGTTTCAATTGAATGCCTTTGATAGTTATTAAGAAATTTTATATTTAACCAAAAACATGTCAAAATATTCAAAGTTGTAAGTCCAAACAAGGGCAGATAACTCCGGAAATAAAAATCACCGGATAACCTTTTTGGTGTAATGAATTACCCTCCTGATAGTGAACAAGTATTGAAAGTTTTAAATGGATACCTGTGATAGTTTTTGAGATATGGACTCGACAAAAAACTTAAAAAAAAACTTAACCAAACAAGAGGGCCATAAGGCCCTCGATCGCTCACCTGGGGGGCTAAGGAATTAAACTGGTCTGAGCAAGTTACATAAGGATTCGGCTAAAATTGTGGCCTCTAGATTGTTTGCAAGCTTGTTTTTTTTTTCAAATTGGCCTGGTGACCTAGTATTTGCCCAAGATATCAATTTGACAAATGTTCTGAGAAAGTTTCCTGATGATTGGGATACAAATGTGGCCTCTAGAGTGTTCACAAGCTTTCTAAAATTTTCAATACATCCATATAAGGAAAACTGAACCCCCTCCTCTGGCTGCCATGTTTTTCAACGGACAAGAACCATTTTCGAACTCGCCTGAGATATCATAAGAACAAAGGTTCTGAGCAAGTTTCATGTTGATTGGGCAAAAATTGTGACTTCTCGAGTGTCCACAAACCTTTTCTATAGCCATATAAGGAAAACTGCCCCACCCACCCACCCTGGCGGCCATGTTTTTCAACGGACCGAAACCATTTTCGAACTCCGCCAAGATATAAGAACAAAGGTTCTGAGCAGGTTTCAAGTTGATTGGACAAAAAATGTGACTTCTAGAGTGTTCACAAGCTTTTTCTAAAGCCATATAAGAAAAACTGCCCCGCCCCCTGGCGGCCATGTTTTTCAACAGACCAGAACCATTTCAGAACTCGGCCGAGATATCATAAGAACAAAGGTTCTGAGCAAGTTTTATGTTCATTGGGCAACAAATGTGACTTCTAGAGTGTTCACAAGCTTTTTCTATAGCCATATAAGAAAAACTGCCCCACCCCCTGGCGGCTATGTTTTTCAACGGACCGCAACCATTTTCACACTCAGCCGAGATATCATTAGAATATTATGTTGATTCGGCAAAAAATGTGACTTGTAGTGTTCACAAGCTTTTTCTTCAATTTGACCTAGTGACCAAGCGTTTGACCCCACATGACCCAGTTTCGAACTCGGCCGAGATATCATTGGGACAAATGTTCTGACCAAGTTTCATGAAGATTGGCCAATAAATGTGGCCTCTAGAGTGTTCACAAGGTAAATGTTGACGACGCACGATGGACGACGCACGACGGACAATGGACAAAAGGCGATCACAAAAGCTCACCACGAGCACGTTGTGCTCAGGTGAGCTAAAAACTTAACCAAAAAAACTCAACCTAAAAACTTAACTAACGCAGATGCTGACGCAGACAACAGAGCAATGACAATAACTTGAACTTTTTTTCTTTGAAAAGTTGAGCTAAAAATGAAGAAAGCAACTTAGCTTCTCCTGGTTGCATTGTTTTCTTAAATGAAATCACTAGATTATTTCTTCAAACGTCAAACCTAATTGCACAAATCCCCATAGCAACCAAGCCTGTTGATGTTGAAAAAATATGTAACCACAGATGACCACAACATTGTAGGAACCACACCAACATCCTACCTCTAATGAAGTTCCCATGACAAGCACCAAGTCTGTCTGCAGCATGTCCTTCATATAGCTGTAGAACTTCCTGGGCAAATCCTCTCCAAAGAACACTATGTCTGGCTTCACAATGCCCTGTAGGCGAAAAAAAAAATAAATAATGTTAACTGATATTGCCTTTTAATGCTTAACACGAAAAAATGCTTCAACGTTTTATACATACTGGTATTCAAGCATGAATATATAACTGTGTTTGTTTTTCAGTGTTTTTTTTTTTTTTTACTTACCACACATCCTCTTGTTGGGCATCTTGGGAGTTTGTCTGTAAATATTTTTTCCTGAAAGAGAAAACACCATGACTACTGTAGGGAAACACATATCAATTAATTCTCTGGCTTGTTCAGAAACAAAGTTATTACTTATACGAAAAACAATACTTTTTAAGAATAATAATTCTTTCACACAGTCCCTTAAATACCTTGATTTCCGAGCCCTGCATAGTCTGTCTGCAGTTGGTACATGTTGCCGTGGCGAACGTCCCGTGGGCTTCCACCACCTTGTCTTCTGGCAATCCTGCCACTGAGTTCAAAAAGCAAAATGAAAGGTTAAACCACAGCCCTCGTGTCATCATCTCTAGGGATGAATAAAGGCTCCATTGCCCCAGCTGAGGAGTGTAATTTTCACTACATTTTGGTTGTTTCCCCCTCCCAGTTTTAAGCGTATGTGTATTATTATGTTAAGTATATTCTGAGTTTTGTTGGTGTTAAATATAAACATCTGACTTTGAATCACACAGAAAAAATATCATATTGCATTTTGGCGTGAGTTGGGAGTACTGTATTTTCCTGACTAAAGGTCGCATCGATATATAAGGCACATTGCTACTTTTTTACATTGTCATGTTTTCAGCCACATATAAATCGCACCAGTATATAAGTCACACTTTTAAAATCGATATTCTATAAAATAGTAAGTCCCCTTACAAATTCACACCTGTTAATGTCATAAGTATAGTTTGGTATTTACAACTAAGAATGGATATGGCTTACTGGCAGGGATAGCAATCAATCGCATTTGAACAAAAGAGCAAAATGTTTATTCATGTAGAAATTATAGAATTAATAAATTTTTAGACATGTTTCGATTTGAACAGAAAAAAAACATGTTTCCTTAGAACACATGTTTATAAGACATACAAACAATCTTTGATGACCTAAATAAGTCAAGCAAGATGCCAAATTACATATGTTATTGTTTGCGTGAATACTGTATATTTAGCCAAAAATAAAACATTGTTTCCGCTCCGGCGACCCATGCTAATGAAGGGTGGGTCGGTAGGTCGGAAAAATATTTTATTTGTATACTCAATAGGTCATTTTCATTCATGTTTTCCTTATGTTCGAAATGTTACGTTATAGTATTAATTCTTAATACTTTCGTTGTAGTTGATTTATAACATTCTGCTTATTTACGCAATACTATGTTCTAATTACCTTACAATAATTTATCAAAATTTAACAAACAATAACATACGTTAAAAACAAGAGCGTTAGTAATAAAAAACCCTGTTAAAACCAAGAAGTAATAGGGTGAGGTTGCAATTTGCCGGGCATCCAAAACAGAACGCTGTTAGCAACAGCCATAGCAACGATGACTGTCAAACTGCGGCTAGCCGAAATTATGATATTTATTTATAATTATGTATTTATTTACTATTTTAATTTGTAGTAATTTATTACAAACGCGGCTGTTAAAAGCACGCATATCTATAACAAAACACATACCTAACGCAAATATGTTACAAATGACTTGCACCTTTACCAATTAAAATTAGAATGAGGGCGTGATAAACTTTCTAACGACGACGCTCATTTGCATATTGGAAATTTTATGTGTTCTCAATGGCTGAGTGTTTGGCTCTTGTTAAGCTGACTCCTCCTGCATCAATATTTTATCGATAATTGACACTTGGTGCATAAAGACGAGTTTGTTCATTGCCAGTGGGCATTCTTTGTCTTTAAAAAAACATGCATACGCGAGCGGAAATGGTTGCGCTCTAGAATCTGACACTGAATGCTATGGCATCCTTTTCATAAAAGCATGCGCCAAAATACGCCGCATTAGGCGTTACAGAGAACTGTCCGTTTCAAAAAAAGTCATTTTATAAGCGTTTTTGGAAAGTAAGATTTGTACACGCTATTGGATTCTTTTTAAGGATTCGCACCGCGCATTTTCACATACAAATAAAAAAAAAATATTGTTTTCTTTGGTCTATAATTTTTTTTAAGTCGCGGCGATTTTGCTGGGTCGGTCGCGGGAGGGAAAACAAACAATATTTTATTTTAGGCCTTATATATACAAATGGAATACCACATAAAGAAACTTCAAAAACTACTTCAACAAAAGATATATAAACACACACATCTGGTTATAAAATGAAGCCCGTATATGCTGGAAAACTTACATCTTTCCAGGCCGTCAATATTCTGTGTGTACATGCGTAGAAGTAGACCCTTGTCATGCAGTAGTCGTACAAAGTAGTGTATGTAGTTTGGACGGTACTTTCCAGATGGGTAAAGTTCTTTGGCCAATGTGAAAAATGGTCGCGGGTTTACATGGAAGTAATCTATGTCAAAGATTGCCTCTGGGTAGGGGATTTTGTACTGTTGAAGATTGTCATATAACCCTGTACCCGGAGACCTGTAAATGAAGTTGTAAGATATTGATATAACAAATATATGATACCGTATTTTCATTGTTATTTTTCCCTATGTTTAGCAGAAATCTACATAACACATTATAGTATATACCTGTAGATAATTTGTTCATGTGTACGAATCATATTAATACCCAAATAGGCATTCTAGTGATTGCAGGGTATGCAAAATGGTTTGGAATGCCATTACATAATGCCAGTTCCTAATTGGATATGGTTCTGCAAACTAATATTGGGTTCATAACAATATTGCAACATTGTGAAACAGGACAATGCATAAAGAACACGCATTTTAATTTGAATTTTCTATAACAAAACCTATGCAAAAGGGCATTAATAAGATTAAGAAATAGCAATATTCATTTTATTAATAATAATTTTGTAAATAAACCTATTTATTATCTTAACAGTGTTGTATTACGAACGCTTTTCATTGGTGTATTAAATTCCAATGTGGGCTATTGTGTGTGTTATGAATCCCAAATTAAAATGTCTTTGACACATCTAACAATATAAATAAAGGAAGTAGTGCCAACTGATACCATCACTGTGGACAAATCTGTGACAATCAATTGGCAGGCTACCATTTCCATTGACATGTCAATGCATTGAGCACACATACAACACCAAGTGCTATTTCAAAGCCTCATTGTGGGACATAAATTCATGAATTCATAATGCATGTACTAACCTGGGACCCGTCTTATAAAACATCTCAGGGCATATTTACATTACGATACAATTTTCAAAGAAGCACACATGCTAAGCACCAACATCTATGATTACTTTATTTCAGTAATTCAATTCATTTCCTTGGTATCTTTTACATGTCCTTTATTTCAGGAAGATACTGATAATGAATGTCTATTTTTTAAAACTACAAATTCAGTCGTAACTTAAATTTGTCGTAAGTTTTTTGATAAGACAGGGCCCTGATCATTGCAGTACTTATAAAATAAAAGTTTGAGTTGATAAAGATTAAAGTTGCTTCAATGTTTCAATGCAAAATATTCTAACAAACATTATTATTCCGCCGACAATGGTAGACAAGTTACAACAATTGATTTCACCAAATTTTATACCACTTAATATGTTCAATTTTCCTATATGGTTTGTTGTAAAATAACTATGACTATACACATATTTATTAATTGATATTATTAGTTATTTTATTTGTTTACTTGTTTTGTTATTACAATCTAAAAATATAAACTCTTTTTATCCTGAACAGTGAATAAGGTATAATTTTTGATCTGGTTACACAAACTGTCTAAAATAATTATTGATCTGGTTACACAAACTGTCTAACAACAAAATGTTTATTCATTTCAGTTGGCATACACTGGTTTTCTATTAATAACTTATGTAAACAAAATTTCAGTTTTCTCCATGGCCTTCCTTTGATGGGAAAATTTAAATAATGTAAATTGAACATTTAAAAGAATTTGTCACAACAGTTTGTAAACTTCATTGAAATATTTATTGGTTGTATCAGTTTCATTTTCATTTCCCATAATAAACAATAACAAAGCCTGGCCAGCAATATGATATTGAACTATTATGCCATTTATTGCCAACAAACTTTAAAAGTAAGCTACTGCACAAACATCTCATTTCAACAAACACCTGAAATAATGTACAAAATTTATGCATCGTAAATCTTAAATGACAAGAATAATATTAACATATTATATTATTTTTGAATATACATGCAAGGAGAGATGTATAAAAAAATTGATAATGCTTGTCATTTTATTCAAACCAAAATGTCTTATAAACAATTTATCTAAGATACAAACAAGAGCTGTTTGTAAAACAGTCATGCCCCAATCCAGGTTAAATAGCTAAAAAGGCTAATTTTAGATAATCAAGGGCCACATCTCCACAGTTACAGGGACGATTTGGTTGCTTATTGAACTTAACCTAGATAATACGCCAATAAAGATTTTCAACAAGTCTGGTGAAGATTGGCTAAAAACTGTTGGGCTTGGAAAACGGAAACTGCTAAAAAGGTCAATTTCAGATAATTCAAGGGCAATAACTCCACAATTCCTGATGCGATTAGGCTGATTATCGTACTTGACCAAGATATTATTATCCCAAACATTTTCATAAAGTTTGCTGAAGACTGGATGAAAACTATTGGACTCAGAGAGCGGAAATTGCTAAAAAGGCCAGTTTTAGATAATTCAAGGGCCTTAATTCCACTATTCCATCAGCGAGTTGGCTGATTATCGTACTTGACCTAGATATTATGCCCACAAACATTCCATGAAGTTTGGTGAAGATTGGATGAAAACTGTTGGACTTGAGAGCGGAAATGGCTAAAAACTCTAATTTTGGATATTTCAAGTGCCATAACTACAGAATTCCTAAGGCAATTTGGCCAATTATCGAACTTGGCCGAGATATTATGCCCACAAACATTTTTAGCAAGTCGGGTGAAGATCGGATGAAAACAGTTGGACTCAGAGAGCTGAAACGGCTGAAAGGACCAATTTAAGATACAAGTAATTCAAGGGCCTTTATCTCCACAAGTCCTGGAGCAATTTGGCTGATTATAAAACTTGGCCGAGATATTATGCTAAAAACATTTTCATGAAGTTTGGTTATGTTCAGATAAAAACTATTGAACTAAGAGAGCGGAAAGGAAAATGGCCAACCAACAGACGTTAGCAAACCAACATACCCCGCCATCTTCGGTGGGAAGCAAAACTAGAGAAAATATGTTCTGAGCATAAAAAACAAGACTCAAGATTGAGAAATGAACATTCAACATGTGTCTGGTGGTTCAAGCAATGTGTCAATCTGCTCTTTGCAGATTTTGTTTGTTTCAACAAGGAAAATATTTAGGTACCATAGTAAAAAACTGATAGGTTGGGTAGTAAGTACCCATTTAAAAGATTTAGAACAAAACTGACCCTTTTTCACTTACCGGTATTTTTTATTACTCATATTGTAATTTTATAAAATTTTATATCGAACTGCCACTTTGTTTTAGAATACAACATTTAACAAGAGCTGTCAAAGGACAGCGCACTCTACTATTCTTTTGTTTTTGTTTATTTGGATTTGTCGCCGTTTTTAACAGTATTTCAGTCATATCATGGCGGTCAGTTAACCGTCTCACACTTTTCCTGGGCAAACTTAGCCGACCTAAGCGGTTTACCAGTACAAAGTGCACATACTTATGCCAGTAACTGACAACTGCCCTACTTGAATCAGAGGTAGGGGGAGAATGGCCGTAGAAATAATTTCATGACCAATCCCTACACAAGTTATGTGGCCGGGCTGGGATTCTAACTCACGATCCCCGGATTGACAGTCCAGCGCTCTTCCAACTGAGCTAGCTAGGCCCGGTACTCATATTTCAGTTGGTACATATTTTGGATAGATAAAGGGGCATAAATTTGTTAAAATACAATATTTTTTAAGTGAAGCCTTGTATAGTTTATAAATTTTTGGAACAAAAACTTTAACCACAAAGTCTATGTAAAAAGTGGGCTTACTGTCAAAATACAAAGAGTTTCAAGTGAAGTTATAGAGTTTCAAGTGAATAACTTATGTAGCTTTGAAGTAACAAAACTTTTGAATATAAACTTTAACCATAAAATCTTTGTGAAAAAGGGGCATAACTCTGTCAAAATACAAAATAGAGTTATTGGTAATGTTATCCCTGATACTAGAGTTGATGACAAGGTTAGTTCCAAGTTTCAAGTGAATAACTTACGTAGTTTTGAAGTTACCAAACTTTTGAATATAAACTTTAAACAAAAAAATCTAAGTGAAAAGGGGGCACAACTCTGTCAAAATACAAAATAGAGTTATGGGTAATGTTGCCCCTGGTACAAGAGTTGATGACAAAGGTTAGTTCCAAGTTTCAAGTGAATAACTTATGTAGTTTTGAAGTTACAAAACTTTTGAATATAAACTTTAAACAGAAAATCTGTGTGAAAAAGGGACATAACTCTATCAAAATACAAAATAGAGTTATGGGGAATACCCTGATACTGGAGTTGATGACAAAGGTATATTCCAAGTTTCAAGTGAATAGCTTTTGTAGTATTGAAGTTACAAAACTTTTGAATATAAACTTTAACAAGAAAATCGATGTGAAAAAAAAATAAAAAAATAAAAATTACTCTGTCAAATACAAAACAGAGCTATGGGGAATGTTGCCCTTGATACTGGAATTGATGACAAACATTAGTTCCAAGTTTCAAGTGAATAACTTATGTAGTTTTGAAGTTATACAACTTTTGAATATAAACTTTTACCAGAAAATATAAAAGTGAAAAAGGCACATAACTATGTGAAAATACAAAACAGAGTTATGGGGAATGTTGCCCCTGACACTGGCGTTGATGACAAAGATTAGTTCCAAGTTTCACGTGAATAACTTATGTAGTTTTAAAGTTACAAGACTTTTGAATAAAAACTTTAACCAAATTCAGACGCGGACGCCGACGCCGGGGGTAGTAAGAAAGCTCACCTATTCTTCGATTAGTCTAGCTAAAAATGATTAATTTTAAATTAAAATCACAACAAAGTTGGAAATCACCATATTATTTGGGTTTGAATTTAAAAGACATACAATCTGCATCTGACAAAACACATGTAATTTAGACAAAATACTATGTACATATATTATGTGTGATATTGTTTAAAATAATTTATTATGTAGTATAAAGTCATGGGGAATTTTGCCTCTGACACTGGAGTTGATGACAAAGGTATATTCCAAGTTTCAAGTGAATAACTTATGTAGTTTTGAAGTTACAAGACTTTTGAATAAAAACTTTAACCAAATTCAGATGCGGACGCCGACACCGGGGGTAGTCAGAAAGCTCACATTTTCTTCGAATAGTCGAGCTAAAAACAACAGAGATAAATTAATTGTGAAGCTACCTATTGCAAATGAATGTGTACATTTACTACATATATTTAACCTACAATTTACAGTGCATTTTTGTGCCACTCCTGAAAAGGAAAGTTTGTTAAAAAACAAATTAGCAAGCTAGAACAAAGTAGCATACGAGCCTATTTATATGCCAAAAACTTAACTAAAATATGTATAATAATTTTAGGAAATAAATCTGTTTAATATACCGTTACCAGGATACATAAATTGTACAGTTAGTAGAGATATAAGAGAATTATCATATTAGAGAAGGGACTAGTTTTTAACTTCTATTACAGACTAGACATGTTCATCTAGTAGCATGTTTGTTGTTTTTTTTTTGTGTTTTTTTTTGGGGGGGGGGGGGGGTTTCATGCCAAAAACTGGAGCAAATACCTTTTTCAATAAAACATTCAGGTATATAAAAAAATTATTGAACTAGCTTAATATGTTACATATAATAAAAACAAAATTCAATTGCATATAAAAATGTTAATGGTAAAAAAAATAATCAATGTTGCTAAAATAAACTATGTTAATAAATATGCATCCAATGCACTATTTTAGTCACATACCAGTATAAGCACGTGTGTGCATAAATTTAACCTGGTACTTGCTAATTCAATGATGTTGAAAGCAGGGTTGTCATTATCAATGGAAACAAGCTATTTTTTTCTAAATCTAAGCAATTTGGACAGGGGTCTATGTGATATTACCTATTGCAAATTTTAAGTTCCTGACCCCCCCTCCCCCCCGATTTTCTCATGATTTTAACTGATGAATTTGATCGGCAATCGGTTAATAATGACAACCCTGTTTGAAAGACTTATTCAGTGCAAATGTAGTTTAAGGCATGTAACAATGACCCACCTGAAGTCGGGAATGCCACTGGGTGTACTTATGCCAGCTCCTGCTACCACCACCACATTTTTTACCCCCTCTGTAGAAAGCAGCTTTGCTGCATCTAGCACACACTTCACTGGGCCATTTGTGCCTGCTCGGCTGGATAACAACCTCCTTCAAGAAAAACAATCAGTAAGTAAAATGGATAATACAAAAGACGTACTACCAAGTTACTTTTTTGTAATAAAACTATTATCTGATTAATAACATGATTATCTTACCAAAACAAAATAAAATTCAATAGCATCTTCATGCACGCACTGGTTAGCTGAATGGATGAACTTATTTTTTAATTACACTTTTTTTCATGAAAACATAAAACAACAGAAATGCCTTGTTAAATGTGTTGATTAAAAACTTGTATTTTGCTATGAATGTGATAAAAGTAAACTTAATACATTAATTTAATACCTTGGTGTTCCACTACTTTTCCCATCTTTTAATGACAGTCTCTGCAAGCCTGCCGCCAGGGCAGTGTCCGACTGTGTTTTGTATATAGGACTGCTGTTGGGGTGTATAGCCCGTACTGCGTTGCCCAGGGGTTTCTGTCTCGACCCTGCTGAAGGTACCCTCTCCCCCGCCCCAACTGGTCCTGTACATGTGGAACAGATTACAATGTGCATCCAGTATACAAATTTAAATCTCTTTTGTGGTAGCAAATTATAATGTATATGCAAATATGCATTATATAAAGCAAATTGTCTCTATATACTAAGTGACAAGTCATAGTGATTAACTGACAGCTGATATCACACTGAGGTGTTTTATATGCAAACCTGACTTCCAAAAACAAGTTCAAAACAGCACACAAATCAAGCATAATCTGTATAATACATTAACAGAAGCAAACTTTAATATTTCGGCTTCATGTCATAAAGAATAGTTCTTTTTTCGTTTTCTATTATTTATCTAATAAAAATAATAATTTACTTAAATAATAACTTATTAAATTACTTATACAAGTCTGATGTAAATTTGTGTCATATCAATCAACTATCTCATTATAAGCATCATCTAAAACTTGACAGTGTTAGTCACTTCTTGTAGCTATGCTAACTAACTTCATATATATGAAATACCACAAACAAATAATAATTATTATTATTATAATCATCATTGTTAACATTGCTAATTATTATTGTTATTATTATTAGTCATAAATCAACCACTAACAATAAAAATTGGTCAAAAAAATTGCAGATTTATTTGGGAATCGCTCATTTATACAATACATGAAATAGTGGCTCATGCAGGTCCTATGATATATGTTGACAGTTGTATATTTGAACAAAATTATCATAAGACAGGTACATGTTCTGCTTAAATATTTCATTTAAAACAGAAATATGTGAATACTTATTGTTGGCAAATATTTAGTCTTTATTGCAGGTAAAACAAACTTCTAAATACTCATACAGGTTCAATACTGGATGGTTATACCTTCAAAACATGTGGATATTGATAAACAATTATTATTTTTAGTACCAATGTAACAAAATATAATATTTAAAGGAGCATATAGATGGTATTTCACATAAATATAAACACATATTAAAATATAATGTTAAACGGGCATATTGATGGTATTTCACATGAATATAAACACATATTAAAATATAATGTTTAAACGGGCATATAGACAGTATTTCACATAAAATATAAAAACATATAAAATTAATATTATTTCCTATATTCTAGAACATATTTTCGAGAAGCAACAATATAAAGTGGAATTTTTACAGAAAAAATTATATACAGAGACAAAACATGTTTGGAATACATGGTTCCTGTAGGATTCAAACTCATGCCTTCAAAATCGCACATTCAGTAAGAACTTTCCTGCACCATGTGCCAATTATTACGGGCACGCATGCGAGTAACAGTACTTCATGTTCATTTCATTCATTTTCAATTTTTTACTAGTACTACTTGGGAAAGTGCATTGATGACCACTTTTTACAGACATGGTGAAAGACTGTCAAAATTTTCTGACCAGACTGTCATACGAAAGGGAAAAAATTACAGGCCAGTTGTACATTTCACCGGCCTAAATCAAGTTTGAAATACATATTATATTTACGGATACGAAAAAATGACCGGACAGTACGTCCAGCATCTTGGATTTTACCGTCAGCCTTTTGTCATTTTTACCGGAAATGTCCGGTGGACATGCGGTCTATTGCCATGTCTGTTTTTATATGTACGGTATCGTAATAAAATAATCTATGTTATTTTTGTCAAATATTTATAGAAATAAGACCATTCTTTGTATTTAGTAATGCTTCAGTATTAATTCTCTGTAAATAAACATATCTTTTAAAATGTTATTGCTGACCTACCATTGATATGCCCCATTGAAGTTTTACATAATTATATTACATAAAATTAACTTAACATTTTAGATATCATGTATAAACTTAGGCAACTAGTATGTAAAAAAATCATTAACTGTTATTAGTGTGTTGACACCACAATGAAATTCATGCTACACACTTATAATACTTATAATACTACTTGTTATTTTGTCCCATTTGGTCTACAGTATTATGTATGACTTTCTTTCCTTGTGGTTGGATCACCTTCCAGTATAAAAAAGGGACATGTTGGTATTTTTTTTACAACAGAGTATTGCATGGCATTCTGGATACATTGTATACATATAACATAAAATGTACAAATGTTCATGCTATGGAACATGTTCACATTTTAATGTACAACTTATGACTTTAACATTTAATTTAGCATTATTGATACAGTTTTTTCTAGTAAACTGCTAATGCTTTTCTACATTTGCAGTAAAGTGAAACAAAATAAACATTGATGATTGAACACTGTAGTGAAATCACCTTAATGAGTTGAGACAGCATAAATTGCAGGGACTTCCCCAGGCTGTTTTAAATTTTGAATTTTAACTTGAACATTCCCGGGGCGCCTTAAATTAGTGTTGCGCTTATAAACATCGCCCGGGGCGCCTGTATTTTATAAATTAATCAGCTATGTTGACTGAAATACACCGACAGTACCTGCTGTTAAAGCAAATCTCTTGCGTCATAAAGGCAGTTTTTCACTCTAGAAACATGTACACCCACTCAACCAAGTCAGTGAATGATCAAAGCGAGTTTCACTTCACCAAATTTTTTTATAATTTGCAGTTATTCCGAAGCCGCAATCAATCACCGCGAAGCCCCGCCCCTGTAGGCGGAGTTTCATTATGCAGTAAAATCGATATAAGTCAACAGAAACGCTCAGGTTATCTTCGCGATGGAACGACGTTATCATTGATGAATCGGTGCAATCTGCATGTATCCACACACAACTAACCTCATTTTCGCGTCAAAACAAACCCTCGCCCTTTCATATTTTATAATATCCACACTTATCTATTTACTAAATTTAATAACTACAATAAAAAAATAAACTGCGAAAATCAGTATAAAATATGCTAATATGAAATCGTAATCGGAAAAGCCTGTCCAGTGTTACTGTTGTAGTTTTGTAAAATAAGCTGTTTTGTTTTACATGCATGCCACGTAGGGAGGGGATACCACTCTCTAGGCCACCCCTCTCGGGACCGGGGCGACTGAAAAAAATCCTGGGAAAGGCCCTGAATTGATATTCTTTCATATCTTTCTTCATCAATTGTTCAAGTCTAATCTAAAAAATATAAGGTATTTTTTTAAGCTGCAATTAGAAACTAGATGCGTCACAGACAGGGGTGCCCCCACAATGCAGACAAAGGGCTTGTCGCCAACACTAACTTTTGCCTTAACAAATTTGTTTTCATATAAATTCTATAGCGGAAAACAAGAAAAAGGGCCATAATTTTGCCAAAATTGGTTGCAGCCAAATTCCTTTCTTTACGATCACCTACACGTTAAGGTCATTCAGCTGTGAAACTTTGAGTGCACTCAGCTGAGCAGTTAAAGAGGAATCGAAATCATAAAATTCTATAGCTGAAAAACCAACAAAGAGCCATAATTCTGTCAACATTGGTCGCACACAAAATTCCTTCCTTACGATCATCTACATATTAAGGTTCTTCAGCTGAGGAAGTGTGAGCAAAATCGTTAAAGAGTTGAGCACAAAAAATTATATGGTGAAATATCAACAACAAAGGGCCATAATTCTGCCAATAATGGCCGCAGCCAAATTTCCTTCCTTTATGATCGTCTGCACACTATTAAGGTTCTTCAGCTGTGAAAGTTTGAGCGAAATCGGCCCAGCAGTTAAAGAGCACACAAAATTCTACTGTGGCAAAAAAACAACAAAGGGCCATAATTCTGCCAAAATTGGTCACAGCCAAAATGCTTTCTTCTACGATCATCTACACATTAAGGCTCTTCAGCTGTGATAGTTTGAGCGAAATCGGCCCAGCAGTTCAAGAGGAGTTGAGCACACAAACTTTCGGGACGTACGGACGATCAGACGTACGGACAAGTGCAACGCTTAATGTCTCCCACTTTGTGGGGGCATAAAAAATATATATATTAATTCCAATTTAATCCGGACAACATAATCCGAACTTACTGTCACGTCTTTCATGAAGACCAGTTATGGTAAAACATCATTTAACTTACCTTTCCTTACAGCCGCCATAATAAATTGCAGTCGCATTTTAAATAAACATACCCTCCATTTGGGTACGTTTAGAAAAGCCCAAAATCAAGGTAGTGTTTCAGTTGTCAAAACTTTCGACGCCATGTTGAACATAGAAACTGAATATTACCAAGCCCTACTATACACGGTTACAAAGCACTCTTGAAACAGTTGATGGCTCATGAAATTTGGATGCATATTTAACCAGTTTTAACTGCTGTATGTTTTATGTTAACCAAATTAAAGGAAGTTTTGTGTTTAATTGTCTTAAGTACTATGCATATGACAGTTTAAATTTAGCACAAAACTAGTGCAGTTCACATTTATCATAAAAACTTTGTTTTACATTAAACTTATCAGCTTAGAAACCTTTGTAAAAAAAATTTTCTACAGGGGACGTATTTGTTAGTATTATTGTTTAAACCTATTTATTTAAGCTTGATTGGGTTGGAAGCCAGAGGCTTATTAGACACTTTTGAGTCTGTTTCCTGGGTAGAACCAGTACTTGATGTCTTTTGAGAAAGATCATTGAAACGCTCCTCGAGTAGGGATCGAACTCATGACCTCCTGCTCGCAAGGCGGACACCGTATCCATGACACCACTGCAACTCTGTGTATGTATTTGTCGCTGTTGTTTGATTTACCCGAGTATGTGAAGTAAAATCAGTCAATGCATTATACAACACTTTCAACTAATCCACTGGTACAAAATGACATGTACAAATAAATATGTTGTTATTTATTGAAAATTTATGGCCAAGTACTACACAAAGACTTGGCAAGTTCCAGCTTTTAAGGTTTCCTGATATCTGTGCTCATGTTCAATTTCAAGTACTAATACCATTTCAATGCCTTCTTTCCACATAAGCCATTACTTGAAATCCGGTTTATATTCTAGTGTTCTGTCCAGAATTCTTTAACCGTTCTTAACAGTGCAATAGATGTGATGTAAGGTATTGCAACTGAGTCTCATACTGCTGCACAAGTGTTACAATCAGGCATTGATCATGCAAGCTGTCTACAGTTGTATCAGTAATGCGTATGTCATTGTCTAAATTTCTATGTTTTTACGATCGTAGTGTTTAAATTCCAACATAGAACTTTAATGTGGTAACATCAAATTTAGGTGTTTTACATCACAGGTAAGTTTTTTTTTGATTAAGGAATGGTTCAACCATAAATTAGAATGTCAAGTAACAGAATTATACATGTATTATTTTTACTTTAATGTTGGTTTACAAATATCAAAGAATATAGTTCAAGAAAAAAACTCACATATGCTTTATAACCAACCAAAGTGTATACACCCATATGCACTTTTAACTAGACCTTCGCTTAATCAGCAATAACTTTTGTATGTTTAGCCCGATTTTCTCCAAACTTTTCAAGAACACAAAATAATATCTATGACTTCAATGTATTTAATTTCCTTTATCAAAAATTTAGTTTTCATACAAAACTTCACAAAAATAAAACATATTTCTCTTTTATTTTGATTTAAAATCGTTAAAATAATGATTTAATAAATTTCAATCTAAATAAAGAGAAAAATTATCTTATAAAAATTATTAAATTACTAAGTATGTGGAATGCGGCCTCTTATATACCAATGGCACGCACCTGTCCTGCATAGTACACAGTAGCACTTTCCAGGTTTTGGCACTAACATTTTATACTCCTCCCTAACTATTGCTTACGGATAAATTTACATTAATCAAATTTCACAGATTAGAAGTTTACCGCGTGCTTCTTTGTGTAAAATAGGTTATAAATTAATCACGTGATATCGAATACAATGATTGGATAAAATTGCAGATTAATTGGCACATGATTGACATTTTTTGAAACTTCTATTCTTCATTTGCATACAATAAATGTTTTTTTGGTTGGTGGAGTGTCGTTATTAAATTGATTATAAATTGCATCAAATTTCTACATTCACCACGATTTTCTCGTGAAATTATTAGTTTTGACACCCGAGAGCATGAAGAAATATAATCAAGGGGTAGGGGATGTAGACATATTTTTGAAAATTTTTAAAATAAGAGTTACAGATATGTTTATACAAAATTGGAAAACCGAATTGAGTGAATCAACTAGAGCAAAAACATACATATTAATATCCGATTTTAAATTTCAATTCTATTTAAGTGATGTAAATATTCTAAAGTATAGAATGGCACTCTCTAGATTAAGAGTCTCTGCACATAGACTTAAAGTTGAAACGGGTAGATGGCAAAAACCAATAGCTATTCCTTATGAAGAAAGAAAATGTCCTTTATGCAATGTTTTAGAAGATGAATACCACTTTGTTATGGAATGCACACTATATACTGATGTAAGAAAAGCTTACTTAAAACCATTTTATTACGTAAGACCAAATATGTTAAAGTTTATAGATTTACTGACCTCTCAAAATAGTAATATTGTTAAAAATTTAGCTATGTTTATTTATAAAGCATGGGAAATAAGAAATACTTATAATACATATTACGATTAGGATAGGATTTTTGGTATATATTTATGCATATGTATGTATACAAATACATACCACCTCTCGCTGTATATTGTCTTATCTAAAATACCCAATATTTTAAAATGTACCGATTTAATTTTGATGTTTATCCTTTGAATGACCAGTGACTTTGTTTTATGTATATTGTATTGACATTTCATGTATACTCATGGGCTTATTGCCTACTGTATTATCTAATAAACTATATAAACTAAACTAAACTATAAATGATCGCTGAACCGTTCAATTTTTATCATACCTGTATTGGAAATTGTGTATGATGGGGCTGTGAAAAAATTGAAACCGATGCAATTTGCCATTTTTGAGAAAACCGCAATAAAAAAATGTCTAGTTTGAAGTGCATATGGATGTATAATCTGTCAGTCAGTTATGACTCTAACAAGACCTTATAATATACAGGTTATATATTATTACAATCAAACCTGACTCAATGTTGTACACATTCAAACATCTCTCATTATTAAAAATAATCTCTACTCAGAACACTATTTGAATGGTAATAGTAAATCAAATAAATCTTGCTACAATGATTGTTCGGTGTTATTGCTATTTTTTATTTTTTGTAACGCAAATCCTACAGTTTAAAGAACAAAAGGCTGTGTTCGATAAACACATCCTTCCGGTTGGTGCTGGACAGCTCATTTGAATTATTAGTCCAAATTAGGTCAATGTCAAAGTAGGTTGGTGATATGGGCAGATTCGGAATGGTCATAAGCAACAACTGTGTAAATACCAAAGTGTTGTAGTTAGTGGCGTTGGTGCAAGACGAAACGGTTCAATATAGTTAACCTCATGGACAGAATCACGGACAGACAGGACAACCACTATATGGCCCCCACATCAAGATGCCGGGGGCATAAAAACAGTACTATGGCCTACAAATATTATTGTGCAAGAACAATTATATGTAATTGTATATCAGCCAATCATTTCAAATAAAATTTAAGGACAGAGCATTCTTACTTATTGAAAACCCCATACACACAGAAATACAACAAAACAAACATTTTTTTCATACCAAACATTTATTACAAGAGAAAATATAATTAACAGTAAGTTCAATGAAATGGTCCATGATAGAATGTTATTTAAGTACTGTAGCAATCTGAGTTCTGACCACTGATGTACATTTAACTCTTATGTTTCACCAAATGTCTTCTTTCTAGCATCTCTTGTCCATGACAACACATCTAATATGATTTTTTTTTCAGTGTTCAGAAAACAAGAATGAAACACTTAAGTTTCCAAAATATTCACTTTTTATGGACATAAACACTCTCAGCATCAGCTCAACTGGTACCAGTATCTGCAACATAAAACAAAAGTTAATTACTATGTTTTTCCTAATACTAAATTCACATAAAATCAAAATGTATCAACATTTGTAAATAATTCAACATGTAAAACAAGTTTTCAAAAGTCAAACATTTTACTAGACTGACAAAAAGAATTTCTTGTAACTGTAACCAACTTTGGATAATATTATTGAGAACTGCGTTCATATCAAACAAAACAAAAGCACACAAAAAATAATGTTATTCATTATGTCAAGTGTTCATTTTCAGTGATTTTTTTCAAAGCTTTAGAAATGGGTCCAGTACCCATCAGACTGAGAAATTCACATCATGAAATCTTGCTTATAGGAAAACTTAATAAATGTAATTTAATGAATCACTTAAAAAAAAGTGGTATATTGGTTAAACTATGTCATTTTATTGTGAGCATCTATAAACATACAAGTCATTTCCAGACTTACAACTGAAATTCACACTATTTATTTAGGGATTGCCACTTCATATTTGGGATTTTTTTCGTTTTGGGGATTGGGTCCATTAATAGGATTCTGTTAAAAAGGCAAAAACTATAATTGTCAGTAGTTCCAACCTGTCTGAGACAGCTCGTTGAACATGAACTCCTGCTGGTATTCCTTGAGGAACTGTGTGGACCGAGATTCATCCAGGAATAGAGAATAGACGCGCTTGATATCGTCTACATCCACCTCTGTCGCCTGCAAGTGAACGATTACAACTGTAGTAGACAGTCTTGAAATTGATATGCTGCCCCTCCTGTATTTGGAGGATCCTCAGGGCAACATTAACAAAAACAGTTTCCTGGAGATGTATATACGTCTTCAAGGCAAGAAGGACTAATTATCTAGTTCTAATGTACTCCAGTAGAAGTTAGAAATAGAAAATGGTATTGAGTATCAGTAGAGAAATGGCTAGTTTACACATTCAAAGATGGATATACCAGTACATGAATTATTGCATGAAAGGATCAACATGTAAACGCAATGTTGTCAAATGTGCATACATTTTCACTGTCAAAGCAGGTCCAAACTGAGCCATTTAAGTATGACATGAAGATATTGAACATTACAAACCTTGCGTTTGCGTGCAACCAGGTTTGCAGTTGTAATCAGCTGGATGGCGTAACGTAACGAGGTCTCCATGCCGATACGGGTCAACACAGTCATGGCATCATCCGTCATCTCAACATCCTCCTCTTCACACCTACATGTGTAACGGGTAGTGATATTTCAACATTAGTGACCTGCATGGGTGTATGTTATTTCAAAGTAAATTCAAAATTCAAACGTAACTGATATCTGTTTCCCGACTAGGGCTGGGACGAGCAGAAAGTTATTACAGTACCTGAAATTACTACATACTGGTAATTTCAATTCAACACAAAAACAACCTAGAAGTAGTTAGTTTAAACCTATTTATTTAAGCTTGACTGCATCGAAAGCCTTAGGCTTATAGAGACACACTCGAGTAGTTGTTGTCCCTCGTTTTCAAATAGTGTATTTATACTGGCTTTTGAAAATGTTCCTGTTGAAACTTCAAGTTTGTTACACATAGTTATTGAGAATACACTTTTGTCGTCAGATATTATATTACGTAGTACCAATTGATTTATATGACAATATGAAAACATAATGTAGTCTCAAATTTATGCAAAAGTTGTATTAATGGTCAAAATAGCATATAGAATGAATACCCAATACTCAAGTACTCGTCACAACCATATCCCCGACAAATAACAGTTTGCTTTAACATCTTACAATTACGGTACTATCAGAATGCAAAGGCTTCATTACTTGATCTACTTCAACACATATGCACATTTCTAGAAATCTCAATAACCATTAAATGCTGATCTAGTTGCATGTTCATATGATGCTTCATACACTGTACTCTAACTACTTTGTCAATCATTCATCATTCCAAAGGCTAGTGACGAGCATACCTGATTTTAAGGATCAGCTTGATTTCCTTCTCCTCATACGGTACTGTGGAGATGATGAGAAGTCTGTCTAGGAGATCTATGGGAATTCCATGCGGGCTCTGGTAGTTTGTGCCGCGAATTCTTTAATGGCAAAATACATATTTACTGTGATAGAAGTATGAAACCATACAAATTGGCAAAACAAATCAATAAGTAAGAGGATACGCAGTCTCCTAGAGACTCCAGTGATTTGACAGTTCTACGCATACTACAGTAACTATTGGTTATGATACAAATAGAGACTCCAGTGATTTGACAGTTCTACGCATACTACAGTAACTATTGGTTATGATACAAATAGAGACTCCAGTGATTTGACAGTTCTACGCATACTACAGTAACTATTGGTTATGATACAAATAGAGACTCCAGTGATTTGACAGTTCTACGCATACTACAGTAACTATTGGTTATGATACAAATAGAGACTCCAGTGATTTGACAGTTCTACGCATACTACAGTAACTATTGGTTATGATACAAATAGAGACTCCAGTGATTTGACAGTTCTACGCATACTACAGTAACTATTGGTTATGATACAAATAGAGACTCCAGTGATTTGACAGTTCTACGCATACTACAGTAACTATTGGTTATGATACAAATAGAGACTCCAGTGATTTGACAGTTCTACGCATACTACAGTAACTATTGGTTATGATACAAATAGAGACTCCAGTGATTTGACAGTTCTACGCATACTACAGTAACTATTGGTTATGATACAAATAGAGACTCCAGTGATTTGACAGTTCTACGCATACTACAGTAACTATTGGTTATGATACAAATAGAGACTCCAGTGATTTGACAGTTCTACGCATACTACAGTAACTATTGGTTATGATACAAATAGAGACTCCAGTGATTTGACAGTTCTACGCATACTACAGTAACTATTGGTTATGATACAAATAGAGACTCCAGTGATTTGACAGTTCTACGCATACTACAGTAACTATTGGTTATGATACAAATAGAGACTCCAGTGATTTGACAGTTCTACGCATACTACAGTAACTATTGGTTATGATACAAATAGAGACTCCAGTGATTTGACAGTTCTACGCATACTACAGTAACTATTGGTTATGATACAAATAGAGACTCCAGTGATTTGACAGTTCTACGCATACTACAGTAACTATTGGTTATGATACAAAATTAAGAAAATATGCATTTACATATACTTCTAAAAATATCAAACCATTTATAGTTTCATTTTTTAAGGTAAATGCAATTATATGCAGTATTGAAGCACTTATAGTTTAGTAGCCTGTCTTTATTTACACAATTCCAGTAAACAATTCACAAGAAGTGTTCTCTGATTTTAGTAACACAATTCTAGTATACAATTCACACGGGGGAAGTGTGCTCACCGTGTGATGCCTCTGTTTGTGGCCATGATCAGGATGGGAGCCATGTCACTCTCCAGGGCGCGGTTCAGGAAGGAGAAACTCTCAATGTCCAACATGTGAACCTCGTCTATAAACAACACCTGAAACACACCAGACATATACAATGTAGTCAATGTGTGAGCTGTTTTTAAATGGTGAAGTTTATTGGAAGTACAGTGTAAGGTATTTGTATACGATTATTTGAAAGTTTGTTTTCTGTTTACAATATGTTTTAAACTGACAACATTGAATATTTTCATATAACTATGAATATGATTATAAATAAAAGAGCAACATAATTAGGTAGCCAGTTGTTTTAAAATTTATTTTAATATATCTTGCATTCACAATTTTGACTGCCATAAAGATTATATTGTCAAATGACGTATATTCTTAGCAAGGATTTTCCTGGCTTTTAACAAATACAATGTATGTACTTTGATTCCATTACACCAGTCATAAAAAACATCTAAATGTAAACTATAGCGTCTGCACTTCCAACTGCAAAAATAAATATTCTGGATGTAAGTAATGATGTCAAGTCAACAGAAAAGAATAGACCAAAGACTCACCCCTGGAACAATCTCTGCCTTGCCCTCCTCTCTCCACTCGGCCACCTTGCCATTGATCTGTTCACGCACCTCAGATTTGATCTCCCCAGTGTCACCTGAATAGCCACAGATTAAAACTTAAATTGCTAGAAACTAGTTATTAAAGACTGAATTATTTATATACTTTTTGAGCATAACAATGTAACATTGTTTTTACATTATGTAAATACATACTTCACCAATTTCAGGTTTTAAATGATGCAAAAACTTATGACAATGACTAAAATCCTCAATGATGCATAATAATTCAGCACTTTAATGGCATTTTAGGTAACACCTCGTTAGAAAAAAATAGTTATTGCATTAAGGAAAAGTATGTGTATTGCATTTAAGAAAAGTATGGGTACTCTATATATGGAAAGCGTGAGCATTGCATAATGCATATAAGAAAAGCTAGGCTAGTGTTCATTCTGCGGGAGGGGGGTGGGGGGACTTTCTATATAATATTTTTCATGTTATTTTTATCAGGTTTTTTTACAAATGTCAAAAACATCAAATCATTGTACGATGACCACCAAAATTTCTCTAACAAACCTTTATAAAATTTGTGACCGTCAACCTGTGTGAAAGATTTATCAGTTTGTTCACCCAAACTTCCAGACTAAGCATGGCACTACGGGTACGGACGAATCAACGGGTGTTTTCTCGCCCTCATTTTCCACACTGTTCTCATTTTGCCTAGGAATTTTGGTGAACATTTCAAAAGATTTTGTCCCTAAATCCTTTCTTTATCTGCTGTTTGCTTCGACATCGTTTTTTTCTTATTAAAATAAACTTAAACTGCATGTAAATTTCAGACAGCATTGTTAGCAATTTGTGATGATGTAAGCGAGGTCAAATGGTGCATGACCATTATCAGCCAATAAAATCACTAATTATAAAACAGTATGTGCGCGGTAGTTTAGCAAGGGTTAATTTCGACTGATAATCTGGCTATGCAATGTTTACAATTCACAATATGATTTCAGATAATTTTAATGCGAAACAAAAATAGCCTGCAAATAGAATATTTTCGATGCGCCCATTATATTTATCATGCGCCCAAATGGCCCACTAACAGTATTTTTGTTGCGCCCATTTAATTTTTTTTTGCAGGAATCCCGCAAAGGCGCAGCCCAGAATGAACACTGGCTAGGCTAATGCATTTAGGAGATTAAAGTTATTATAATATTATTAAATATATTCCTGGAACAAGCTACAAAGGTTCCAAATCACTGTGTTCCAATAAACAGGATGTTCCAAATATCTAGGAATCGACACGGATGAAGCACAAAGCAGACTGGCTGACCTGAGAAGAGTGCCAAGAAGCCCTGGGTCCTGCTGTTGATCACGTCTATCTCATGCAGGGTGACCGTGTGCACCACCTCCTTCCTCTTCTGCAGCTCCCCCTCTGGACACTGCACAAACTTGGTCTGAAGTTAGACATATTATGTACATCGTAACATGTTGTTATAAAGTGGAAAGATACAATTTTTCAAGCTGTAAGTATATGTATGTTCTTTGCACCAAAGAATAAAAGAACATGTATATAGTCATAAGTTCTGTTTCACAGAAGATGGCCCAAATGATAAATTAGCATACAAATTATAAATCTTATATAAAAAGTTAGTTGTTGGACAGTAAATATCAAACAGCCTCTCAAGTCACCCTACTATAGTATTGTCTAATACAAATATTTCTTTAGAACAGAATCCATAAATCATTACCTGTGCACCCATGGCATCGTAGTCCCTTGCCCTTGTAAATGAGCGACCAAGCTTTGTGATTTTGCCTGTGGCTTTGTCGATAGTTATAATATCACTGGAATTTAAAGACACATTCGTATAAACTAGACAGATGACTGCTCTTGGTAAAATACAAAAAAAAATATTTAGCACTATCCAGACAAGTTTACAATATTTTGGAAACAAGTCAAACTCCTTCAGTCTTGAAAACCAAGGAAAATAAAACCTCTTGAAAACAAAACTGAGAGCCTTATATTTTTATGATGTGTAACATGAAGTTTCAAAGATTCTACACCAATTTCTATGGTATTGGCAATTCTGAAAAGAAAACGAAGGTTTACATAAATTAAAGAAAATATTGTATCTCAGTAATAAGAAACATATCACAACTGATTAACTGAGAAAACAAATTGACAACAATAACAAAGTCTTTCTTACCCAGCTTGCACCTTCTCCTTTGTTAGAGATTCTATCATTTTCTGGCCGAGGTCATATATAGTCTCCATTTCTGTTGTCTTTAAGGTCAACTTTCCAACTTTGGCACCCTATAAAAAGTATAAGAAGATTAATAACAATTCAGTACATGTTCAGAGTATATGAATAAGGATAATTATATACCATAAGTGAAAGCAACTTTCATTGTCTGCAATCAATTTTAATGAAGCATGCTTCTTGTTATGACTAATATGGTACGGTATTAAAATTGTCTGCTAAATTATCAAGCTAAACAAGTTCAGAACAATGATACATGTATGTGAAATGTGTTATAACAAGTTAGTCAACAAACTGAATAAATACCGGTACCGCAGAATTTCATGAGTAAAAATGTCTAAGCTTTCGACTCACAGTGCCAGTTGCTGGCCGGTCTATCTGTATCTCAACCACTTCTCCTTCTATAATTTCTGTCTCCTCCCTGAAAACCACAAACGAAACAATGCAATTTAAATGAGAGTTTTATTCGTTCAAATTTACAATAGTGTTGCTGCGAAAAATCTGGAATGGATATACTCGTACATATATAAATCTTTAAAATGCCAAATTCAGCATGAACATATTTAAAAAATTCAGTTGTAATAAAACTTCTTGAAATTGTGTTAAAACCTTTACACTAAAAGGAAATTGTGTTAAAACCTTTCCACTAAAAAGGAAGTTTTTGACTTACTTTATTCGCACACCAATGGATTTTCTGAATGCCTGTGTAAGTGCCTCTGTTTTGCCCATCTCAAGGGAGAAGATCTCACTGCCAGCAATACTTGTGAATGGTGTGTCAGATCCGAGTGCCTGGGCCATCCCTACAGATAAACACTCACATTACTTATATACCAAAAATGCTTTGTGAATCTTTAATACACAAATACCGGTATTACCAATAATGAAATTTTTCTACATTCCTCTCCGTTTTAACAAATTAATACTCTTTGTCAAATCTGAAATCACACAAACACGGTTAAGAAAGAGTATATACGATTTTTTATCATAATGGTAATAAGCGATAATTATATTTTTTGAAGTTTCAGAAGGAAGTATTTTATTTCATTGTAATATATGTTTGGCAATAAACTAAAGGCATACTGTGTTTTCATAAAGGATTTAAAATCATAACCTATCATGCATTTTACATGTTCTTGATCATTACAACTACAAATTACTTAAAAACTATAATAACAATTTGTCAGATGCAATCACACCATCACAACAGTACCACACCATCATAAAAGAAAAACACCATCACAATAGCATTACATAATATAACTCCAGAACACAGCGTGATTCACTCACCCATGGCTATTGCTGTTTTCCCTGTACCTGGGTGTCCAGCTATCAACAATGCACGGCCAGCGATCTTTCCTTCCTGAAAACAAAATTATATTCAGCCAACATAAACCCAGAAGAAACAGTGGCCAAAGTAATTCAATCAACCAAAATGTATTGCGCTGGGAACATCATTGAGAAACTGATAGGGGGAATTTACTGTATTATTAGTAAGGTACAATACCTTGATCATTTCCAGTATGATACCTGCCGCTCTCCTGGCCTCGACTTGCCCAACCATTCCCTGGGAAACATTGCGAGCTTCAAGCGCATCATCAAGACCAAGTCCACGAATGTGAGAGTGTGCACCTATAGTTGCATAATTATAAAACATATTACTTAATATCATATACCCACAATTAAATTGCCCATTTTTGTACAATACAATAAACAGAATACAAAATTCCAAAGATAAAATTTGCATTAAAGCATAATACATCATGACCATGTTTTGGCTATACAGAATTATTCAGATAATCACTGAATTAAAAGGCAATAATACTGCAAACATCATGTCGGACGATCAGTGCATGCGTCAATTTAAGACCCCAGACTGTTCAAACAAGCAATTTTTGTTCATTGTGGTTATTTCCCAAAATCCCTTACATTAATGTATTAACACTTCTGAATAACATAATATGCAATGGTACCAGGGCCCTCCATCAGTTTTGGGGGAAGGAGCCCACTGCCCTCTGGAGGGGGAATTTTGACTGACCGGGGGAATATTTTAATATGGAAGTTTTTACAGATTAACTGATTTGAAAACTAACTAACTCAAATATTATATAGTTCCTTGTATTTAATTTTAAATCAGTTATCACAACACATATACTATATCGACATGCGAAACGCCTATTCAAATTTTACTGTTCACACGTCATTTACACAAATTTTATTTACAGTTAAAATACCCATGTACTTCATGAAAAGCCTTTGTTCGGCTAGAAAAGCGCGCGAAAATTATGCTGACATGTACAACGTCCCGTCATCCGCATGGAAAGCGTGGGTGTATTGATGGCCATGCAAAAACTTTGTTGCGTAGAGCAGTCATCACGCTAATTTTTTCAAAGCACTTGCCAGTTCAGGCAACCTTGTTAGCAAAACCACTTCCCCGAAATCTGTTTGACTTGTCCGAACTATTTAACTTCAAATGGTACTCTACAGCAATATCAGAAAATGTTGTTTTCTGTAATTTTTTTTATTTTTATTTTATTTCTATATACATGTGTGTCATCTTGTTTTGTTATTCTCCCTCAAAATACATAAGGTTCGATCATACTATTTTGTGCATCATGCATCACAATGTGATTAAAAAGATCAACAGGGAAATATATAGGGTCCAAAAAGGTACATGGCTCTACTAATAAGGAGCAGTGTGGAAAGCTGGATCAATTTGTTGTTCCAGCTCAAAATACATAAGGTTCGATCATACTGTTTTGTGCATCATGCATCACAATGTGATTAAAAAGATAAGCAGGGAAATATATAGGGTCCAAAAAGGTACATGGCTCTACTAATAAGAAGCAGTGTGGAAAGCTGGATCAATTTGTTGATATTTTCTAATAAATTGGTAACTCTAATGCTTCTAATTAAGGTTTTTAAACAAAGTCTATTTATTAAGTATTTGCAAAATAAATTGTATTTCAAAAGATATTCAACATTTCTGTGTTAATCAACCCAGAGGGGAAGCAGAGCGAAGATAAAAAGGAGCAGGTTGCAGCAATCAGCTTTTTCGCTCTCGGACTTTCTCTTATTAAACTGCATGCTACATTTGACGAAAGTAGTTCCAAAATAGTTCCCACCAAAAAGCAGTTTTAAATGCAGTTTCACTTTCAAACAGCATGCGTTTTTTAAATTTTACAATTCAAAATAGAGCAACAATACTTATTTACATATTTGTTAATTACCGACAACAATGCAAATATATGCAGACTTCAATTTCAGACAAACTGGCACGTACTCCAAAATGGCCCTTTCAACTAAAGTAGTCTTCTTATTAAGCTTTTAACAAAGAAGCATTTAGTCGACTGCGATCCATTGTCGATATATTTCAATAAGCTTCTACACAATAATGAACACCACACAGCATGATGACGTCATATGTTTATGTGTAAATACTAGATTCCAATAATACAACGGGTTTTGTATGTTTTTTTTGTTTTTTTGAAGAAAAAAAGACCTAAAATGCTATTTTGAATGAATTTTCTTAGTCCACACAATATATGAAGCCTATGAAAACACTTGCCCGATCGGGCAAGCATTTGGCATTTTCTGCTAGCCCGAAATCAAATCTACTTGTCCCGGGCATCGGGCAACCCAGTTACGACGAAGACTGGCGTAGAGAACTGTGAGATCTTTACTTTTGAATAAATGTTTCGTAGCGCATACCAAGCAAATTTTTTTATCGCCATCGATGTGCATTTAACATTTCCTCTCAAACAAAAACATACTTTTGCCGTATCGATGACGTTATTGTCGTTCAGATAGGTCAGTATTGATTTATGACATACAGGTACTGTGTACACCCTCCACGTGGACAGCGTGTAATTCGGCTGCTAATTCAAGCGATAACAGTGAAAGGACGTTGTCATGGGTGGCACGCGCGATATAAGCTGATGACGTCAAACTGTTTCACTTTGATGTTGAACGGATCGGTTTATTGTTTATCGCACATAACGTGTCAATGAAATATTAGCGATGTAGAGATCTGGACCAAAACGGCTATATTTATGATGCGGACAATTATTGGCATCTTAAATAGGTTTTATGTTGTTTTTCTGTTGTTTTTGTGCAGACCTCCTAGGGGGATTTTTTTTTCCATTGTTTAGGGGAAAAAACCCATACTTTTCAGGTGGGGGAGTGGGGCCGATATTCGGCAGCAAAAATCGTAGATTGAGAGCCGTGGGTACAGTCAAAATGCCAAACTTTGTAATTATAATATATCATTTAAATTTTTAAAATCAGCTATCATAATTATAATCTTTCGTTTTATGTACCACTTGCACTGACAGTGATTAATTTCAAATGTCACATACGTTTGCTTTAACCTAGCGGGGCATTTGTCAATATATTTATATACCCGTATTTCCGGTAAAAGAAATGGCGATAATGTTTGTTTCCGTGGAGATAAAATTTGTTTTTATCATTTACGTTTGAAAAAAACAACATCTGACAATAAAAAAATGTATGGACCAAAAAGGACCCCAATACATGACGATGTCTATGATACAGTCTATCACGACACACACGTTATTAGTATTTCTCTGGCCCATAACATATTACGGATACTTTACAACCAAAGTAATTTTTTACAAAAAGTAAACAGAGAACAGCTTTATATACTTAAAAGCACTGTCTGCAAAATGCTTACCAATTCTTTCAATCCTAGTAACTTCTCGTATTTCTTGAACCTTGTCAGCTGTTGGCTGTGTGATTAAAATATAACAACTGTCAAAATATTACAACCAGTACAATTTGTCAAGTGAAGGTAATCAGGAGACATATTAATAAATGATTTGGAGACACAGAATGTGACTGTTATCTTTTGTGGACATATGGTATGTATTATGTATATTTATGACCATATAATTCCTGTTGTAATCGTCTTATTGGGGCTTCTTAAATTCAAACTATTATATTGATATTTTGTACTATTATTTTGGGGATTAACTTTATAAATTTTGGTATGATCACATACAATGAACAGTATTTTGTTATATGTGCATTCTGAGTGTATTTCCATGGCAACATATTACAATTTACAGATAACTAGCACCTAGTGTATTGCATTGCATTACAATGCACATTTAAAGGGACTTGTTCGCTGATTTTTCGTATTTTTGAAACATACTCATATATTAACTGGGTGTTAACTCTCGCAAACAATATCATAAAATATGATCTAGAAGGAAAATAAGTCATAACGTTTGCAAGGGCAAACATTTCGGATGAGATATTTCGGATATTCATTGAAATTAATCATTATTACCGCTTGTTGCTTACATATATAATTAATTATTCAATGACATTTACTCAATATTGATAAACAGACACGACACAATAGCCGAGTTTGGAATTAAGACATTTAATATAAGTAACTGGTGAAGATAACAATGGACAAAATTGGACATGCTTACCACCGCCATATTGGTATCTTGTAGACTGCGTCGTCAAAGTTGTCGATAATTATAGCATACCTGTTGTATAGAATAACCAGTCTGTATTAGTTACCCTTCGGCGTCGGTAAGGGATATAACTCTAGAAACTTCTCGAAAAGAACGTGTTTAGATTTGTTTCCGATCGAAAATCGCTGTATCAGTTTTATCATTCCTTTAAATGAACATTGATGAAAATAAAATGAACAAAAGTGTTGTAGTTGCCCAGTTTAGATTGCCAAACTGTTTGGTGAATTCTGAGCAAGAATGTACTGTATGCAGTCCAGGACCGGGATAGACTCACGAACATCACGAATTGCCATCTAACACAACATGCTCCGAATTACTCCATATTATTTTATTAAACATCACAAACAATACAATATATTATCCGTCTTGTCGTTTACAATAGATACTCGGCAAAACAGGGGCGTGCCTATGGATATGCTGGGGCGCGTGTGCGTACAGTTGGTTGAAAAACAATCCAAACAGTACACGACATTCAGCATAAACTGACAATCATACTAAAACGTATGGAACATAATGCGAATGAAACCACAAAAAGCGCATTTTCTTTATATTCCAGCATTTGATAAACTGAAGAAAAAACGTATGCATCGCATTTCTTAATAAATCAGCCTTTGATTTTATGAACTCAGTTTTCGAGTGGAGTAGGCTATGTATAAGAATTAGAACAATAACGATAAAACATTATAGTTTATGCATATAAAGTTGCAAATTGTCTGAAGGCAGCGTTTTAGAATCTGTACTGTTATTTTGCATTCTAATATTTGATGTCTTGATGTCTGTTCCAGTTTGTTTTGTCGCCCTTGTCTTGAGTTGGTTTGCTTTCTTCCGTTTGGGTTTTCTTCATGCGTGTTGTTTCCATTAGTTTTTCTCCTTTTCCTATATTTTTAATCTTTTAGCATGTATTTCTTTTTCCAGTTCATATTTAGGAAATTGCTTTTGTTTTTGCTTTACATCAGTGTGTTTGTCTTTATCATTGTCACCCCCTGTTCATGCTTTTCTTTGTCAAACTCATTTTGTTCCATGTGGTTTTCAAGTTTCTCATGTTTGTCGTCTGCATCGTCGTAATCATAGTCAGGCCAAAAAATTGCTTTGTTTCCGCTTACATCTCCAAACAAATCTAGGAGGGGAGGTAAAATATAACTTTTTTTCTTAACTTTTTTTCTTCGCCGCATACTCACCACACAGTTTAAGTAGGGTCTATATATTGGACTTCATGTAAAATGTTTAAACGCCTCCCAACAAAGAAACTGTACCATAACTATGAATAAGGTCATAGACAAAAATCTGGCAAGAAACTTATGTTATTAGCGAAAACTGCTCTCTTTTTTTTCGAAAATCTGAAAAAGTTAATGATTGATAGGCCAAAAAACTGTTAGGGTCGGCTGAAAAAATTGGGGGGGGGGGGGGGGACGTTTAAGCGGAAACGAACAACTTTTTAACGCCTCGTGACTCTTTCTGGGCGCTAAAACTTCGTCGTCAATTTCTTCTTCGTTAACGACACTGTCCTCGTGAGATTTTGATGTATAAATACGACTCTCGCTCGGCAGATATCGTTCCACGTGTTTTATCATTCTTGGCCAAACGTAAAAAACAACAAAAAATACGAAGCAGACGACAAATATCAGCTGCCATTTTGTCTTGACTTTGAAAGCATCTGTATGCGCCACATAAATGTAGTTTACTGTAAGTAATTAAGTAATAATAAATTTATAAATACACGAATACGACTGTTTAATATCCATTATAAACAAATTAGAGCATGCATAAGATCGTAAATTATGCAATTGTAAACATTTGTGACATGTAAACGATCGTGTATGTAATATTCAACTCACATATATCTTTCATATGAGCGTTTAATAATCATCACATGCGATAAACAGATACATTTAAACGATAGTACAACATGTTCCTTGAGTTGAATGTAGAAAACATGCAAAATGACATCCATTTATTGTATATGTTGTTAATTAAGTGTGTCGGATATGCATAATTAATTAAGGGACGCCGGGATCTCATTGTCGGATATGGATTTGACATTTTGCATCTTTTTATAACTACTATAAGTAATTGCAAACGTCCATGGCGGATTTCGAACTTTGTAAGGTAATCATCTTTTAATAAATTGTTTATCTCAGCCGCCATCCAACAAAAGTGATGAATGCGCCCATGAAACAACGGAAAACAGATTGAGAGATTGCACTGATCAAATAAAAATTGGCATCAATGTTACACTTTTTTTTGCTTTTAGTTAATGTTGTTTCCTTTAAGACAAGTTTTTATACCCTACACGTCGTGGTATTGTAAGAGGGGAGTTTTTTTTCCCCACCACACACACATCCAATACCCCTTAAACAATTCATAAAAAAATAATTGGCGTATGTGTCAGAATGCTTATAAGTCATAAAGCTGTGGTACAAATCGGAAGGTGCAAACAACTTGAAAGACACTTAATACACTTGCACGGCCTGTAAACACTGGCTCCACCTCTTTTTGGAGGTGAATGACAATTGAGCCAATGCACCTTCCGAGGTGGAGCTCAGAACAGGAAATTAGTCAAAAACGTTAACGAAGTTAAGAGGTAGGTATGGATTTTTCTATAATACAATAATTAAAAGCCCTTTAAAAATCGGGCAATGCAGTTCCAAGTAGAAATGATTTGACTACACATATATGTAGACTGATTTGCAATAAACAAAGAATTCTCAACGTGAGAACTTTCATAAGTAGTAACATCGGGTCGATTTAAACCCAATTTTGACGATTGCCAATGTGTTTAATCAATTTTGTTCGCACAAAAAGCAGGTAGTTTGGCAAATAGCACTCTTTTTATTGATGTATGTATTTGTAGCAAGTTGCTGACGTTTACTTTGGACGGGTACTATACGTTAAAACGTGTATTTTAAGCAAAGAACAGGAGATGGAGCCAATGCACAATTTAATATACGGCTTTCTGTAAATACATTTAACCTCCTTAAATCATTATTCGGTTAGATCGTGTGCACAACAATATTGTAAATTCTCGTACGAATAGCTGTATTTAAACCGTACCTAAAATTTAAAATTCATTATAGAAGTTAACCATACGCGTACTATTACTTGCTATTATTATGTATATAAGAACTAATCATCGATCTTTACTGCTCAAGTATAACTCAATTGACGCAATTTGTCAACACTAACACACTGTAATTAACATATGAAAAGCTTCCAACTATACGTATAACGTAAACTATAATTATAATTTCCCATTAAGTCTAATTTCATGTGTTTGTTTACAGAAATCATGTGTTGACATAGCTGCTAGAGCAAGAATTCGAAAAAAAAACAGCTTTAACAGGCAAACAACCTATCTGATAGCAGTAAGCATACAATATAATCGAAGCCGGACAGTTGTCTTCAAAATATCTTGCAATTTATTTCCTAATTTATAAACAGTGTGGTCAAAACGATCAATGAACCCGTACATATGCATTTGGCTTACGTTTGTTTAATGGAATGTTCTAATACAATCATTTATGTGCAAGAAGCTATGCTGTGGTACTGTTGAAACTGTAAAAAAGCCATCTCTAAAGTGACATTGCAGTGAATTTTGATAACATGACGGCAATCAGTTTTTCAGCTTTGATAACAGTTTGTAGCATATTATGTTATATTGATATATGATAACGTTCTATAACATGGTGCATTTATATTCAACTTTGATAATTTTATGTGGCTCTATTGATCTATGAAAACTGTCTGCAGAATGATGCTGTATAGAAACTTGATACCTTTATGTAGCTTATTTTAAGGCTGTATTCCGTTTTAATAAACACTAACAGATTTGTGTACAATTTTGTGTTTAATAAAAGCATGACAAAATGCAAATAATATGTATTGTATTTACTTTAGTAACAATCAATAGCCAACATGCTCATCACAATATAGAAACATTCTCAAAATAAGCTAATCACAATAGAGATCAAATGGAAGATCCATAACAAAAACCACATTATTTGAAAATTAACCTCATGAACAACTATAGTGTTATAAAAGTCTTTTTATTTTAAACCAAAGTGAAGTAAAATCAACACTGACAAAATTTTTATATTAAATAATAAACAAGAACCATGACACATAATATACTTCCCCCGCCAAAGTGCGACTATTTGATGCATGTTTCTGTGCACTTATATATGTTGTTGGACAGCAAATCTTGTATTGCTTGTATTTATATACGGACCTAACATTAAAAAGTATAATATAATATTCAATGTAGTTATCAAACAATATAATTTTGTTTGATATATGCCTTAATACTAAATATGAAACACATGAATAATCTTCCAATCTCAATCGTATCATATTATGTTGTGGGCAAAATCTAAGACATAAAGTGAACACATGTTTCAATGCAATTTGATCTTTGCTATAACAAATACGCTGCATTCTATAAGCGTTGAGGACTTATCCTCCGGACAAAAGCTCCAAACTGCACTTCTCATTGAAATGAGATGACTTTAAGCATGTATATAACAGGGTTGTGCATTGGCTCCACCTCCTGTCCCGAGAACCACCTTCATGGCATTGGCTCAACATCTTTGCTAAAAATACATATTATTACATAATGCTTGTCCAAATACAACGTCAATAAGTTGAAAGTAATATAAACAACAAAACTACGTATATTGTTTGCCTCGATACCGGTATTTTATGCGAAAAAAACGATTAAATCGATTGGCAAATGTCAAAATTGTTTTTGAATCGACTCGATGTTACCAACTTGCCATTTATAAAAGTCCTCTCGTTGAGAATGTTTTGTTTACTGCAAATTGGTCTTCATATATATATGTAGTATATCATTTCTACGCGGAACTACATTGCCTGATTTTTAAAATAGAGCTTTGAATTATTGCATTATAGAAAAATTCAGACCTACCTCTTAACTTTGTTTACGTTTTTGACTAATGTCCTGTTTTGAGCTTCACCTCGGAAAGTGCATTGGCTCAATTTTTCATTCACCGCCAAAAAGAGGTGGAGCCAGTGACATGCCGTGACTTAGGCCCCACCAAATTGAAATCTTGGTCATTGGGATTACCGCACCGATATTTTGCAATTTCAAAAAAAAATTGTTGCACAATGCTCTGCGCTCGCCTCATGAAAAAAAGAATAAACTATTTATGTGGAGCGAGTCATTTAAACAACAGAATAACAGTCAACATTTGAGTTAATTGTTTGATATACATGTATACCGGTATTTATTTAATTGTTGACTTTGATGAGAACATTACACATGCGTATATCAAAAATGGCATCCTCCAGCATCTGCGTAGAAATATACCATGAATAGACAATCTAAGCGAACATTGAATAAACGTGTAAATGTATATGAACATAACATCAATTTTATGTTTGAATGTTATTAAATGCTGTAAGATGATAAGTATTAATGGCTTAGTCAAATTGAAAGGGATATATAGTCAAATTGAAAGGGATAAACTTTACACTAATTTGAAAAAGGTTGATTATTTACATAACACAAGTTGTTTTTGAAAATGTTTAACAGTTATAATTCAATGTGTAAATATTTTTTAATATCCGTGCCGTTCATTTGTTTTTGAATACAAATCACCAAAAGATAAATGTAATAAATGACGTATATCAAATTAAACATGCCTATATATAGTATATGACTTCTATTTCGCTAAATGTATCAGTAAATACGGACTTTGCACAATGATCGATATAAGAGCGAATATGTTAAATTACTTTATCATCATGATCTGCATAAAAAATAACACGTTTTCCAATTTTTAGGAATATAAACCAAAAACTGCGGCACATGTTCAATATTATTATAGCCTAAGGGTATAGAGGATATTTGTTTAATGCAGTCTAAGATCGTATTTTAGCCTATTTCATGAGTTGTCATAGAAACAATATTTTAAAATATCTAGTTTCTAGGACCACGAATGAAATAAAATGCGATCTTACACTGTATTAAACAAATTGTCTTTTTATTTCATGCTTTTGAACGATAAAGAAAAAAAATGCGCGAGATATGCTGAAGCGTCACAAGTTTTGTGTATTATGACGTGATTTACTGTTGTGGTGGAAAAATAGTGCCACTCTTACTGCGTCGTTGTCGCTTAATTATATTTGTATTGAATTGTATTATGTGTTTTTTGTTGTTTAAACGACCGATGTTTACACTGACGATTTTGGTATTCAGATACTTTCAAAAAAGTATGAGTGAAATGATCGGGTTATCATTCACCGGTATTCTCCACTCATTCACCGCATAGCATGAAATAAAAAAAATCATCGCTACCAGAGAAGACTTCCAACAATAAAATGCCATATTATTTTCGTTTTTTTTATATCTTGAATATATTTTTAATTTCAAAATGGTCAGTTCATTTCTCTTATCCAAAACATGACAATTTGACATAAGTGCTTTCATTTTGTATTTAAATTCTGAACAAGTTCATAAATGAATACTTGAATGAACTGTTCATTTATGTTTGTTTAACTTTAAAAACTTTCGGTATTGGTCGGTATTTCTTACTTTTGGTCTGTTTATCTCATGGTTCATCATTTTATACATTTATTACTTAAAATTATTATATTCAAAGCAAAAATACTTATTTATATATATATAAATTCGCAAAATTTATGCGCCCGCACCAAAATACCAAAACTTGAAAAAAATAATATTTTTGTATTATTTTTGCGTTCACTCGCTCGCTGCAACATTTTCCGAAAAAAAAAATCCGATGACCAAATTTTCAATTTGGTGTGACCTTGTGCTTGTGGCGTGATATTAGCACTGCACCTGGACTGGTAATTCTTTTTTTCGGAACGCAAGCGATTTATTGAAACTGGCATTTGGTTCTCAAAATTCTAATGAATTTCAGATAAATTTCAAATTAATGTCTCATTAAATCGAACGTTTATATACTTAAATTCGCATCTGGTTGTGGCAATAATAATTTAAAAAAAAAACACGAATCAGCAGCTGTTGCGAGAACACGCGAATTTGGTCAGGACTTGTGTTTATATACTTGTTCCATCTTGGTAGCGACTTAGTAAAAGTAAAATACTGCTTTGCAAATTCGTACCACAAATAGCGTAAATAATGTATCTTCATCTTGATAATTATTAAACTAAAACAATAACAAAATGATTACTAACCTGAGTGCATTACTTAGTTTGACAATGCACGTGTAACCAGTTAGATCTATTGGTACACATAAAAGAACCAATAGCAGTCAATATAATGATTTAAGTAACGGAACGCAGGCGCGGTTACAGGATTGTTTAGTAAGAGGGGGCGGACATATTAATTATATAGTAACTGAAAAGGGCCGTCAACAAATTACATTTTGGTATACATATAGAACAAGTGCGATATTGCCAAATAGAACATACCGAAGAACAGGTTTTATAATTTCAATAAATTGATTGAAGAACACGTCATTGGCAACGAACTGCATTATGTTTTAAGAACTTAAGGTATTGTGAGGTTTAAAAACCGAACGTTGAACAATTATAAAGGGGGCGTACGCCGCTTCCACCCCCCCCCCCCCCCCCCACTCTAAACCCGCCTATGGAACGAACTTCTTATTTAAGAAAATGTATTCAGATTGTTAACTTCTCGTGTACACGATGTGGGATCTAAACGAACTTTTCAGGAGAAAATTGTCGTTTTAGACGTACTTTGACGTATTTCCACTGAACTTTACATTGGATTTAGGATGAACCTAGGTTAGCTGGCTAGATACACGACCAATTAATAATCGTTATATTTAAAGATGTATTATTTATTTTCTTAATCGGTATGTTTTACAGAACATGATAAATATGTCAAATGGTATCTATAAGGTCTGTGTTTTAAATTTCTGTCTCGTTTAAGCGAAATAGTGTGATTTGTTTGGCGATTTCCGCAGCAAAGGTGTAGAGTGTTTATGCATTTAAAGTTTTACGAGTTTCATTGACATTTAATTACGTGTAATAATGTGTTAAGGTATTTGGTAGCTGTGTAAAATATTTCTGCAACATTTTAAGGTGAAGCCATTATAACTTTTCCCAAGCACTTTGTTACCTGTTAACAATGTTGGCAATGTTGGCCCGGTCTGACGTGTGGCCGATTCTACTTGTGACCGGTTTGGCTGCAACCTCCGCGCCGAGATTTGACTGCTTCCGAGCTTAGGTCTAATCAAATCCCTGTCATCGTAACAAACCACGTGATGATGATCGATTTAAATCTTCTACATATTATTTATGGTTTTAATTAGTTATTTTCTGTGTGGATGTTTTCATTATTGACTGCAAATGATATATAAAAAGTCCAATAATGTAGAACATTGCACTAGGTTGCATTAAAAAAGTAAAAGTTACAAACACGTAATCCTTCCAAATCTGGAAGGATTTTACTTGAGATGGCAGTGGTTACCGTTAACCGATAGGGGAGGTAACCGCTACGAGGAGTTTGGCTTGGCTGTAACAAACTCCTCGCAGCGGTCTAGCGCGTTCACCACTCGACCATAGAGTCTGTTCCCAAATCCAGTGTAATTTTTAGTCTGACGTCAACCAATCCATGGCCGATTACTCATGGACAATACAATATGCCGGACTAACGGTATGTCATACGTAAACACATAGTTTTCTAAAAACATAGTTTTCTAAATTGTTTGCGTTCGTTTTGCCTGTCGTTGTAATCAAACATTATATTTCATTTTAGTATATCGCGATCTTTTAGTGATTTTAATCTCGTTGAATGTATATCGATTAAATATACTGAATTACCTGTCTGAACATCCATACATATATTTCGGATATTCGGCTTATTTATAGACCATTAAATACAATGTTCTATTATTTTAAATAATTAACAACAAATAATATATTTCAATCTTATGTAAACACATACCATTATCCTTAATAAAATAATATGAATTGGTAAAACAAACTAAAAATAAATAAATTTAAAAAAAGGATTCATTTATTGATATTAATAATTTATTTTAACTGTTATATGTTTTCAGCGTACAACCGTAAAAAGATAGAAAGAACAGAAAAAAGCCACAACATGTTTGATACTGTTCTCTGCCACTTCACGAGACAAGAAAGTTCATAAACATAAATTTAGCTATTCATCTGTGTGATTACTATTGTATCTAGTGGATTTATCATGAGATTATAAAATGTCAAATGTAAAAAACAACTTTCTACAATAAGAATTTCATATGAATAAGTTATAAAATGTGAATATTAACGGTGTGTAACAAACAAAGCAATAATGAGGACATCTTACCAACTTTTGCAACATACCCCAAGCATGTGTTGTCCCTTTGAAAGGTGAAAGAAAACTTATTCGATGTTTAAATGATAATTTAATAACTTTTATCTGTAGCTTTAGAGAACATTGAGCAATCAAATTCAAATATGTTCAATTATGTAGTACTATTTTTGTTTGATGGTGTGCATTGCCTGACCCTATACTGCATCAAATTATTTCAGTGCAGATTTTAATGTAGATATTTTACTTTAGGAATGTGCCCATTATTGGTATACAGTTGAAATGTTGATTTCACATGTATACATTTATTGTGAAAGTAAACATGTTCAGTTATTAAAATATATTTTATGCAACGAATTGACAATTGTATTTCACTGAAGAACATGTATTGCACTTATGTACATTATTAATCAAAAATATATATGTAGATGTTTTGGTTTAGAGAAGACATAATAATCTATGTGTGAATTAACTGTGTTATTATTTCTTTGATTTGAAATTATAAATCAAATAAAGGTTTAAAATTTGTTAATTATATGTATGCCCAAATAAGATCAGTAATAAGCTGGCATAAATCTTATACATAAAATGATTTAGTCAATATTTCCTGTGATATCACTGCAATAAGAGTGACATGTACAGTGTTTCAGCTATAAGTTTCATGGCATTTTCATTAATTGTATAAATTAATTGCAATTTCCTTTCTCTGTAAGGCATGCGTACCTTTCCTAAGGTGTATATGATGTGTTAATTAATACTGGTTATAATGAAACATAAATAAAAAACAACAACACTTGAGCAGAAGAATATATATATATATTTTTAATATAAACAGTCAATTTCAAGATCCTTGGAATTGCCAGTACAGTTGGTCAGCCAAGCACACAAAATGAATCCAGCAATTTCTAAATGAATTAGCAACCTGAAAATAAATACAAAAACAATAATTATACAGTAAGTTCTACTAGCATCAACTAATACTAACTAGATCTACATTCTTAATGTATTTCCAAATGTAATAATTTTAAAATGGTTATGCAATACACATTAACTTTTGCTGTAATACTTTTACTTTAACTCAAACTTAATATACAGTAACGTGATTGGTCTTTTTTTTTAACATTATTAGAAATCATGTTAACTACCAAGACGCATTAACTGCTTACACTCAATTAGTTCCTGAATACTTATCGGAATGCCAGACCATTACCACGAAGTAAGTAAAGATCGGGTACCAGAATAGACCTTTACCAGGAAGTAAGTAAAGACCGGAGACCAGAATAGTGTAATTTTGTGATAACTAAGTTACTGAAGTGTAACCGACCTCTATTGCTAGTACCTGTGAATTCCATTTCGTTCTTTAATATTATTATTACGACAAAGTGAATAATACAATAAGTAATACAATAATTAATCATGCCCTTACTCAACAAATAACCTTAACATGAGTCGGCGATAACGAGACGAAAAGGTTAGGACTAGAATGTCTATGTTTCTTCTCGGCTCGCTTCGTGACTCGTTTTGTTCGTTTAAATTCCTGGTAAAATGAAGTTATACATTTTTATTCACCACACATAAACACCTTAACTTGCATCGACAATAAGCGAGATGAATATGTTAGGATTATAGAGAATATTAGGTTAGTGTCTTTGTGTACTTCAATTTATCCGACGAGTTGAAGAAAGGTTTTACACGTCGAGGCTGGATCTGGGTCTGGATGTGGACCTTTCGGTATATACGCAGCGGGAGAGAGATGTGGCTTTTCTAAAGCTCTCAACTGTCTCTGCACGCACTACGTCACAGTCAAGGTTATTCCAATCAACAATTGTTTTTGGAAAGAAGGATTGTTTATATTGTTCACTATTACAGTTTATGGGTTTGAAACACTTCTCATGATTTATTGCTTGATTTTGTATAATGTTTCTGCTAATATAGTTATCAAATTGTTTGGGTCTGATTAGCCGTTTTCCACAAATTGGGGTCAGATAGGAGTCAACAGGCATTGCTGGCAACAGCCCCTCAGCCTCCTTGTAGAAGAATGTCAGTCGCGCCATATTTCTTCTATCTTGTAGTGGAGGCAGTTCAAGCGTCTTCAACGTCTTGATGACACAGCCCTGTTCTCTGGATTTGTAATCACCGGATATGAATCTAGCGGCGCGGTGTTGAACTTGCTTCAGTTTGTCGATGTCCTGTTGAAGATATGGGTCCAACACGATTGAGCTTTATTCGAGTGTTGATCTCACTTAGGATAAATATGCTTAGAGGCTTGCCGAGCCGTGTAAGCCTTCCGGAGACGAGTCGGATAAATTCAAGATCACAAAGACACTAACCTAATATTCTATTTATCCTACAATATAATTTATTTATTTATGTATTTTATGTTTAACAAACACAATATTAACGTTTAATTATTTGAAACAATACTAAAAAACGCATTAAATTTACTGAATCTAACCCTGCGTTGTAATATGGTATCTATGCATGATGTTTCCGCCACTCGAAATAGTCCTAAACAATTCAATGCAAAACGCAGTGCAACAAGATAAAATATCGCCATATGCTTCGATTCAAATTTGATCAACATGCCAAATGCTACACACTACATTAGATAAAAGAAGGTTTTATTCAAATGCAATTCCGTGTTTTGACCAAACTGTTCAACAACATAAGACCAAAACGGCTGGTAATTTTAACTTTCTAAAAGTATATGCAGGATTTATCTTCGCCGAGATGTTTATTATATACCATTGCTATTATCTTTCAAAACATACATACAACTCGTGTGTAATAAAATTACTTGCTTATGACGTCACTCACATTCCTGGAAAAAGTAGTCCGTCAAAAGTATATACATGAGGGTGTAAGATAAACCTTGCCTGTCGGATAAAGCAAAAGTGTATCTGACAGGTAGAGTTTCCTTCTATAAAATCATTTAGTGGTGGGATAAATAATATATCCATGATTCTTTTTGGCTCGTGACCCAATTTATAGAGAATACTAAGTTAGTGTTGAATAAAGATAAGTTTATTTAGCGAGGCTTAGAAAACCTGAACCACAAGCCTTGGCGAGTGGTTCACGTTTTCGTGGCACTTGACCTCTTTATTTTGAAAATAAACGAAAGAAAACGCACTAAATATTACTAAAAACATAACATGACGTCACAAAATCAACAAGATGACGTCATTATACTGCTTAGAGGTATACCGACTTTTTTAGTTTGTTTTAAACATATTATGTTCTAATCACATTCTTCATCAAAACAATGAATGCATTTGGGAAACGTTCATGATATTCGAAACGGCACTTCTATAATTACTGTCGCGTAATAATAAATGAGTTAAAATCATAGTGATTTTTACCATCGGATTTCAGAAGCGATACATATAGTTGTTCTGTGAACAACTAAACATTGATTTGATATAATGTAATGTAAAGTAGATGGGTAAGAAACAGACGAAAATATATGCAATGCAGTTTAAGACCACAACAAAAAACGTCATATAGCTACGATATTTTATTTGTCGCAGGTCCTCATACAGTATCCAAATAACTAAAATGGATGAATGTCAATTTCATGAGATAGCACCATAGTTGACGACAGCTAGGGCATTAATTGCAATACATATGTCACACAAGTGAAAAGCATAAAATATATCCACAGGTTAGGCCTATTTTCACATTAATCACCATCCACACAATGAAGTTAAGAATAAGATCTATAAAAACAGTTCCAAAAGCCACAGATTTATTTTCCGTTTGGGGGTCTGAATCCACATCGGCAGTGACCGTCCACACAGTGGGGTGTGTCCCTGTCACAATGGCAGTCTGAAGCCAGCGTGCAGTTGGTTCCAGTTGTAGAGCCACCGGTTCCTGCAAACAGACTTCAACATGTTTATGAAATACTTTTTGGTAATTTATTATTGGTTATCTTATTCCATAGTCTGAATGATGTAATAATGTCATCGAGCCTTCACAATGTCCAACCTGTCTCCAAGATTAGCTTAACTATTGAAAATTTAAAAAAATACAAATCGTTCGTTTGGCGTAATAAGTCTTGTAACTGACATTTTACAGGAGAAGCAAAACACTGATTTTCTAATATTCAATGTAAAACTAAGTTTTTAATTTATATTTTCTTCAGACATTCAAATAAGCCTATTAAGGAGCAGTTGTTTACAGTTTAGTATTTGTTTACAGTTTAGTTCGAATAAATAATATTTGTATGTAATTGTTCAGTTACATGATTTTTTGCGCTGAAAGAGTTATGTAAGTGCACAAACAAGAGTATTTTTTTGATATTTACAACATTTACACCTTTTGACAAGGCATTTTTTATATGTATCATCAATATTATTATAATTAAATAATTTCACCAATTTAATTCATTTCAATTAATTATTTGTGCGTTTTTTTTTTCAGAACATAGCAATTCAACTTCGTAGTGAACAAAGCTGGTTTCTAAATGCACTTACCATACTTTTTGCGCCAACATTTTTGGCAAAATATTGTTTTTGCGAAAGTCATGCTTTCCAGGCGGAGTTTAATCCTCACATTCAAATATGTTATGAGATATGGTATACGGGCTCTAAGTATGCACAAAAATGAATTTCCAAGAATATGTCAGTTACATCAGGTAACATTTTTTCACCTCGGCGCAAAAAAGTCAATTATGTAGTAAAGTATAAACTATCAATACAATAAAACATGGTTTTAATATTCTACCTGCGAGACACGTGCATTCCCGGTCGTGACACGCGAGATGCCATCCAGCTCCGCAGCCCACATGACTACAGTCACCAACGTCACCACACAGCTCGGCGTAGACAACAGCTGTGAATGATACATCAGTTAATAAGCCGTCATTAAATATAGTATAGTCAGTCTTAGGCATACTTTGTACAGAAATCAGAAAGAAAGCGAAGATATAACTCTCGTTAGAAATGCATGTACTTGCTGTTTGTCCTCCAAGTACTTCACACATTAAAATATGTCTATAAAACACACTGGTTAATTGCCAGTTCACCCGTTAGTGCATCACTAATAACGAACAATTTCGCTTAAGCTTCACAACATGGAAACAATTCTTACCCAAAACAACTGCCAAAACAACCAGGGTCTTCATGCTTGTGTGTAGATAGGAGCTGATTAAAAATCTCAATGGCCAGAGAAGTCCATTACTTGGTTTTATATGCCGCCTTTCGTGATACATGAACGGAGTTCGTGTTCATATTTTAAAATGAAATACACGATTTGTGAAATACTGGTAGTTCAAACTAGTTGAATCCAGTTGAACATTCTGCTCATAATTTTGTCCACAGATGTGTCCTTGTACAATCATAGAACAATATACAGATATTTCATTTCGAAACAGTTAATTTGTAACGGACTCGGAGCAACAGTTCAAAAGTTACCCCCGATACTGAAGGAAAACAATTTGACTGTTCCCAAAATGGCAATGAAATATCTGTTTTATTACCTACTTCTAACAATAAATAACAAACATCATTTAATTGTTTATTTAAATTATTTTCCACGAAAACTAATATAATGATAGTTGTGACTCACAACTACAAAATAGAACAATCATTAACCTGGCTCCTTCTTGTAACATCAGTGGCACTTAGTGTTAACATAAAATTACACTGCGCAACGTTCTGCGCAGGGTGCTCCTCTTTGAATAACGATGAGGGCAACATAACGAAACAAAACCACGAAACATGACAAAATGTTGGCTGTTGGGGGAGCTTGTTTCCACAAAGTGATAAACAGTTAAAATCGTAAAGTAGGTAATAAAATTAATTATCACAGAGATTCTTGTGCAATTTTGGAATTTCTCAGTAGAACAATAACCACGTAATTAATCCCCCGCCGCGAAGCGGGAGGGGGTTTATAGGTATGCCCTTCGTCCGTCCGTCTGTCCGTAACATTTTCGTGTCCGCTCCATATCTCCTATACCCTTTGAAGGATTTTCATGAAACTTGGCTCAAATGTTTAGGTCATTGAGACGATGTGCAGAAGGCATGAGTCAGTCACGCCGGCTCAAGATCAAGGTCACACTTGAAGGTCAAATATTCGAGCCTCCATTTCGTGTCCGCTCCATATCTCCTATGCTTTCGAAGGATTTTCGTGAAACGTGGCTCAAATGTAAAGGTCATTGAGACGATGTGCAGAAGGCGTGGGCCTTTCACGCCAGCTGAAGGTCAAGGTCACACTTGAAGGTTAAATTTTTGAGCCTCCATTTTCGTGTCCGTTTTTCGTGCTCGCTCCATATCCCCTATACCCTTTGAAGGATTTTCATGAAACTTGGCTCAAATGTTTTGCTCATTGAGACCATGTGCTGAAGGCATAAGCCAGTCACGCCAACTCAAGGTCAAGGTTACACTTGAAGGTTGAATGTTTGAGCCTGTATTTCCATGTCCGTTCTATATCTCCTGTGCCCTTCAAAGGATTTTCATGAAACATGCATCAAATGTTTATCACATTGAGGCAATGTGCAGAAGGCATGAGGCAGTCACGCCACCTTAAGGTCAAGGTCACACTTGAAGGTCAAATGTTTTAGCCTCCATTTTTGTGTCTGCTCCATATCACCTATGCCCTTTGGAGGATTTTCATAAAGCTTGGCTCAAATGTTTATCACATTGAGGCGATGTGCAGAAGGCATGGAGCAATCTTGCCACCCCAAGGTCAAGGTCACACTTAAAGGTCAAATGTTTGAGCCTCCATTTTCGTGTCAGCCCCATATCTCCTATGCCCTTTAAGGAATGCTGATGAAACTGATTAAGGTCAGTGTGATACTTCAAAGTCACCTTTAAAATCTAATGAAGGATCACGGCGGGGGATATAGCTGTCCATTGGACTGCTTGAAAATAGTTGATGGGTACAGGGAAGTTGTATCTAATGGGTAATATATAACTTCCAACAATGCTTTAAGTGTCACTACGATATCAAGTTTACTATACAAACAAGCACGCTTGATATTCCATTTCTTGATATATTAATTGTAAAAAACAACAGGGACATTTATACTGATATATATTACAAGGAAACAGATTCTAAACAATGCCTAAATTTCACATCATGTCATAGTAAACAAACAAACATTAATATTCCATTCAATTTAGCGAAACGCATTTGCACTATAGTTTCAAATCATGAACGTAAATTAAAACGTTTAGGTGAACTGGAACTTTTACAAAGGCGTTATCCAAAATCAGTTATAAATAAAGAATTCAAAAAGCCCTTTTAATCCCTAGAAATGAATTACTTTCAAACTCAACAAAATAAAATAATATTATTATTCCATTTATTTCAACATATAACCCTAAGAATAAAGAAATATTTGGCGTTCTTAAAAACAATACAGACATTTTAAAAACGGATTCTGTAACGAACAAAATAATTTCAGATAATAGAATAATAAAATGCAAATGAGAGCCACGAAATTTAAAACGTCTACTAACTAAATCTAGCTTTTCCTCTCATGAACCTAAAGTAACCAAATGCAATAACCCTAGATGTGCGCTCTGTTACTATATTATTGAAGGAAATTCATAAAATTTTAACGATAAAATGTTTAATATAAAAACTAATATGTCGTGTGATGTTAAAAATGTTATTTATATATTAGTATGCAATGGATGCAAGAAAATTTATATTGGACAAACTGGCGAAAAACTTAGACATAGAAGATCTGTTCATGAACAACAAATGCGAGACCCCTCAACAAGACAGATGCCTTTAAGTAAACACCTGGATGAGTGTTCTACATCTGAACCGAAATTTCAAATTTTTCCTTTTTATAAACTATTTTCGGACAGTGTTTCAGCTAGGTTAGCGAAAGAGCAATATTTTATTCATATATTTAAACCACAATTAAATTTGATATAATAATTGTTGACGTTATGACGGCATAACTGAAATGACGTTATCTATATGACATTTTGACTTTATGATGTATTGTATTATGCCCTGATGAGCTTTGTCGAAACGCGTTGGCTATATTTTTAATAAATATTTATAATCCCATGTAACGTGTTTGTACTTTTCATTATACAAATTTATCAATCTGGACTATTGACATTTCATTTACGTGTATATATATGTTTTTCTTTTCTGTTAACATGCAGTGTTCATCCGTTAGTTTGTTTTTGTCCTGTTTCTCTCGTGAAATCAACCCGCTCTTAAATTGCGTCACAGATCTTGTTGCAGGTTGAATAGAAAACTGAATTATTTACAATACGCTGTTTAAACTACAATACCATTAGCATTCAGATAGGGAAAATATTAATTCATGATATGGCAAATGATAATAATTATAATAAGCAGAAATGGGGCGTTTTCCAGTCTCTGTTTCGACTGTCTATTAAAATGTTCTGAATTTAGGACAGTCAGGCCTATCGGTGCCAGTCACGTTTCTCACAAAATTGGCAATGACCGCATCAAGGTTCACAACCCACAGCTGTTTGCTGTGTGGTTTGAATTTTGCTCTGTCGTGATATCATCAGTTATAGATAAGATATAGCACTATTATGAAAGGTAGTCAACAACAGCTTACTGTTCAATCCTTACACATACAAACGCTTAGTTTTCTTCTTCAAACGGTTCGTTATTTTATTTATAGTAAAATTTAGCCTTCTAAAAAGATCAATATTTAGTGTTATAGAAACCTCTACAGTGTTGGCATATAATTGGTACATTAGTAAGTCTAACATATTCATATAAGTTCTTTTAAATTTGCTTTTCGACCAAACATGGTTTTATAGAATGTTGATACAACACCTTGGCCTTAATATTACAACACATACAGAGCTAAAGATGCAACGATTCTTCGATGTATAGATCAATCGATTGTAAAGGACCTAATTCGATTGTCGATACTAAACCAACAAATTTCGATTCTCTTTTATATTGATAAGTTATTTGTCATAAAATTGTTTATTAAAAATAAGTTTTGTGTTGATTTTTCCCTTAAAATGATCATGTCAAAATGATCATGTCATCATGGTTGCTGTAGTTGTATACAGTAGCATTATACCTAGTTGATGGTAATCATAGTATGTGCATCACGTTATATGCCTCAACTATTTTATGAGTTGTCTATAATTTTAACTTTTACTTAAATAATGCAATTCGGTGAAATTTTCTACATAATTGGACTTTGTATATATCGTTTGCAGTCAATAACGAAAAACGGAAAAGAAATTAACTAATTAAAACCATACTGTAAGTTATAAAAAGAACATTTGAACTGATCATCATCACGTGGTTTGTTATGACGGTAGGGATTTGATTAGAGACATGCTCGGAACCAGTCAAATCTCTGCGCGGAGGATGCTACTATAGATCTAATACTAGTAGTAGTAGTAGTACTACCACTACTACTACTACTACTGCTGCTACTACTACTACTACAACTACTACTACTTCTACTACTACTACTACTACTACTACTACTACTACTACTACTACTACTACTACTACTACTACTACTAATAATAATAATAATAATAATAACAATAATAATAATTATAATATTCGTTATGATAAAATAATATAATCATAACGACACTTATTTTTAGGAAATTACAGGTAGCTGTCGTTCGAAATCAGTCGGTCAAAATTTCTGGGTTTATTTACTTTATCGATAAAAGCAAAGAGTATCCGAAGAAGACTGCTTAGTTATTATATTCTTTATTTAATCGTCTAGATAACCAGTCAAGGACGAATTTAGAATAGTTCAAATATTTGCTGTTCAACGTTATTCACAAGCAGCTTAGAAGTCAAACCAGTCTAGGCTAGCAACTTCCTTTTCGCTTACAAGCAGAGAGACGCAACACCGCAAATTGTTTCTTAGATGAATTAAATCGAAAAACATCGTTTATTAGAATGCCGAAGGCTGCGAGGAAACAAAAACATTTGGAACAGGAGGAGCACACGACTCAGCGAGCTGAGTCAGGTACTATTTCGGGGAATGTTATAGATTTTTCACAAATTATTGCTGATTCAAACATATTTCCAAAACCCAATATGGGAGGTGAGGGCGGTGCGGGTGCAAATGATAATCCTAGTCCGCAATTATTTTTGCGTCTTAGTGACGATGATATTGCTGTTTATGTCCCTCAAAACATCAAAGACCAGATTCAGAACGGTCTATATGTAAACCTTGCCCTGTTATTGAAAGGCACCGCTGAACTGGCCGAGTTTGCATCAGGCAGCCAGATAACATTATCAAGTGATGGCAAAGTTGAATCTAAACCCAAAGAATGCAAAGACAAGGTCGGTAACATCGAAAAGTGGACCGACGCTTTCATTATTTCTTGTTCAATTTATCTGGCCAAATTCCCAGCAAAGTTGCAGGAGTTATTACAATATATGTTTAACATCGGGGATAGTGCATCCAACAAAGGTGGTTTCGCTTGGAGAGCGTTTGACGACCAGTTTCGTATGAGACAAGCAGTGCACCCTACTTCATGGGCGCATATGAATACTGATTTGTGGTGGCGTTGCGACCAGGGTTGCTATGACAAAGCCTGCATTACCTGCGTCCAAGTCTCCTTGTAATGATTTTAACAATGGGATTTGTCGGTGGCCAAATTGCCGCTTTAGTCACGTGTGCTCTGGCTGTGGGGGGTCTCACCAACAACTGCATTGCACAAATAATGACAGCCGCACCAACAAGCCTACAACCAGTACTGGTTTTACATAAGGGGACGTTACGCAAAGGGGTTTCCTTTCGTGCCAGAGGTAGATCCTATCCCAGAGGAGGGAACCGCTTTGGCCCATGGCAGGGGCAACACAAATTTTGATTTTAACAATTTGGCACCCACCCCAATAAATATTGATCAGTTAAAGTTACATGCGCATGGCTACGATGTTAAAATAATTAATTTCGTGGTCGATGGTTTTTTAAATGGTTTTCCAATACATTACTCAGGGTCGCGAGTTTTTCGAAATGCTAACAATTTAAGATCAGCTGTAGCATATCCAGATATTGTTTCAAAAAGATCAGTTTAGAGGTGATTGCTAAGAGAGTTGCGGGTCCATTTGATTCCCCCCTTTGGAAAATATTATTATTTCTCCAATTGGTTTTGTCCTTAAAAAAGTTGATGACCCAAAGACACCGGAACATAAAAAATTTCGTATGATACACCATCTATCCTACCGAGAAGGCAAGTCCATAAACGCTTTTATTTATCATAATTTAGCATCTGTCCAATACACAAGCTTTGATGAAGCTGTTAACATGATTCAAAGATTAGGTAGAAATTGTAAATTGTTTAAAGGTGACATAAAGAATGCATTCAGGTTGATCCCTATTAGACAGCAGGATTTTGAACTCCTTGGTTTTAAATATAAGGAGCAGTATTTCGTTGACAAGTGCCTACCATTTGGCGCAGCAAGCAGCTGCAAAATATTTTAAATGTGTTCGTCTCTGTTCGAATTTTGTATAAAACGAAAATTACCTTTCAGGGGAATTAATGCACTATCTGGATGATTTTCTCGGGGGCGATAAAACTACAGACAGCTGTTTAACGATGATGCAAACATTTCAGAGCGTTATGACTGCCATTCAGGTGCCTATTGCAGTGGAAAAAACACTAGGGCCGTGCGAAGTAATCGTGTTTCTAGTTTAGAGCTTGATTCTAATAACATGACTGTAAGAATACCCCATGATAAAATTGAGCAGGTTGTTGATAAAATCAGGTCAATGTTGGCGAAGGAAAAAACCACATTGAAAGATATGCAGTCATTGATAGGATCACTGAATTTTTGTTGCAGAGCTATCCCGATGGGTAGACCATTTTGTAGCCGTTTAATTAACTCTGTTTGTGGTCTAACAAAACCCTACCATGATCTTAGGGTTACACAAGAAATAAAGAAAGACCTAGAATGTGGTTGTATTTCTTCACATCAAATAACGGGATTTCGGTGTTTCATGATAGTTTTTGGGTAACTAATGATGACCTCGAGCTCTTCACTGATAGTGCAGACGGTTCTGGCTGTGGGTTTGGCATATATTTTCAAGGGGAATGGACCAATGCTAAATGGCCTGATTGTTGGCACCGAAATGGTCTGACAAAAGACATTACTTTCTTAGAACTGTTCCCAATTTTAGTAGCAATTTTTATTTGGGAAAAGAAGCTTACAAATAAGAAATAACAAATTTAACTGTGATAATATGGCAGTGGTACAGATTATAAACAAATTAACCGCTAAAAATGGGTTGGTAATGCATTTGGTACATCTCTTAACCCTCAGATGTTTAAAAGCGAACATAATTGTCAGGGCTGTCCATGTAAATGGGAAATCCAACTTAATATGTGATGCGCTGTCTCGTTTTCAGTACGAGAAGTTCAGGAAAGTGGCACCGCAAGCCGATCTTCAACCCCAGCATGTCCCAAGCCTTCTCTGGAATGCCTGCAGCGGCGAGCTGGAAACCTGTTAAATGCAGGAATAGCCCGAAATACCCAATTAGCTTACACAACGGATTTAAATATGTTTAACGCATTCAGGGCTGACTATTCGTTGGCACTGGGATGGTCGGCTAAGCCACAAGAAGTGGTGTTGTTCATTTCCTATTGTTTCGAAATGGATAGCGCCCCAAGCACTGTATCTACCTATTTAGCAGGCATAAATTACCATCATACATTGCATGGTTGGATAGATTTTCAACAGTCTTTTGTTATTCAAAAAATATTAGAAGGTAGCCACCGAGGTCCCCGCAAAAAAGATGCCCGAGCACCAATTTCAATTAATGTTTTGATAGCTATATGTAGAGTACTATCCCAGGTGTGCTATAATGAGTATGAAACATATCTCTTTCACGCCCTATTTACGTTAGCATATTTTGGTTTGTTTCGTGTGAGTGTGTTGGTCTCTGGTAGTGATAACGATGACGCAACACTTTCTGTCAATGACGTCATTGTGAGCCACGACATCATAAGCATTACCTTAAAAAAATGTAAAACAAATCAGAGAGGGAAACTATTAGTTATTAAACTGCCAAGGATTGCAGAGGAGTCTATTTGCCCAGTAAGGGCAGTCAGTAGATATTTGGGAAAAAGCTTTGCTGATGGTCCCCTTTTTCGTCACAGCGATGGTTCACTAGTAAAACGACAGCAATTTTCAGAGGTTTTGGCAAAATGTATCAAACGAACAAAATTCTCGACTGGTCATTTTCGATCACATAGTTTTAGAATCGGCAGAGCAACTGATTTGGCCTAAGATATATTCAAAACTTCCTTCGTCGTCTGCTTATTATATAACAAGAATACATTTTAAAAATTAAGCGTGTACGGTTGTTGAGAATATTTAACGCCCATCATAATTTTCATACTAAGTTTTGTTTATCTCATTTCTTAGAGGTGTGGGTGATAGGTGACTCCATACCGTACTGGGCAGGGCAGCAGGCTATGAAAACTGGGAAACCGACATTGAAGACGGGGGCCCAGATTACATGGCATGCAACAAGGGGCCTCGGTTGGCATGGCCTTCGCCACGAAATCGAGACGGAAGTTCTGTTAGGTACACCCCCTTCCGTAATAATAATTCACTTAGGCGGTAATGACTTAACAAATAAATCAATTTTCCAAATTAGAAATGTAATGACAAGAGAAATTTCATATCTGCAGGCGGCCTTTTCCACGGCCTGTTTTATTTGGGTTGATATCCTGCCACGCCGGCAGTGGCTCGGAGCTGGGGATGTTAAAGCCATCAATGCAAAAAGAAAACGCGTGAACCAAATTGGTCGTGCCCTCGTTGCGGCGGACGGCCAATGGGACCACGTAGCTTGCGACATCCAAGCCACAGACAATTTTTTTAGGTCAGATGGCGTACATCTAAATGAAGTTGGCCTCGAATTTTACTTCGCTCTTTAGTCGCTCGCCTAGGGTCATGTTTAAAATTGGATATTGGTAGAATTTTTGGGGGAAACTTAGTTTCTGTGGCGGGAAAAATTCGATCAGCTGAGAGAAGGTCAATATTTCCTTAATAGACTGCTTAGTTATTATATTCTTTATTTAATTGCTACCGCGTGTTCGTCTAGATAACCAGTCAAATTTAGAATGATTCAAATATTTGCTGTTCAACGTTATTCACAAGCTGCTTAAAAGTCAAACCAGTCTAGGCTAGCAACTTTCTTTTCGCTTACAAGCAGAGAGCCGCAACACCGCATTTGTTTCCTTAGCCCGCCCGCTCTCCCATACCCCATGTTTGGTATTATAAGTTGGTCTTTATATACAAGACCGCTTTATTAATGAGGTTGCATGGCAAATGGTTATGAACTTGTGTAACTTTAATTGTGCCTTTTTTGCTGCCGAATCTGCTTATGTGTTGCAGAACCAGTGTTGCTGCGTGTACGACATTGCTTGTAAGGAACCGGGCTCTTCACCACAGAATTGACAAACCACAAAGCTACCCATATGTCCTTGGAAAACCACAACCAAAGCCAGTGGGATGCTGCGAACTCACACGGGCACTCTTGAACGATTTTGCCGATGTGGGCATTCCTGTACAAACTATGTTTTCAAGAAAATGATCTGGTGATTAAACATGACAATGTGCACTGAAAGTGTTAATAAGTTAAGCCATGGTTCATACTCTTAATGTGTTTTATAATTTTAAAATTATATGGCAAGCCCAGCATTTTCATTCAAGTCGCGGGAAAAAATCGATCAGCTGAGAAAAGGTCAATATTTCCTTTATAGTTAGAATTTAATTTGAGCATTTTTCAAAAATGGTGGTGATTTTCAACCATATCTTACATTAATGTTTGTGGCCAACTTGCAGCTGATGTTGACACTAAGTCTCACACCCTTCAGTGAACTGGTGGTTACAAACAATTTCGCTAAATCTTATTTTATGATAGCTAAACGCACTTGTACAGGTTTATATTGCTATATTTGACACAAGTCGAGGTTGTTGCCCTTTGTGTTCTTGTAGCACCTCATGTTGCGTGTACCTGCAAGTAAATATATATATTATTTATAGTTTACACATGTAGAGGTTGTCCCCCTTTGTGTCATGGTTACACCTCATGTTGCGTGTAAACGTTTGCGTGTTGCGTTCAATCATATAGCGTCCATGGACTCAGTTTACTAATATGGCTAATGCGTGTGTTGCATACCAACTGCAGGTTTTTGCGTCCAGTCATATAATAATTGTCTCAAGACTCATGTTACGGGTGTTGCGTGTACTGCATATTAATTGCAGGTTTTTGCAGAAAAATTTGCGTTTTGCACTTGTGCTATTTTTACGACAACAGTAGTAAACTACACCTTTCTCTCGGTTTGTTGGATTTTACTGACATAATTGTAGCCTTAAATATACCCAATTATGTCTTTTTCCGCGGCCAAATTATTGCCATTAACATAACAGAATCAATAACATAAGAGAATAAGGAAGGCAATGAAACAATGATTTATTTTGAACAATGATTTATTTTGTGTATCGCTTATGCAAACAATTATGCATATTTGAATGTCAACTCTGGTGGTGTTGTTTGGTAACCTGAAAATAAAGTATGTTTTGCCTGTTTTGATTGGTAGAGGCAAAGAGTTTTTTTAACTGTTGTTTGTCTTTGTTTACGTAGTATCCTTATAAAATAATACCACTATGTGCTACTACACATTGACGATGTACCACAGTGACACATGCAGATATGATGAATTTAGTGATACCTAGCCTGTAAGTTCAGTGGGGTACAATCATTTATGAACGTGACGAAATTTGACCTATTTTGCATTACCTGCCCATGTGATAGACATGTAGGTTACACATGCGCAAATAAATTCCTTCATTGTTACATATAAAATATTCAATGTTTGATCTCAATTTTCACCATGACCAAGCGACTTCCCAATATATCACCATACATTGTTGGAAAGATAAGGCCATAACCTTTTGAAAAAACAGCATGTCAAAAATTTCTATACGTTGTAACTCAAAATATTTACCTTAGAATAAACACACCGGTATTGACAGGGGCTGCCATTTTGTGCATGAATACATGGGCCAAAAGTTATGCAGCTGGGAACTATTTGAGATAAAGTAGTGCCTAAAACTGTCTTTTTTTCTTATTTCTTACATATATACCTTTAAATTGATACCAAAACATATCATTTAAACTGTATTTTAAAAATCATATGCATTATACACTGAACCTTATGTGTTTATTATCTGACAGCCCTGAGTATGTGACTTTCGTTTTGGTGTAATTTGACCTATAAGGTTCTATTTCTATGTAAAAGATTTACATCGATCATCATCACGTGGTTTGTTATGACGGCAGGGATTTGATTAGAGCTATGCTCGGAACCAGTCAAATCTCCGCGCGGAGGTTGTGGCTGTAATGGGTCACGTGTACGTGTTTGTGCATACGCAATGCTGATAATTTGTCGCCAAATTTAACTAGTCGGCGCTCAGCTGTTGGAGTGAACGGACGTATGTACATAAAGGACATATAATAAGATGATAAACAGGTCTTTAGAAACATTAGAAACCAATATATTATTATTAGCGAAGCCTACGCAAGTATTTTATTAGTCTAATTAATAACACAGGGTCCAAGGTTGGTAACACGAACAATTGATGCCTGACGAGCTTTTGTGCTGTCTTTTGTCGAGCTGTGTACAGTCATTTATTAACATAATATTTCTAAATAATATATATCAATATTTTGTCTGAATCATACACAATGAAGAGCAAAATGTTTTTCCATATAAATAGATTATATAACAGTTTTTTTTAAGTTATTAAGTTACTACATTTTATGGTGTGTAGATCTATTCTTAAATAGTCTTAAATACATAATATTAAAAGTTAAGTACTTGAGGTGTTTATTTTACCCACAATATTGGACAGATTTGGAAAATGATGCACTAGACGATGTTTTAAAGTTAAACTAACAGCTCGTAGTAAAACAGTGACAGACTCTTCAGGCAGCCGAGACAACTAACCTGGGACGTTGTCAATTAGGCAAGTGGTTAATTACAATTCTGAACTGCAAAAATTTACAATAATTTAACTATGGACTGTCATATTTATGTCCCTTCCCCCAGGGGCGGTTCGAGGATTTCGGGTTGGGGGTGGGGGGGGGGGGCGTAAACTTTTGATCGTGCAGTTATGTTGTCTGTGGGTCTGTAGTGATCAGCTGCAGATCCGTACCAAAGATATATGATGCATCTTTCTCATCATCATCATCATCACCCATATCATCATTACCATCATTATCATCATCATTAAATGCACTTTGTTTCACTGAATAAAATAATACTTCACCGTATTATGTTCGAAAAACATGTTGTTTCATCTTAAGTCATGAGCCTGTTTTGGCAGTTAATTTCCCTTGTTTGATGTGCGAGTCCACTAAATACGTATTTGACATTCAATGTTATATAAATCAGGAACATCTTTAAACATGTAAAATCCGCAGTTGACATAATTCAAACACACACGCATCGAGAATTATTTGTATTATTCGTTTACCAAAATGTAAGGATCTCTTTTCGAAGTGCATTTCACTTAATTAACTCACACGTTCACAGTCATGCTCATCAATTGTCTCCAAATGTGTTATGCACTGTCTTGTTGTTGTTTTTTTCATCGAACCGAACTAACGGACAGACAGACTCGGATGATTGCGTTGTGAAATAATACCGCAAGTGATGTCGACGTTATGTCAATTTCGCTGACTTGTGGTGCTGAAAAAATATTAAATCGCCAGGAATTGGAGCTAACATTGTGTACACCCCTCTACTTTATCACTTTTTTTATGAATGCATAAAAACATGAAAGTTTGTGTGATTGCTAATGAACAAAAAGTTTGTTTATTTAGATTTTTGGGAAGTAAACTATTTATTAAGGCATAACTGTTTAACCTCGAAAGTAGTCATTGATTTTACTTGAATTTCGACTTGTAATCATATTTATTCGAAAAGTATAAAAGTATTTTATGTGGTATCCTGTGCCGACAGTATATTGCATCTGATCTGAAATCTTTATGTAATATATGAATTTAAAAATAGAAATCAATATCATTGAAAAGTAAAGGTATATAAACCCATTGTCTATAGTTAATTGTTTTCGATGAACTTTTGCGCTGGTACTGCGGTGAACATAAGAAATTGTAGGGGGCGGGCTAGGTCGGGCATGTTTTACTGTATGTTTTACCAAATTGAGCAAGCGAAAACAAATTTAGCATGTATTTCCAGGTTTCCCTGTTTTATATATGCCCATTTATGTATGGTCCTGGAGTTTTGGGGGGGGGGGGGGCACGTGCCGGGTGGGCCCCCCCCTGGTGGCGCTAGTGTCCTCCCTATGTAGTGTGTAGGGAGACATTGTTTTTGTGCAGAAATGATAGATGTATGTATGGCTGTATGTCTGAACTCCTGAAAAAAATTGTCTGGGCTGGTTTTCCTAACCCATGGTCAGATCTTGAAGAAACTTCACATGATTTATCAGTACTAAGTCTAGTTGTGCATATCGTCAGCTTGTAGTCGTCGGCGGAGTTACGGCGATTTGTTTTTCACATAACAGACCTTGTTTTCGCTTCGTGATCGTCTACATAACCTTTAGTCCAATTTTGACAAAACACCACAGGATTGATCAGTACCAAGTCTAGTTGTGCATATCGTCGGCATGTCACTGTCGGCGGCCTTTGGCAGAGTTTTGGCCCTATGAAGTTTTTCACATAACAGACATTGTCTGCCATTGTTTTTCTTAATCCCTGATCAGATTTTCACGAAACTTCACAGGACTGATCAGTATCAAGTCTAGTTGTGCATATAGTTGGCATGTTTTCGTCAGTTGAGTTTCGGCGGAGTTATGGGCCTTCGATGTTTTTGCATAATAGACCTTGTCTGCGCTTGTTCTCCGTAGCCCCTGGTCGGATTTTGACAAAACTTGAGAGGATTTATCTGCTAGTTGTGCATATCAGCGGTGGCAGAATTTTGGCGGAGTTATGGCACTTACGGAGTTCTGTTTACATAACAGTCCGAGTCTGTGCTCTTTTCCGTAACCACTCCCAGGAATTTGACAAAACTTCACAGGATTAATCAGTACCAAGTGTGGTTGTACATATCTTCGGAATGTCATGGTGGGTGGATTATTGGCTGAGTTATGACGGTGCGAGGGGGGAGCTTTTGTGATCCCCTTTTGTCCGTGGTGCGTCGTGCGTCAACATTTTCATTCAAACAAACATCTCCTCCTAAACCACTGGGCAGATTTTCACCAAACTGAACAGGAATGATCCGTGGGTGACCCTCTATTAAAAATGTTCAAATCGTTTTGGTCCGCTGCATATGTAGGTCACCAGAGCTAAAAATAGATTTTAAAAGTGAGATTTTAAAAATCTTCTTCTCTGAAACTGCATGGCTGAGAGCTTCATATTTGGTATTTGGCATCCTCTAGTGGTCCTCTACAAAAAATGTTCAAATGATGCCCCTGGGGTCGAAACTTGCCACGCTCCGGGGGTCACATGGTTTATATAGACTTATATAGCAAAATGACTTTAAAAATCTTCTCTGAAACCACAGGGCCCATGCAGTGGTTTCATATTTGGTATGTCACATTGCATAGTGGTCCTCTATTAAGATTGTTCAAATGATTCCCTTGGGGTCAAAACGGGCTACGCCCCTGGGGTCACATGGTTTATATAGACTTAAATAGCTAAATGACTTTTAACATCGTCTCTGAAACCGAAAGGCCTAGGTTTGGTATTTGGTTGGTAACATTGTATAGTGGTCCTCTACAAAGATTGTTCAAATGATTCCCCTGTGGTCAAAACTGGCCACGCCCCGGGGTCACATTGTTTATATAGATTTAAATAGCAAAATGACTTAAACAATCTTCTCTGCTGAAACCGCAAGGCCCAGAGGTTTCATATTTGGTATGTAACATTGCATGGTGGTCCTCTACAAAGATTGTTCAAATGATGCCCCTGGGGTCAAAACTGACCACACCCCGGGGTCACATGGTTTATATAGACTTAAATATAACAATTTCTGCAAAAATCGTCTCCTCTGAAACCGCAAAGCCTAATGATTTCATATTTGGTATGTGGCATCCTCTATAATGATTGTTCAAATGATACCCCTGCGGTGGGAACTGGCCACACCCCGGGGGTCACATGGTTTATATAGACTTGAATAGCAAAATGACTTTTAAAATCTTCTCCTCTGAAACCGAAAGGCCCAGAGGTTTCATATTTGGTATGTAACATTGTTTAGTGGTCCTCTACAAAGATTTTTCAAATGATGCGCCCGTGCTCAAAACTGGCCACACCCCATGCCTCACATGGTTTATATACCACACCCCGTGGCTCACATGGTTAAATAGCAAAATGACTTTTAAAGTCTTCTCTGAAATTGCAAGGCCTAGAGGTTTCATATTTGGTATGCAACATGCATAGTGGTCCTGTACAAATATTGTTCAAATGATGCCCCTGGGGTCAAAACTGGCCACACCCCCGGGGTCACATGGTTGATGTAGACCTGAATAGCAAAATGACTTTTAAAACTTTTCTCCTCTGAAAGTTCAAGGCCCAGAGGTTTCATATTTGGTATGTAACATTGTATAGTGGTCCTTTACAAAGATTGTTCAAGTGATGCCCATGGGGTCAAAGCTGGGCACACCCAGGGGCTCACATGGTTTATATAGACGTAAATGCCAAAATGATTGAAAAATTCTTCTCTGAAACCTGAAGGCCCAGAGGTTTCATATTTGGTTAAAACAGTATATCGATATCTCGATTGGGATTGCATATGGGGTGGGTAGGGTCAAGGTCACCGTTATTAAATATAGAAAATGGTTTCCCTAAATATTTTGAGAACGCATTGAGCTATTTTAATGAAACTATATACATAAGTACCTTATATCAAGACATTGCTTGGGATTGCATATGGGGTGGGTGTGATCAAGGTCACTGTTTCTGAAAATAGAGAAACGGTTTCCGCTCAATAACTTGAGAAAGCATTGCGATATTTTAATGAAACTTATTACACATATCTTATATCGAGACTTCACTTTGGTTTTCTTATGGGGTGTGTAGGGTCAAGGTCACTGTTATTAAAAGTAGAAAAACGGTTTACGCTCAATAACTTAAGAACGCAATTTTAATGAAACTTATTACACATATCCTATATCGAGACTTCACTTTGGTTTTCTTTATGGGGTGTGTAGGGTCAAGGTCACTGTTATTAAAAGTAGAACAACGGTTTACGCTCAATAACTTAAGAACGCATTGAGATATTTGAATGAAACTTCAAACATAGATACCTTATATCGAGACTTTGCTTAACGTATGCGGTGGGTGGGGTCAAGGTCACTGTTACTAAAAATAGAAAAATAGTTTTCGCTCAATAACTTGAAAACATATTGAGATATTTTAATGAAACTTCATACATAGATATCAGGTGAGCGACCTAGGGCCATAGTGGCCCTCTTGTTTAGCTCACCTGCTTTTGTGATCGCCTTTTGTCCGTCGTCCGTCATGCGTCATGCTTGGTCAACATTTACCTTGTTAACATTCTAGAGGCAACATTTATTGGCCAATCTTCATGAAACTTGGTCAGAATATCAGACTCAATGATATCTCGGCTGAGTTAGGCCATGTGGGGTCAAAAACTAGGTCACTATGTCAAATTGAAGAAAAAGCTTGTGAACACTCCAGAAGTCACATTTTTTGCCCAATTAACATGAAACTTGGTCAGAACATTTGTTCTGATGATATCTCTGCGGAGTTCGAAAATGGTTCCGCTCCGTTGAAAAATATGGCCGCCAGGGGGCGGGGCAGTTTTTCCTTATGTGGCTATAGAAAAAGCTTTTTTTTTATGCAACATTTTATTTTCTCGTAGTAGCTTTACATACATGCATACATTAATACATCAACCATTATATTATACAAATACAAAGTATTAATACATTTGCATGTACAAAATTAAAATGATATGTCATGAAAAATATTGCATGTCTATAAAACATTGTACGTAAAACAAAGATTATGCCGAGGACACTGAGTTGCATTGAGTGGATATGGAATTATGATATTGTGAAGACTACAAAACTAATGCTATGACATACCGACTGACTATTACATAACAAAATGTGTAAACATACAACGGTATTAATACATTTAAATGTATTAATACCGTTGTATGTTTACACATTTTGTTATGTAAAAATATGTTGTAAAAACACTGCACATTTAAAAATATATATATATGCTAAAGACACTGAATTGCATTGAGTATAAATGTTATTATGATATTGCAGAGACTACCAAAGTAATGTTATGGTATACAAAATAATTATTACTAGGTGTATTAATCCTTGTCTATTTAATTTCTCTAAACAATGTCTATGAACATGCTGACTAGTGACCAATCTCTTAATTCTTCATCTGTTTTTGTTGTATTTTTAAAAATTTCAAATGAGTGTTGGAAGCTATAAACCAGTCCAAAGTAAGAAGGAATTCTGTTTTTTCTCTGGCAATGAAAAACATATCGTTTAATTTCTAGGCATAAAATATTTAAATTTTTCATTTTTGAATGTGTAATACCAAGTATAGTATCCTGACATGTTAGCTGGATAGGTGAGCTTTGTCTATTTCTATTCAATATATGAACAGCAAATTTAATAATTTCTTGAGAATGTATACAGTTTCAGAACAAGTGTTTTATATGTTCTACTTCATTTTACAAAACGTACGTAGATAATCAGCAGCTATGTTCATATTAAACATATGGGCTTTTGTTCCTAATGGGCAATTCTACATTGGAACCATTGGTCATATGTATCTTTACTAAAATTGAACACAAGTGCATATACATTTTTCCAGTCAATACCATAGCTCGGCATTCCATTTTGTTTGACTGATTGGGATATCACTGTTTTGAATATATGTTTTATAAACATGTTTTTCTTCTTTAGGACTTGTTACTATTTTCTGTACATAAGCTGCTAACACAGGTCCTTGAATTTTGTTATCATAGGTGAACATGTCTCCAAAAGTCTTAATGTATTTACTTATTACTTTGATTAAACCTTGATACAGTAGAAAATTCACATTTGTTCCAATCAGATAGTCCAAAGATTCTTTGGAGATAAAGCAGTTTCTATCTATCAATATATCTCTAACGAGACGAATACCTCTTTTATAGAGACTTTTAATAAATATATAATTATTGTCAATTTTAAAATTGTCATTGTAAAATAGAGGCATATATAGAATATCATTGCAATTGACTATAGGCAACTTTTCAATATACAATATATAGCTTTTTTAATCATCCAGCCAAAATTTATTTTTCAAATTTAAGCAAAGTTTCTCAGCAAACATTTTACCAGAATAATAGAAAAAGCTTGTTGACACTATAGAAGTAACATTTTTTGCCCAATAAACATGAAACTTGCTCAGAACATTTGTTCTTATGATATCTTGGATGAGTTTGAAAACGGTTCCGCTCCTTGAAAAATATGGCCGCCAGGGGGCGGGGCAGTTTTCCTTAGATGTCTATTGAAAAAGCTTGTGAACATTCTAGTAGTCACATTTTTTTCTATATCAACATAAAAATTGCTCAGAACCTTTGTTCTTATATTTTGGCTGAGTTCGATAATGGTTCCACTCTGCTGAAAAACGTGGCCGTCATGGGGCGGGTGCAGTTTTCCTTCTATGGGTATAATGAAAACTTTAAAAAGCTTGTGAACACTCTAAAGGCCACATTTATTTACAATCTTCATGAAACTTGCCCAGATCCTTTGTTCCAATGATATATCGGCAGATTTTGAAAATGGCTCATATGTGGTCAAAAACTAGGTCACTAGGTCAAATAGAAAAAAAATAGTGAAAACGCTAGTTCTGCCTAATCTTCTTGAAAATTGCGCAGAACATTTGTTTCAATAATATCTTGGGAAAAGTTCGAAACTGGGTCATAAGGGGTAAAAAAATCTAGGTCACCATGGCAAATTGAACGAAAAGCTTTAAAACATTTTGAGGCCACATTTTTAGGCCAATCATCACAAAACTTGCTCAGAACAGTTTAGTTCCTTAGCCCCTCAGGTGAGCGACCTTTGGCCCTTTTGTGTTTAAAATGTAGACATTGCTAGCTCGCAGCTGTTTTAGTACTACATTTTTTGCCTTCAAAGACAACGTTAGACTTACTTTTTTTTCTCTCCAATTTTATTTTACACTTTAAAGTTTCACGCGTATTCAAATGCTGCTTCAATCGACTTTTGAGTTCAGTATTTCCTTTCAGGGTTTGCTTAACGTCATTAGTGACAGATACCAATACAGTTTTGGTCGTTTGCAAATCATCAATATTGTCAACTTCTTTTTTCATGCCACCAATAATTGACGATTTCGCTTTGGTTTGGGGATATTTATATATTTGTTCATGAAATGAATCTAATTTTTATTTGTAATAAGATGGTCTACTTTTATATTTACATATGTTTTTGTATGTAGAAATAACTTTGTCAAATGACTTTTTAAGATATTTTTTTAAAATAATTATCTGTGCATGAACATTTCAGAAATTCAAAACATTTTTCATAACCTTGCTTTTGAAGATGTTCAATTATATCTTTATGCATGAGTGCAGACATGATTTATTTTCAATGAAATCAAATTAAATGAAAAAATATTTCTATATTTCTATTTTTCAATAACATGAAAAACACACACAAAAAACAAATATACTGGAATTCACTTCTTCCATCAACATACATAACTTGTAAGGAAAAACTCATTAAATTAGGCTAAAAAAATAATTATTTGTTTCTCAGGCAGCGCCGCAACGTTTTTTTTTTATGGCCCGCCAGGAATTTAATTTAATGCCAAAAACAATTTACAAACTATTTTTCGACGATCACGCCTGGGTTTTAAAGGAGCAATCCAGAAATATGTTAATAAAAATAAAACTTTGCAGAAAGTGTTTATAATGGGCATGTTACCAAACAAAATACAAAAACTACGCATTGAAATCTGTAAATTATTAACATTTTGGAAAATTGCTATCGTCTATTTTCTGTATGTGTTAACTGGTGATGTCTCTGGAGTAAACAAGCATGTTTATTATAGTATATTCTGTTCGTACCAAGTGCTTTTGAGCAATGCCTTTCGTAAATAAACAGATTTCGGACGAATAAACACCATAAAAACTATTACTAAAATTACGATGTATTGAATTAGATCCCATGGACAGCGGCTTCAATTAAACGAATCCGCATTTTAACATGGCGGAAAAAGAGTAATCAGGTGGAGATTTCGGTATTTCCAGTGACTTTCTACCTGTCTGATTTAATTATATAAATCTTATATACACACATTGACAAATTCCGTGTAAATGTTGAAAAAAGTCATATTTGATTGGGAACCTTTATAAATATCGTCTATTTGTTGATTTAAACTTTTGTTTTGTACATGTAGATGCTTTTGCTTGTGTAATAGCATTCCATATTTTTTGAAGAAAATCTGTGTTAATATAAGTTCTATGGAAACAAACGAAAATGCCGTTGATTTTCCTTTCCAATAATTATTCGTGATTTATTGCAAAAATAATTCATATTTTTGACAGTTATAAAAATATGAATTACGAAAAGTTAAATTCTATAAATATAAGTACTTTAATGCTGATGGTATATCAATATGAAGGCACTTATGTTAATAATGTTGATTGTCTTTTGACATCAGCTTGCATAAATGACTGTTGTTATTAAAACTTAAAATTGTCTTTAATCTGTACTTATTTACTTGTTTTAATAAGCCATTACATAGTGCCAATAGAAAAGAGTAGGAAAAAAAACAGAAACAATTCATTTATGTTTTTTCGCCTTAGTAATAAAATGCATGTTTTCAATAATTAGTAAAGTACAGCTGTAAATATAAAGTAATTAACATGAACGTTGTAAACCTACTGGTGTGTACTTCTTCCAGTAAGAATAAAAAATAAAACACCTACCTTACATTGAACTAATTAACATAGTAACACAACATCTACATAATTTAATTGTGACGTTCAGTCCAGAAATTAAATGTAGGCAAGTCGTACAGTTTACTGGGCAGTTTTAGTTTGGTTTCAATAGACAACGACATGGAATGGTGCTTAGTACACACATGCTTTCTAAACTTTATGTACACATGTGTAACACTAAGGTATCCCCAAAATGCCCCCTCAAACATATGTCAATGGAACACCGGGCTTAATGCATTTGCGTAAAGTGTCGTCCTGGATCAGCCTGTGCAGTCCGCACAGGCTAATCCGGGACGGCACTTTTCAGCTTTTGTGGTATTTTCTGTTTAAAGAAAGTCTCTTCTAAACATAAATCCACTGTAGGCGGAAAGGACTGTGCGGCTAATCCGAGACGACACTTTACGCGCATGCCTTAAGACCGGTTTTCCCACGACGCGCCTCATATCTACCACCATGTCTTCCATCTTGTAGCAAAACTTACTAGCCAACTCATGCGTTTAAGGTAGACGTTGCCACTGTCAGTTTACAATTTTTCCCAAAATGTATTTAGAGCTATTGGTCAAAGACAAACTTGAACTTGTTGAAGTTCTAACTTGAAGTTCACGGTTACGCAGTTTTAACAGAACATTCATGTTAATTTGCAAATTGGATACCTGAAATCAAAATATTATTTTTATAAAGTATACAATAAACTTTTGTTTAATGTGTTATTGAAGGAACTGTAACAAGTTATGGCATGTTTTGATTTTAAACTAAGTTTGAAAAGATAACTATGGTCTAGTTAAATGTTAGACTCACACTACTAATACTATTAACTGGTAACAGTCATTATATCATGCATATGGATATATAACAAATCCAAGTAAAATATGCATTGTGATTTTTATTCTGAAATAAACAATCCTATAGATATACTAAACTATAAACGTATAAATAAATACACTGCCTTTGCTGCAGGCATTTGCGTTAGAGGGTATGATACTGTTAAATCAATACATGATTAATTCACGATTGATTTTAAGTGTTTAGGAACTACTGACAAGAAACTTGACAGTGTCACGTAACACTGTTAAAGGGACTTGTTCACAGTTTGGCAAAATGACAATTTTCAAAAAAAATTTCATAGATTCAAAAAAGAATGTATGCATTATATTCACACAAGCAAAATAACACTCCTGACTAAGAAAAATGTTAAAAAGATATGTTCGTTTATTTATAATCATCAATCGAAATTGGAAAAATAATAAAGCGTTTGTAACGCTTTTCATAGATAATTTAGCAAAAACGTGTATTACCGACATAGCGTTTAAACTGCCATCCAAATTCAAAAGCCTGCGTGGTGTAGTGGTAGCGCGTTAGCTTTTGCTTCTAGGGGTCCCGGGTTCGAACCCCAGGGCAGGCACATTTTTTTTATTATCTTTTTCCTTGTTATCATAATTATTTAAAACTATTCCAGATATGACAGTTTTGTAAGTAAATTCATTTAATGACATTTTTAAAAAATACGAAAATCTGTGAACAAGTCCCTTTAAATATCAAACTATTTTGGGATTCAATGATTCAATGATTCATATTAAAAATCATCTGAGAATTACATTAAATCAGCTAAACTATAAATGACATTCAATGCAAATGCACTAAATTGCAATAATAATTATTTTGATGCGGCACATAGTTGGCAGTACCTGTAATATACAATCAAACAAGAAAGATTGACAAATACGTCAAAGCTGCGCGACTACAATACCTCGTGAAAATATAACATTCAGGGGAGATCACTCTTTGCAGTATCACGAATGTTAAGCGGAGTGACACGAAATCAGATTCGGGTGATAACGGGCGGCTATCGGAAACTGACGGAAAACCATGAAGTACCTGATCGACAGTGTATGGAATTAAATGAATTGCGCAAACATGCGCTAAGATGTAATTTTAAGAAACTGGTGTTAAATGGTGGATGGATGCTTATATTTTGCTGGTATACTTGTGCTTTTCAGTGAACAAAATGTTTTCTTCGAACAAATACCCTATGAAAATTACCTAAATTTGGCGCTTTGCCGTTCTTCCCTGCATTAATTTGCATAATTTATTTTGAGACCAATAGAACGCATGTTCTTTCCCCTTTCCAATGATGTATAATACATGATCGTTGCTAAAAATAGGCAGGAGTAATTTAGATTTAAATCACATAATCCGTTTGTGTAAACAAAGATGGCCGACGCAAATACTGTTCAGTACACAACAATATCGGCAATTTAATAGTGAAAATGATCAACAAAACGCTCATTATTTACAATTTTATTACTATTATATAAACATTTCAACTTTAATGTCTTTAATTCCATCAAAACAATGACTTTTATGTCCGTAGTTAATTTTCAGTGATGTAATAAAAATACAAGGTTTACTATAGTGACAGATATGGACTGGCTGAATGAACAAAGCTTTGTTATCGCTACTATAAACAGTTACATGAAATACATTGTTAGGTCAGTATTTTTGTAGTACTGCTGTTTTTATTAGCTCGACTTTTCGTTCGTCGTCAACATTTACCTTGTGAACACTCTAGAGGCGACATTTGTTGACTAATCTTCGTGAAACTTACTCAGAACATTTGTCCCAATGATATCTCAGACGAATTCGAACCTGGGTCATGTGGGGTCAGAATCTAGGTCACTAGGTCAAATTGAAGAAAAAGCTTGTGAACACTCTAGAAGTCACATTGTTTGCACAATCAACATGAAACTTGCTCAGAATATTTGTTCTTATATCTCAGCCAAGTTAGAAAATGGTTCCAATCCGTTGAAAAACATGGCTGTCATGGGGCGGGGCAGTTTTCCTTATATGGCTATATTGAAAACTTTCAAAAGCTTATGAACACTATAGAGGCCACATTTATTGCTCATTCTTCATGAAACTTGCCCAGAACATTTGTCCCAATGATATCGGACGAGTTTGAAACTGGGTCATGTGGGGTCAAAAACTAGGTCCCTAGATCATATTGAATAAAAAGCTAGTGAACACCCTAAAATCCACATTTTTACCCAATCTTCTTAAAACTCACTCAGAACATTTTGTTTCAATAATATCTCAAACAAGTTTGAAACTGGGTAACGTCAAAAAATAGGTCACCAGCCAAATTGAAGAAAAAGCTTGTGAACACTCTAGAAGCCACATTTGTAGCCCAATCATCATGAAACTTACTGTGAACATTTGCCCCAATGATATCTCGGACGAGTTTGAAACTGGGTCAGGTTGGTTTAAAAACTAGGTCCCCAGGCAAAATTGAAGAAAAAAGTTAGTGAACACTCTGGAGACCACATTTATAACCCAATCATCATGGAACTTGCTCAGAACATTTGTCCTAATGATATCTCAGACAAGTTCGAAACTGGGTTAGGTGGGGGTAAACAACTAGGTCACTAGGGCAAATTTAAGGAAAACCTTGTTAAAACTGTAGAGGCTACATTTATAGCACAATCATCATGAAACTTGCCCAGAACATTTGTCCCAATGATATCTCAGATGGGTTAAAAACTTGGTCACGTGGGGTCAAAAACTAGGTCAAGAGGGCAAAGTGAAGAAAAAGCTTGTGAACGCTAGAAGTCACATTGCTTGCCCAATCTTCTTGAAGCTTGCTCATAACATATGTTTCAATGTTATCTCGGATGAGTTCGAAACTGGGTCATGTGGGGTAAAAAACTAGGTGACCTTGCCAAATTGAAGAAAAAAAGGTTAACACTCCAGAGGCCACATTTATAGGCCAATCATCACAAAACTTGCTTAGAACATTTGTCCCAATGATATCTGGGACAAGTCTGAAACCAGCTGACATGGGTAAAAAAATAGGTCACCAGGTCAAATTGAAAAAAAGCTTATGAACACTATTGAGGAAACATTTTAGCCGAATCTTCATGAAACTTGCTCAAAACAGTTTTGTTCCTTAGCCCCTCAGATGAGAGACCTAGGGCCTTCTGGCCCTCTTGTTATGATATCTTGGCCTCGTTCGAAAATGGTTCTGCTCTGTTGAAAAACATGGCTGCCAGGGGGCGGGGCAGTTTTCCTTATATGGCTATAGAAAAAGCTTGTGAACACTCTAGGAGTCTCTTTTTTTTTACCAATCAACATGAAACTTGCTCAGAACATTTGTTCTAATGATATCTCAAACGAGCTCGAAACTGGGTCACATGGGGTCAAACACTAGATCATTAAGTCAAATTGAATAAAAAGCTTGTGAACACTCTTGAAGACATATTTTTAGCTCACCTGAGCACAATCTGCTCGTTGTGCTCATGGTGAGCTTTAGTAATCGCCTTTTGTCTGTCGTGCGCCGTGAATCGTTCGTCGTTAACATTTACCTTTTGAACACTCTTGCTCAGAACATTTGTCCCAATGAAATCTCGGACGAATTCGAAACTGGTTCATGTTGGGCCAAAAACTAGGTCCATAGCTAAAATTGAAGAAAAAGATTGTGAACACTCTAGAAGTCACATTTCTTGCCCAATCAACATGAAACTTGCTTTGAGCGATTTTTTTTATGATATCTCGGCCGAGTTTGAAAATGGTTCCACTCTGTTGAAAAATGGCTGCAAGGGGGGCGGGGCAGTTTTCCTTGTGTGGCTATAGAAAAAGCTTGTGAACACTCTAGGAGTCACATTTTTGCCTAATCAACATGAAACTTGCTCAGAACATTTGTTCTTATGATATCTCAGCCAAGTTAGAAAATGGTTCCGCTCCATTGAAAAACATGGCCGCCAGGGGCCGGGGCAGTTTTCCGAATATGGCTATATTAAAAACGTAAAAGCTTGTGAACACTCTAGATGCAACATGTATTGCCCTTTCTTCATGAAACTTGCCCAGAACATTTGTTCAAATGATATCTCGGACGAGTTCAAAACTGGGTCATGTGGGGTCCAAAACTAGGTCGCCAGGCCAAAGAAGAAAAAGCTTGTGAACACTGTAGAGGCCAGATTTATAGCCTAATCATCAAGAAACATGCTCAGAACATTTGTCCTAATAATATCTCAGACGAGTTCAAAACTGGGTCATGTGGGGTCAAAAACTAGGTCACTAGTGCAAATTGAAGAAAAAGCTTGTGAACACTCTAGAAGTCACATTTTTTGCCTAATATTCTTGAAACGTGCTCAGAATATTTGTTCCAAATGATATCAAGGACAAGTTCAAAACAAGGTCATATGGAGTCAAAAACTAGGTCACCATGCCGAATTGAAAAAAAGAAGCTTGTGAACACTCTAGAGTTAATATTTTTAGCCGAATCTTCATGAAACTTGCTCAGATCATTAGTTCCTAAGTCCCTCAGGTGAGCAACCTAGGGCTTTACGGCCCTCTTGTTTAATACATATATAAATAAGTGTACCCTAGTCTTTAATCATTTTAAACTTTTAAATTCACCTATAGGACAATAGACAATTTGTCTCTTGATCCAAAAGCCATTTTCATCATTCAGTGACATTACAAGAGGATACATATATACACGTAAGTAGATATTCGTAAAATGACCAAAAAGGTACTATTGTTGGAAAACTACGAAGCAAGCTGGGACGTATCAGAACGTGTTTCAGTAATGTGTAGGGTATCTTTTAAAAAGGAAAGTATAAGGACACAACACAGTTGATAATTTGAGGGGAATATTAATTTAAAAAAAAACTCATTTTTCACACGATTCAAATGACTAGTATCAGTTATGTATCTTAACATAAAGCACATACCTTTCTCACAATAGAACAATTAGAAATGACTAGTATCAGTTCTGTATCTTAACATAAAGCACATGCCTTTCTCACAATAGAACAATTACAAATGACTAGTATCAGTTATGTATCTTAACATAAAGCACATGCCTTTCTCACAATAGAACAATTAGAAATGACTAGTATCAGTTCTGTATCTTAACATAAAGCACATACCTTTCTCACAATAGAACAATTAGAAATGACTAGTATCAGTTCTGTATCTTAACATAAAACACATGCCTTTCTCACAATAGAACAATTAGAAATGACTAGTATCAGTTCTGTATCTTAACATAAAGCACATATCTTTCTCACAATAGAACAATTAGAAATGCCTAGTATCAATTCTGTATATTAGACATACCTTTCTCACAATAGAAAAATTAGAAATGTCTAGTATCAGTTCTGTATCTTAACAAAAAGCACATGCCTTTCTCACAATAGAACAATTAGAAATGACTAGTTCTGTATATTAGACATACCTTTCTCACAATAGAACAATTAGAAATGCCTAGTATCAGTTCTGTATCTTAACAAAAAGCACATGCCTTTCTCACAATAGAACAATTAGAAATGACTAGTATCAATTCTGTATATTAGACATACCTTTCTCACAATAGAACAATTAGAAATGCCTAGTATCAGTTCTGTATCTTAACAAAAAGCACATGCCTTTCTCACAATAGAACAATTAGAAATGACTAGTATCAGTTCTGTATCTTAACATAAAGCACATACCTTTCTCACAATAGAACAATTAGAAATGACTAGTATCAATTCTGTATATTAGACATACCTTTCTCACAATAGAACAATTAGAAATGCCTAGTATCAGTTCTGTATCTTAACAAAAAGCACATGCCTTTCTCACAATAGAACAATTAGAAATGACTAGTATCAGTTCTGTATCTTAACATAAAGCACATACCTTTCTCACAATAGAACAATTAGAAATGACTAGTATCAATTCTGTATATTAGACATACCTTTCTCACAATAGAACAATTAGAAATGCCTAGTATCAGTTCTGTATCTTAACAAAAAGCACATGCCTTTCTCACAATAGAACAATTAGAAATGACTAGTATCAATTCTGTATATTAGACATACCTTTCTCACAATAGAACAATTAGAAATGCCTAGTATCAGTTCTGTATCTTAACAAAAAGCACATGCCTTTCTCACAATAGAACAATTAGAAATGACTAGTATCAGTTCTGTATCTTAACATAAAGCACATACCTTTCTCACAATAGAACAATTAGAAATGCCTAGTATCAGTTCTGTATCTTAACAAAAAGCACATACCTTTCTCACAATAGAACAATTAGAAATGACTAGTATCAGTTCTGTATCTTAACAAAAAGCACATGCCTTTCTCACAATAGAACAATTAGAAATGACTAGTATCAGTTCTGTATCTTAACATAAAGCACATACCTTTCTCACAATAGAACAATTAGAAATGACTAGTATCAGTTCTGTATCTTAACAAAAAGCACATACCTTTCTCACAATAGAACAATTAGAAATGACTAGTATCAGTTCTGTATCTTAACATAAAGCACATATCTTTCTCACAATAGAACAATTAGAAATGACTAGTATCAGTTCTGTATCTTAACAAAAAGCACATACCTTTCTCACAATAGAACAATTAGAAATGACTAGTATCAGTTCTGTATCTTAACATAAAGCACATATCTTTCTCACAATAGAACAATTAGAAATGCCTAGTATCAATTCTGTATATTAGACATACCTTTCTCACAATAGAACAATTAGAAATGACTAGTATCAGTTATGTATCTTAACATAAAGCACATACCTTTCTCACAATAGAACAATTAGAAATGACTAGTATCCGTTCTGTATCTTAACATAAAGCACATACCTTTCTCACAATAGAACAATTAGAAATGACTAGTATCAGTTTTGTATCTTAACATAAAGCACATACCTTTCTCACAATAGAACAATTAGAAATGACTAGTATCAGTTCTGTATCTTAACATAAAGCACATGCCTTTCTCACAATAGAACAATTAGAAATGACTAGTATCAGTTATGTATCTTAACATAAAGCACATGCCTTTCTCACAATAGAACAATTAGAAATGACTAGTATCAGTTCTGTATCTTAACATAAAGCACATACCTTTCTCACAATAGAACAATTAGAAATGACTAGTATCAGTTCTGTATCTTAACATAAAGCACATGCCTTTCTCACAATAGAACAATTAGAAATGACTAGTATCAGTTCTGTATCTTAACATAAAGCACATATCTTTCTCACAATAGAACAATTAGAAATGCCTAGTATCAATTCTGTATATTAGACATACCTTTCTCACAATAGAACAATTAGAAATGACTAGTATCAGTTATGTATCTTAACATAAAGCACATACCTTTCTCACAATAGAACAATTAGAAATGCCTAGTATCAGTTCTGTATATTAGACATACCTTTCTCACAATAGAACAATTAGAAATGCCTAGTATCAGTTCTGTATCTTAACATAAAGCACATACCTTTCTCACAATAGAACAATAAGAAATGACTAGTATCAGTTCTGTATCTTAAGATAAAGCACATACCTTTCTCACAATAGAACAATAAGAAATGACTAGTATCAGTTCTGTATCTTAACATAAAGCACATACCTTTCTCACAATAGAACAATTAGAAATGACTAGTATCAGTTCTGTATATTAGACATACCTTTCTCACAATAGAACAATTAGAAATGACTAGTATCAGTTCTGTATCTTAACATAAAGCACATACCTTTCTCACAATTGAACAATTAGAAATGACTAGTATCAGTTCTGTATCTTAAGATAAAAACAAAACAATTAGAAATGACTGGTATCAGGTCTGTATATTAAAGTAAATCTGATGAAAAGCGGTAGTTATTTTAAATTGAAGCAGTGGCTTTTGATCACATTCTATGAAAGCTAAATTTCCGAGTTAACTTGCCGATGTCACATAATCTATCAAATACAACCTAAAATGTTTGCCGTCAACAATCAGTACGGTGTCGTTTACATACCCAAATTGTTAAAAAGACTGGCACTAATAATTAAATTTACACTTAAGAAAGCAAATGTCATTAGCTAAACAAAATAACCAGTGGGCCATGATGGCCAAAAGTGCTCACCTGAGTACTGGCAATGACAGAGACCAGCTCCAAAATCAGATGAATGCCATCGCCTACAAAATGACCCACATAAGGATATTTTACTGTTGTTGACCTTCGCCAAGATTTTATGGTCATACTCAAACTGTGCAAGTCTGGTCGATTGAATGCAAAGTGAAGTCTCTATCGCGCCTGTGCGCCCAATTGTTGGCGCATTACTGACGACAGACACCGGACGACGCAGGACAGTCGCCATACCAATAGCTCACCGAGCACTTCATGCTCAAGTGAGCTAAAAACTGGACGTGTCACGCGTGTTTGAGCACAGGCAAATGGGTGTAGCCAACACTAATTTTTGCCTTCACAAATTAATTTTCATATATATTCTATTGTGGAAAAAAGCAAAGGGCCATAATTCTGCCACAGTGGGTTGCAGCCAAAATTCCTTCCCTTACGATCACCTACACGTTAAAGTTCATCAGCTGTGAAAGTTTGAGTGAAATCCGCCCAGCCGTTAAAGAGGAGTGTGTGTCCACATAATTTTGGGACGTATTTACAGACTTACGAACGGACAAGTGCCATGCTTAACGCCTCCCACTTTGTAGGGGCATACAAAACAACCTGCTTTTAAGGTGAAGCAAAATAGGACAAGTCAATCAACAAAACAACAACAAATGAAATGTATCTATAGTCATAAAATCAAATAACTAACTTCTCTAGATACAAAACATATGGCAAATATTTGGAGGGAAACAAAAGAAATCAGTGTTTCTTTATCACTATTTAACTGGGTTCACTTAAGTCTCTATTGCTTAATAACCACATACTTGTCTTAGAACTATATGTATTTAACTGTGTTCACCTCAGTCTCTGCTTCTTGACAAACTTCTTGGCGCCCCATGTTTTTGCATCTTTTCCCAAATGGCGACAAGAGGCACAAATTGGTATAACAATGAATACTTTGTATACAAATCAGCAACATACACATCATTGTCATCTAACAAATCAACTGGAGTTCCACAGTGAATGCAGACTGGTGGAAGGCAGTGTCGACACTTTGCCGAGTAATAAGCTATTTCAACCTCCGAGCTGCAGGTCACACCTCTCCGTACATACAGGCCAGGTGCATCTTCCAACTGATCTCCACAGATGTAAGACTGGCAAGTCTTTATGCTCTGTAAGATTTCCCCCTGCAAGAATATGAAATAAGATTTGAATATGTATAAATGAAATCACAAATGAAGACAGTAAACATTTGTTTAGTATAAAGATAATTACTAGTATTTAGTTTAAGATGCATTTGTATGTTATTGTTGTTTACAACTATTGAAGATGTCGATAGGGCAAAGTCATTTAGTGTTATAAAATGATAAGCAGTGTATTCCATAGTCAAAAGTACAGAAATCAAAATATCACTTTATAAAACAAACTAAAGTGTTTAATCAGACAGCCATATGATTTTTAGCAAGCTGGGCTCCAAGTTGCAAACCATTTTAAGAGCCAGCAAGCAAATGTATTCTTTATTTCTGATGTATATGTATCATGGACATCATGGTAATAATTACTTGAATTCAATAATTGTATACTGATTTTACAACGTACATGGAAGTAACACAATTATACACAGGGGGCCAATGATGGATGGATTACCTTCAAAAGTGGAAGCCTTGTTAAAATCTGTAAGCATGAGGTAACAAAGCTACAGGTTCTTAAAACAGACTGTATTGTCACAAAAATGTATACCTGTTGCTGGTCAACCCAGCAAGCAAGCCCATATATGCCCAATATGGGCTATAGGTGGACAAATATAACATATGGGCCCCAGGTGGGACCCATATAATATTTTTGTTCTGCCTATATCGGGCCCATATCGGACCAAGCAGGCAAGCCCACATGGGTTTCTTGAAAGTATGCCCATATGGGTCCCTGTAAGTCATACCATGTGGGCCTGATAAAGGCTATACCTGGGCTGATCTTCCACATGGGCCCCATATGGGACCAATATACATCACCTTGCCCATGTTAGACCCACTTGGGTCCCAGGCAAGCAAGCCCATAAAGGTACCAACAAAAAAGCCCATATGGGTTCCCAACTAGTAAGCCCATATGGGTCCCAGCAAGAAAGCTTATATAGGTCCCCAACAAGCAAGCCCAAATGGGTCCCAAGCAAGAAAGCCCATATGGGTCCCAAACAAGCAAGTCTATATGGGCCTCCGATACCAAGCCCACATCGGTCCCAGAAAGAGAGCCCATAAGGGTTCTCAACAAGTAAGCCCATATGGGTCCCAGCGAGAAGGCCTCTATGGGACCCAAATAAACAGACCCATATTGGTCACAAAGGGCAGGCCCATATGGGTCCCCATCGAGAAAGCCCACGTGTGTTTTCAACAAGCAGCCCCATATGGGTCCCAGCAAGTAGGCCTATATGGGCCCAATATGGGAAATACCTGAGCAAATATACCATATGGCCCCACGTGGGACCCATATATTTTTTTCTGCCTATATCGGGCCCATATTGGACCAAGCAGGCAAGCCCACATGGGTTCCTTGAAAGTATGCCCATATGGGTCCCGGTAATCAGATTTGGGCCTGATAAGGGCTATATCTGGGCTGATCTTCCACATGGGCCCCATGTGGGACCAATATACATCGTGTTGCCCATATTAAACCCACTTGGGTCGCAGGCAAGCAAGACCATATAGGTCCCAGCAAGAAAGCCCAAATGGGTTCCCAACTAGTAAGCCCATATTGGTCCTATCACGAAAACTTACATAAGCTTGTTTGGACTGAAGACACATCTCGGCTTGTTACATTCTCTGCACAGGGCCGCATCTCGAAGCTTCTCATTCTGATATCATATGAAAACAAGATTCTGTGTTTGATAAACACACATGCCCCCGGTTGGTGCTGGGTAGCCCATTTCTTAGTCCAAATTAGGTCAAGGTCATGGTCAATGTGAGGTTGGGTGATATGGGTGGATTGGGAACGGTAAAGAGTAACAACTGTGTAAATATCTAAATGTTGTAGTAAGCGGTGTTGGTGCTAGACGAAACGATAAAATCTACTTAACCAAGAAATGGCACTTTTGAATTATTATCAGTCCAAATTAGGTCAAGGTCAAAGTAAGGTTGGATGATATGGGTGGATAGGGAATGGTATTAAGCAACAACTGTGTAAGTATCAAAGTGTTGTAGTAAGCGGTGTTGGTACTAGACAAAACGGTAAAATCTTTTTAACCTTGTCACGGACGGAAGGACGGAAAGACGGAAGGACGGACAGGACGATCACTATATGCCTCCTGCATTAAGATGCCGGAGGCCTAAACATGTTTATGTTAAGTCAGCAACATATAACATAAGCTGAATACTTTTTCATGGGGTAAATGCCTGCTGCCTACCTGCAAAAGATGTTGGCAACTTTGTACAGGATTGATCACCTAATTACCTTTTCCTGGGTTCTCTCAATGGCCAGGTGGTATATTGCAAAGGATAGCAGACTGCTACTTACTTGTACCAACCAGCATGGGTTCGATCCGAGTTCTAATGATAATTTATTCAATGTCTCCTTATTTTATTTTACAGTTTGACATAACTGGGATAGGCCACTAACATATAGGGAAATAAAGCTCTTTTGAGCTTCAAAAATAATCATATATTACCTTCAAAAACTCTATATTCTGTTTATTATGATCTTGTAATTCCTCATCATAGGCTGCACATGTTCTGGTTAAGGGTCTGTACTTGTCGCGAGTCAGGGCTTTCCCAAACACCTGCAATTTATTGTTTGCCGACATAAAAACCTTGATCGATTTTTATACTACGGCTTTTCCATGTTTGAAATTAAATCTCAATGGTCGAACATCGTTCCAAATGTCCAAATACTTTCAGACATCATTGATTCCAGTTTATAAACCTTGGCTGAATTAAATACAATACAATATCATTAATCATTATATTAACTATAGAGAATCTCTGAACATGTAAGATGGACTAAAATGTCAACAACTAAATGCCTTTCTGTTCAACAAGAGGTAGAACTCAATTATTTTGTCAAATGAATGAAGTACACATATGTACTTTGATTATGCCAAATAAATTGCAATCATTGTGCATAAAGTACTCCTAACCATCAAATTCAATTGCAAAAGTGTCCAACATATATGTGTCATTCTAAAATAAGGCAATATATAATAACCTCATGGAATTGTAAGTAGTGTTCTCCACTTTCCTCTGGCTTAGGTTCAGGGAGAAAACTGAGGCGGTCAAAGACATCCTGATCTCGGACAGGGTTGATTGAGCAGTACCGACATTCATCAGATGAGCACTTTTTCAGCTGGAAGCAGTAGTGACTAGATTCTGCATGCTTCTCGAAGAAATCCTTCAGAACAATTGAAACTGCTGTTAATGGGCAGTGTTCCATATGAAAAACAATGATATCTTGTCAAAATATGCCTACCCGGTACATACATGATTGTATTTTTACCCATGACTTCAAGACATGACATGTCATAATAAAAATATATTTAACATACTATATTTAACATACTGTATTAACCTGCATCGTCAATAAAGCATTTTCTGAACAATAATGAATAATAATGTTAAATGATTTAAGATAGGCATATTAAATATAAAGTAACCCAGAGAAAAAATGTTCAATGCATATTCTACTATTGAATGTCAATAAACCTTTTTTTGGTACTTTTATCAGATTATACCATTTAATAAACATTGCCATATACGACATAAAGCAAAAACAAATACATAGGAATAGTATCATATTAAAATGCAAAAAGTGTTTACAATTAATATGAAAACAGAAAAACGCAGACGCAATGAAAATAATAGGAAAACGCAGACGCTATGAAAACACTTATTGTACTGTGTTTATTTATTTAGGATAACTCGTGCGGAATACATTATTGACATTGCGATCATTTAGGATCATTTTTGAATGTTATGCCCCCACTTTAGAGGGGGGAGGGGGGGAGGAGCATATAGATTTTCCCTTGTCCGTCCATCCGTCTGCCCGTCCGTTTGTCGGATTTTTGTGTCGCGCATAACTCAATAGTATTACTGCTAGAATGATGAAACTTTATAAGCATATTCATCGGCATCGGGGCTTGTGCACCTGAGTATTTTGGTGCAGAGTTATGGCCCTTTATTAGCAAAAAATTGACATTTTGGACTTGTGTCGCGCGTATTTCAAAAAGTATTGCTGCAAGAGTGATGAAACTTTATAAACATATTAATCAGCATTTGAACTTGTGCACATGGGTATTTTGGTGCAGTTGTTTTTCCACTATCAGCGGAGTTATGGTCCCTTTTTTAGCGAAAAATGACATTTTTGGACTTGTGTCGCTTGTAACTCGAAAAGTATAACTGCTTCATTGATGAAACTTTATAAACATATTCACCACCATGCACCATGTGAACTTGTGCACCTGGGTATTTATGCGCATTTATTTCTGACTTAAGCAGAGTTATGGCCCTTTTTTTAGCAAAAAATGACATTTTTGGACTTTTGTCGCGTGTCACTGGAAAAGTATAACTCCAAATTGATGAAACTTTATGAACATATTAATCAGCATGTGAACTTGTGCAACTGTGTATTTTGGTGCATTTTTTTCAGACGCCAGCGGAGTTATGGCCATTTTAAGCAAAATTGACATTTTTAGCTCAACTATTCGAAGAATATGTGAGCTATCATCATACCCCTGGCGTCGGCGTTGGCGTCTGAATTGGTTAAAGTTTTTATTCAAAAATCTTGTAACTTCAAAACTGTATAAGTAATTCACTTGATCCTTGGAATATACCTTTTTCATCAACTCCAGTGTCAGGGGCAAGTTTCTGTATAACTGTTTTGTATTTCGACAGAGTTAAGCCCCTTCTTCACTTACATTTTCTGGTTAAAGTTTATATTCAAAAGTGTGGTAACTTCAAAACTACATAAGTTAATCAACTGAAACTTGGAACTAACCTTTGTCATCAACTCTAGTATCAGGGGCAACATAACACATAACTCTGTTTTGTATTTTGACATAGTTACGCCCCCTTTTCACATTGATTTTCTGGTTTAGGTTTATATTCAAAAGTTTTGTAACTTCAAAACTACAAAGGTTATTCACTTGAAACTTGGAACTAACCATTGTCATCAACTCTAGTATCAGAAGCAACATTACCCATAACTCTGTTTTGTATTTTGACAGAGTTATGCACACTTTTTACATAGTTTTTGTGGTTTAAGGTTTTGTTTGAAAAATGTATAAACTATACAAGGCTTAACTTAAAAGTTGTGCATTTTAACAAAGTTATGCCCCTTCCACTATCCAAACTATGTACCAACTGAAATACTTCGAATAGTCAAGCGCACTGTCCTCTGACAGCTCTTGTTGGACTTGTGTCGCACGTAACTCAAAAAGTGTTACCGCTAGTGATGAAACTTGATACACGTATTAATCGACATGTGAACTTGTGCACCTGGGTATTTTGGTGCAGTTTTTTTCCGCCATCAGTGGAGTTATGGCCCCTTTTTAGCAAAAAATGACATTTTTGGATTTGTGTCGCGTGTAATTATAAAAGTATAACTGCTAGACTGTAAAACCTTATAAACATATTCATCAGCATGTGAACTTGTGCACCTGGGTATTTTGGTGCATTTTTTTCCGGCATCAGCAGAGTTTTCTGACAACAAGCGGAATGTGGGTGCATCCGTGTCCTATGGACACATGTCTAGTTGTTATTTGAATAAGACCTATATGTTGCGTATTTGAATTAAATTTTTAAATTGATACAGTAATTTAAGTATGACATAAGTTTTCTTTCCAAAAGTGAGACGAGAAAAAATGTTGCTTTATGAAATAACTTTATATTTACAGAAATGAATACATGTGTAACACTTTTATTTTAGAATTACATGTTATTTGAACATAATTAAAGAAGCATTTAACCGAGTGACTTATTTTAACTGACTATTTATAAAGAAGCAAGAGGGCCATGATGGCCCTAAGCGCTCACCTGAGAACTGGAAAAGATGAAGACCATACTGTTGTGACAGGTTTGAAAATAAAGGTATCTGAACTATATGCAGAGGGGGATAGGATCAGTTTTGATTTAAAACATCGGTTAGTGCAATGGGCTAACTAAAGTATGAGTTGGGTAGTGGATGTGCGTTTTTTTTTTCCCAATGGTTCTCAATCATTTTTCTCGATATTCTTACCTGACTCTTTTTCATTAAGTCATTGACAATTATAGAAAATGCAAATCAGTAGATTTTGATGTCATTCTGTCCAATGATGATAAATGATGTTAATGGAGGCTCTGAAACACATCAATGTTGCATGTACAAATAACTGCATGCAAGTCTTGCAACTCAACTGTTGGAAATCAAATTTTATCAATCAATTTTTATGGTCATGCGCAAACTGTGTAAGTTTGGTCAATATTGAATCAAAAATTCGTGTGTGCAAGCCAATCATTGATAACTTGTTGATGTTTTTTTTCCAAACACAAGGGGCAATAACTCTGGTGTTTCTGGTCTCATCATGCTTATATTCGAATTCACCTGTAGTCTTACGTTCATAGACAAACTTAACACGATTGGTGAAGATTGGATGAAAAATGACGTTTCTATCCTGAATAATGTCCATTTTTGCATATTTTTTTCACAAACAAAGGGCAATAACTCTGGTGTTTCTGGTCCGATCTTGCTTATATTTGACTTCACCTGTAATCTTATGGTCATAGACAAACTGTGCAAGATTGGTGAAGATTGGATGAAAAATAAAGTCTCTATCCCGAATAATGTCCATTTTTGGATTTTTTTTTCACAAACAAAGGGCAATCCTCTGGTGTTTCTGGTCCTATCTTGCTTATATTCTACTTTAACTTTAATCTCATGGTAATAGACAAACTGTGCAAGATTGGTGAAGATTGGATGAAAAATGAAGTTTCTATCTGAATGTCCATTTTTGTAAATTTTTTAATAAACAAAGGGCAATAACTCTGGTGTTTGAATCACGATCTGACCCATTTTTAGCGCCTGCTGAGACCTGATGGTCATACACAAACTGTGAGTGTTTGGTTAAGATTGGCTGGAAAATAAATTCTTTACATTGGAAAAGGGCACTTTTTTGCATGAAAAAGGGGCAATAATTTTGGTGTTACTGGTGTGATCTGACCCAATAACAATCTCATCCGAGATTTTATGGTCATTCACAAACTGTGCAAGTTAGGTCAAGATTGAATAAAAAATGAGTATTTATCGTGATAACGGTCCTAATTGTTGACGGCATACCAACGATGGACGACGCCGGATTTGTCCCCTATACCAATAGCTCACCGAGCATTTCGTGCTCAGGTGAGCTACAAAAAAACACCGCCCAATGTTAAAATGTTCTAACTGCCTCCTAAATCATAATTATCTTTATTTATTATTATTAACAATATAACCATATAGGCAGTCCAAAGGACAGCTATATCCCCCGCCGTGATCCTTCTTTATATTTTAAAGGTGACTTTGAAGTATCACACTGACCTTAATCAGTTTCATGAAAATTCCTTAAAGGGCATAGGAGATATGGAGCAGACACGAAAATGGAGGCTCAAACATTTGACCTTTTAGTGTGACCTTGACCTTGAGGTGGCAAGACTGCTCCATGACTTCTGCACATCGCCTCAATGTGATAAACATTTGAGCCAAGTTTCATGAAAATCCTTTAAAGGGCATAGGAGATATGGAGCAGACACAAACATGGAGGCTCAAACATTTGACCTTCAAGTGTGACCTTGGCCTTGAGGTGGCGTAACTGACTCGTGCCTTCTGCACATTGCCTCAATATGATAAACATTTGAGGCAAGTTTCATGAAAATCCTTTTAGGGCACAGGAGATATAGAACGGACATGACAATACAGGCTCAAACATTCAACCTTCAAGTTTGACCCTGACCTTGAGTTGACATTGACTGGCTTATGCCTTCTGCACATGGTCTCAATGAGCAAAACATATCAGCCAAGTTTCATGAAAATCCTTCAAAGGGTATAGGGGATATGGAGCGGACACGAAAATGGAGGCTCAAAAATTAAACCTTCAAGTGTGACCTTGACCTTGAGCTGGCGTGAAAGGCGCATGCCTTCTGCACATCGTCTCAATGACCTAAACATTTGAGCCAAGTTTCATGAAAATCCTCCAAAAGGCATAGGAGATATGGAGCGGACACGAAATGGAGGCTCGAATATTTGACCTTCAAGTGTGATCTTGACCTTGAGCCGGCGTAACTGACTCATGCCTTCTGCATATCGTCTCAATGGCCTAAATATTTGAGCCAAGTTTCATGAAAATCCTTCAAATGGTATAGGAGATATGGAGCGGACACGGAAATGTTACGGACGGACGAAGGGCATTCCAATAACCGCCCCACCCCCCCGCTTCGTGGCGGGGGATTAATTATTAAGACCATTTTATCAATATAATGTTATATTTACAGGTATAGAACAACTTTACGACATTTTAACAACAATTATATTTTTTAAATCCGTATCCCGTCTGCGTGTTCCCTCTTTGTTTATATTGTATGCGTTTTCGTTCTTCATCTATATGAGGCGTTTAGCATCTGCGTTTTAGTCAGTGCCATATAAAAATCATTTTTATGTGCGGTGACATTGGATTGATGTAACATCTGCAGGAGTTGTAGAAGATTGAAAATAAATCAGAAATTTCAACGGTCAAGTTGTTTACAAGGAGTTTCACCAAAGCATATCCAATTATCATTACGATATTAAATAAAACCGTTTGTTTTTGTTTCTCTACCACGTGTATAGAATAATGCAAACCAACGATCACAGTCTGTTCGCAGATTTTGATGAATATTGTTGAACTAGATAACAAAACGTTATGTGGATATGTTAAAGCACATTACAAGTAGCTTCTCTGTATTGTTTGCCTCACACTGCCCGTATCACACATTCTCTGTATTGTTTGCCTCACACTGTCCGTATCACACATTCTCTGTATTGTTTGCCTCACACTGTCCGTATCACACATTCTCTGTATTGTTTGCCTCACACTGTCCGTATCACACATTCTCTGTATTGTTTGCCTCACACTGTCCGTATCACACATTCTCTGTATTGTTTGCCTCACACTGTCCGTATCACACATTCACTGTATTGTTTGCCTCACACTGTCCGTATCACACATTCTCTGTATTGTTTGCCTCACACTGTCCGTATCACACATTCACTGTATTGTTTGCCTCAAACTGTCCGTATCACACATTCTCTGTATTGTTTGCCTCACACTGTCCGTATCACACATTCTCTGTATTGTTTGCCTCAAACTGTCCGTATCACACATTCACTGTATTGTTTGCCTCAAACTGTCCGTATCACACATTCTCTGTATTGTTTGCCTCACACTGTCCGTATCGCACATTCACTGCAGATCACATATAACAGGATGTCGTTAATGCTTCAATATTTTTTAAACACCACCATGAGCGGATATTTGTCCGTCAGTTTTGTAACCAAAACGAACAATAATGAGTTTCTTTTTTATTTCATTTCCGTCTGTACATAATGGATTTCATAGGCTGAAATCGACAACTCAACAATGATCAATAGTCAAAAATACAAAAATATACAAACATATCAGAATGATGGCAGCCCATGGTAAGAAAAGTACGCATTCTGAGAATGAATGACATAATCATAATATATACATTAACAAAATGAATGCATTTCAATGTTATCACTAATTTATCATTTCTGCATTAGGAATTGCATCATGCATGATTTTTACATATAAAAAGTACTTTACTCTCAAAATAAACCGTAATACAAAAGAACTTAATGACTCGTGTAATACTCTGCAAATGCTATATCACAGCATTAACAGAATGAATATTTTGTTCAAGAAATAACAAACTTAAACATGAGGGCCAAGATGGCCCTAGGTCGCTCACCTGAGTGTAAAGCATCATAATGGCTTTTAACAAGAAGATTGTTTAAGATTTTAATATAAGGAAAACTGTCCCGACCCCTGGCAGCCATTATTTGTAACGAATCAAAATGATTTCCAGGAATTTGGTAGATTGTCACCCAAGGAACATGTATGTGAAATTATTTTGAAATATAGCCAGTGGTTTCAGACAAGACCATTTTTTAAGTTTTCAATATAGCCATAAAGAAAACTGCCCTGCCCCCTGGTGGCCATGTTTTTTAACGAATCGAATTCAAATGATTTAAAGGAATTTGATAGAAGGTCACAAGGAACATGTATGTGAAACTATTTTGACATCCAGCCAGTGGTTTCAGCCAAAATTTTTTAAAGTTTTCAATATAGCCATGTAAGGAAAACTGCCCCACCCCCTGGCAGCCATATTAGTTAACGAATTAAAATGATTTGAAGGAGGTAGAGGGTCATCCACGGAACATTTCTGTGAAAATATTTTGAAATCCGGCCAGTGCTTTCAGACTATACAATTTTGAAAGTTTTCAATATAGAAAAATATGGAAAGCTGCCCCGCCCCCTGGCAGCCATGTTTTTTAACAAATCAAAATGATTTCAAAGAAATTTGGTAGAGGGTCACCCAAGGAACAATTCTGTGAAATTATCTTGAACTCCAGCCAGTGGTTTCAGACTTGAAGATCTTTAAAGTTTTCAATATAGTTATGTAAGGAAAACTGCCCCGCCCCCCCTGGTGGCCATGTTTTTTAACGAATCAAAATAATTGAACGGAATTTGGTAGAGGGTCATCCAAGGAACATTAATGTGAAATTATTTTAAAATCCAGCCAGTGGTTTCAGACAAGATTTTTAAAGTGTTCAATATAGCTATATAAGGAAAACTGCCCCCCCCCCCCATAGCAGCCATATTTTTTAATGAATCAAAAAGATTTGAAGGAATTATGTAGGGGGTCACCCAAGGATGATTTCTGTAAAACTATTTTCAAATACAGCCAGTGGTTTCTGTCAAGAAGATTTGTTAAGTTTTCCAGTTTTTAAGCTTTTGGTTGTGATGGCAACCTCAGTTTCCAATATATTTTAATAAATTGGAGGAATTTGGTAAAGGACCATCCCAGGAACATTCCTGCCAAGTTGTTTCAGAGAAGTTGTTTAAAGTAAAATGTTGACGACGTACGACGGACACAGACTGACCACAATATTTTTAGAGGGTCATCCACGGAACATTTATGTGAAATTATTTTGAAATCCAGCCAGTGCTTTCAGACTATACAATTTTGAAAGTTTTCAATATAGACAAATATGGAAAGCTGCCCCGCCCCCTGGCAGCCATGTTTTTTAACAAATGAAAATGATTTCAAAGAAATTTGGTAGAGGGTCACCCAAGGAACAATTCTGTGAAATTATCTTGAACTCCAGCCAGTGGTTTCAGACTTGAAGATCTTTAAAGTTTTCAATATAGTTATGTAAGGAAAACTGCCCCGCCCCCCTGGTGGCCATGTTTTTCAACGAATCAAAATAATTTCACGGAATTTGGTAGGGGGTCACCCAAGGATCATTTCTGTGAAAACTATTTTCAAATACAGCCAGTGGTTTCTGACCAGAAGATTTGTTAAGTTTTCCAGTTTTTAAGCTTTTGGTTGCCATGGCAACCAGAGTTTTCAATATATGTTAATAAATTGGAGGAATTTGGTAAAGGACCATCCCAGGAACATTTCAGAGAAGTTGTTTAAAGTAAAATGTTGACGACGTACGCCGGACACAGACTGACCACAATAGCTCACCCTTCAGCACTTCATGCTCAGGTGAGCTAAAAAAAACCTGCATGAAACTAGTTACACTGCAAAATTTATATAACATCACGCTGAGCAAGTAAATCTCAAAATCACAAAACTTAATTGAATGCACGTTTTCAAGCAATAAAATGTCTAAGGATAAGGGGTTTGGCAATGGATTGTCTGACAGACTGGTAATGATTTGTGTATTAAACATACCACAATTAAAGGAACCAATTTAACTGAAGAATCTCAAGTGAACTGTTATTGAAAAGCAAACTCATACAACACACTTAGGTAGCTCTGTTACAACACCTGATGAAGTTCATATGAAACAAGATTCTGTGTTTGATAAACACACATGCCCCCAGTTGGTGCTGGGGAGCCCATTTCTTAGTCCAAATTAGGTCAAGGTCAAAGTGAGGTTGGGTGATATTGGTGGATTGGGGATGGTCATAAGCAACAACTGTGTAAGTATCTAAGTGTTGTAGCAAGCAGTGTTGGTGCTAGACGAAATGGTAAAATGTGGTTAATCAAGAAACAGCCCATTTGAATTATTCCAAGTGCAAATCAGGTCAAGGTCAAAGTGAGGTTGGGTGATATGGGTTGATTGGGAACGGTCATAAGTAACAACTGTGTAAATATCAAAGTGTTGTAGTAAGCGGTGTTGGTGCTAAACAAAACGGTAAAATCTAGTTAACCAAGAAATAGCATTTTTGAATTATTATAAGTCCAAATTAGGTCAAGGTGAAAGTGAGGCTGGGTGATATGGGTGGATAGGGAATGGTCATAAGCGACAACTGTATTATTATCCAAGTGTTGAAGTAAGCGGTGTTGGTGCTAGACGAAACGGTAAAATCTACTTAACCTTCTCATGGACGGAAGGACGGACAGGAAGATCACTGTATGCCTCCTGCATCCAGATGCTGGGGGCATACAAAAAATCAAGAACTAAAAAAACACATAAAAGAGGTGAAAGGCGGAAGAAAACAAAACGGTAACAAAGACTAGAAACCTATCAGTAGAACATACAAGAAAAGATACTGGCTGTAACATTTAAAATGAACATAAAATTTTCAAAAAGAAGACAAGAAGACTGAGAAGTAAGTTATAACAGTAGCACCATTTCTAACATCATGTCACAATCATGCATTGGCACAAGTTTTCATTTCGGTATTTACAAACGCTGTATATGAAAACACACACGCAAAATATGTAGATTAGAGTCCAGGATCATTCTGATTCAACACCAGTTATGCCAAGTTGAAAATAAAGTAAGCATAATTATCCTTTAGTTGCAATCAAAAGTCTTGCAGCTGCTATAAAATGCTGCACACATTTTACATACTATCACAGATTTCAGAAAAAACAACGGCTACTTAAGAAATTAAAATTACAGGTTAGATACCAGTAAATAGTCAGGAATCTCATGGTGGTCTACTTGAAAGTAGGCCATATGTCAACTAGTTTATGTATTTCTTCTGTTAAAAGATGCCCTTTCATATAACAGACATACCTTTCATATAACAGACACTGGTTTAAGTTTTTTTTCCTGAAAACAATGTGCCTCCTGGGTAATTTGACATGGGGACACCAAATTACTTGAAAGGTGAATGTTCAGCAGTTTATGTAAAGACAGCATGTGTTCTTGTCAAAACTGCAAATGCATTGTTATGATGACTAAAATCAAGTGAGATGCATTTTCTTAGAAGAAACATAATCATTTAAATTTTCCAAACAGACAAGACTCTTAACATCTGAAATTAAGGATACTGGTGAAAGACGCCAGGAGATTTTGCTGTTTTTACAATGGGACCCTATGGGGATTTGATTTACTGGTTTCTAGCCTACAAGGAACTTGTAATGCAATCTTGCCAAGTAATTCACTTAGAAGAGGTAAATATTTATTTTTCTGTTGAAAGGTAAAAAAAAAAGTAATGCAAACAAGCAATACAAAAAAATCTGAAAAACAATGATATGGACTATTTTCACTCAAAAAATCTATAAATTTGATAGAACATTTCTTAATGGTAAATAAATATGCTAAATGATATGCAAACCAAACTGCAGTAAAGTTGCCAGAAATTGAGCGTATTGCTAACTGGAAATTTGGTTCCAATATGACAAGCAGTCCTGCTGCAAAATTTAAACTGATTATTTATCAAACGAACACTTTTAGGGGAAAATCTTTAAGTTAATTCAAACATTATTTTAACATCTCTTGGAACACTAAACGTACAAAAATAAACAAAGTCAAAAAGCCATCTGCACAGAAGCTGCTGAAAATACCGGTAGTTGATAATCAATTGCGTAACAAACCAATAAATTTAATTCAATTGTGTAATGGTAAATTAAATCAAAATTAAATACAAACATTCTGCATTAAATCAAAATACTATTCACAGCATCATCAAGATCAAATTCTGCCATTTCATTATCTATGGCACTTATATTAGCTACACTGGAACTTTGTCCACTGAAAAACTGTTGCGATTGGTTATTGTTTAAAAAGTGATTTTGCTGACTACCAGTATACCTAAACGCTGACGATGGAGCATCATTGTTATTAAGACTTAGAATTGAATGTATTGCACTCTCCATTTGAGCCTTCACTTCTTGGTCTGATTCTGAATCTGAATCCTGCCTATATTGCTGGGAATTTGATCCAGCAGAATGAATGCTGTTACGCACCGATTGTCTGCGATCGGCAGCACCAGTTTCAGTAGGAATATACGAGTTCTCTTCACTATCTGTCAGGCACTCAGTGATAGGCTGATACATATCAAACTTATCAAGAGAATCTTCAGTCTCTTGGGTAATAGTTTCATCGCCAGTGTCGTCATCCGACAAAGGAGACTGGTCTGGAATGTAGCCGTCATTACTTGGATCAAAGCCAGTCAGCTCGTCCAAAGAATTACAAGACTTGTAGTTATTACTGAGGTGGAATGACTGATCTGTCAGTTCATAATTGCGCCTGTTTTGATTGTCGATATCAGCAGCTGACTGGCATGACACACTGTTATCAAAACTATAAACACTGTCAAGTTGGCAGTCATCCCCTTCATCAGCAGAAGAAATAAGAATAGCAGCCTGTTTTGTTTCCTCTTCAAAACTGCATGTGTTATCACCTGAATATTCATTGGTATCCTCATCACTGTTGTCAACACTGCTATGATGTTCATACAGCTCTTTGTTTAAGTAATTTGTTTTTTCCGGAGATTCCATGTCCCCGCCACCCTCACTTTCCCCACCCACTTCACTATAGCTCGTGTCAGACTGGTCCAAACTTATCCGTTTAAATGTACTGCTGAACTTCATTCCGTCCGTTTTTATCACCAGTTTTCGCACCTTAGATTCAGAATCATTGCAAGCTTTCATACGATCATCATTAACATCCACAGTGTCGTCATAGCTACTGTCATGGTTGACACTATTGTCGCTTGCGGTGTCATGCATGTGTTCAGTGTTTGGACTATCACAACTCTCACCCTCTGTTCTGCTGGTCTGTCTGTCCGCAGTCTTGCATAGGTACCGCATTGGCATTGGCTTGAAGGATGCTGAAAGGCAAGGGGCAGAGAATATAAAATCAACGAAACATGCAAACTGTGCATGTACCTTAAATATTTGAAATCAAATATACTCAATACATGTACACCAGAAGATTGTATAAATCGAGGGCTGAAATACCAGAAGGTAATAACTGGCGTTGAAATCAATAGCAGTTAGTACCTTTTGGTTTCCAACCCTCGATAGGAAGTCAAGAAAATCAATTTCTGTGAACTGTGAAATAAAACTGTGAACTTTACCCAAGCATAATAATAATTATTCCTACGATAACAATAATCTTTTCAAACCAAGATATACACATAGAAAATAACACAAGCCTACCTGGGTCTAGACTGACTTGTCTCCGTTCTTCTTCAATTAGTTTCCTCAGTTCTTGGTTCTGCATTCGTTGCAACATCACAAGCTCTGAAGATGGTTGTTCCCTCTGCAGAAAGAAATGAAACGCTTCACATTCCTTGCTGAGAAAACATTACAGATTGTTTCAACTTTTTCTCATCACCTGTGTATCAGATAAAAAAGCCTTCCGATATTCACATGTAACAGGATTTGTTCACCTTGTTTATTAAAAAATACATGAAACAATGAAAAAATCCTTGTAAAATGCATAAAGCAATATGAACAGGAGCTGTCAGAGGACAGTGTGCTCAACTATTCAAAGTATTTCAGTTGGTACATATTTTGGAAAGTGGAAGGGGCATAAATTTGTTGAAATACAAAACTGAGTTATGGCATTTATTTCATCAAATTATTCCAAGTTTCAAGTGAAAACCTTATGTACTAGTAGTTAATAACTAGTGTAGTTTTGATGTTGTAAGAGTTTTGAATATAAACTTTAACCAGAAAATCTATGTGAAAAAGGGGCATAACTCTGTCAAAATGCAAAACAGAGTAATAGGGAGGTTGCCCCTGATACTGGAGTTAATGACAAAGGTATATTCCAAGTTTCCAGTGAACAACTTGTGTGGGTCTGCAGTTACAAAACTTGAATATAAACTTTAACAAGAAAAAACTATGTAAAAAAAGAGGATAACTCTGTCACAGTTATGGGAAATGTTGCCCCTGATATTGGAGTTGATGGCAAAGGTGTATTCCAATGTTAAAGTCAATAACTTGTGTAGTTGTGAAGTTGCCAAACTTTTGAATATAAACTTTAACCAGAAAATCTATATGAAAAAGGGGCATAACTCTGTCAAAATACAAAACGAAGTTATAGGCAATGTTGCCCCTGACACTGGAGTTGATGACAAAGGTATATTCTAAGTTTCAAGTGAATAACTTGTGTAGTTTTGAAGTAACAAAACTTTTTAATACAAACTTTAACTAAAAAATCCATGTGAAAAAGGGGCATAACTCTGTCACAATACAAAACAGAGTTATGGGGAATGCTGCCCCTGGGGTTGATGATAATGGTATATTCCAAGTTTCAAGTGAATAAGGTTATGTAGTTTTAAAATTACAAGACTTTTGAATAAAAACTTGAATTAAATTCAGACGCCTACACCAACATCGTGTGTAGAAGGAAATCTCACCCATTCTTCGAATAGTCGAGCTAAAAATCATTAAAGGTGACAATGTTTATCAAAATAAAACATTAACTCAAGAAAACATCATGGGCAAAAGGTAGCACACTTACTATAGTTTCTTGAAAAAGAAGATGTCTGCATTTTTCGAGCATTCTGTCTTTCCTTTGCAGGAGGTCGTTCGAGATGTCACCAAAGTAACCATCAAATTTTTCAAATTCAGTCTCGCAAGGCCCATAACTCTGGAAAACATGAAATCTCAGGAGTCGTCGACAGGCGTCACCTTTAGACTTGAATGGTCTCTTGGTATCTGGAGCAACTGAATGATTCTGGTCCTGCCTTATCTGCTGGTTAAATCTAAATAGCAAAGACATACATGAATGGTTAGTGTGGCATTTAAAACAGCATTAACAGGTCTTGAATAAAATCATAATACAGCAAGTATGTTCCCCCAACAAAAATGTCAGTTTTCCTTCCACCAAAAAATTATATTTATTTCTCTAATGTTTTCTATTTCTTTTCAATACTGTATATTCCTAATCCATTATATAAACTATTTACATCAGCCTACAATGAATTATAAATTTTTTATTCAGTTAATCAACATGCATGTCACTTTCAAAACTCTAATTCGGGGCCCAACGATGTAATATTGTAAAACACTTCATAAACTTACAATGTTTCCTTTGGGATGTCCATAAATGCCCTCTTGGTCCCTCGCTGTAGGTTTAATGGTTCAATCTTTACCTGTTGACTGTTCACGACTGTGACTGGCACAGGGATCTTTCTCACCTCTGCAAGTGGCTGCATCGCTAGTTCTGTTTTAGCTGTACAGCTTGACTCAGTCTGACAAGATGAATAAAGAACACTGAATTAATGGCAATTTTATTGGTCTTTAATACACACAAGAACCTGGGTTGCAACTAAAACTTACATGTTGAGAATTTAAACCACAATACAACATATAAGTGATGGACTTCGAATTTTGTTTTATAAATAGCAAACAAATAAATGTAAACTGACAACAGTAAAACCAACGAAGATCTAATGAAGAATTCAGGTGAATTTGAAAGCATCTGAATGTGGTCCATTACCTCTGTTTTCACTGAAACGTCAGCGTCAGTAGACTCGGCACCCTGGTTTGGACCAGCGCCCGTGAGTTTCTTCTGAGCTTCGACCTGTGCGCGCACCTGGGCATTGATCAGCTGCTGTCGCTGTATACGTTGCAGTACGTGTTGCTGAGACTGCAGATACTGCTGCTGCTGCTCAGGAGTCATACGGTCCAGGTACGACTGGACTTTCTCCTTCTGTGCTGGTGTAAGGCTCAGGGTTAGCACCTTATCTGCTATCTGAAGGTGGTGAACCATGGTTACCATAAATTAACTTAAGCGAGTTTTAGTAGGGAAGACAATTGGCAATGGTGAAACTCAAAGAAAGATGCTATGAGGCACGTCGTGAGAATACCGGTCTTAATGCATGTGCGTAAAGTGTCGTCCCGGATTAGCCTGTGCAGTCCACACAGGCTAATCCGGGATGGCACTTTCCGCCTACAGTGGATTTATGTTTAGAAGAGACCTCCTTGAAACAGAAAATACTATAAAAGCGGAAAGTGCCATCCCGGATTAATCCGGGACAACACTTTACGCACATGCATTATGACTGGTTTTCTCACGACACCCCTCCTATATATTGAATACATGAATTTAATAATGAGTCTCTGGAATGACGATCATTCCTAAAAGTTTTAATACGGCCAAGTAGTGTTACAGACTTTTGAAACAGAGGTTGTAGGTTCAAACCTTTCTTCTTTATAATATGAGACAATGCAAAAAGTATGTTTAAAGACATTTTTAAAAATTTACAAGAGCTGTCTGAGGACAGCGCGCTTGAATATTCGAAGTATTTCAGTTGGTACATATTTTGGATAGTGGAAGGGGCATAAATTTGTTAAAATACGAAACTTTTAAGTGAAGCCTTGTATAGTTTATACATTTTTGGAACAAAAACTTAAACAACAATGTCTATGTAAAAAGTGGGCTAACTCTGTCAAAATACAAAACATAGTTATGGGTAATGTTTCCCTTGATACTAGAGTTGATGACAAAAGTTATTTCCAAGTTTCAAGTGAATAACTTATCTAGTTTTGAAGTTACAACACTTTTGAATATAAACTTTAACCAGAAAATCTATGTGAACAAGGGGCATAACTCTGTCAAAATACAAAACAGAGTTATGGGTAATGTTGACCCTGATACTAGAGTTGATGACAAAGGTTAGTTCCAAGTTTCAAGTGAATAACTTTTGTAGTATTGAAGTTACACAACTTTTGAATATAAACTTTTACCAGAAAATCTATGTGAAAAAGGGGCATAACTCTGTCAAAATACAAAACAGTGTTATAGGGAATGTTGCCCTTGATACTGGAGTTGATGAAAAGGTTAGTTCCAAGTTTCAAGTGAATAACTTATCTAGTTTTGAAGTTACAAAACTTTTGAATATAAACTTTAACCAGAAAATCTATGTGAAAAAGGGGCATAACTCTGTCATAATACAAAACACAGTTATGGGTAATGTTGCCCCTGATACTAGAGTTGATGACAAAGGTTAGTTCCAAGTTTCAAGTGAATAACTTTTGTAGTTTTGAAGTAACCAAACTTTTGAATCTAAACTTTAAACAGAAAATCTAAGTGAAAAGTGGGCATAACTCTGTCAAAATACAAACTAGAGTTATGTGTAATGTTGCCACTGATACTAGAGTTGATGACAAAGGTTAGTTCCAAGTTTCAAGTGAATAACTTTTGTAGTTTTGAAGTAACACATTTTTTAATATAAACTTTAACCAGAAAATCTATGTGAAATCGGGGCATAACTCTGTCAAAATAAAAACTAGAGGTATGGGGAATTTTCACCCTGATACTGGAGTTTTTGACAAAGGTATATTCCAAGTTTCAAGTGAATAGCTTTTGTAGCATTGAAGTTACAAAACTTTTGAATATAAACTTGAACCAGAAAATCTATGTGAAAAAGGGGCATAACTCTGTCAAAATACAAAACAGTGTTATAGGGAATGTTGCCCTTGATACTGGAGTTGATGATAAAGGTTAGTTCCAAGTTTCAAGTGAATAACTTATGTAGTCTTGAAGTTACACAACTTTTGAATATAAACTTTAAACAGAAAATCTAAGTGAAAATGGGGCATAACTCTTTCAAAATACAAAATAGAGTTATGTGTAATGTTGCCCCTAATACTAGAGTTGATGACACAGGTTAGTTCCAAGTTTCAAGAGTTGATGACAAAGGTTAGGTCAAAGTTTCAAGTGAATAACTTATGTAGTTTTGAAGTTACAAAACTTTTGAATATAAACTTTAACCAGAAAATCTATGTGAAAAAGGAGCATAACTCTGTCAAAATAAAAACTAGAGGTATGGGGAATGTTTACCCTGATGCTGGAGTTGATGACAAATGTATATTCCAAGTTTCAAGTGAATAGCTTTTGTAGTATTGAAGTTACAAAACTTTTGAATATAAACTTGAACCAGAAAATCTATGTGAAAAAGGAGCATAACTCTGTCAAAATAAAAACTAGAGGTATGGGGAATGTTTACCCTGATGCTGGAGTTGATGACAAATGTATATTCCAAGTTTCAAGTGAATAGCTTTTGTAGTATTGAAGTTACAAAACTTTTGAATATAAACTTGAACCAGAAAATCTATGTGAAAAAGGGGCACAACTCTGTCAAAATACAAAACAGTGGTATACGGAATGTTGCCCTTGATACTGGAGTTGATGACAAAGGTTAGTTCTAAGTTTCAAGTGAATAACTTATGTAGTCTTGAAGTTACAAAACTTTTGAATATAAACTTTAACCAGAAAATCTAAGAGAAAAAGGGGCATAACTCTGTCAAAATACAAAACAGAGTTATGGGAAATGTTGCCCCTGACACAGGAGTTGATCACAAAGGTATATGCCAAGTTTGAAGTGAATAACTTACGTAGTTTTGAAGTTACAAGACTTTTGAATAAAAACTTCTTTCATTTTTACAAGAAATCCAATGTGATTAGCTCAGAATAAATACTTGTTCAAAATAACAAAGTACTAATTCTTCTTTAATACAACACTGGGTAAACAAATGACAATGACCTTAATTTGAGTCGGTACAGCAACTTGTGCTCCACTTGCCACCGAAGTCGCCGGAGGGATCACAGCAGCCTGGCTCTGGGTCGCTATGGTAACACTGACCACCGGAGTGGACGGCAGGTGACTGACTGGCAAGGATGAATGACTGACAGGACTAGGAGCTGGTGAAAAATGTGGCGACGCAGTCACACTCGTCAAACTAGTGGCTGCAGATGGATTCATAGTTGACACTTTCGGACCTGTTGTATCAACAAATATGGATAAAGTAAAAACAAACATTGAATTTATAAATTAAGGAAGCAAGAGTTTAACACTTTAATTTCTTTGTCCTAAAGAGAGGTTGAATAGTTGAAGAGCTAAAACACAGTTTCTTAACTGACAGCTGATTAATTCAACCGAGACTGTGCAGTTTTTGCAGAGAAATATCCCAGCTTTGTATATTAATACTTAGCAATGGCAACAAATACTAAAAACGCTATTTGAATATTCAACTTCAGTATTAGAATATTATTTGAATATTCGGTTATTTTATGAATGAGTTAACAACAGTTTAACAGCCATCATTGTCATCATAATGGTCATTATCAACACTACCACCAACATCATCTTCATTATTAATAATACAGTAAACATCGGTTGTAGCGATATCACATGTAACAAAGTTTCGGGTATAACAATGTATTCACGGCCCATTCGATAACATTCCCCTTTTGTTACGATATTTGGAGTCTGTACGAAGTGTGAAAAACATTGATCCTGGTAACCAGTTATGCGGGACCACTTGATTAAATAACTGTTATGGCAATCAATTCAAATTGGCGTTGGGTGTGACTGTCCCTATAATTGGTTCGTTAATATTTGATATGTGACGTAACGGGTACTCACCATGATTATTCGAACGTTGTATATGTGTTAAAAGCTGTGACAATTACAAAGGATTTTTTATACTTATCCTGAATGTCTATTTAATTGTCATCAATTGATTGCATTTCTTGCTGTTTTCCCTTAGACATAGTCCTACATTACATTTATGTACCGGGTATGTAAAATGAATGGTCTTGCATCTCTCTTTTTTACTTGTATGTTCATGCTCTTGGTGGCCTAATTACGGATGTAACGATATTCGGATATAACGATATAAATCTGGTGGTCCACTCAATATCGTTACAAGCGTAGTTTACTGTATTATTAATACAACAGATTTCTTTGACAGTACCAATATAACAAGACTGTAGAATAACATATTAACAAATAAAAATAACATTCCCTTACCATTACTTGAAGCTGTCAGAGCTTGATGCAAGGAAGCACCAGTACTCATTTGATTTGGCATAGAGTTCATTCTGTTCGATGTATGTGACTGTGAGTCGAAGACTATTGGCTGACTCTGTGAAACAGCACTGTTCTCTTGCTGCTGATTAGAGCCTGTTGTACTGCTGGAAACAACTCGTCCTTTTAGCAGAATCTTCTTTCGAAACATACAAAGTTGCTGCAGCTGTTCTTGTTTCTGTTCTGGAGTCAAATCTGCAGCAGCCTGCACATTTTTTATTTGCTGTTGTACACGCTGGAAAGTCTGCTGTAACTCCGCGGGCAACTGAATGGTTTGCACAGAAGTGACCCCTGAGGGCTGGTGTCTCTCAATTGATATCGTTGCTGTGTCAGCGCTGACAAAATCTCTAGAGCTATGTACATTTGTCATGGATGAATTTGGAGTTAAGGCACTTGATATGGAAGATGATGTACTAAGTACATTTTGAGCACTGTTGGACACTAAATACAAGGACATGGGGGTTGTAGCACTTGAGACAGTAGTAGTAACTAGAGTATTCTGTACAGCGTTTTGAAGAAGTCGAGATATATTAGAAGATGCACCAACAGAGCAACTGGCCATGAATGGCTTAACATCAGCTTCTTTTTTTATTAAGCTGTCTATAATACTTGCTTCGGACTTCACTGAAACAGATGGCACGAACGTCTGTGTGACAACTCTATTCGACTGCGACACTACATTAGGTTCTTGTTTAATGCTCGTTACCCCCATGTTTGGCAATGAGTGAACAGCGGAGAAAGTCTGCAGAGTTTTGGAAACGGCCGTATTAGTTGCTGCCTGTGACTTCCTGAAGCTGTCTTGTATCTGCTGCAAAATCATCTGCATTTGAAGATCCCCAGTGTCGTTTCCAGTGGACACGGCTGGCGTGTTGCCAAGAAACACCCTCTGCTGACTTCCACTCTGCTGCAGCTGTATATTCTGCTGACCTTGACTGAAGGTCAATGGACTTGCTGATGCCGGAGGTTGAGACATCTGATGCTGCTGCTGCTTTTGGACTTGCTGTTGTTGTTGATTCTGGAAAACAAATAGTTATTTTACATCACCTATTCTTTAATTCATATGTGTTTATTTCCAATATCTCAAACTCAGTCTCAGCAGGAGTCTATCAGACCTTGTACGAGGTCCTCAGTCTTCAATACATACACTGATTTATGTAGTTTCTAACAGTAAACAATTATCATTTTATTAATTTAATGACGACGATATAAATGTTATAGCTCACTTTGGTTAACTTTTATCGCAGTGCATTCCATTTAGACTTTAATTGTTATTCATAATTAACTTTTAACACGTTGATCATAATTGTTCATAACATCCTTTCAAGATTCTGTTTGATAAACAAACATGACCCCGGTTGGTGCTGGGTAGCCCATTTCTTGGTCCAAATTAGGTCGAGGTCAAGGTTAAAGTGAGGTTGGGTGATATGGGTGGATTGGGAACTGTCGTAAGTAACAACTGTTTAAATATCAAAGTGTTGTAGTAAGCGGTGTTGGAGCTAGACGAAACGGTAAAATCTAGTTAATCAAGAAATGGTACTTTTGAATCATTATAAGTCCAAATTAGGTCAAGGTCAAAGTAAGGTTGGGTGATATGGGTGGATAGGGAATGGTGATAAGCAACAACTGTGTAAGTATCAAAGTGTTGTCGGAAGCGGTGTTAGTGCTAGATAGAATGGTAAAATCTACTTAACCTTGTCAGGGACGGAAGGACGGACAGGATGATCACTATATGCCTCCTGCATCAAGATGCCAGGAGCATAAAAATACAAGCCTGATTGGGCTAGTGTCTACAAATTCCCACTACGCCCAAACCAAAAGTAGTAGCACGGGGCTTCGAGCTTGTGGGTCAGGGCACAGACTGAGTCCTAAAATAATTACAGGTACACTGGCACATATGGCCTGTGAAATTTCGCTTAGCTTTCTACTTACAAACTAAACATTTTTAAGTGGCCAGTAAAATAGATTTCAGTCCAGTAATTATTTATAGCTTATCTTGTGGCGAGTAATGGATTTGTGACTTTTGTGGAGATTGCAAACTCACTACAAAGTGAAGTGAAGACAGATTTTATTTCCTGTCAGAGCTCAACCAACCTGCAGGTTTGCCAGGTGCGTGGATAGCTGTGAGAGGGGGATGTTCTGACCACCTATGTTCACCATCGTTACAGCATTCTGTCCTGAGCTAGACGGGTTCATCAGCTGCACAGACTGATTAACGCTATTGGCTGTGATGGTCTGAAAACAAATATGCAATACAAATATTAATGTATGCATAGTGAGAATCATTATAAACAAATATTAATGTATGCATATGTCCAGTATAGTCCGTTTAAATGGAAGTGAGAATCATTATAAACATGGAAGAATCTATACAGGTAAACCATAAGATTTAAATATAGATTATTGCAGCATATTTATAAATAGAAAATCACGATTATCCCTATTTTCAGTATTAAATGGATTATCCCATCATTATTGACTAAGTTTAAATAGACTACATGTATATGTATAAACAATGGTAAACAAAACCATATTATCATACATGTGTTCATGTTTTGTACCAAATTTTGGTCAACACATACTACTAAATGATACAATTTATCTCAAAAATCCAAATATACTTCAATGCAACAATGACATGATAATGATATTCATTCTACCTGTATCTGCTGAGAGGGCTGAAGCTGCAGAATGTTGGACTGGGCGGGGGCTGCTCGCACCACAATGTTCTGTGGCTGACTGACCGTCACCCCACCACGTTGCAACAGCAGCTGCTGGCCCTGGTGATTCAACACTATCTGTTGAAGACCTGAAACCAGCAAAAACAAAGCTTTTATATAATTATATACCATGAATTTAAATATGGATCTTGACATCTAAATTCTAATATACTGGTAATTGTCTGAACATGTTAAAATGAAACAATACTGAACACTGGTCTGTACTAACTCAAGATACAAATGTACACAAATATTCTACAACCATGGTTCCATTAATGTTAAGTGTTTTACGACTATTTAATGAAGACCTACCGACAAATCCTTCACACTATATTTATAGAAATATTAAACAAGAACATTTCACAGCCTTGTGAACTGACCTTGATGTCCCCTGTTATCCACTGCCAGCCCAGAGGACTGTTGCTGTGACAACAGCATGCCGGCAATCGTGTTCTGCGCGGGCTGCTGAATCTGGGCGGGGACAAGGGGCGTGGCCAGGGACAGACCCTGGATGTTGATTGGCTGAGCGATGTTCTGACTAGGGATCAAGATGTTCTTCCCTTCAGCAGTACGGATCAAAGTTCCTGCAATTTATTGAGATACTTGTGTATACAATTACTATGTGTACTGACATTTGTAACATTACATTGTGATATTTCATATACTAGTACTCTTCAATTATAAAACAAACACTTGACATCTATAATCATTTGGCAATTAGAAATTTGATTTGATTTACTAGGAGGATCATTCTGGATACCAAATGTACATATATTACGATGATAAAGTATCTGTCACATACCATCATAAAGACTAAAACCGTAAGTTTTAATGGAATCATAAAAATATATATTATGATATGAAAACATTTAATTCGAATAAGCTCCAAAATCAAGTTGAAAATCACAGGATATACATTCAGCTGCAAGTATTTAAACAACACACCTTGTATATTAAAGGGTGGCTGAGTAGCAGCCTGAAAATTGGCCAGCTGAAAATTACTCCTTTGTTGTGTCTGAAGCATTTGTTGAGGACCCAAATTGACATTCATAATATTAGGATTCTGTATCACGGTATTCTGTGCGTTCACCATGGTACTCTGTTGGTTACCAAGCACCGTTTGGCCTTGCATAAGTCCACCCTGCGTGCCAGCAAAGGGCAACTGCAGAATTGTCCCGTTTGGCAGCTGTATTTGTTGTGGGCCCTGTGGCTGCTGCTGCATGTTTGCTGGCAGCTGAATAACGCTCATATTTGGCGCAGGACTAGTGCTTTTCAGCTGGGATAAAGTTTGGGACACAGACTGAGTATTGGTAAATGAGAGAGCCACTCCTGAGTTTGGAGTAACTGATCTGCCCAGGAGAGTTACAGGCTGTTGGCTACTGAATCCACTCAACTGCTGCTGCTGTTGTTGCTGTTGCTGCAGTTGCAAGTGCATCTGCCTGGACATCTGGATTTGCTGGCCTGAGGCAGTCTTCAACAGCACATGCTGACCCCCTTGATTTTGATTAAGCATCTGTGTAATCGACCTGTGCACAAGTGTAAAACATAATAAATATATTTGTATCAAAGTAGTTTAAAACGCAGGTGTTCTAAGCAGGCAAGCCATATATACAATTGCTCTGATAGTCAAATATTCATTTGCGAAAAGAAAGATTATGCACATTTTTACACCTGGCATTTTAATATGTAGGGTATACTGTTCATCTGCATTCTCGCGGTACTTAACCTTTAAGTAAATATTTGAAGCAAAAAACAACTAACAAAATATTTTCTTTCAATAATATGCTATCAATTGAACCTTTTCACGAAAATAACAACTGGAAATTGTGTTTAAAAGTAAAGTATTCGTCCTTAAATTATTCTGTTTTTCAATGCACAATGCAGCCATCTTGGAAAATTACGTCATCTGTAATCTCGTGGTAAAACTTTTGTTTTGAAATCAGTTTGCTGTTAGTGTATTGTGGATTGTAACCTTTAACAAATATAATAAAACAATAATTTGACTCTTCATTTATATTTACTCAAGCAGACGAAAGTGTAGACATTAGTTATTTATATTTATGGTTTCAAATCATATTACTTCTTTAAATTTGAATGAATTAATTTATAACTTATTTTCTTAAAGAAAACCAAAAATATGTTAGATGTTGACAATTAAGCATGAAAATCCGAAGATAAACAATTACCGCGAAAATAGAGATACCGCGAGAATACCGATGCAATACTATTTTGTATACAATTTTAACTCTGAAAACTTGCCAGTCTGAATGTTATCAGTACTTGGATTGCAAGTGAACAGATGAAAGGAGTAAAAAATATAATCACAGAATCAGATGTTCATTGTTGTAGGTTTTTCCAGAGAAACTGTGCAACTGAAAGAAATTTTACTTAAGATACAAATTCTAAAAATTTCAACGACACTGTTGACTACGCCAGCCAATACCAAAAATAAGAGTGTAGTTCACGCTGAACGACACCCTAGGTCCTTCTGAATCTGCGCTTTCCAGAACCGAGCTAAAAAAAAACGACAAAATTTAATGTGTTTACCCATCTGCCTGTGCAGAAGACACAAATGTCTGTCGATGGACAGTGCTGATTCCTGCATTTGCCTGAATGGGGAGATGCTCGGAGGACAGACTCTGTACGTGAACGGGATTGGCGAGCGTGACTGCATAGTTCTGGGAGGTGAGGTGATAGGTTGGGTTTACATTGGTTGCTAGGTTACCCGCATCCAGGGCAACGTTTGAGGAGTCATGATCGTCACCGAGAAATTCATCAGCCCAGTTGAAAAGAGACTGAAACAAATTAAAAGCAAGTTAAAATATGTACTGGATACTAGTGCACTATATGTGAATGCATAGTTTCCAAATCATCAACTACAAATCATCATGGTAACAAACATTTCGACAAGCATGCTTTTTAAAAGTATCATTTTGCACATGAAGGATGTATAATTTACCACCTACTTCCTACTAAATTTCTAAGGACACTGTCACACACTGTCAAAATGTCTTCCTTTATCAAGTTTCATCATATTTATATTAAAGAACACTATTTCAAATGACTGTCTAAAAAATTTCTGTATCATTTTAGTTAGGTTATCATACTAAAAGAAATGTTGGTTTAAGTCGTATTGGTATACAAACAATAATTTCAACCAAACAACAATGTTCCTACCCCATTTCCTTCACTGTGGTTCCCAAACAAATCAGTTGGACTGAAATTTACATAAAATACAATAAAAGGTTATTCAATTTTTGTTCTGTGTCACACACTTGCACAACTATTATGATTTATTCTGGTATATGCCTCAAAATGACATTCATCAATACATATTGAATATAATGAACATTAAACTTGGATTTGGTCAGTAACTAGTATTGTTTTGTAAATAAACATGTCACAGATCACCCACTTTCTGTTTACATTGTATAAAATATAAGCAACTTAACATTTGGGGTCTCATGCATATTGCATAATTTCCTTCCTGATGTTGATTACCTGTTAGTGTAAGCTGTATACACATAAATAATGACAAAATATAGTAGGATCATACAATGTACAATATGGCACCATTTTAGGTAAGTTAAGGCACTGGTTACAACAAGAGGCGGCCAATTGGTGTTGTCATGTAAGGTAATATGGTTCTTATATGCTGACCATAAGAGAACATATTTTATACAAATTGTATACACTGTAATAGTCATCTTACTCTAAATCATCAAGAAGAGTGTCACCATTATCCATGTCCAAAAAAGCAGATTATGTGAGTTATCATTGCACAATGGACTTGTTTCAACTGATGGCATACCTGAAATAACAAAAATGTTATATTTGGGAATAACTAACACATCTAAGCAGGTATTACCACATAGTTATCCTATTTCAGTGCTGTCATATGGAGCGCTGCATTATTAATATCTATTTAAGGCATATTATCAATATTTTTCATTCTAATTTGATCAATTACAATGGTTTATTGTATAATTTTTATGGTGACAGAATGGCAAATATGTTTGTTTGTAAACCTTCCTCATTAAAATATGAACACATTATAATAACATCAAGAATTTCCAGGGTTGTCATTATTATCATTATTAACCGATTGCCGATCAAATTCATCGTTTAAAATCATGAGAAAATCTGTTGTTTTTTTGCAGGAACTTTAAAATTGTGATCGGTAATATCCCAAGGGGGTCCCCTAGACAAATCGTTTATATTTTGATAAAAATCGCTTGTTTCTTTTGATAATGACAACACTGAATTTCACACACTTAAATCAGAGTTTTTGAAGAAAACCAAAGTTACAAGTTATGAAATCATGGAAATTTGTGAAGAATAAACAACATTTTTAAATAATTAATCATTGCTTGACATCACAAATCTATGCAATTGTATTGTGGATTGTTGTGGTGGAACTGATTCAAGGGATACTAATTTAGGTATCGTTATATCAAATTAATGTTGAAAGAAAAGTGGTTTGCTAGAGACCAGAATGGTGATAATTTACATGACATGTATGCATATGTAGTAAACAATTTGTTGAATGATCAACAATTTTTCAAAGAAGATATCTTCTATTAGCACTTACACAGTCATATATTTTACTATTTGTGAAAATAATATACATATTATAAATAAAGTTGCAAGTCATGTAACTTAAAAAATACTGTATCATCAACATGAACATTATAAGATTAAACTGCATTTGTTATGAAAATTTTAAAACAATACTCCACCTCTAAATAATTTCAATAAATTAATAATTTATTCTTCAGGCCGACTAAATGAGACAGAATTCAAAATAACTTGGTGAAGGGCAAAGTGTCAGTTACTATGTCACAGTATGTGTTATGATCATCAGTGTGTTTTTGTGTTATGATCATCAGTATGACTGGAACTAAGACACCAATTGTGTGTATTAATTTTTCAGTGGATCAATGACACTCTTAGTCAGCATTTTTGTTCCAATTAAAACCTAACACACATTTAGAATAACATGTTTCTGAAATATTAATGAACATTAAAAGGCAATACAAATTCTGTTCATTTTAACATGACCAGGGACCTATAAAAACAAATGTCCCTGACATGACCCAGTATTTTATCAAATTAGTGTGTTAGTGTGATACAACAAATGTCTTTGTGGCATTGTGACATATACAACGGCCTAATTAATTTGATTTTAATTGTTCTAGTTTTTTCGATGAAGATTGTTCCGTATTGTTAAACTTCAACAACAATCATGTTTCGACCTATTTAATGGTTTTTTTAATTTGTCCATTGTACAAATGTTCTAGATGGGAACGTCATCATTATGTTGAACTTTAGAGAAAAATACTTCAAGCGAAGGTCATAGGCTTGTTTAATCATGATGGGCGTATTCTAATTAGATGCATTCAATCCCCGGGAAAATACTTTGCAATCTCTGTAAACAGATTTCGTGATAAAGCAAAGGCGCCTAATGGAGTGCAATAGACCATTTAAATCGTCCGAAAATGATGCTTAAAATGATACGTATCAACTCTGCAACTTCCCAGTATAAACATTGGTAAATTACATGAAATTATGCGCATTTACTGTTCATATAAGCTAGACCCCTGCCTTCCCCCAGCGAATTTTATCAGCGAAATAATATTCACAAAACACTCACCGTCATGTACTGTGCCAAGCATAAACGGGGTTTACATATACCTTTACACGGCGCAAAATGAACTTTGTACACATGACGTCATAGAAAAATTTACATACTTTGCTCATGATCTGGCCATGTTAAGAGAATTTCTTTGCTAAGTAATGTAAGACTGGATTACTTTATGTCTATTGAGATAAAATTTATAGGATTTAATCATTAATTCGTTGACAATACTAGGAAATTGCACTTGAAGGTCAAGGTTGGAAATAGCGTCATGCGCAAATCATCTGACAACTGTCTATGGATTATGATTGTTCTATTTTTAGCCATTACGGATTTTACCAGTTTTGCGACCTTGACCTGTCATACACCGGATGTGTGCCTTTGTAGACTATAGCAAGTAGGTTAGAGTATACATGCATGTTGTTGTTTTACGAGCAAACATCATGGCATACAACCAACGGCAATAAAAAAGAAACATGAATGAAATATTAATAACAGATAATTCAATAATAGTTGCTTCTAAATTTTGCTAGTTTAATTGGCGCACGAGTAATTTGTTATGGATAAATTAATTTATAATTGATATGTTTTCGGATAATGCTATATTCGAACAAATGAGTTCATATGTATGTCTGTCCAGGCATTTTGACATGCGTATTGTCATTAAATAGCATGCGGATACATTATTCTAACTAATGGAAATGAAAATATAATAATAATGATGTATCTTTACTGTATGTTTGAAATTATTTTATTAAAGCTATAGATCTAGTTCAATGTAGCATAAATAAATAATAATGCAAAACTCAACGACTAAACTCCGTGTGCAGTTCTTTGGCTTTGGCTCGTTCTGAAATATTTGTCAGTTTCCATACTTTTATTGTATAAATCTTTTGGACACATTACTGTGTGCAAAAGGTTACGGATAACATTGATCAGTATTAATTGGTGGTAAAAAAACAACAACAGAATACAATCACTCTTTATAGTTGTGTATACAAAAAATCAACAGCAATGCAATTATCATTGTAAATACTTAGTTATAAGTATTCAAGGAAAATAAACATTACAGGTCTTTGCAGAGCTTATTTAGCACCAGGTAACCATTAAATTGGTACCGTTCTCATATCAATCATTCCTTTATCATCATTCATGACTATTTTATAACTACGAAAGAAATATGTTTCAAACCCAAATGAACACAGCTGTGAGCGATACTAGGATTTACAGTAAGATCCTGCAGTATGAACAAATATTTATTTAACAAGCTTACAACACTCAAGTTCAGAGATGAATAAATTATAAACTCTTGCCTCTGATTCACTTAAGCACATAACTATGGCAAACAGTGGGATGAAATGTCCATTCAATCAGATGTGTGCTATACATGTCAGTGTTGCTACTAGGACAAGTGCAGTATGTGGCTCTGCAAGTGGCATTTTGATTGATCCAACCCAAGGATACGTCATAACGCATGCTTCCTTGTTATACACACTTCAAGACTATTTGCATGAAAGTCTACTGGAGGATATCAGTCGACATGGTTCATCATTGTTTGGACTGCCATTATTTAAATGTAAGGTCAAAGTTGAAGTCCTGCTTCCAAATGAAGTTGAAACTGGGTCAGAAGTACAACCAGGTGGGAGGACAATACACACTGTGTTAAGTGGAAGTGTCAGTCAACATGCAAGTGCAGTAGATAAACATATTGGCAAGGTAAAGAGAGTGTTTGAAAGCAGAAAACTTAGAGATGTGATACAAACAATGCTTCCACAGGAACATTGGCAATTCGAAGATGACATTACTGGACAAAGGACTGTAAATGGTCCACCAACAATTTCTAGTTCAATGAGCAAAAAACCGGATGTTTCATTCTGCCATAATTTGCTTCCTTGCTTTGTTTTGATACAAATAGACCAGTGCGAGCAGACACAAAATGCATTGTTATTTAGAAATGCACTGGACAATTTTGCAGGTGATTTGGTTGAAATTTGTGCAACCCCATTTGGTGCAATGCATCCAGACGTATTTCTTAACTCAAGAAGCAGTGGTATAATAAGCAAAGTGGCAGGTCACAACAAAGTGTTACTGTTCACAGATGCCCGTTGTCTCCCTGGCTGTGAGGGGGGTGCACTCTTCTTTGTTCAAAATGGAAAAAGGTATGATCAATGGGAAAAGGTATGCCATGATTTTGTTGTTAAAAACAATGTATGTAGAAGAATAATGGCATTATTTCATTTTTTTTTAGTGTAACCATATACAAACAAAAGCATCTTATTTGAATATTATTGAAGATTTATGTTTTCTGTATTATTTTATAAAAATTAATTTGGATTGCATAGATAAAATAACTATAACTTATTCAAAAAATAAAAGATATAATATTGGTAAGAAGTAAATGTAATAGTAAATCAAAATGTATGACAATATTTTCTTTGTTTTAACATCAAACAAAGCCAGGTTAGTATCAAAAGGTAAGCATTGTATATTTATATATTTTCAAACAGCTCAACAGCATAGTGAGCTAAATTCTGTTTTACAGATACCTGACAGGTATGATGATTGCCTCCCTTTGCTGGAAGAATTCAGAGTGGATTGGACTGTCCCTTGCCTGCTCCATTACAGAGTTGATTGGTGCTATGAAGAGACACATCACAGTCCACCAGCCATCGTGGCTTGTCGGTGACCGCATGATTTCAAGCTTAGGTAATATTGCAGAATGTATTTGAGGCCCGTCGTGAGAAAACCGGACGTAATGCATATGCATAAAGTGTCATCCCGGATTAGCCTGTGCAGTCCGCACAGGCTAATCCAGGACGGCACTTTCCGCCTACAGTGGATTTATGTCAGAAAATACCATAAAAGCGGAAAGTGCCATCCCGGATTAGCCTGGCTAATCAGGGATGACACTTTACGCACATGCATTAAGACCGGTTTTCTCACGACGCACCACATTTTGTTGTTGCTGTAGGATATTCTCTCATGGCCATAATTTAGTTTAAATCTGATCATTGTAACAACATTTAAAGCCCAAAAGCATGTTCAGTCACTTTTTGAGTCCAAACTACTGGGATCAAACTCAAAATCTCTTCATTGCATGATGGACATCATATCCATTATACGACCACAACCTTAAGCCAAGTGAAGGCGTTCGGCTCCTTTCTCCATTAGAGTAGCTATGAGGTTGTTCACTGATTATTGTACAGTCTTGTAACTAATGAGTTAGTAGACTAATGAACATTCTTAGTCAGAAGGTCCTAATAAACTAAAATACGCATAGACTGATTTTTCCATGGCAGCTCTGCATTTGTTATTGAATGTCTAGATTTGTATGGTTAAATGGCATTATTATAATGCAAAAAGATTAACAGAAACCAGTATGTTCAGAATATTTATTTATTTCTGGTTAAATGATGAATATAAAGAAAATTAATGAAGAAATATGTTTTTAACGATTGTGTGAATATGACAACCATTCTAGGGTGTTATAGCAACATTTAATATTGCCCATACATTGGTATTGCTTCAGGTGGCAGTCTGTGTTCCCGGATGATATCCCATGTGTGCTGTGTCAGTGTAGGGGCCGGCTGGGGGTCAGGAGTTCACCTTGACCCTGACCCAGAGGTCATCCTCACCTGCAGTCATGTACTGAGAGGCGTGGAGCACGTCAAACATGGTGGGCACTCGTGATTCCTAGCCTTGCACTAAGAAATAAACATCAGTGGCCAAATGCTTCCTGTCATTTGAATCATTTTCACAAAAAATTTAAAAATATATACTAGTAGCTCATATCATTTCAAATCATTTCATAAAATTTAAATAGCCCTTGGCTATTTTGGGTACTGGTAACGCTAGAATAGGAATCCTGATTTCTTTTTGGCCTTTAAACAATGAATTTACCAAATAATTGAATAACAGGTTAACAATATGTAAATGCTTACATTGTTTGAGTACTATAGAAAATGTGTAGTTGAGAATTAGATATTCTCATATTTCCTAGGCTTATGAGAAAGTATATATTATTTTAGGTGTTGTTTGTCTTTCTTGTCTTCTAATACAATATTAACTAAGGTAAGTACTTGTTGTACATCATAAATATATAAATTTACACACACAAAAAGCACCGATACAGTTGGTGTTGCAGTACGTGTCATGAAGAGTACTTATCAGCAGAGCTACGACTGTGACGTCATCTACAGAAGCCCTTTGGGGACGCAGTTTGATATCGCTGTGTTACGGAGTCATGCATTCAGCGGTCAGAAATCCACCAGTCCCTTCAATATTGCTTGTGTCAAGGAAGGTAAGAAAAACATGATATAGTACCCGACCTTCACCTTAATTTCATTTTATTTTGGGTACATGTTTTTGTGTGTGTTTAGTCATGTTTCTGTTGTTGCTTTAAATCACAGTTCTCATTATGATGAAAAGAAATACTTATATATGTTTACCTATTGTTCTTTTTTAATTGTGAACATTTTATCCTTCTGATGAAAAGTTATGTGTCCGGCTTGCAAAACACGAAGGTGGACAATCAAATCCATTATATGATCATTCTGATGACTTCCAAAATCTACTTGTCATAGTCGGATTTAAAGGGGGCGGCAGAGGCGTGTGCACCACCCACCCCCCCAACCCCACAATAACCCAGGCATTCTCCTCAGCAAAGAATTATGTACAATTATCAGCTTTCTTATCATGTTATTGTTCACATAAGCCAAACCTCTGTTATTATTTTGCTAATTGTATCATTTTGTTCATTTATACACATATAGATTGGTATGTTTAGAATGTTAGGCCCCCTCTAACTCCGAATCTTGTACCCGCGCCTGCATGTAACCATGTAACCTGTCCTTGTTGCTTTACAGGAGAAGTTGTATACGTGGTTGGGTATGCACTATATCGACATGATGTTGACCCTTTTCCCATGGTTACCAGAGGTGTAGTTGCTAAGGTCAACAGGATCAGTAATGTGCCAGTTATGATTCAGGTAATTGGAATGTGTTACATGTATTTCTGATAATAAGACATATTGGTTACAATGTAGCTACAATAAACCAATGTTGAAACATAGTGTGGGCATCATCATTGTTTATGTTTGAAATTTTTTGTAGAAACTGTTGCATTCTAAAAGACTAATACCTATATGTATATTTGATATTATTGTGTAGCTTTACTTCAATAATGCATGATATTGCTACATAAAGTAACACTGTTTTACACTTGCATGATTCCACACTACTTGAGATTACCCACAAATTAAAAAGCAATAATATTATTTGCGTGGTCTTAAAATTGTATGAAATTTGCGTATTCTAAATACAGTGCATAACATTGTTTTGCAAGTATATGAAAAATGCATATTTTCCTATGTATTTTATTGCTTAAAATCAGACTGTAAGATGTTTTGCAGTTACTATACCATAACCATTGTAACAATTTTTAAGACAACCTGTGCAGTGCATGCTGGGGCCAGTGGAGGAGGTGTGTTCAACGGGAAAGGTCAGCTGGTTGCTGTGGTGATTTGTAATTCCAGGTAAGTTCTGCGTCTGTTGTCTTAGCCAGACGTTCGAGCCAATTTAGAATTTAGAATATTATGAGATGTTAAAAGAAAGTGTTAAAGGGACTATGTCAACGAAAAAGTGATCTCTTTCAGCACATTTAATGTTAGTATGTTCAACACGGTATGTATCGTGATAATGCTGTTTCAGAAGATAATGCTGGCTCAGAAGATAATGCAGGCTTCAGCGGAGAAGCAGACAGTGTGGTACGTCAGTTTATGTTATGATTGTCGGGTTACCCTTACCCCATGCATTCTTTTTGCGATAGATATGAATTAAGCGATCCATTATCCATCTACAGGTACCCTAACTTTCGAAAATATTCGTCAGATAAACGTATAAATAGTGAAATGATTACAAAACATGACCGAATCAGTGGAAACCTGTATGTTTTAAACATTTAAACATATGTGTAAGCATGTTTTTTTTATTATTTCAAACTTGTGTAAACAAAGCCCAGTCATCGACAATAAAAATGCAGTCTTGCTTGGTTCAGTAACATACACGTACGTTTTTAAACAAATGATTTGTTTTCAAAGCTACCTGCACCCAATTCGATAATGGCTTGCTACATCATAAATACAAGAAGATAATGGCATGCTTAACTTGTATAATGATCGAGCTTGCATTTTTATCATGCGTAGTTACAACTTAATAGTCTCTATGTACCTGTCTTTTTCCCCTTTATGGGCCAATTTCTTCCTCTGTCTCTGACTGTCCGTCCGTTAGTGTGTCTGTCTGTCTGTCTTCTATCAGAAATCGTATTGAGAATACCTCAGGGGTGGGATGTAACTTATATATCGTGTGGTAGACGTGCGCGGATTTGTATCCTTTTCCCCAACATGGTACAAGTATTTGACTGACCCTGTTTATTACCTGACCAGAATAAGAAGGGACCCAATAGCCGGTCACAAAGTACATGCACTCCAAAGAATAATTACTGAAAGAAATTATATTGTTGATCGTGAATTATTAGAATCGCTCGGAATCTTCTATATCGTATTCTCCCTAAGGCTAAAACAACATCCATAGCTAGCTGCCATTGTATAGTATATGAAGGAATATGAATACAACACACCTCTACCAAAATCACTTCAAAGCTAACCTCCCCGAGAGTACACATTCTCAAACAAATATTTACTAACAAGCAGGATCTATGAATTAACGTATTTGTAAATATCAAAACCTATTGCATACTCCACTCACGTATGTCAGGATTTAAGCAGTCATTGTATGTCACTCCGTATTATATTTGAATTTCTAACATTGTTACCTCCCTTGTTATGAACTATTCCATTTGCGAGTGCTATACAATGTACTATATTTTTAAGCTCTAAGCATGTTTCTAAACAAATTTGTATTGTATTATGTATGTTAGAGTGTGCATAAACGTACTAAAATGGCTCTATATGAACTATTCTAATAACGGCTAGATCTATCAATAAATACATATTCTGATTCCTGAGATAGAAATTGTGTAATTATACTGCCTCGTGTAATAAAGCAGAGTAGATTAAAGAAGCGCGATAAGATATTGCATTTTTATCACCGTAAAATGAATACTGGAAATCACATTTTTAGCATGCTTATAACTGTGATTTTCATACCCTACTCATACATATTAATGGATGCAGTAATATATCGATATATTTTGTAGGATACAATGTACTTAATGTGACTTTCTACATACCGTATAATACATATTTCAAGAAAAAAGCTGATTCAAATTGTACAAATCAGTGATAAAAAGACAGCTCGACCATTATGCATTGAAGTTTTATGCATTGAAGTTGTATTGTAGCTTATCATTATCCGCCATGTAGCAAGCCATTATCCAATTGGTGCAGATAGCATGGGAAAAATGTATTTGTTTAGAAACATGCATATGTTACTGAACCAAGCAAAACTACATTTTTATTGTCGATTATTGGGCTATGATTACACAAGTTTGGTATAAAAAACATTGCTTACATATATATTTTTAATGATTAAAATATACCGTTTTCCGCTGATTTTGGGTGATGTTTTGTAATCATTTCTCAATCTATACATTTATCTGACGAACTTTTTTGGACGTTTAGGTACCTGTAGATAGATAATTAATCGCTTAATTCATATCTATCGCAAAAAGAATGCATGGGGTAAGGGTAAAGCGACAATTATACATAAACTGACGTACCCCACTGTCTGCTCCTTCGCTGAAGCCTGCATTATCTTCTAAGAATGCATTATCTTCTGAGCTAGCAGTATCAGGATACAGACCGTGTTCAAGTGGTGAGCAATATAAAGGCGTTTACAATAAATAACGTATGAATAATTTGCTACATTACGATTATTTTGATAAAAACCAACAAAGAAAAATACTTGTTAAAAGAAAACCCAGAGAGGGTATCGAACTCACGACGACGGAATGGTAAGAACAAATGACAGTAGACAGCGCTGTAACCAACTGCGCTTTTTTTTACTTCTGAAAATGGATACCCACAAGTCTAGCGTCAAGGTGCAAACAAGAAAAGGGCCAAACAAACACGACCTAAATTATGTAATGTTTTATTTCTCATAATACATAAACTGTTTTACGACCTAAATTATGTAATGTTTTATTTCTCATAATACATAAACTGTTTTTTCCATTATATGTACATCATTTTAACCTTGTTTATATGTCAATATTAATTTTTAATTTTCAGATTTTTTATGGCAGTTTGCCCCTTTGGGGGTCTTTTCGTTGACATAGTCCCTTTCATATATTTCAAACATATATGTTGCCTAATTTCTTCAATACAAGATAACACTTTTCTGGAGCTGTCCTGGGTCTTAATTTTAATAATGTATATATACTAAATGATGGTGATGGGACGATGATCGAACAAAATCGACTAGCGGCGTGTAAACATTGTTTGATGTTGATTAACGTTGTCACAGATATAAAATTGATCATCGGATTTGATATGCGAAATGAGGATTGAGATGTGTGTTCCATAATTTAGACCAAATCATTTCGAATTATTTGACAGTTTTGACTGTTGTTCCGTGTTAAATTTACCTGTTCTATAGGCCTACTTGTTTTAAATGTTCAAAATTGATAAGCAACTGTGTTGCAAATGAAACTGCTGTTATTGAAATTATTGTTTGTTTGTTGACATGTATTATTGATGCACAAAAGAAATGCACATATATCCATATTTAAGTACATTTTCTACGTTAAATGAATAGAAATATTGATAATACAAATAATTTTTTGAAACCGATTATATTCGGTTTTACAACGCATCGGAAGCGACAACTGATTCCAATCCTATTATCGATTGCATTTCGAACAGATATCCCAACACTAATAAATGACTCAATTCAAACTGTGATCGCACTTGCACATCTATAAAATATTACTGTTAACGTTCAATTTACATTAGTACTTTAAAACACGATTAAATATGACTAAAATTATATTTAAATTGTAGAATAGTAAATTTTATTTGCGATAATAATGTTACCGTTCATAATTTAGCACTTTCGTACGATATTATATTTTAATAAGTGCGATAAACATATAAATATGAACAATGTTACAATATCTCATGTAATCAATTTACAAATCTAATCTTTTCCTATCACAGACTAAGTAAAACTATCACAGTCTCTACCATATCAACCATACTCGGCATATCTCGGATTACACGGATAGACAGTATTTACCGGTAGACAGTATCCTGAGTATATATGAAGAAAAGTGTCATTAAGCTTGTTTTTGTTGTAAACTCATGACCATTATTTCACAGTTGTCCTGTTTGTGTTACCGATTCTATTTATACCATGTTTTTCATTTGATCTGTTTTGTTTTTGTATCCAACAGAGATGCAGTATCTGGTGCTAGTTATCCTCATGTCAATATGTGCATTCCTTTGGCAACGTTGGAACCAGTGCTGACCCAGTACCTAGCAACGGGAGGTACACTTTTGTGCTTGTAATTTGAAACGTTATTTATTTGAAATCAGAAGCAGAAGCAACAACAACAAATCAAAAACATTATACAAATGTAGCGGACAATATAACTTTAATTCACAATTTCACACAATCTTTACAGAGTTCGGTGTTGATATGGTTAAGTTAAATATACATGTATATATTCAGTCCCATTTAGACTCCACTTGCAATGATCAATTTACTAACAGCCATTACAACTGAAATGTTATTGATTAAGAACAGTCCGAAGAAGTTTGTATGTGTATTCTAGAATTTACTTTATAAAGTAAATTTGATGACAGAGTAGTTAATGAAACATATTTCATTAACTTCAGTCTGAATTTGTTTGGCCAGTTGATTCACCAGTATTTGGAGTTTTGAACACTGGACACATTAATTTTGACGAAAAATGTTGTTACTGGAACTTGCAACGATTTTATAAAACCGTGTACATGTTTCAGATAACAGATTACTGAATTTGTTTGCAACCCCCAATAAGGAGATACAGAACTTGTGGGAAATAGGCACTGAAGGTCAGTATTGCTAGCCTACAATGGACCACCACCCACCCGCATCCCCCAAATTTTAAAAAAAAAGGAATGTAATTTGTGTTTAAATATATACTGAAAGAACACTACTATTACAAGTTACTAATTGCTTGTTATGAAAATGTTGTTAGCTAATGTATTATATTCCTGTCATATAAGAAATAGTTTTAATACATTTCATTAAGGTCAGTTCATTCCATTTTCTCATTATGAAATATAAGGTACATTGAAAAGTTATCGCATATACCTTATTAATATTGCATATTAGTGACTAATGATATTACTACCGGGTATTACTGTATATATGTTTATACACTCATATACGAGTAACTGAGTTGCATAAATAATTGTTAACCAGATTATCAATAGTTGTGTCGTTTTAAGAAAAAAGGGATATTCATAGCGTTTTGTGATCATCAATTGTTAGTTAACATTATAATAAATACCATAATTTCGTATCTTCAGAAAATGGAGTGCAGTGTAAGCTGTGAAATAGCCAGATGGGTAAAAGCAACGGGAGGAAAATACATGCGCCTACCGGAAAGCAAAGGCAGCGTCCAGGAGAACAGATGTCTGGGCTCATATCCACAAAGCTCCTAAGGAAAATCTTAATTTAAGTCCTCCTTAAGTAAAAAATTCAAAAACAATTTTTCCTGTAAAAACCAATTTTTTGTATTTGAAATCTGGCAAATTAAGTAGCATCTTTTGATTCTTTGGAAGAATACAAGTATTGGAAACAAAATAAACTGTAAATGAACCAGCTAAAGTCTTAAGGAATTTTATGATTTTAAGGAATTTACTTAAGTTTTCACTAAGGAGCTTTGTGGATATGGCCCCTGGATTCTGTCGGCTGTGTGGACGTAGGAAATGCACGTATGTCGGCTGTGTGGACGTAGGAAATGCACGTATGGACTTCTCTGGACCTGTATTCATCAACCCTATCTTAGACTTAGGAATAAAGAATAGACTTAGATTCAAGAAAAAGAAAATGTTTTCATTTCTAATAAGCTGAATACAAATGTTCAACAGTTGGTTAGGTCATTAACAAATCATTCTAAATCAAGAATGTTGTAATTACAGTTAGTGAATAACAAGTAAGAATCAAATACAACACTAGATGAATAGAAAAATATGAATAAAAAACAACACTAGATGAATAGAAAAGTATGAATCAAATACAAAACTAGATTAATAGAAAAGTTTGAAGAATATTCTGTTTTCTTAGTCTTAAGTCTAAGAATAGGTTGGTTAATACGGGCTCTGGTTTGCCACAAGAGACTTAAAAGTATAGTTAGTTGGTTACTATGGTGATAGAGACTTGAACTAATGCAGCCAGACAACGCGAAACGTGTCAAAGGTCTGACAAAATTGTGAGCGTCTGACAAAAATGTTAACTCACCTCATTCATATGAATCAATAAAATTAGGGTATAAATCCCCAAAACTTGCAAACTTGGGGATTTATACCGTAACTTTATTGATACTATAATCTTTATTACAAAATGTATAACATAAAAATTAAATAGCGTTTTGCCAAAGATATTTTGTTCTTATATAGTGAACATTGCTATAATGTTTACGTAAATGCTGTTAACACTTAAATATTGATAGTTGTGAAATATTTTTCACGGTAAATGGATTGTAAATAGTTGTGCCTGATTTACGATCACTACAGTTAACACGTTTTCTATTTAATACCGTTAGTATTTTGATAGCGCAAATATAGTCCCGTAACTATCGGATTAAAATACCGATTCGACTTTATTGTAATGTATTGATTGGTGTTTGTTGTACTTATACAATACTTACCCTATTATTGTTTTTCCCGTAAAAAAGTTATGTAATGTACACCCTTTTTTGCCCACTCCTCCTATTTATTTTTCTTATTTTATTCTTTTTTGCTCAGTTGTTATATAAAACAGCTTTGCTCGTCGTTTGTAAAAGGTCTTTTAATGCACCAAATTGCTCCACTTGCGTGGTATATTCCCACCCGCTCTCATGTGTTTGTTTTAAAGCTCCCTTTATGTTGATTGTCTCACTTAGTGTGCATCTTTACCCACATAGATGATTGATATAATGCATTATAGATCAACTATTGGGGGCTTGTATGCATGTTCGCAGCGATATATTAAAACGTATACCAAACATGTGTATCCATTGAAATACATATTTCGTTTTCTAATTGCATGTATTTTTTCCATCAAATCAGTCTGTTGTCACTTTTTTAGGAGTTTATATTTTTATATAGCGTGTACATGCTTATGTCTTCACTATATTTCTTTGTTGAGAGACATTTTTTTTTATTTGTACTGTCCTTGCATAGTAACAGATAGCAATTTAATTCATATAAATTCCTGGGTAGAACATTTTGCATGTATTGACAGGTATACTTGGTCTCCTCTGCTACTGTTATTGTCTGGAGATATTGAAACTAATCCTGGTCCACCCAATATATCCTCTCGGGAGTCCTGCCTGTCAATAATTCACCAAAACATCAGAAGTATTCGTAATAAATTTGAATATATTCTGAACAGTTTCTTGGATTTTGATATTATTTGTTTTACAGAAACTAAACTTTCGAACGTATTAGTAATGAAAGCATACCTTTAGAAGGCCATGACTGCGTTTTTCGGAAAGATAACACTAATAATTCCGCGGGCTTATTAACATATGTTTCGTCATCATTTAGACCAACAAGACTTTTAAATTTGGAAATAATACTACCGGAATCTATATGGGTTGAACTTTTTGTCAATTCTAGATCTTACTTAATTTGTAATGTATACCGTCCTCCAAATACCGCCACTGAATTTTGGGATCGATTCCAAATATGCATAGAAATAGCTCATGATCATTGTAATAACATTATTATTGTTGGCGACATCAATGAAAATCAACCGAATCCATCCAATCATATATTTGAAGATATGCTTTATCTGAGCAACATGACAAACGTAATAAACGAACCCACCCGAGTAACAGAACACACTCGTACATTGATAGATCCCATTGCAATAACGAACACATTGCAGCATTTACATTCTGGAATCCTTGAAACTGATAAGTCAGTAAGTGATCACTATGGCGCATACATATATATTGACATCGATTTAAACGAAAATGCTCCTTATAAAAGAAAAGTATGGCGCTGCAAGAATGCAAATTACATTCAGTGAAATGCTGCCATTATGTCATACGATTGGACCTTTTTAAATACGGGTGATCTAGATCAAACTGTTGTTAGATTTACACACACTTTTCTTGAACTAGCTTCTACTTTTATTCCATCATCAAATGTTACTATACGACCTAACGACCGTCCTTGGTATAACTCATTAATTCGCAAAACCTCACGCCAAAGTGATAGACAAAAGCATGTTGCTATAAAGTCCGGTAAATTGTCTGACTAGTCCAGTTACAAAAATCAAAGAAATAAAGTTAACAATATGAAAAAACACGCAAAAGATGCTTTTTTCATACTCTAGAAAATGGACTTGCTGATTGTAAAACAATTAATCCTCATAAACACTGGAAAACGGTCAAAATGCTAGTCAAAGAAAATGCACACAATTGCAACAGTATACCTCCGTTATTGAATCCAGATGAATCGTATCCAGTGTCAGAGATAAAAAAAAAAGCCAATACACTTAACGATTACTTTGCCTCTATATCTACAATTGATGAAACTAACCATGACTTACCTCCATTCAACAGCAAAACGAGTACTATTCTTGACAACATAATTATTTCCGAACAGGATGTAATCGATGTTATAAGTAACTTAGACATCAACAAAGCTAATGGCCCCGATGGTATCAGTCATAAAATGTTAAAAGAAACATCTAAATCAATAAGTAAGCCACTGTCTATACTCTTTAACAGATCGATTCGTGAAAGTATGTTTCCAGCTTGTTGGAAAGAAGCCAATGTTGTGCCCCTATTTAAAAAAGGTGAAACATTTATTCCTTCGAATTATCGACCCATATCTCTCATAAGTTGTGTTGGCAAAGTATTTGAAAGGGTAGTTTTCAAATACGTTTACAACTATTTACACACATCAACTTATTTACAAAAATCAGTCAGGCTTTTTACAATGAAATTCTACAGTTTACCAATTAATTAACATGTTTTAATCAAATATATAAATCTTTTTGACGAAAAAAAAAATCAACTTGTATTGTTTATTGCGATATTAGTAAGGCATTTGATAGTGTTTGGCACAAAGGCCTTATACAAAAACTTAAAGAACTCGGCTTTTCTGGGAATATCATTGAATGGATATCCAGTTATTTGGCAAACAGATCCCAAAAAGTATTCATTGGGTCGTCTTTTTCTCTATCAAAAAATATAAATGCTGGGGTTCCACAGGAGTCAGTATTAGGGCCACTATTATTTTTAATATATGTTAACGATATCTCTGTATCACCCATCAGCATTAGTCGCTTATTTGCTGACGACAGTTCACTATCTGTTTCCTCTAATGACAATTCTCTTATTGTAAGAATTCTAAATCATGACCTTAACTGTATAAATCAATGGGCCAAGAAATGGCTTGTTAATTTTAACCTCTCTAAGACGGAAGTAATATTTTTCACCCTTTCAAAAAATCAAAACCGTCCCAACTTAATATTCGACGAAACTGAATTATCCTTTGTTAAATTCCACAAACATCTCGGTCTAACACTTAGCGAAGATGGTTCGTGGCATAAACACATTGACAGTATTACACAATCGGCTTCAAAAGTACTTGGGCCTATGCGAATGTTAAAATATAAACTCAAACGCGAAACTCTTAATCAAATATACATTTCATAGTTAAGACCCATTTGAGACAACTGTACAAAATATGAAACGGAATTATTAGATAAAATTCAATTGGCTGCAGCCCGCATTGTCACAGGATTAACAAGGTCAACTAAAACTACTCTTCTAAAAGAAATCGGTTGGGTTTCTCTAAATGACAGACGAAAAATACAAAAACTTGTTTTAGTATATAAACACAATAAAGGTCCCTTACCGCAGTATCTAAACAATCTGTTTCCAGCACCGTCTGACAACATTCCTTAGTTGTTACGAAATAGTGGCAATTACGCAACAGACTAGCGATCTATTTGAATTCTACTATTCTTTCGTCGATTAAGCTTTGGCATGATCTTGGTGTTGACACTCGCTCGATATCTACGCTATCAGGCTTTAAAAACACAAACAAATGTTTAATCCTCCTACAGTTCCTTTATTTGTTCTTATTGGTGAAAGAAAGCAACAAATTCTACATGCACGGTTAAGTAACCAATGTAGTGATTTAAATGCCGACATTCCAATCACCTACGTGAAAATCCAATATGTGTGTGTAATAGTCCCGTCGAAGATACCGATCATTTCTTTTTCAAATGTCCGCACAACTCAGAACAACGACTCGTTCTCTTTACTAACACGCGTCCATTTCATCCCCTTAGTGCAAACAAACTATTATTTGGTATTCCAGGATTGTCTAATAATCAAAATAAGGCATTATTTCTGGAAGTTCAACAATATACACAGACCTCAAATATATTCGCGAATTGATTATAATTACATAAGTATATTTTATTACTAGAATTCCCATATTTTCGCTGCAACTTATCTTGTATCTAAGCAATGTTGAGCTGGGTGGTGTGGAGCAATTGTTTATAATTATTTATAATTATTTCATGTATTTGCAATCATTTATATATTCCTTTTTCTTCCTTTTTTTCTTGTTGTTCTAATAAATACACGGTATAATATACTGCATGGAATATGAAATAATTTTGTTTCACTTTTTGTCATTTGCCAATATATATTTACATACTAACATATCTCATTGTACATTCATTTTGTGCATATTATAAAGCTATATGAATGCATTTCGTTATATCGAACCAGTCCGGAAATTCTTGGGAAGGGTCGTCATCTAATGTTGTTAAAACGTGTGACCCAACCCTTTTGCTTTTTTACACATTTCTCTATGTTGATTATGTACTATGTCTACTTTATGCTGTATTTGCACATTTGTTAATCATTTGTATATATATTATGAAAAAGGCAATAAAATAGTATTAAACTAAAAAAATTCATCTGAATGCTAGTTTGACTATATTTTAATAAATTATGTAGGTATAACTGAAATAGTTAGCTATCTTATATCATGTTTATTGTTGCAAAACCATCATTTATACAGTTTTGAACATGTGGTATCGAGGTTAAAAATCATGGAGTCTGACAGGTTATTTACAGGTTTCGCAAAGTCTTGTGCAATATGACTGTTTACAGGTTAGATACCAGTCATTCCAATTCCCATAGGGTCCGATTATAAAACGGCATACTTTCCAAGCATTTTTCTAGCATTTCCTTTATTTCAGATTGTGCATGCCTGGTATCAATTTAAAGGTCAATCTGTCCTCTTCCAAAATTTGCAATAAAAACGATATGTCATGCTACTTCTAAGAAAATGCATCTCGCTTGAATGCAGGCACCGGTAGAAAATAGGGTTTCGGCAGTAATATTTCGACAAAAGCCCCATACCACAGTAAACACACCCCAAAAGTTCACCTTTTAAGTTAGCCTCCAATGAAATGCACCAAAATGTTGCACACACGCATAGGATATTAGAAATAACCACAAAAGGCATTTCTGAGATTGCTAAATGGCTTTTATGCCGGAAGAGAAGAGGAACTCTTTAGTAATAGGCACAACTTTTGAATGGACCACGGAGGGATACACAATGATTTACTGGTATCTCACCTTTACAAAAAGCATAAAGTGATACGAGTTTATTTGGGTTCTGTGATTGTCTTACATTATTGATAATTCAGTATCAATAGGAATTTGCTAAGATTATTTATAGTTGAACATCTAGCTCCAAGAATGAAATTTGATTTTTATATTAATCCAGATTTAATGATTATGAACATTATCTTCTGTTATCTGACTTTGGGAGATTTATAGCAGCCCAAAGGGGGTAATTTATAGAATACTTTATAAATGTATGGTACAATACCAAATAGCACACTTTTTATTTGTTTACTATCGTTATCAAGAAATAATGGCACTTTTCAAATGTTTAGATACCAATAATGGTGAATGTTCAAGTTATATGTCTAATGATATATTTCTTTTGTACTGCACACATGTTATTGTTGAAATAAATACTTTTTACTGCTTTTTACAATGTGCATGTCTTGTAATATTGATTACTGACAGGTGGCTATAATTAATAACAAACACTTGCACTTGTTTTTCAAAAATCTTTAGATTTTAATAATAATAATAATAACTATAGATCTAACACTAATAATAATAATAATAATAAATACAATAATAATAATAATAGTAAATAATAATAATAATAATAACAAAACTACTACTAATAATAAAAACGTGCAAGCGACGACAACAATTTAATAAAGTTTGAATAATGTTATGCGCATTAACACCAATCTATTTATTGCACACAGTTAAATGCACATTGGTTTCATTATGAAAATAACTTTCACAACTATACTGATCTATTTAGGATGTATGAACTAATGATACAATACTAATGTCAACTGTGGAAGGCATTCATTCAGAATCCTTCCGCAGGTTCAGTTTTGTGTTTCTTAGAGTCTTAACAAGATAATCGTCGTGTCCTTGCGCATGGGTTAACGGTTTGTGACCAGTGTTTTTTTCAGGGCCAATTTGGGGCCGGAATTCGGACCCATTCTCCTGCTTAAATGGTATATATTTTCCCCATATATTGATCTTAAAATTCTCCTCAGCATGTAACCTTGATTTTGAATTTTTATCGGACAAAAATTGACTACGATAAAGGAATTTTTTTAACAATCCCAGCTACTTTTCATCCAACCAAGTTAGTGCATAATCTAAGTTATCTTTTGTAGCAAAGCAATTGATTAATGTTTTATAACAAAGTATAACATATACATGTAATAATGCTTTTTTTTTTTTTATTCCCCATTTTGCCGTCAAATTCCTTATCTGAAGGGCCCCGCCACCTTTCCCCCAAAGCTGAAAAAAGAACACTGGTGACAAACGAACGTACAAATATGTTTTGGATATAAAAAGGAGATTGACTGGTTACATGTTTTCTTTGCACACCGACTTATTAAAGCTTACAGAAAGGAGAGTTACTGTATTTGTTCTCATTTGTTCCATTAAAAATCTTGAACAAAATTTTTTTGAATTTTCAGTCGAGTACAGACTGTGTTTGTCGTTGCTAAATATTCGAAATTATTTAATAGAATTTCTAGTACTTGCATTTTGCAATCATTTAACTATGTAGAAGATGTTATTATCCTTATTATATTGTTGTTGTTTTTTTTTCTCTCGAAGCTCTCTTTTATCATATTAAGTGTTACTGAAATCCATGTTATGCGTTTGGAGTTAACGCCTCTCACAACATGTGAGGCGAACATACAGACGGACGATTACTTTGATTTACGGGGTAATTAATATTCAACACAAAATACCACAATCACACGCTAGGTATGGCATTAACACGTTAAGGTATACAATTAACCGAACATTTGAGCATAGTTTTTCATGTATGTAATCAAGATGACACAATGTCCAGACCAACACAGAGACTGAACCCAGGGTCATATATATGAGGCCTGTCGTGGGAAAACCGGACTTAATGCAACTACGTTGTGTCCCGGATTAGCTTTTGCAGTCCGCACATGCTAATCCGGACGACACTTCCCGCTTTTATTGTATTATCTATTTCAAGGAAGTCTCTACTTAACATAAATCCACTGTAGGCGGAAAGTGTCGTCCCGGATTCGCCTGTGCGGAATACACTTTACGCACATGCATTAAGCCCAGGCTTCCCACGACACGATTAAATATCTTTAATCTTACTTAATTTGTACGTAAGTGACAGTTTTCAAATTAGATTTAGTGGCAAACAAACCGAATGCCGATTAAAAAATACATTAACCCCAACTTCTGTATGTGAAAGGCTTAACGATATTACACGATTATGTTTCACGTGAGACAAATAGTTCTTTGGAATAACCATATTCTTTGGTATATCAATGTACCTTTCAGGAGAAAGTACAATATTTTCACGTTTTACACATATTGCTTAAAAATCATCAGCAAAGTTGCATGGTCACGCTGAATGATTGTTAAAAGCAGCACACATTGTAACAAATACACAAGAATCTACTCAAAATATTTAAAACATCATCACTGCAAAAGTACAGCGCTGTACACAGCATTTTAGCGCGAGGGCTGAGTCATGTAGCAATATAGTACCAGGTAGGGATCGTACTGGGTATTAATAAGTGGTTATTTACATTAAACACAAACAAATACTACTTTAATACTGTCTGCTGTGTTGGAATTTCATCATGTACAGACCAGATTCAGTCGACGAAATGCTAGATCTGACAAGCCGTTTCACTCTTCCAGACGAAAAAATGCAAGATCTGTAGACAGTCATAGATCATGCTGTATTACATTTGTTGGTCATATGTTATAACTGTTAATTACCAAAATGTCCATATATTTACAGCAATGTATTTAACACTAAAAAAAAAAATGCAGCCGTTAACTGATGGAAAAGTTGAATGAAAGCCTAAATAAATAATAGCATAGCACTAGTACCCGGGTAATGGTCTGCTTTACCCAGGTTGGCGTTTGAGCACACAAGTATTCGTTCATAAGCAAGAAGCGCGCAATAACACATTGCTTTTACACTATTATTATCTAGAAAACACAAGTTCTCTCAGACGTTGTAGCGGCCCAGGACGACGTCCCTCATCTCACGTAACTGCGCGATGATTGTGCTGACGTCGAGCAGAAAGATGCAGACGAGAGTGACCACGGCGAACAGGAGGCCGCCGTAGCCGATCACAGTGGCAGACGTTCGGTAGTCGGGAGCGCTTGTCAGTTTCCGTATCTGGGGCGGACAAAAACTAGAAAAACTAGTCAAAACTACATGTTTACAGATGGCAACTATGGATATCAGTGTAGTTTATAGTTGAAGGTTATTTCAACGGTGGTTGCAGAAAACTATTTTAGGCACGAGTGGCGCATATAATATCTATCCTTTCATTCACCCCGCAGTAAAAACATCCAGTTTATTATTAAGTCATAATGTGTACTAAGTTAATACGAGTTAACTGGTCATTTCTACATTTTGATATCCATCACACAAAAAAAGGTTCTTCAACACTGCACATGTTTGTTATATAAGCCACGAAAGGGTTGGCTGAATTCGGAAAGGGTTTCATCTTGTTTTCAAGAAATACGTGGATATGGTAATAATTGTATAATCCGAAAGAGATTTCAGTTTGTTTAAAGAAAATTGGTTCATCTAATGTAAATAGTAAAGTACTAGCATCGAATAATACTAAAATATTCACAAGACATTTAAGTGTATTTTAAACAAATAATTGAGATAAGCTTGAAAGTATAATATAACGTGTACAATTAATGGACGTTGTGAACAATGCAGCACGTACTGAGGAGCCGAGGGCCTCCTTGTTGACCTTGAGTTTCGCCTGTATGGCGGCGACAACCTGCTCCAGCTCCTCCGTCGTGTAGTCCTGCGGGCGCGTCACCCACCCGCAGGGACAGATGCACGAGATGTAGCAGGTCTCCACGGGTTCTGCGTACAGAAACAGGCACCATGACTGCGAAAGCTCTCAATCTCAAACTTAGACTCAATATAAAATATTGACCAATGCAATTTAAAGCTGAAATGTAAGAACCAATTTCATAGGACAATATTTGTTTTAAGTAACAGATGAGTTTGAGACTGAGAACTTTCGTAGTCCTGGGGCTCAGTCCAATGACTGCCAAAGCTATATGTCTCAAATTTAGTCCCGACTTAAAACTATTGACCAATGCCAGAGCTTGTTACATATAGGTTTTGATTTTCATTAGCCAATACTAGTATTAAGTTCTTAGCTTTGGGACCAGGAAAGGTCCTTATCTGATAACATAAAATACAAGCCAATTCAAAGCTGCGATGTAACAACCACTTCTACTGGTCAATATTTTAAGTTAAGACTAAATTTGAAATAAAGATATTTCGTTGGGCCCAAACAGACACTAAAGCAATATTATCACTGTAATATGTTAGTTCTCAAATGAAAGAACAACTGTACGCCATTGGACATACATGATCACGTGTCCATGTGTCGTCGTGACTTGCGTGTATATACGAAATACACATTTTTTCTGGAGAGAGATCGTGACAAGACAAATGAGATGCATTAATTTAAAATGAAGTAAAGTATGTTGCCATAGGATTATTTAAATTGGGGCGAAAGCGGAGTACATCCCCCGTAAAGTGTTCACCCAAAAAAGCAACAAATTAAGGCAGTCCAAAGGACAGCTATATACCCCGCCGTGATCCTTCATTAGATTTTAAAGGTGACTTTGAAGTATCACACTGACCTTAATCAGTTTCATGAAAATTCCTTAAAGGGCATAGGAGATATGGAGCAGACACGAAAATGGAGGCTCAAACATTTGACCTTCAAGTGTGACCTTGCCCTTGAGGTTGCGTAACTGCCTCATGCCTTCTGCACATTGCCTCAATGTGATAAACATTTGAGGCAAGTTTCATGAAAATCCTTTAAAGGGCACAGGAGATATAGAACGGACATGAAAATACAGGCGCAAACATTCAACCTTCAATTCTGACCTTGACCTTGAATTGGCGTGACTGTCTTGTGCCTTCTGCACATGGTCTCAATGAGCAAAATATTTCAGCCAAGTTTCATGAAATCCTTCAAAGGGTATAGGGGATATGGAGCGGACACGAAAAACGGACACGAAAATGAAGCTCAAAAATTTAACCTTCAAGTTTGACCTTGACCTTTAGCTGACGTGAAAGGCCCATGCCTTCTGCACATCGTCTCAATGACCTAAACATTTGATCCAAGTCTCATGAAAAGCCTTCAAAAGGCATCGGAGATATGGAGCGGACACGAAATGGAGGCTCGAATATTTGACCTTCAAGTGTTACCTTGACCTTGAGCCGGCGTGACTGACTCATGCCTTCTGCACACTGTCTCAATGACCTAAACATTTGAGCCAAGTTTCATGAAAATCCTTCAAAGGGTATAGGAGATATGGATCGGACACAAAAATGTTACGGACAGACGGATGGACAGACGGACGGACGGACGGACGGACGGACAAAGGGCATTCCTATTCCGCTTCGCGGCGGGGGATTAATAAGTGATATATATAGGAACTGACACTCGTTGTCATTTCATACCATAATGTATTAAACGAGTTCATGAACTTTGTCAGTACGCGAGCCTTTGGCGAGCTTACTAACGAATTTCCTCGACGAGTTTAATAAAATATAGTATAAAATGACAACGAGTGTCTGATCTTTTTTATCACATGCTTTAAAACGAAATAAAACCCTTCTAATTTTACCAAAATAAGTTGGTAAATTCTCAAAGTTGTGTACTGACGTGACGTCATTTCATGTTGACGACGTCATTTCACCAAAATAACGTCATCCGATTGGTCAGTCAAAAATACGTAGCCAATGAAAACGCTCAAACTGTTATCTTACACATGTGTAAGATAGAAATATTCGTAATGGTTGTATTACACGGGAAACAAGGTATAGCATGTGATAACACTTTATTAGTTTTCTTATCATGTTATATTTCACAGATGCTCGACTTTGATATTGCGCAAGTTAATTGTCATTTTGTGCAAAATGTATCATTTACACATGTTAATGTATATAGGATATTTGTTTGTTTTCGGTGTCATAACGCGTGACATCATCACCGGAAAGGGAGACAATTAATATTTTGACGAGCGCTTGCGCGAGTGAAAATATGTAAATTGTATCCCTTTACGGTGATGATATCAAGCGTTATCACACCGAAAACAAACACATTTTCTTTTTATTTAATGCTTTATTAACCTTTGTTTTACATTTTATTGGAAAATATCACGGGAATCATAACGTCATGACGTCAAAATAATGCGTCATTTCACAGTTTTGAGCCCGGCATCGATGACGGTCCATTTCATTAACCGTATTAAAACGGGACCCCAAAAAGTAGTCCCTCACTGTGAGAGATCTCTCACTGATATTTTTCTATATTTCACAACTTAGCATTAAATAAATATAGATTCTGAATTTGTGCGCCCCTCTGAACTCGATCACGTGATCGAAATATATAGCCGCGTGTAATTGTGTTGCAATGGAGACTGCTGCGGACGAGTTTATCACATTTGCAGTACACAATGGAAGCTAATGCGTGTACACCATACCAGTGGAATTCGTAGTAGGCGTAACTTCGGTTATGATAGCCGCACCAGAAATCGTTTCTATTATAAGTGGTTCTAAACCCGGATGTGTGTCATTTTCTACCGATATATCGGGCTCGGGAGGCAACGGGCTTTGCTCGGTATTATTCCTAACAGGCGAAGTTGTCACGTTGACATCGCTTGTAGACTCCACCGTGTCGTTGCCGCAGGACATCAGATCGCCGGGAATAGATATGTTGAAGCTGTGATCTGCAACTGAAGAAGGGTGAAGGGGGGGGGGGGGTAAACATCACAAACAACAAGCCTAACGCCAGGATGATCAATATTTTGAGGCAATGACGTCAACATAAATTTGAATCCAACTTCATGTTAACCAATCTGTCCGAATTTTAATTAGATTTAGATTGAGTAATGCAGACTATAATCAGCGATAACATACCTGTTCCATTAAAACAGTCTTCGTTCAAGCTACCGTCCAGATCAAAGACTGCAATGTAAGAACGAACACATTATCTGACAATTATCAGAGTTACGGAGTTGTCAAGGATGGTCAGAAACACTCATGGATAATATACCCTTAAGTGACGGCATTTTCTTTCAAAAGCATCATAAACTTACGTTTTACTCAATGTATAACCATTATGTTTTTACCAACTATTGTTTATGATTGAGTATATGAAGACCAAAAGTTGATCAGTATATACATGTAGTACATATAATTTGTATTATTCATATGCAACGTTGTGAGAATTTCCATAGCTGTCTAATTCTATAAATTATATATTGTTTTCCCTTGTATAATATTAAAATGTATATATTTACCAATTAAAACTACGCTGACATATGTGATGTATTATTGTTTGCATTTTGGACCGGTGACCTTTCATTACTAATAACGTTTGTTGTTGTTGTTAAAACTTTTATTAAAAGTAGCACCACTTTTTAGCTCACCTGAGCACAAAGTGCTCATGGTGAGCTTTTATGATCGCCCGCAGTCCGTCGTCGGTAAGTCCGTGCGTGCGTTTTTCGTCAACTTTTCATTTAAACAACATCTCCTCCTAAACCACATGGCATATTTTCACCTAACTTCACAGGAATGATCATTGAGTGGACCTCTTTCAAAGTTGTTCAAATCTTTCCGGTCCGCTGCATATGTAGGTCACCAGAGCTAAAATGTATTTAAAAAGTGAAAACTTTAAACAATCTTCTCCTATGAAACCGCAAGGCTCCGAGCTGTAAAATTTGATATGTGACATCCTCTAGTGGTTCTCTACAAAGATTGTTCAAATTATGCCCATGGGGTCAAAACGGGCCACGCCCCAGGGGTAACATGGTTTATATACAATATATGGCAAAATGAAATCTTCTCCTCCGAAACCGTAAGGCCCAGAGATTTCGTATTTGGTATGTATCATCCTATAGTGGTCTTCTACAAAGATTGTTCAAATTATGCCTCTGAGGTCAAAACGGGCCACGCCCTGGGGATCACATGATTTATATAGAATATATAGCAAAACGAATTTAAAAATCTTCTCCTCTGAAACCGCAAGGCGCAGAGGTTTCATACGTTATAGGTGACATTTTCTAGTGGTCCTCTACAAAGATTGTTGAAGTTATGCCCCTGGGTTCAAAACGGGCCACTCTCCGGGGGTAACATAGTTTATATGGAATATATTGCAAAATGACTTCAAAAATCTCATCTGAAACCGCAAGGCCCAGAGGTTTCATATTTGGTATGTAACATTGTATAGTTGTCCTCTGCATAGATTGTTCAAATGATGCCCCTGGGGTCAAAACTGGCCACGCCCCGGGGGTCACATGGTTTATATAGACATAAATAGCAAATGACTTTAAACATCTTCGCCTCTGAAACCGCAAGGCCCAGCGGTTTCATATTTGGTATGTAACATTGTATAGTGGTCCTCTACAAAGATTATTCAAATGATGTGTCTGGGATCAAAACCGACCACGCCCCAGGGATTACATGGTTTATGTAGACTTAAATAGCAAAATGACTTTAAAAATCTTCTCCTCTGAAACTGCAAGGGCCAGAGGTTTCATATTTGGTATATAACACTGTATAGTGGTCCTCTACAACGATTGTTCAAATTACGCCCCTAGTGTCACAACTGACTACGCCCCGGGGGTCATATAGTTTATATAGAATATATAGCAAAATGACTTTAAAAATCTTCTCCTCTGAAACCGTCAGGTCCAGAGGGTTTTTTATTTGGTTGGTAACATTGCATAGTGGTCCTCTACAAGGATTGTTCAACTTATGCCCCTGGGGTCAAAACTGGCCACGCCCCAGGGTCACATGGTTTATTTAAACTTAAATAGCAAAATGACTTTAAAAATCTTCTCTGAAACCGCAAGGCCCAAAGGTTTCATATTTGGTATGTAACATTGTATAGTGGTCCTCTCCAAATATTGTTAAAATAATGCCACTGGGGTCAAAACTGGCCACGCCCCGGGGGTCACTTGGTTGTAACATTGTATAGTGGTCCTCTACAAAGATTGTTCAAATGATTCCCCGGGGGTCAAGACTGGCCATGCCACAGGGGTCACATGGTTTATATAGACTTAAATAGCAAAATGACTTTACAAATCTTTTTCTGAAACCTCAAGGCCCAGGTTTCATATTTGGTATGTAACATTGTAGAGTTGTCCTCTACAAAGATGGTTTCTATAGACTGATATGGAAAGTGGGCTTTAACAATCTTCTTCTCTGCTACCGCAAGGCCCAGAGGTTTCATATTTGTCTTGAAACATTGTTCACTACAAATATTGTTCAAATTATGCCCCTGGAGTAGAAAGTGGCCACGCCCTGTGGGTCACGTGGTTTATTTAGACTATACAATTCTTCTCCTGAAACTGCAAGGCCCAGATCTTTATACTCGAGCTAGGGCCATCGTGGTCCTCTTGTTTTAACCATGGTTTATAGTTTCGTAATTGTGCATACACGAATTACTGCATTAAAGCGATAACCGAATATACATGTAGGCATATGGGCTTTCGAATGCGCGTTATAGGTGCAGTGTTGTCTTTGACACAATTTACTTAAATAACTAAACTCGTCCATGAACGATTATATTACCGACAAAGCAAGCAGTAAAAGCGTCCGAGCATTCCTCCTCATCCACCAGTCCGTCACAGTCTCTGTCGCTGTTGTCACCGACAGCGCTGTTGGACAGAGTGCACATCTGTAAACACATTTGATTGTCATAATACATCGTCTAGGGTCCGTATTCAATAAACATCTTTAGTTTGATTTTGTCTTTATCTTTTAAACTGGCGGGGAGGGTTAAAACGCAACTGTTGATGATGTAATTATAGAAAAAGCGCATCACTAAATACTAGTAACGTACTACTTAATGGCATCCATAAATTATTATACTATCTTTTGAAAAAAAACCCATAAACAACATGCAGATATGTTGACTTACTACTCAAATCCAGCGAATTCATTTTTTTACACTTAAAGGGCGTATCGACGGTAGGTCGACAATAACATTTGCAACAAAAAATTCTTTACTATTGAATACGATGTTATTGTCTTTATAAAATTTAGACAAACGTTTATTATTTTATTATACATCTTTATCAGTTGTGATCGATGACACTTTTACGGGCACGCGAAAATTAGTAAAAGGACCTAGTAGTTAAATCGATATGTATGAAATGTACATGATGTACCGTAACGCGCATACGCGCCATTTATAAACGTTACACAGCGTGGGAAAGAGTTAATCCATGCGCGATTCTGTATGCAGAACCGTGTCTCCCAACATTCTTTATTGTATATATTTTCGCTAATGAATCCATCAATATAGTGTTGCTACTTGAAAATGTCTTCGAGAAAAAGAGGACATTGTCAATATTTATGCGAAATACCATCGATACGCCCCTTTAAGTAAAATATTTGAGAAGTTATGGGTTCTGGGCCCGATTTCACAAAGCTATTAAATGTGATGTCTAAAGTATATTTTTAAAGATACAGTTATGTAGGTTGCTCAGTTCGTTTGTAGTTCAATGTACACTTAAAAGTGTTATTTCTGTATACATTGGAGAGTTGACTCTTTATTTTATTTTTGTAAACATAAATCGTTGAATTTCATATTGAAACACAAGAAACTTGGAAAATGAACGAAAAACCAAATTTTTGAACGAAATGCATAAAAGTCAGCACAATAATGAAAGAAGGTTCTGGGTGAAAGGTGAAGCTCATACACCTATGGCTAGGAAATGGTGACCTTGACCTTGCAATCCAAAGCGAGGTCTCAATATAAGGTATCCACATATGATGTTTCATTAAAATATCTAAAGGTGTTCTCTAGGTATTGAGTAGAAATTTGTCTATTTTAGTAAAAGTGACCTTGACCCCACCCACCCCATATGCAAACCCAAGCGATGTCTCAATATGTGGTATCTACATATGAAGTTTCATCAAAATATCTCCATTCCTTTTAAAGTTATTGAACGGAAACCGTTTTTCTATTTGAAGTAACAATGATCTTGACCTTGATCCCCCCCCCCCTTATGCAATCCTAAGCGAGGTCTAGATAATAGGTATCCATGTATGACGTTTTATTAAAATATCTTGATGCGTTCTCAAGTTATTGAGCAGAAACAGTTTTTCTATTTTTAGTAACGGTGACATTGACCTTGAACCCACCCAACCTATATGCAATCCCAAGGAAGTTCTCGATATAAAGTTTCTATGAAAGAAGTTTCATTAAAATGTCTCGATGCGTTCTCAAGTTATAGAGCGGAAACAGTTTTTCTATTTTTAGTAACGGTGACCTTGACCGTGACCCCACCCATCCTATATTCAATCCCAAACGAGGTCTCGATATAAGGTATCTCTGTATGAAGTTTCATTAAAATATCTCAATGCGTTATCAAGTTACTACGCGGAAACCGTTTTTCTAGTTTTAGTTACGGTGACCTTGACCCCATCCAACCCATGTGCAATCCCAAACGAGGTCTCGATATAAGGTATCTTTGTATAAAGTTTCATTACAATATCTCGATGCGTTCTCAAGTTATTGAGCGCAAACCGTTTTTCTATTATTAGTAACAGTGAACCCATATGCAATCTCAAGCGAGGTCTCGATATAAGGTATTTTTGTATAAAATTTCATTAAAATATCTCGATGCGTTTTCAGGTTATTGAGCGGAAGCCATTTTTCTATTTTTTAGTAACAATGACCTTTACCTTGATCCCACCCACCCCATACGCAATCCCAAGCAAGGTCTCGATATAATGTATCTTTGTATACAGTTTCATTAAAATATCTCGATGCGTCCTCAAGTTATTGAGCGGAAACCGTTTTTCTATTTTTATTAACAGTGACCCCATAATGCAATCTCAAGCGAGGTCTCGATATAAGGTATCTCTGTATGAAGTTTCATTAAAATATCTCCATGCGTTTTCCAGTTATTGAGCTGAAACAAATTTTATTTTTTTAGTAACAATGACCTTGACCTTGATCCCACCCACCCCATATGCAATCCCAAGCGAGGTCTCGATGTAAGGTATCTATGTATGAAGTTTCATTACAATAGCTCATTCCATTCTTGAGTTAGAGAGCGGAAACGAAAAGTTGACGCCTCCACACAGAACATACCCCAATCTAATAACCGAAATTTTTCGAAGAAAAATTTGGTTGAAAATAATATGAAAGTGAAACTTAAAATCAGATTTTCCTGTCTTGATAATAGACTTACCGAATGTGTTCATTTAGAAGAAAACATTTACCTTGTTTATAGTCATAAATCCTACATCACTGTGAAACAAAACCCGTGTATCGTTGCTAAGTTTAACTAATGTTATGGAGAATGCAGCTGGACTGTATTGCACATCACTGGCATTGACCACATTCGATATCTGTCCGTCCGATGTTGTTCCATTTTTATCCACAGTAGAACTAAAATAGAACGCAGAGACGGGTTATATTACAAAAAGATTTTTTTTTCTCATTCATTATTACATCATATACAACCAATATTCTAGCAGATAATTAATATTCTAACATAAAATGATTGTAGTAGATGTTTTTATATATATTTACACTATCCTCTCATACATCATATATTCTGACATTCACACGTTTTGTTTGATAATTTAACCTATAATATATTATATTTTGTGAAGAAAAAACATTCATTCGCACATACAGTCATTCATTCACTCTATTTTATGCACATTTACTGATAAAATTGATTCTTTTCCCTTTTTGCAAAAAAAACGTGTTTTTTTAACCTGATAACAGGTAAAATACAAAAACAAGTATCCTTGTCACAAGTTTTTGTGAAGAAAGAAAAAAAAAATAAAAAAACACAACAAAACAACTTTTTTTTATCTCCTTGATTAATTCAACAATAAAAGAAATCTAGAACAGATCTCTGAATAATTTCCATTTTTCCAAATGAGCTTGATATTTATCATTGGATAATGCAATTTCTGCTTAGTTACGGTTTCCTTCATGTATTGAGTAAAATTATCAAACTTAGGTACACAGCTGCAATTTCGCATATATATAATATTTCATTTGTATAATAGTAAAATTTATTATTTTTGCATGCACCGTGCGTTCTGTGTATCCAAGAAGAACAACATGTCTCGACAACGTTAATGTAATTGATTTCATTTTGAAGTATTACATAAGCTTGCACCACAAAATTTGACTGTTATAGCATCCCCAAAACAAGTGTTCTATATCTTCGTTATTACATTGGCAAAAATCACATAGCCTGCTAGACTTTAATTTATATTTCAATAATAAATCATTTGTTGGGATAATTCGCATAAGTATTTTATACTGAAAATCTCTTATTTTAGTATCTATGCAGCACCTATACGGGATATTATATATACTTTTCCATGGTAGTGCTTGTACATTATCTTCTAGTAATAACATCCACTTATTTTCCTTTTCGTTGCGTATATGATCAAGTTGTGTTTTGTAAAGAATCCTGTTAGGGTTTTTATTTGTGTTAATAGTATCTGTAAATTGTATAGGTGTATGATTTACATGTTTATCTGGTGAAACTATCATTTTTATATCGTTTGGGATACTTCTAACAAGAGTGTAATATTTAAGAAAATCTTTATCTTCTAATTGATAAAAAAATTTGATTTGCTCAAATGTGTAAAAATCTTTTCTTTGATAGTCAAATATGTGTTCTATAAATTTTATCCCTCTGTTGTACCAGCTATCATAATATATAGTCTTATTATTCTTTAGTATTTTTGCATTGTTCCATATTATTATTTTGTGAACATTTATTTGCTCTTTGCTTTCGAATTTGTTTTTAATATTTATCCATGATGTTAAAACATTGTGCCAGAAACAATTGTCTTTTGTTATACGTTTGATGTCGTTATTTCGTAAGTTTGATTGCAGAACTAAGGTATCACCAAATGACGTTAAAAGTGTTCTAAATATAATTTTCCATTTTCCATTATTCGAATTGTCTACATATCTTTTTATCCAACTAGATTTAAGCATATTAAGAAAAGCATTTATGTCCGTTAGTTTTAATCCACCATCTTCATAGTCTTGTATAAGTAAGTTTCTTTTGATTTTTTCTGGTTTACCTTCCCATAAGAATTTAAAGATTGCATTCATTATCTGTGTTAACATATGGTCGGGTGGGTTTTGAAATACTGAAAATGGATAAATTAGTTTTGGCAATGCGAACGTTTTGATAACTGTGACTTTTCCCATCAATGTAAGTTTTCGATGTTGCCATTGTTTTAAACAGTTATACAAATCTTGAAGTTTTGGTGGGATGTTATTTTCAAGGTTCATTGCACTATTGTTATGGAAAGTCATACCTAATGTTTTCGCTTGTTCGGAAGTCCAAATGAAGGGTTTATTATTACAGTATATAGTTCCCGTTTTTGCTAGAGATCCTATTCGCAATATTGTTGACTTATTAGTATTTAGGTTTAATCCAGATATTTTTCCAAAAAGTGTTATTGTATGTACCAACTCATTGAACGATTCTTCAGTTCCATCATTGAAAAAGGTTGCGTCGTCGGCAAAATAAGTTTGTTTGATTCCTTGGTCATTTATAATAATTCCAGTAATTTTTTCATTTTTTTAACAAAGTTTGCTAATATTTCTAAGCAAATTATAAACAAAGATGAGGAGAGAGGACAACCTTGTCTGACACCGTTCTTAACTTTAAATGGTTCACATAACCATCCATTGTTTATAACCATGCTATTTATGTCAGTATAAAATAATTTGACCCATTGAATGAGTCAGTGCCAAAGTTAAATTTGTTTAATGATTTAAATATGAATTCATGTATTAAGCTGTCAAATGCTTTCTCAAAGTCAGCAAAAAATACGTACGTTTTCGCATATATATCTGTTTTTCATAAAACCTGTTTGATCATAATTAATAATTGTTGGGAGAAGTTTATTCTGTTGGATATAGTTTTCGTAGCGATTTTATAATCCACGTTGAGCAATGTGATAGGCCTCCAGTTATCAATTATTTCAAGATCTTTCCCAGCCTTTGGTATTAATGATATTATTCCTTGTCTTTGAAGTTGCGTAAGAGTGCCTTTTCGAAATAGTAATTTAATGAATTAATAAGATAGCTCTTAATGTCGTTCCAGAAAACTTTATAAAATTCAACACTTATTCCATCTGAACCGGGGCTTTTATTGTTTTGCATTTCTTTGAGGGCTATTAAACATTCATATTCTGTTATTTTTCCTTCACATGTAGATCTTTCTTCATCTGTTAATTGTTTAGTGTCTACTCCAAAAAACATATCTTCAATATTTGATTTAGTTTCATTATTTTTATTGTAAATGCTGGAATAAAACTGCCTTTCTGCTTTTAATATTTCGTCTTTGTTTTCGATAATTGTACCACCAACGTTTAGTTTATTTATAGTCTTTTTTTCAGCTCTAGCTTTTTCGGTGTTCGCAAAATAAGCAGAATTCTTTTCATTATTTTCAACATGCTGTGCTCTAGCTCGTATAAGCATTCATCGACTTTTAATGTCATTTAATTTTTCCAATTCTTGTTTCTCGATTTTGATTCTGCTTATAACTTCTGTAGTATCTATTGCTGCATTGTTTAATGTGTTTTCTAAATTTTGAATGTTATTTTTTATATTTTGTTCATTTTGTTCCATTTGTTTATGTTTATTAGATGAATATTTAATTGTTTGATTTCTGATTGTCCCCTTTATGATTTCCCAAATTACATTAGGATTTGCGTCTTGATTTATTTCTACAATGTCCTGTATACTTGACTTTATAACATGATTGTATTCTTCATCTAATAACATTGAATTATTCATTTTAAAATAACCTGGGCCTTTGGCAATTCTATTATTGTCGAATTTAAGCTCAACATATGAATGGTCAGTTTTGTAACCCGGTTGAATGTTACAATTTTTAACAACATTACAGAGGTTAGTTGATATTAAAAAGTAATCTAATCGACAATGTATTACTGGTCTTGTGTTTGAGTGCCATGTATATTGATGTTTAAGGGGGTGTTTATAGCGCCATACATCTGTTAATTGACATGCGTTTATTATTTCTAAAAAAAAATTCCTACAATTTTTATGTGTATTATTATTACCATTTTTCTTATCGATATTCGGGTCTAATATTGTATTAAAGTCTCCACCTATTATTACGTTTTTATGACTATTTAATGTTAAGAATGTTTCTAAACTATTGAATAATTCTGTGTTGTCTGTGTTTGGACCATATACATTAATCAATAGTAGCGGACTATTTTCGACTCTTATTTCACATGCAATTAGCTTCCCCTGACATATTTCGTATGTAGTAATAAATTCAATGTTACTACTTGGGTGAATTAATATGGCTACACCCGCTTTGTTAGATTTTGTTCCACTAAAGAAGTATTTGCCTTTATAAGAGTTTGATATAACAGCATTAAACATCAACAACTATAAATATTAAATCGTCGCCCCTTGGTTTCAAGGAGTCCATGTTTGGCTGAAACACTTGATGTGGTTACCGATCGGAAACAGTTGTACTTTCTGTATTTAATACGCATTACTCTTTAATGAATTTCTCTTAAATGAAAATAAAACATTTCATACGCCCATGTTCATCTAATGCGTGTAAATTCTAAGGTTAAACATTGCTGTGTTGTAAGAACAACGATACTCGTACTAGTCTTTAAATCATTGTCATATTCCAATTCGTAGCACGGTAATAATATTATCAAATTCAGAAACAGTTCCGGTCTACGATCAACATAATGTACGTATTCACAAATGCCAGGATCCAGTTACTTACGATTTTAAATACCACTGTAAGGTATCGTTATCTTACAAAATTAATTATTAAATTTAGTTCAATTGGCAACATTCCTGTCAAAAGTGTTATATTGAATTATTTCAGTTCATTAACGATACTTACAGGTACTATATTGTAATTGCTACACGTTTGCTTTTCATAAAAAAAATTCCAAAATCTCAACATATTAACGTAATAATAATGCTAAGATTGGTGTCAGGTTAATGTTTTGAGCACCTTTACCATGACGTGTATGTTGTTCACCCCTATACCTGAATAAAACCGTGGCAGCATTTCCAAACCCAGGTACGCGGTCTGTGAGCACATATTGGTCTACGGGAGGTATGATGAGCGACTGCTGCTTCCCAGTGTCGTTAAACGTCACCCGCAGTTCAACGAGAACGGGCTTGAAGCTCGAAATGTTATAGGTCTAAAATATAAACACGAGCTTCTTATTGTAATTGGTATATCCACTCAACAAAAGTTATAATGCACCGAATGGGAAAAAATGCTAATTGTTTTTTTTTTAATGTATAAGAATTTTAGCTAGAAATGTCAGTTATGATTATTTGACTTATTCAGGCATATGTTCAAACCAAATATTGGAAAAAATACTAAAGAATTTCGTGGTTACAACGGCGCAGCTGAAATTCTATAACTTTTGTTGAGTGTACATGTTATTATGTTAATATTTAAAAATGTTCATAATAATTTATATTTAAATAAGTATGTTCATGTTTTTTTTCCTGAACTTCGGTAAATTCATGTTGATTTTTTTTCGCGCACCTTAGCAATGACACTGAAACAGTCCTGAAACAGACCTTCAGCAGCTATAAAGTCTAAGCAATTTAAAACAACAACAGCCGCCAGAAAGGGACGGTATGGATTATACAATTATCATTAAACAAAAACTAGCACTGTCAGTGATGAATGCCCCCATGACATATTGATACTGACTGGGTGAATTGTTTCTACTTACCAAGTTTAAATAACATAGGCAGAAGGGTTACAGAGTAATGCTCTGACAAGCTTTTACAATTAATTAATGTTTTTATAATCTTTACTTAGTTTAGGTTGGTTTGATCTTGATCTTCGACCGACCCAAGGACCGCAAACTCAATATGGGTCCTCTACTAGTCACAAAAAGTCTAGCTACCAAGTTCGAAGAACCTAGGCCTAACGATTCTGTAATTATTGTCCAAAAAGATTTCGTCTACTACTGGCAGACAGCTGACTGCGTTAAACGTCTATTGGCGACAAAGAAACTATAAGCATGTTAATTATGAGTGCCTTTTGCTAAAATGGAAAGGAATGAAGTTCAATTTCCCACCTTTATACTTGATATTGTAGCTTCTTATTCAATAACATGCGACATCATAATACAAACTAATATGTAAGTAACGAACAAATATTTGTTCGAGCTAATTATCTAATTCACACGGAATTATATACATGCCAATTAACAAGTCAGTCTGCAACGGACCAGAACAACAGATGAAACGTAGTAGTTATATAAGAGCATCGATTGTTAGTGCTTCATAGCCTACTGAGTCAAAATGTGTGCTCTCGATTTTCTATACTACACACAGTTTTATTGACTTTTTTTAGAAACTGTAAATGTAATAACTCACATGATATACACATTGTATTACGTATGAAGTACCTTATCTTAAATAATTAAAAGAACACATGAGTGAATTTATTTTGGCTGTTTTGAAGAAGAACCCTTTCAGCAGGTTCAGATTTACTGACTCGTTGCCTGCAAAGAATAGAAGTAGTTCCCCGTGATACAGGTTCTGGAAATTGCCGTCTCTAAAGACCGTTGGCAACAACAGTCTAAAAACAAGACGGCCATGATGGCCTAAAGGGCTCGCCTGAGTACTGGCGAAGATGAAGACCATACTGTTGTGACATGTTAGAACAACTGATATTCAGCATGTGTGCCATAGTGGTCTTCAACCATTTGTATAGCTGATGAACTTCCATATTTCTTTAAACTTCACGTCTTACCCTTGCAAAAACAACCAATAAAACTTATGGTCTGGACACTTACCAGAACCCGGGAATATTTTCTCTACTCTGTTATGCGATATTTTCTAGAACTGCATAGATTATTTCGATGCATCGATAATTCGATTGTAAATGACCCGATTCGATTTCGATACTAAACCAACCAATTTTGATTTGACTCTATTTTATACATTTATGGATGATTTGTCACAAAACTGTATTTATTCAGATTAATTATGATTACCGATTGAACTAGTTGTAAAACGTGTTCATCATTTGTTCCATTGTTTTATTTACATCGATAATTCAATGCACACACTATGACATTTACCAATACAATATCAGTAGTATTATAGTAACAAATAAATATCGTTAGTATATATTGCATTTCATGACTCGTGAATATGCAAAAACAAGCATGTAAAAGGCAAACGAGAATCGAATAGAAATATTCAACTAAATGATTCTTGAAATCGAATTCGAATCGAATAGAGGTAATGCACGGCTAAATCGTTGCAGCTTTAATATTTTCATGAAGAAATCTCAAAAATACACCAGTGGGTTTGATGAGTCTCCTTAACTTCTTCTGTAAGGCACTGCGATGTGTTTTCCTGTCTGTCATAGTTCTTTTAGCCTGTTCTAGAACTTTTTCATTAAGTCAATGGCAGTTCTGGCATATGCAGAAACAGTAGATGTTGATATCTACTGCCCAGGTGAGCTAATAAGCAGGGCCAGTAGGATGACTCTCAATGTTTTGTCCTCTATCTTTTATTTCTAGTAAGATGTTTGGTTAAAATGGGAGTAATTCTGAAGCATTGTTGTCATCCACGGGGGTCAACATTAAATCTGTCAGTCATGTAGTAATAATAAGTTGCAATCATCTTTTTTTCACAGATAACTCTCGAATTTTGCGATTTGTACATGATAATTTATCTGTCGGGACTGAAATATGCATTTATCCTAACAGGTTGTTTTGGAGTTTACATGTAAGGATAAAAATGAAGTCTGTAGTTGGAAAACGCAGTTTTAGCATTTTTCACAGAAAAAGGGGCAATAACTCTAGTGTACCTGGTCCGATTTGGCCCATATTTGATCCCAGTCGAGATTTTATGGTGATACCCAAACTGTGCAAGAATGCTCAAGATTGAATAACAAAGTCTTTACCGCAATAACGGAGAAATTGTTGACGGCATACGGGCGACGACGGACGAAGCAGGATAGGTCCCCTATACCAATAGCTCGCTAAGGACTTCGTGCTCAGGTGAGCTAACAATACACCCCGCTTCTCTAAGGAGGGGGGGGGGGTAATAGTTATGCCAATTTGACGTGATTGACGTGACATAATTTCCGGGGGTCTGTTACTAAAAATAGATGTGCCACCATTTACGTACCTGATTACTCGCCAGTGTTTGATTGTACGAGAGCCCCGCCCAGTTCAGCAAATCTAATATGTCATAGACGCCGCGTAAATGGAAGGCGGTGCTGTCCTCGATAGCTCGGATCCACACCTGGTAATGAGCGACAGAGGTACAGTGTAAGTAGTGTACTCCTATAGTTGTGAACACATCATAAGTTTTATTTTAGAGCCTGACTCAGAGGATACCACACCGACACCGTAATAACCTTTGAGGTATTACCGTTTTGACATTTAACCGTGGACACTACCATATGACCAAAACATTTAACCTACTCCAACTCATGAAAAGTCAATTCACAATTCACTAGTTCTGACCTAACCGTGGACAATTATTTCTATGGGGCATGTTAACATGCGCTCATAAATGCATGATTTCATAACGGTATAAGTACATTTGATAAACATGATAAACATGCCCTCACGAAGTCGTGTATCACTTTAATTAAGTAAAATAATTCAACATAAACGTGAACAGGTTGCAATCAATTACTTTAGGATAATAATGCACGTCCTTCAACCACATTAGTGCGAACTGATCATAGGACACTGTGTAGTCTTTTTGAGTTTTCAGCAGAGATCTTGTGAAAAACATATTATAGGCACCACTGGTTAACTAGTTTTATTCTAGATTGGTACGAGAATATGGTCACAGAAGTTATTAAAACAATGAGTTCAATAAGATTAAAACAATAATATGAAAACAGCGAAGTTAACTGTACCTCGTCTGTGTTACCCATATATACTTTACACAACATAGGACTGCCCAAGACCTCATACATATGTACGGGGTCGTGAGCAATAAACGGTGTACGGTTTTATACAACGGGTCAAGCTATTTCCAGGACATGTAAGCACCCGTACCTTAAAGCCCTGTCGCACTTTGGCGAATTTGAGCTACGAGTTCTGACGAGTTGTTAGTCGCCACAACTCGCCTTATGTCATGTCGATCTTGAACACATGTCGTTCTTTGTCTTAGTGATGTCTTCTTATGTCGTCTTATGTCGTCAGAACTCGGCGACTTTTTCTTTTCGTAATCGTGTCGGGTTTTAAGGTAAACATATGAAATGACACAGTTGTAACTTAATCAGGTACCTCAGCTGTGATTTTGAACGTATCTACGTCAAATATTAGCGGTGGAATGTAATATTGGTATCCAAGCGTTTCCATCGGCGGCAGTTGAGTCAACACATTTACGTTGGCGCAAAACACAGCTACGGGAACGTCGGCTTCAATGTGTGACGTGACCAAGCCACTGACAGCTACGGAAAGAGATGTTAGATGTTAACCGGTTGTTATGCACCTTTCAATATTTCCCCTAAGGGGGGGGGGGGGGGGAGCGGCGGGCATATACGGGACTTTAGACTGAAAGCGATTCCCGACAGGCGGGAATTTGATACACCGGATGATTCCGGATCCCGGGAAATAGACTTTCGTCGGATTTTAGATCCCGGATAATATTGGGCACTCTCCCGGACCATTAGATCAACAAGCATCACCCAATGTGGGGATTTAGACAAAAATGCTTGGTTCTAGGGTGGGAAATTAGACCCCAAAAATAAAATAAGTCAAATTCCCCTGGGTCAGCCCGCCGCTTCCTCCTGGAGGAATACTGATAGGTGCATTACTAGAAGTGTTTTAAAATACGAAGCGAATTTACCTCAGAACATTTATGAGTATGTTGAATACTAATACCGGCCTTGTGCATTTCTGCAATTTCTTTTGTGATTCGTATTTAAGAGCGCATGTAAAACTTCAAACACTCTGACTTGTACTTTCAATATTTGCCATGAAACAAGTTAGTAATTATGTAATATGTTTCTTGTGAACATGAAACAATTTGAACTAAATTATTAGAATAATTTTTGTAATACATTTTGTAGCGTTTTAAGAAATTTTTTACTTAATTTCTTCTTTTTTAACAAAGAGCCTTACGAAATCGGTCCAGCAAAATACATGGGTATTACAGGTGCCTATACATTAAGGAAGTGTCGACAAGAAAACAACTCTCTGTAGCAAACAGAAAACGTGTTAGTTTTGTTGTATCGTCTTGTTTTTAAATGACATGAAAAATAATACATCAAAGTACAGTTGTGTATTCATGGAGTCCTGCTATACTACCGTGTCAGAAATGGTTACCTTGTTCTTCGCAGTAATCGATGGTTTTGTCACCATCTGGGCTTTTTATTTGAACAGAAGTTAGATACGACAGTGTCTTACAATCGTCAACTGAAAAGGAGGTTTAGTTTCTGGAATAATTATTAAAATGCACACTTTAAAATAACTTTAGTTCCACATACAATTTACAGCACAGTCCTGTTAAATGGAGGGTTAAGAAGATGTTTCTGTGTAATTAAAACGTTCGTTGACATGCGAAATCCAAACTAACTAAGGTCAAATATAAGCCAGCTACAAACGAACAAAACGTTATATAACGCAGAATAATAGAGTTCCGAGGGTGCCGGACTTCAACGTACTCCATTACGCGAACTTCAGTTGCACGCACTTCAACGAGGCACAATTCGCACCCTGGTGCAATTTCATCACGCGAACTCCAACGCGTTCCAACGACGCGCGTTTCGCAATCCACTATGCGCAGTTCATAAACGCACACTTCGCACACCGGGACGCGCACTTTGCACTCCACCTGACGCGCGCTTTGCACTGCAAAACGCGCACTTCAGTAAAAGCATTCGCACAACGGGAATGCTCATTATCAGTTTTGAATTCGGATACAGTCACGCGATTACATTTGACTTACGTCCTGCGTGTATGCGGGGAGTCAATGGAACACTGCATATTATTAATCAACGAATGTGCAATTACATAATTACGTAGACTTCGTAATGCATCACGTACTTGGTAATGTTAAGTAGGCCGGCCCTAGGACGTCGATTGGTATCAGCTTGGAGCTCACCTCACCGTTAATGACCAATACCGATATTTCCTCTGTAGATTCAATAATCATCTGAAGCCAAAATGCATTGATCAGTTAGATTACGGAACTAGGGCTTGGGATCAGACACGATGTCTGACACGCTAATTTTACCAGTAGACCGAAAGGACTTGCCATTCGTCGAAGTAACATTGGCGCCATCAGAATCGACAAAATAGTTATGTAAATGGCGTGGAAATGTATTATAAAGAAGAGAAAAATGTATATTATAATGAGATTCACAAGAAAAATATTTGAAAATTCCTCACATAAAAGAGTTCTGGTTTTATCATAGAGTCCTTAAACACCCCTGGGTTCCTGCAGTATTCTCTCAAAAATACATATTAGGTAACTTGCATTTCATCCATTTATTATGAAACCCTGATGCATAATACTCGGCGGAAATATTCGGTAACTGCCAACACACTACTGTTGGTCTCTCTTACACATTATAATATATATTGGAACAGTGAACATTGTCAAAAACAAACAATTTAACGAAAATACAACATTATAGATTTGATATTTGCAATGAACTGATTGAAAACACATCATTGGTAACGAAATACACGTGTTTAAGTTATTGTGAGGTCTAACAAGAGCTGTCGGAGAACAGCGTGCTCGACCTTTCTTGTGCTTGTCATTGAGTTATTGGCTTTTTTTCTAAAACAAACTGTATGGATAGTAGGGGCCAATTAAACAAACTTAATGTCTTTCTCGAGTTACTGTGTGGAAAGCATTTTTCAAATTTCCATAACAGTTACCTTGAGCTTGACTCCACCCACCCCATATGCAATCTCATGCATGGTCTCGCTACACGGTGTCTATAAATTAAGTTATTATTATTTAATAAGTATTATTATTTCAATTTGTTCTCGAGTAATTAAGCAAAAACTTTTTTTTCCATTTTTAGTAACAGTGACCTTGACCGTGACCCCACCCACCCCACCCCAAATGCAATCTCAAGTAAAGTATAACTGTTGGGTATCTATGTATGAAGCTTCATTCTCGAGTTAGAGAGTGGAGATCAAAAGTTGACACCGCCATCTCAACCGCGGGAATTCCAAAGTGTAAAAAGGCCCATAATTGTGCCACATTTCAAACAAGAAACGTTGAAATTCCACGAAAACCAAATTTTTCGAAAGAAATGCATTAAATTCAGCACAAAAGTATTATTTTTAGTAATGGTGACCTTGACCTTGACCCCACCAACCCATACGCAATCCCAAGCGATGTCTAGATATAAGGGGTCGTATTCCAGAAACGTCTTAAGTGAAATCTTATCCTAGCCTTAAAATCGTCAATTTTCTTAAGCATTTATTCCATGTATACATGAAATCATGCTAATGTTTCACTAATTATCAACATATTATTAACTACTGTTTACTGAACTATAATTTGATTAATTAATTTATTTGTAGTTTTAAAAATATTACCTTACAAAAATTGGAACTTAAGTGAAAATATTTTAAAATAAACTTAAGATGTTTCTGGAATACGGCCCAAGGTATCTTACATATGAAGTTTTATTAAATTTTTCAATGTCATTTCAAGGTATTGAGCGGAAACTCTTGGTCTAATTTTAGTAATGGTGAACTTGACCCCACCCACCCCATATGCAATCCCAAGCGAGGTCTAGATATAAGATATCTATGTATGAAGATTCATTAAAATATCTCAATGTGTTCTCAGGCTTTTGAGCGGCAACTGTTTTTTATTTTATTTTTAGTAACGGTGACCTCGACCTCGACCCCACCTACCGCATATGCAATCCGACGCGAGGACTCGATATAAGGTATCTATGCATTAAGTTTCATTAAATTATCTCAATGCGTTCTCAAGTTATTGATCGGAAACAGTTTTTATATTTTTAGTTACGGTGACCTCGACCTTGACCCCACCCATCCCATACACAATCCCAAGCGAGGTCTTGATATAAGGTATCTATATATGTATAAAGTTTCATTGAAATACCTCATTGCGTTCTCAAGTTACTGAGGTGAAACTTTTTTTTCTATTTTTAGTAACAGTAACCTTGACCCCACTAATCCCATACGTAAATGCAAAGCGAGGTCTCGATATAAGGTATATATTATGAAGTTTCATAAATCTATCTCAATGTGTTCTTAAGTTATTGAGCGGAAACCGTTCTTCTATTTTTATTAACAGTGACCTTGACCCACCCACCCTATACGTAATTTCAAGCGAGGTCTCGAAATAAGGTATTTATGTTATAAGTTTTATTAAAATAAATGCGTTCTCAAGTTATTGAGTGGAAACCGTTTTTTTCTCATTAAGTAACAGTGACCTTGACCTTGACCCCACCCACTCCATATGCAATCCCAAGCGAGGTATCGATATAAGGTATTTATGTATTACGTATCATTAAAATACATTAATGTGTTCTCAAGTTATTGAGCGAAAACCGTTTTTCTATTTTTAGTAACCGTGACCTGGACTCCACCCACCCGATATGCATTTCCAAGCGAAGTTCGCTATAAGGTTCACGGACGCTATGGGTTCATTTTAGTATAGAGAATAAGTGTTTTAAGTTTGAATGAAATCCCTCAAGCCATTTCTGACAAACTAGCTTACCGAAAAACTTTAACCTATCTAAACAGCTTGTATGTTTTTTTTTATTTTATTTCTAAGTGTAAAAAGGCCCATAATTTTGACAATTTCAAACCAGAGTTATCAACATTGGCCTATAGGGTCATTTAAATATAGGGAACAAGTGTTTTAAATTTGAATGAAATCCCTTTAGCCATTCCTGAGAAATTAGCTTACCGAAAAACTGTAACCTATACCAATAGCTAATATGTAAAATTTATAAGTGTAAAAGAGCCCATAATTTTGACAAATTTCAACATGGAGTTACCAAACTTGGCCTAGTGGGGAATGCATGTTTTAAGTTTGAATGAAATCCCTCAAGCCATTCCAGAGAGACTAGCTTACCGTAAAACGTTTGCCTAGACCGGACGCCGACGCTGGGGCCAGAAGAATAGCTTGCCTTTTACTCAAAAAGTCGAGCTAAAAATATAATTCTGAACAATTTAAGAGGGGGCGTACGCCGCTGCCGCCCCCTCTAAATCCGCCTATGATATTTGCAAGGAAGGAACTTTGACCAAAATTGCACTGTGATTAATTCGATCAAAACTAAGCGTCCACCTGTTAAATGTAGTAACATTCTACACACATTACAAGTGTACATGTATACTGGCGTGCTTGAAAAAAACAATGTCCAACTTGGATCAATTCTATCAACCGTCCAACGTTAATCAATTCTATCAAAATAATCATTTTATTATCAATTATGTAAGTATCGGGTTAGATTTAAGTGCTAAAATTAAGTGCTTAAGTTTTTTTTTACAAGCGACCAAATGCTATACGACAATATCAAAGAAATATAAAAGTCAAATACCACTTTACACATTAATTACATTTTTATAAAAAGAACCAATGTTGCCTACACCTGAAGTTACAGTGTGCCATTTTGATGCGTACAACGTTCATGTGGTCGCGAATACAATTTTAGGTAAATCATTAGTAGTTTTATTCAATATAATAGCGTTCCTTTGCATGTGGCAATTCTTTAGTAATAACTAGATGTGTCACAGACACGGTTGCCCCCCACTACGCATGTTTGGACACAGACAAAGTAATAACTGGATGTGTCACAGACACGGTTGCCCCCACGACGCATGTTTGGACACAGACAAAGTAATAACTAGATGTGACACAGACACGGTTGCCCCAACGAAGCATTTTGGACACAGACAAAGTAATAACTAGATGTGTCACAGACACGGTTGCCCACACGACGCATGTTTGGACACAGACAAACACTAATTTTACAAATTTAATGTCAATTCTTTAGTGGAAACAATACAAAGGGCCATAATTCTGGGCTCAGCCAAAAAATTGTTTTATTTATGATCACCTACACATAAAGGTTGTTCAGCTGTGAAAGTTTGAGCGAAATTCGCCCAGCCGTTAAAAAGGAGTTGAGTCCACAAATTTCATGAAGTATATATAGTGGAAAAATGTCAACGGGCCATAATTCTGCCAAAATTGGTCGCAGCCAAAATTCCTTCCTTAACGATCATCTACACATTAAGGTTGTTCCGCTGTGAACGTTTGAGCGAAATCCGCCCTGCAGTTGAAGAGGAGTTGAGTCCACCAATTTCGGCACAACAAGTGCAATGCTTAACGCCTCCCACTTTGTGGGGGCATAAAAACAGAGACGCCATTCAACTGATGTAAGTATCCATATTATAATATAAATTAACACATAAATTTATGATTTTGAGCTCCAGATATCATTTGGTTATTAAAAAGTTCACTTATTAATGCTCAAACGAAAAATGAACGTAGAATAAAAAAAATCACATTCAGTTGGTAACACATTTCTAAAGAAGTAAAATGATACCAACAAGCGTGTGGAGATGCGATTGGCCGACGTCAGCAACGTAGGTGCTCTTGGGGTCAACAGTAACGTTGGTGTTCCAGTAACTGATGTTGGCGGCCTTGTCCTTTGTTGTCAAATACATAGTAAAGGGCGTGTTTGGAGACGCAGGATGAACGAAGTGGGTTCCGAAACCATCTGGATTTCCTATTGGTTAAAAGATATGATGAGAGTTTCATATTGGTTAAAAGATATGATGAGAATTTCCTATTGGTTAAAATATATGATTAGAGTTTTCTATGGTTAAAAGATATTATGAGAGTTTCCTATTGGTTAAAAGATATGATGAGAGTTTCCTATTGGTTAAAAGATATTATGAGATTTTCCTATTGGTTAAAAGATATGATGAGAGTTTCCTATTAGTTAAAAGATATGATGAGAGTTTCCTATTGGTTAAAAGATATGATGAGAGTTTACAGTGACCCTGTTTACATGATTATAAACATGTCGTCAACTACATGTAGTATCAAAATCGCCATATAACAATTAAAGAAATATATTTATCAACCTTTAAAATCATTATAAAATTTAACGAAATATTAATAATCAAATATACCGTAGTCAAAACTATTACGACTGAGTATACAGAGTCAAAATTATCAAAAAGCTTAACTTAGATATATTAGAAACAATGTATGATAATTACATGTGTATATGCATATGTAAACAAACTTTAAAAAGCAGGGTCTCAATGCCCAATTGATAAACTTTAATTAAGCAATTGATAAACGACATACCCTCATTGATAAACGAAATACCACATTTATAAACGAAACACCCACATCAACAAACTAGTATCAACAACCATATAATAAACGAAACACCAACACTGATAAACGAAATACCCAATTAATAAACGAAATATGCCAAAATTTTGGAACGATACTGTAAAAATATACAAGGTTCTCACCGCTATACATTTTCCCACAGTCCTTCTCGGACAGTTCTGTAAAGAGAATAACGTTCCTTATTGCATCGTTCGCATCTTAAAACCTTATACTATATTTATTTTGGACCTGTGCTTGTCATTAATTGTAGGTAATAGTTAATTAATGTAGACCTACATGTATATTTATCATACTACAATAGACGTGTTATCCATATACATGAATAATGCGAAAACACCTGCATGACTACTATATACATGCATGTAGATATTTGATGGAATTAGAATGGTGTATTTACTGTATTTTACTCTTAACATTCAAATACAATGTATATGTAATGCGTCTATGTTTTTACCTATCCTAAATGAAGCATTCCCGCTCAGCGACATCATAGTGGCTTCAGAGTAGATAACCCCATTAGGTACGTAAGTGGACAAGCTGACAACGTTCGGGATTTCCTACAAAGTAAGATTTGAGAAGCTCATGTATTCCATCAGTATTTTAAAAGTTTACTCCTTCGAGTGTCTCTGAGTATCGTTTAGCGTATCTTCTGAACATATTTTCGAGTATCCTGTACATATCATCTGTAATTTCAACGTCCAATCCTTTGATTACATTACGTATACTGTACAGCTTAACGATACAAAAATAAAGTTGTTTTGCGATACAAAAAAATGTATACTTAATTAACAATTTGTGATAATGCAATAATTCATAAAAAGGACTTCAGTTCATCCAGTTATTAAAATTGAAAACAAAACAAAACACAGCACTTTATCGACTAAACATTTGAAAGGTATTCCGCCATGGTAGTATAATGAATGTAATGTCATTATTTGATTACATTTTAACTACATGTATAACTATCCAAATATAATCAACGTAAACAGCACGTACCAGTACGAGAGTCGTATCGTTGAGAGTTATTACAAATTGTTTGGGCTCGCAGTCCACAGCGAGATCATGTGATATGTTTACACACTCTAACTCAGTATAGGTGTCCAACAGCACCTTGTCTGTCCCGATCTGTGAATTGTACGTAACGTCTCGAATCCCAGTTGATATACATGCATGAAAACACACACACTAAAAACGAAGTTACAAATATTGAAACGTATCAACGACAAACATTGTGCGACAAATGCTTTATGGAAACAGACAGATCTAAATATGAGAGACTAGTACATGTATTCGTTTCATTTATTCATTTTATTGGACCTTCGGATGGATTTGTTCTTAAGAATTTATAATTGGTTATTTGAACCAGTTTCAATGCAAATCAATGATCACCTGATTTCGCATGTGAGTATATGCACAGTTTAAGCTACACAAATTTAATGAATTGTTTCTCAGGCACTTTTTCCACAAAATCAGGTGAGAGGGAGATTTGTTTTAATTGAACAATTTTTTTATCCGACTCTTTTATTCTGGCACTATATCATGGCTTATTAAAACAAGTAATTAAGTACCTATTTAAGACAATTTTAAGTTTTAATAACAACATGAGCATCCCTTTTCATGACGTTCTAAATGTAGATTTATTAATCACAAACGGTCATTTATGCAAGCTGATGTAAAAATGCAATCAATTTCAATGTTCATAATTAACATAAGTGCCTTCAAATTGATATACCATCAGCATTAAAATACCTTTATTTATAGAATTTAACTTTTCGTAATACATATTTTTTTAATAACTGTCAAAAATAGGAATTATTTTTGCAGTAAATCACCAATAATTTTTGGAAAGAAAAATCAACACTTGTCAATGCAGCTGGCATTTTCGTTTGTATCAATAGGACGTATATTGACACAGATTTTCTTCAAGAAATATGGAATGCTTGATCTATAACACAAGCAAAAGCATTTATGAAACAAAAGTTTAAATCAATAAATAGCCGATATTTATAAAGGTTCCCAATCGAATATGACTTTTTTTTTCAAAATTTACATGTGTATTTCACAATTTGTGTATATCCGATTTATAAAATTAAATCAGACATGAAGAAAGTTACTGGAAACACCAAAATCTCTAGATACCGGGTAACTCTTCTTCTGCTATGTTAAAATGTGGATTCGTTTAGTTTTAAGCCCATGTCCATGGAATCTAATTCAAAACATCGTAACTTTAGTAATATTTCTTATGAACGTTTATGGTGTTTATTCGTCCGAAATATGAGTCGTATTTACTTATTTACGAAAGACATTGTTCAAAAGCGCTAAGTAAGAACGGAATACTGTAATGCACATGCTGGTTTACTCCAGAGTCCTCACCAGTTATCGTATACAGAAAAAAGACGATAGCAAGTTACCAAATGTAAATAATTCACAGATTTTGTATTTTGTTCGGTAACATGCTCATTAGAAACACTTTCTGCAAAGTTTTATTTTTATTAATATATTTCTGGACTGCTCCTTTAAAACCCGGGTGCGATCGTTAATATTTATTTTGTTCGCATTAAATCAAATTCGTGGCGAGCCATAAAAATACAAATTTCACATGTAACGATACAAAATGACAAAAAGGCCAAATGGCCCTAAAGCGCTCACCTGAGTATGAAGATCTGGACCTTGCAGTTTAAGAAGAGAAGATTTTGAAAGGCATTTTGCTATTTAAGTCTATTTAAGTCTATATAAACCACGTGACCCCCATGGTGTGGCCACATTTTATCCAAGGGGCATAATTTGAACAATCTTTGTAACTATGCCATGTTACACACCTAATACAAAACCTCTCTGAGGAAGATTTTAAAAGACCACTTGCCATATAAGTCTACAGAAACTGTGCGAGCCCCTGGGCGTGGCTTCTTTTTACCACAGGGGCATAATTTGAATAATCTTTGACCACTTTACAATGTTTCCAGTCAAATATCAAACCTTTCGGCCTTGCTGTTTCAGAGAAGATTTTTAAAGCCCACTTGCCATATAAGTCTACAGAAGCCATGCGACCCCGGAGCATGGCTTCTTTTTACCCCAGGGTAATAATTTAAACAATCTTTGTAGAGGACCACTATACAATGTTTCACACAATATATGAAACCCATGGGCCTTGCTGTTTCAGAGGAGAAGATTGTTAAAGCCCACTTACAAGTTTATTGAAACAATATGAACCGCTATGGCGTGGCCAATTTTAGCCCATGGGCATTATTTGAACAGTCTTTGTACAGGACAAATTTACGATGTTACATATGAATTACGAGACCTCTGGGCCTTGAGATTTCAAAGAAGATTTTCAAAGTCATTTGGTATTTAAGTCTATATAAACCATGTGACCCCCGGGCCGGGTCGTAGCCACTTTTTACACAGGGGCATATTTTGAACATTCTGTGTAAAGGACCACATATAGGATGTAACATTCCAAATACGAAACCTCTGGGCCTTGCGGTTTCAGAGGAGAAGATTTTTAAAGTCATTTTGCTATTTAAGTCTATATAGACCATGTGACCCCGGGGTCGTAGCCATTTTGTACACAGGGGCATATTTTTAACAGTCCTTGTAGAGGACAACAATAGGATGTTACATACCAAATTCGAAACATCTGGGCCTTGCGGTTTCAGAGAAGAAGATTTTAAAGCCATTTTGCTATTTAAGTCTATTTAAAGTATGTGATACCCGGGGCGTGGCCAGTTTTGACCCCAGGGCAATAATCTGAACAATCTTTGTCGAGGAACACTAGAGGATGTCACATACCAAATATGAAACCTCCGAGCTTTGCGGTTTCAGACGAAATGATTTGTAAAGTTGCTACTTTTTAAATCTTGTTTTCAGCTCTGGTGACCTACATATGCAGCGGACCGAAACCATTTGAACAATTTTGTAAGAGGGTCACCAAAGGATCATTCCTGTGAAGTTTCCTGAAAATCTGCCAAGCGGTTTAGGAGATGTTGTTTGAATGAACAGTTGACGACGGACGTACGCACGCACGCACGGACGACGGAAACGGGCGATCACAAAAGCTCACCATGAGCACTTTGTGCTCTGGTGAGCTAAAAAAAAACGACAAAAACAACAACAACAAAATAACAACTTCGCAATGAATTGCATCCTCACACGCGCAACAATACATTCATATCAGTGTACTTAGCCTTTTACCTGTATGTATGAGCCTTGTTAGACCGTATATAGCTCACGTCGTATATAGCTTACGTGAGAGCTGTATACGGTGGTTGACAACGTATACAGCTTACGCTGAGCTATATTCGTTGGTTGACAACGTATACAGCTTACGTAAGCTTTAAATGTTGGATGTATACATATACTTTTGATGAGATCTTTCATCTTAACATAATAGTATTAAACATAATTGTGATAATACTTGATCGTCATCACTAATATAATATTTTCGTCGTAGCAGTAGTAGAGGCAAATCTAGTAGCAGTAACAGGAGCAAAAGCAGTAGCAGCAGTAGCAGCAGCAGAGTAGTAGTAGTAGCAGAAGTAGCATCATCATCATCAGCAGCAGCATCAGCTGTCGTAGAAGTAGCAGAAGTAGTATCATCATCAGCAGCAGCAGCAGTAGCAGCAGAGTAGTAGTAGCAAAAGTAGTAGTAGTAGTAGTAGTATCATCATCAGCAGCAGCATCAGCAGCAGCAGCAGTAGTAATAGTAGTAGTAGCAGTAGTAGTAGTAGTAGTAGTAGTAGTAGTAGAAGTAGTAATGTTGTTGTTGTTGTTGTTTCAGTAGTAGTAGTAGTAGTAGTAGTAGTAGTAGTAGTAGTAGTAGTAGTAGTAGTAGTAGTAGTAGTAGTACTAGTAGTAGTAGTAGTAGTAGTAGTAGTAGTAGTAATAGTAGTAAAGTTTCTCCTACAGAAACATCAGGAAAATAAGCCCCACCCATGTGCAGCCATGTTTTTGTTTACTGATACCTATGTATTTCACAGTGTATATTGGTCACACAAGGAATAGTGTGCCACATTTTTATTCAAATTGGACAAGCAGTTTTAAAGAAAAAGATGTTTGAAGTTCTCCACATATAACACCGCCTCCCTGGCAACAATGTTTTTTTTTCACGGCTTGCAATAAATGTTACCATTAATATAGAAGGTCACCCAAGAAACATTTGTGCCAAATCATTTTCAAATCAGACCGTGGGTTTCCAAGGCTTTTCCCTTCGGTTGCCATGTCAACCAGAGTTTTAAATGGAATGACGTTTTTAGAAATTTCGGTAGAGGAGCAACCAAAGCTCTGTTTTTAAATCTTTTATAACCTATCTTAGTAGTTTCATACTAGATGTCGTTTGAAGTAATTTTGGACGGACGGAAGGGCAACCGACAAAATATGATAAACCAACAGCTCACTCTGAGCTAATAAATTTCGAAAAAAGTGACTCCTCGGTCATAGCATTTCGACTCACCATGTCATAATAGTATGACCCCCACACACGTGAAGTAAACTGAGCCCCCCCCCCCCCACACACACACACACCCATATTAGATCTTCAGTAGAATAATGGCCGACCACTGTACAGTTTCTAATGAAAAGGTACCGCGATTGAAAGACGAATAAACAGACGGACAGAAGGGCGGATGGACGGAATGGCTGATCGACAGACAGACAGACAGACAGACAGACAGACAGACAGACAGACAGACAGACAGACAGACAAACCGACAAACAGACAGAAACAACACAAATACAACACATCCGTAACAATTATGGCAACAACAACAATTACTTGCATTCGCATTACTGTGTTGATGACGATGATGATGCTGTGATGACCGTCAGCATCATCTTTTAGATACGAGCTATATACGGCGATATGCATCATCTTGACGTATACAGCTTACGGTGAGCTGTATTCGGTGTAAGCTGTATACGGTTTCATAGTCCACGTAGACAGCTCAGGCGTTACTTTTATACGGCGTGAGCTGTATACGGTCTAACAGAGCCTACCTGTATATGCGAGATACTGTCGCCACTAGCCGACATCAAAACAAGTACACCGATGCTTCCGTCGCACACGCGTACGCGGAAAGGTATGCGGTACGTCTTACTGACGTTGAATTTACGGACGTAACGTTCGCCCGTCGACTGGTTAATAGTAGCGTTGAATTCTATATCTGGAATGTAAGTAGGATTTTGTTACGTTATATGTAACAACCATATATTATAATTTCACACTTGAATAAACGTCATGAGAGCGACATTGACATTGACAGTGACATTGAAACGGTTGTACAACATGTAGCCTAAACGTACAATATGCGTCTCTTTTGATCATATGAAAAGTGGTTGTAAAGCTCTTTTTTTATTATGTTTACTTCATATGTATAATCAGCTCATTTTCTCCATAATCATCTGCTAGATAGCATATACAAGTCATAGATCTACATACATAAAAGTCCACTTAAATGCAGAGACAGACGCGTATGACAACTGGAAAGACATGTCATGCTAAACCTATATTGAATAAATAAATACATATAATTTTTTATTATTCGAAGATTCAAACACGTAAAAGCAAAACAAGGCAAATGTAATATACTTAAGTCTTCTTCAGTGCACGTATCCTCATCAATGACGTCATCACAGTCGTTGTCAAGGCCGTCACCAGGGTAAGACGCGTGCCAAACACATTCCTGTTAATTTCCCAATTTGTCACAATATCATATAGAGCAAAATCGACATGGCACTAATAGATAAATACTTTAATTATGTTTTACATAATCTTTAAACAAGCTTTTGGTGAAAATAAAACCAAACGTCAACAAAAACGTTAAAACATAATGATTTCACATATTCTATAGGCCTACCATTTTAAGCCACCATCGATAATATATATAGACTTAACTTTCAGTGGAAAATCGTACAGTCTATATAACCTACTAATGAATACCTGTATAAAATTATACAGGTATTCATTAGTAGGTTATATAGACTGTGCGATTATGTTTTTTCGACGTAGCTGTCTAATATCACTTTGGACCTAGATTTCTTCTGACCGATATCAGCTTTATACATATACTTTTGAAGTATATCTTTCGTCTTAACGTATACAGACAGACAGACGGACGACGGACGGACGGACAGACGGACGGACGGACGGGCGGACGGACGGACGGATGGACAGACAGACAGACGTATAGCTGCTGCTGACGACGACGACAATGGTGATAATCATGATCATCTTCAGAATCGTTTAGACATGAGCTATACTCGTATACGGCGATATGCAGCATCTTCACGTATACAGCTGACAGTGAGCTGTATTCGGTGTAAGCTGTATACGGTTTTGTAGTCAACGTTAAGCCTCGGTCACAACCCACTGCGGTGGCCGCAGACCACAGACCAAAACGCAGTGCGATAATCGCACGAGTCTTGCGACGCAAGAAAGTCGTGCGACGTCCGCAAGTGCACCTTGCGTGCTTGCGACAGGCAATGTTGAACCAAAAAGCGTACAGTGCCCTTATGTTGATCGCACGATGTTCGCACAGTGCCCTTACGGTGCCCGCACGATGGGTGATCGACGCAAAGCCGACGCATCAACTTAAGCGCTTGCGCTAATGTCTGTTGCGGTTGTAGCGGCGACCTTGCGATCGAGGAAAACACGCACGGGCGCCGTAGGTCCGTTTTTAACAAAAATCTCGACGCAATCTCGACATAAGGTCGACGCAACCCGGTTGTGACCGAGTACTTACACAAATCAAATTTTACATGTACTATTAGAAAATCTGAGGTTTTGTTTTGCTTCTCTTGTACAAAATAAATAATGTGACACAGCAGTTTTGTACTAAGCGGACGCAAAATGATGTGATTGAATTACATGTATGCTATAAAAGCAATGGGACTCAAAATAGTATTAACGTAAGTCCTGAACTTTATTTTAACCTACCGCAGCATGTCTGGACCAGTCTGCTGCTACAAGTAATGCGCCGTCACCTTTGAGCGCATACGCAGCGTAGCTTCCTCCTTCGATTTTGTCCGCCGTGACTGGTTGCGAAGTTATTACTTTGTTTGAAGAGTGAGGTATATCGTACTTGAGTAAAGTAGTCCCGGCTGACAGTACGGTGCTAGTACCACTGGCTGTTACCACTAGTTTATCCATGTGTTTGTTGGGTAACAAGGTTGTTTCGTTAGACCAGTGATCTATGTCTGGAACAAGTACCATGCTCGAGCCAGACGCGTTTGAGAGGTTACGTGCACCGTTATATAACTCCGCGCCAATTATCTGCAGGACTAGGACTGGTTTGGACGCTTCAATCATACTGTACATGCCCGAGTCTATTCTGCGTTCTACTGCAGACCCATTTTCAGGAACGGTGAAAGGCGAGAAGCCAGTTATGTATATTGACGTATTCGGTATTTTAGTAACTATCTTAACGATATCCCCTGTTTCACTGCGTCCACTTGGTGCAAACACAAAGGATCTGCCCCAACTGTTTGTCGGTGGAATCTGCTCCACCATACCCTTGGTTCCATTACCCGCAGGTATATGTTTAGCTCCAACAACCACCGCGACTTTCTTATTAGCTACAAGCCGGGTACCACTAAGATCATCGGCGCTTTCAAAATGCAGCACGTCGAACTCATTCAGGACGAAAACAGCCGGCTCCCCGGCAGAAATATTTGCCGGCAGCATTGGCGTTGTTGAACAATTCACAGAGGTGGAAACCGCGCGTGTAAAGTATACGTTCAGCTTTGTATCATCCTCGATGGGACTTACTGAAAACTGACACATGCCTCCAAGTGTACAGTACGTTCCAATGATGTACTCGTTCCCCAGGTGTTCATCCGGGATTGCGAGGTACCCGTCGCCAATCTCTTCGTGCCATACGTAAAGCCTGGCGCCGTCGTCGGCGTCGTCAAGTACCACCTTCAGGCAATCACGTGTAAACCCATTTTCCAGCGCCGCTGCTGACGTATTTGACAAATCGCTTATTAAGTACTCAACTTTATTTACTGCAGAGCTTGTATTAATATTGAAATTGTTGTTTTCATCCCACGAAATTTCAGGTTCAGTAGTCAGATTATTCAACTTCGTAAAGACCAACAATGTTGAATTCGAGGAACTCGCTGAAGGAATGTGGTAGATCGCATAAGACCCTGGAAGAAATACATATTATATATATACATAAATCCACTGTAGGCGGAAAGTGCCGTCCTGGATTGGCCTGTGCGGCCTGCACAGACTGATCCGGGACGACACTTTACGCACATGCAATAAGCCCGGTTTTACCACGACATGCCGCGTTATTATATATTGATAGGGCGCCATTCTGTACGCGATGTGCATCTGTACAATAAAAGGTAAATATCAATTTGATTAAACGCATTGACACATACAAAATCAAAATAATTTAACTCTAGGACAGAGGCAAAATTGACATGTATGTCGAATTCACAGATAAGATGACTATAACGTTATATTTATAGTAGGTCAAAATAATTACGACATGTACTTATAAATGAAGGGTGAATGTGTATTAAAAAGCCAAATAGCACGCAGCGTGGCATGTTTACTTACACAACATGGGTAAGATCACTAATAGCCTCGCCACGATTATTATCTGAAATGAAAATCCACAATTTAATATCAAATACACGCAAGCGACAATATATACCGGTACACTCATAGCAACAAAGACACTGGACATTTTTCATTACGTATTTTTGATATGTTGTTAAATTTAAATATTGATGAATATCAAATACACGCAAGCGACAATATATACCGGTACACTCATAGCAACAAAGACACTGGACATTTTTGATATGATGTTAAATTTAAATATTGATGAATTTGGTATCAAAATTTAGGTTATATATTGAACTGATCAATAATTGTAATACCCCAAAAATTGATAAATCATTAAAACGTTAACGTCATCCAAGCCAAATTCATCCATATTTAATGTTACAACATATAAAAAATACGAAATGAAAAAATGTCCAGTTTCTTTTTTTATATTCGTATATAAAAATTTTCAACTAAACACAACAAACACAAAATTCACATTCTAACATGATACTCGCTAATTTTTGCCATAGACAAAGAACAAAATTATCGTTGTTAAACTACCCATAAACAACGCAAAAAGAAGTCCGATTTTGAGCGGAGCATAATAAGAAGTAGTTCCAATTACAATTGCAAAAATATATTTCAAATCATGTTAAAATCGAAATGTTTTTCGCATTATCGTTCTTTATCGGCCAATAAACAACTCTTTGTCGTTTTTATACTTGTCAATAAAACAACTTGGGCTAACGGCCTCGTGGTTTAATTCCTACTCATCAGAACTCCAAATCGTTGTTTATTGGCCGATAAACAGCGATAAATCGAAAATTATTTCTTAAATTAAATACAATTTAGGCGTAAAAAAAATTGTTTGTTTCAGGTAACCCGACCTACCCTAAAAAAATGTCCCGACCCTAGAACATTTTATTGGGTTTGTCAGATTGATTTTTGTTTTATTTACGTTTTTCAATAATTAAATGTGTTTTTGATAAATGAGTGTTTTGTTTTGATAGTATCCACTTATAAACAATGTTTAAGGATATTACTGATATGTTTTAATAATATTTATTCAGTTTTAGAATCTTCAAGTTGACCATTTACCAAACAAAAATAAAAAAAATCCCGACCTACCTACCCTATGTTTTTTGGGCATGTTACCTGAAACAGACATATTTTTTTTAACCCTTATGATAACACAATTCCGTTAGAGTTCACAACAAAAACAACGATACCTTGGACCCCATCACGTTGACGTGCCTATACCAGCCCGCTTCAATCACTTTCAATTCCTGCTTTGCTTTAAATCTGAAAACTTTCGATCACATTGTCCCCCCTAATATATGCACACTTGATTACAGAGCGAACAAAATGCCATCAATATAGTATCGATCCCATTTCATATTTTCCACAATAAATACTAGCTTGATCTATTCAAACATCAGGCGCTGACGCGATTGTTGTGGAGCTCTCTCGAATCGTCGGCTTTAAAACTTTTACTACTATCTATTGTACTATTGGCCAGTGGAAAACAATGAGAAAATTGCCGTGAAATACAAAACTCATTAATAATAAAAATCAAGCCAGTCGTTTTCGGATTTCAGTATAAACATGTCATATTTGTATTAAACATGTTTCAGTATACTTTGCATGACTGATGGTCGACACTCGATGCGAAACAGCCATTCTTTATTCATTATTAATCCTTCACGACAGCAGCATGTCTCTCATGACGTCGAGTGTATTTTCATTTGCGCAGCCAATGCTTACAAAGAGAAATCGGTTCTCTGGACAAATACACGAGCATGACGTGTATATTTTTAACGTTTTTATTATATAAATACCGTATCTCGTTAATATTAAAAAGTATGTATGCACGCTTGTTGTATTTCGATTTTTAAGAGCAGGATTTTATAGAACAAACTGAAAGTATACTAAAGCCATTATTATATGGGATGATATCAAACTGAAAGTATACTAAAGCCATTATTATCTGGGGTGATATCAAACTGAAAGTATACTAAGCCATTATTATCTGGGGTGATATCAATGTGAAAGTATACTAAAGCCATTATTATCTGGGGTGATATCAAACTGAAAGTATACTAAAGCCATTATTATCTGGGGTGATAACAAACTGAAAGTATACTAAAGCCATTATTATCTGGGGTGATATCAAACTGAAAGTATACTAAAGCCATTATCATCTGGGGTGATATCAAACTGAAAGTATACTAAAGCCATTATTATCTGGGGTGATATCAAACTGAAAGTATACTAAAGCCATTATTATCTGGGGTGATAACAAACTGAAAGTATACTAAAGCCATTATTATCTGGGGTGATAACAAACTGAAAGTATACTAAAGCCATTATTATCTGGGGTGATAACAAACTGAAAGTATACTAAAGCCATTATCATCTGGGGTGATATCAAACTGAAAGTATACTAAAGCCATTATCAACTGGGGTGATATCAAACTGAAAGTATACTAAAGCCATTATCATCTGGGGTGATATCAAACTGAAAGTATACTAAAGCCATTATTATCTGGGGTGATAACAAACTGAAAGTATACTAAAGCCATTATTATCTGGGGTGATATTCCAGAAAGATCTAAAGTAATATTTTATTCTTAACCTTAAAATCAACATTTTATTTAACGTGTTATTTCCTCTGTACAGTGCATCGTGCTTAATGTTTGTTAATTATCACCTATAGTATTATTGTTCGTTAATATAAACATACAACGATTCCAAAAATTAAAATGTAGTTATTAATATATAACATTTTGAAATGTTTAACTTAAGTGATACATATTTTAAGAAACACTTACGATGTTTCCGGAATATGGACCCTGTTTAGAATGTCAATATTATTCGTTAGGAGATATTTAATGACACAATGTTGCATGCATATGCGTGTAATTGAAGGGAAGCCGTGCACGTGCTGATAAATAATTAAACATTGGGGGAACGTTTTAGTAAAACACGTGTCACTTAACGGACCACGTGCTTTCAGACGTCAGAAGTGCTGAGTGTAAACCTCTGTTGTTGTTGCACGGGAGTTTCAGGCGTTTTAAGTTTTAGTTCAACACTTCTCTTCTGTTTTGCGATTAAACAAAACTGTAACAAGTCATAAAATAAAATCTAAACGTATCTTGTTGATTATCTAGTACGAAATATCGTATAGCAAGCACTAAGATGTATCTTGACAATGTCACATGAAATTTGTACACTGTGTATCAAAATAGAAATTCCCATAATCAACAAAGTTGAAATGGAATGGAAATACAGCAAATAATTGATGACCTGCACGTGGGCACTCGTGAATATTCGAAACTATGGCGTACCCTTTGGGTCAAAGTACATATACGCCTGCTAGCTAACTATAGATGTAACTGTTGTTATAAACTTGTAACCGCAGTTACAATTTTATGACTGCAGTTATAAATTTATAACGGCAGTTACATTTACAAATATAACTGAAGTAATAATTTATACCAACAGTCATTAAATATGGCAATCGTCATAAAATTATAACCGCGGTTACATTTTTCTGAGCAAAGGCTAAACTTAAGTTCCAAGTCTGTTTGGCGAATTAAATTTTATTCTTATATAATTCCTTTTTGTCAAAATTGCATTTATTTATTTAAATATGAATTTTTAAATGATAAAAACAATTTAAATATACATATTTCATAAATAAATGAATCCGTGTAAAAAAGTGTAATTGCAGTTATAATTTTATGACAACTGTCATATTTTTTACTTTCGGTATAAATTGTAACTGCAGTTATATCAGTAAATGTAACTGCTGTTACAAATGTATGACTGCGGTTACTATTTTATGACAACAGTTATATCTATATTTAGCTGCCGTGCAGATATGTACTTTTGATACAAAGGGTACGCCATACGAAACAAACATGTCTATCCATTTAGTAACAGCTGAATTGTAAAGAAAAATAATCAACGTTCATATTCCCCACGTTATTGTAACGTTGTCATTTGCATTTATTTATTAAATTAAATTAATTAATTAACATCATTTATTATTTATATAACTAAGTAACAGAATTTACAATAAACACGTTGTTCAGATCAAAGCTTTAGGTCAGAGTTTGTTGATTATTGTTTTTGGCGAAACTGAATTACAAACAATATTGTACAAATAATAAGCCAAAACAAGAGCTGTCAGAGGACAGCGCGCTCGACTATTCAACGTATTTCAGTTGGTACATATTTTGGAAAGTGGAAGGGGCATAAATTTGTTGAAATAAAAAACTGAGATATGGCAATTATTTCATCAAATTATTCCAAGTTTCAACCACATGTAGTTAATAACTTGTGTAGTTTTGAAGTTACTGTATACGGGTTTTGAATATAAACTTTAACCAGAAAATTTATGTGAAAAGGGGCATTACTCTGTCAAAATGCAAAACAGAGTTATAGGAAGGTTGTCCCTGATACTGGAGTTGATGACAAAGGTATGTTACTATTTTCAAGTGGATAACTTACGTAGTTCTGCAGTTACAAAACTGTTAAATATAAACTTTAACCAGAAAATCTAGGTGAAAAAGGGTCATATCTCGGACAAAATACAAAACAGAGTTATATGGAATGTTGCCCCTGATAGTGGAGTTAATGACAAAGGTATATTCCAGTTTTAAAGTGAATATATTATGTAGTTCTAAAGCTACAAAACTGTTGAATATAAACTTTAACCAGAAAATCTATGTGAAAAAAGGGCATAACTCCGTCACAATACAAAATAGAGTTATGGGGAATGTTGCCCCTGATACTGTAGTTGATGACAAAGGTATATTCCACGTTTCAAGTGCATAACTTGTGTAGTTTGAAGTTACAAGACTTCTGAATAAAAACTTTAACCAAACGCGGACGCTGACGCCGGGGGTAGTAGGAAAGCACACCTATTCATCGAAGAGTCGAGCTAAAGCGATAAAAATCGTTTATTTTTTAATGAAACCGTATTCTTTATAGAAATTAAAAGAACGTTTTGAACTCAAAGTTATGATATAAAACACAAATAATATTAATTTAACGTAAATCATGTTGACGTAATACGCATGTTTATATAGCGAACGTTGCATTGTATTATTAGTGTCATGTTTATTGCGAACAAAAATGTGTTTATAATATAACTGAGCGTGTCGTGGGAAACCCGGGCTTCAGGATTGTGCGTAAAGTATCGTCTCGGATCAGCATGTGCAGTCTCGGATCTGCCTGTGCAGTCCGCACAGACTAATTCACGACGGCTCTTTCCGCTTTTATGGTATTTTTCTGTTTCAAGGAAGTCTCTTGCAAACAGAAATACACTGTAGGCGGAAAGTGCCGTCCTGGACTAGCCTGTGCGGACTGCACAGGCTAATCCGGGACGACACTTTACGAACATGCATTCAGTCCGAGTTTCCCACGACACGCCTAATTTGTAGTTTTTTTTTTAATTATTTTCATTTCCGCCTCCAACTGGACATTTTTCCAAAACTGTCCTACTGTCTTGTGTGTATCAGGTGTGTTTTCCCTGGCTTTAATTACATGTTCTTTGTAAAACCAACACTGCATCTAACCGGGTTACATTACTGATCACAGACCATAGATGCATCACATTAGTTATGGACTATTCCTGAAATTGCGATGCTCTATAACAACCCGGACGCGACGAATCGATCGTTAATTTAACACTTACACCGACCACGGAAGCAGAACATATGATTAAGCAAACACGGCAAATACGACATCAGATCGCTGGTGTGTTTGAACTAATCAGAGTTTAAAAGCGCTGTGGCCGTTATAAAACAAACAACGCTTTGTTAGAGAAATCCGAAACTGTCAAAGGTACATTAAAATCACGTCACCAGGAAAGCGGCGAAATCGATAAATTGTTTATTTCGTTCATGTTTTTCACAGAAAAAACATGTGAGATTACAAACAATAGGTCACCGTTCAATAATTAATTTTTTATTGAAATACAATACATAATTGTACAGATATATTTTCAGAATTCACGGGGCATTCGCAAACGTCCATGCAACTTACATAAAGCACCTGTGTGCCCATACAGAGGATAAGCTTTCCCTAAATAATACTGAATATGTTTTTAATTTAAATATTCGAAAATAGATCTACTGATATATACTGTATCAATATTACTAGAAACTAGAAATGTGTCCACAGACACGGATGCCCCCACCTATGCAGCCTGTTCTACATGCCGCCGCTTTGTCTATATGCATACACATTATTTTGCAAAAGGAGAATTGGCCTTTTCTATTGTACTTTCTGCTAATGTATTCTCTTATTCTGTGAAGTAAGTCGATGTATAACAAATTTCCAATCAGCAGTTTTAGTAATGACAAAACAAGAGGGCCATGATGGCCCAAAGCGCTCACCTGAGAACTGGTACAGATGAAGACCATACTGTTGTGACAGGTTTGAAAATTAAGGTATCTGGACAATACGCAGAGGGGGATAGGATCAATTTTGATTTAAAACATTGGTAAGTGCAATGGCCTAACTAAAGTACGGGTTGCGTAGTGGATATGTGTTTTTTTTGCTAATGGTTCTCAAACCATTTTTCTTGATATTCTAACCTGACCCTTTGTCATTGCCACTGACAATCCTGGAAAATGTAGAAACAGCAGATTTTGATGTCTTTTTCGCAAACAGTTTTGGAGAATTAGTTGCAATCGATAATCGTGATGGCTGAGCTATAAGGTAAAGTTTTGCTTTTTCTTTGATAATTGTCTGTCCAATGATGATAAATGATATTAATGCAGGCTCTGAAGGCATCAATATTGCATGTACAAATAACTGCATGCAAGTCTTGCAACTATTGGAAATCAAATTGTATCAATCAATTTTTATGGTCAACTGTGTAAGTTTGGTCAACATTGAATAAAAAATCGTGTGTGCAAGCAAATCATTGATAACTTGTTTTTTTTCCCAAAAACAAGGGGCAATAAATCTGGTGTTTCTGGCCCAATCATGCTTATATTCGACTTCACCTGTCGTCTTATGTTCATAGACAAACTGTACACGATTGGTGAACATTGGATGAAAAATGAAGTCTCTATCACGAATAATGTCCATTTTTGCATATTTTTTTACAAACAAAGGGCAATAACTCTGGTGTTTCTGGTCCAATCTTGCTTTCATTCGACTTCAACTGTAACCTCATGGTATTAGATAAACTGTGCAAGATTGGTGAAGATTGGTTGAAAAATGAAGTCTCCATCCTGAATACTGTCCATTTTTGTATATTTTTTTAATAAACAAAGGGCTATAACTCTGGTGTTTGAAACACGATTTGGATCATTTGTTGCGTCTGCTGAGATCTGATGGTCATACACAAACTGCGAAAGTTTGGTTAAGGTTGGATAAAAAATAAAGTCTATATGTTGGAAAATGGCATTTTTGCACTTTTTTGCATGAAAAAGGGGCAATAACTCTGGTGTTACTGGTGTGATCTGACCCAATAACAATCCCATCCGCGATTTTATGGCATACACAAACTGTGCAAGTTAGGTCAAGATTGAATACAAAATGTAGTCTTTATTGCGATAACAGTCCAAATTGTTGACGGCATATGGACGCCGGAGAGGTCCCCTATACCAATAGCTCACCGAGCACTTCATGCTCAGGTGAGCTAAAAATCAATAAAGTGTAGTAATTAAAATTTTTGGCCAATCATGCGTTATTATTCTTGCATGCTTCACTTACTCTTGATATCTTAAATCATTCTGTGAAGAATCAACTAAATACCTTTTATCATTTTTAAATTACTAGTATGTTTTGCACAGTTATCAACACAGGGAAGTAATTCACTAACTTCACAAGTCAGGTTCTTGCATGAACCACACTATCTGGTGATGGTGATCATTTCTGCCAATTTATCAGAAAATCCCCGCGTGCGTGACAATATTATACTCTGGACAGTTATTCGACCTTTGACCTTGATAAGTGACCTTGACCTTTCAGCTACAGACCTGATTCTTGCACACCACATGCCTATGAGTCTATGGTATTAATTCTTACATTTGACCTTTAAGTGTGACCTTGACCTTGGACTTAGTTCTTGAGCGTTACTTGGTTGTTGCACGCGACACACTGCCTCATAATGCTTATCACTTCTGCCTACTTATTTGAAAACCCTTCCCTGCTGGACAAAATTATGCTCCAGACAGGGTCTATGGCTAAAATTCTTATATGAGACCTTTGACCTTTAAGCGTGACCTTGACCTTGGGACATGGTTCTTGTGCGCGACACACTGTGTCAACATGCTTAGCACTTCTGCCAAGTTATTTGAAATTCCCTCTCCACTGGACAAAGCGAAAGGGGACGCCGCCACCGCCGCCGACAAAAGTAACACCTATATGTTGCCTAATCAGGCGACACAAAAACACTGTACTGAAACAGTTTATTAATATCTAAAAATGGAAACGAGCAGCATTTGTCTTAAGGTCCCCGTAAGGGTGTCATCAACTGGTAGATTATTCGGAAAGGCCATTTCTAATAAAATAGTCGGAGTGACAGTCAAAAGTATTGGAAATTAGGTAAACTTAGAAACATCCGATCACTCTTTACTCGAATAAAGACAAACAGACAAAACCTATAACAGTTATAGCTATTCAATTGTTTATTAGTATAGTTTATATAAAATACCATAGTAACAATCAATCAACAATATTGATAAATGAAATTTCCAAAAGGACAAACATCTGTTGTGGAAATGTATAAAGCATCAGTGTCCAAACATCCACCAGCTATATATATTCCCCAAGGGTAGCGAAGGATTGTACATAGAACTCTGGTACGACTTGGCGACGATGTGGATCGTCTGACTGTTGATTCTCCTCCACCCGACGTAGATCATCAACACCTGCAGATACATAAGTTTCACTGATACAGAGAACAGCTACATGTATTAAAGATAAGTTTCGCAGACATAAAGAACAGCTACATGTATTAAAGATAATTTTCGCAGATATAGAGAACAGCTACGTGTATTAAAGATAAGTTTTGCAAATACAGAGAACAGCTACCTGTATTATGCACCTATCAATGTTTTCCCCCAGGGGGGGAGTGGCGGGCATATACGGGACTTTAGACTGAAAGCGATTTCCGACAGGCGGGAAATTGACATTGGAATGATTCCCGATCCCTGGGTAATAGACTTAGGTCGGATTTTAGATCCCGATAATAAAGGCCCCCGGCCATTTGATAGACATATAACATCTCCCACTGAAGGGATTTAGACATATATTCTTGACTCTTGTGTAGGGAATAAGACCCCAAAAAATAAAATTGTCCAAATTCCCCTGGGTCAGCCAGCCGCTCCCCCCCCGGGGGAAAATATTGATAGATGCATTAAAGATAAGTTTTGCAGATATAGAGACCAGTATTAAAGATAATTTTCGCAGATATAGAGAACAGCTATGTGTATTAAAGATAAGTTTCTCAGATACAGATAACAGCTAAGTGTGTCTGAGGTAAGTTTCGCAGATATAAAGAACAACTAAGTGTACCGAGCTAAGTTTGGCAGATACAGAGAACAGCTACGTGTGTTAAAGATAAATTTCACAGATAAAGGTAAGTTTCGCAGATATAAAGGACAGCTACAGAAAACAGCTATGTCTATAAAAGATAAGTTTTGCAGATACAGAGAACAGCTATGTATCATCAAATGTAAGTTTTGCAGATACATGTACATAGAACAACTATGTGTACTAAAGGTAAGTTTCGAAGATACAGAAAACAGCTAAGTGTGTAAAAGATAAGTTTTGCAGATCCAGAGAACAGCTAAGTGTATTAAAGGTAAGTTTCTCAGATACAGAGAACAGCTTAGTGTACTTAAAATAAGTTTTGTTTGTTTGTTTGTTTGTTTGGATTTTTCGCCGTATTCAACAGTATTTCTGTCATATAACAGCTGTCAATTAACCTACTCACACTTTTCCTGGGTAAGCTGGTTTACCAGTACTAAGTGCACATACTTATGTCAGTAACTGACAACTGCCCTACTTGAATCAGAGGTAGGGGGAGAATGGACGTAGAAATAATTTCACGACCAATCCCCACACAAGTTATGTAGCCGGGCTGGGAATTGAACCCGCGATCCTCGATTTGTAGTCCAGCGCTCTACCAACTGAGCTAGCCGGCCCGGGTAAAATAAGTTTTGAAAATAGAGGGAACAGTAAAGTGTATTAAAGGTAAGTTTGGCATATACAGAAAACAGCTAAGTGTGTTAAAGATAAGTTTTGCTGATCCAGAGAACAGCTAAGTGTATTAAAGGGAAGTTTCTCAGATACAGAGAACAGCTTAATGTACTTCAGATAAGTTTTGACAATAGAGAGAACAGCTAAGTGTATTCAAGGTTAGTTTAGCAGATTCAGAGAACAGCTAAGTGTACTAAAGGAAAGTTTTGCAGATATAGCGAACAGTGAAGTGTATTTAAGGTAAGTTTCGCAGATATAGCGAACAGTGAAGTGTATTTAAGTTAAGTTTCGCAGATCCAGAGAAAAGCTAAGTTACTAAAGGTAAGTTTCGCAGATATAGCGAACAGTGAAGTGTTTTCAAGATAAGTTTTGCATATCCAGAGAACAGCTAAGTGCATTAAAGATAAGTATCGCAGATACTTATCAAAACAACTAAGTGCACTAAAGATAAGTTTTGCAGATACAGAGACCAGAATTCAAGGTAAGTTTCCAATATATAGAGAACAGCTAAATGAATTCAAGACAGGCCTCCAATATATATATAGAACAGCTACGTGTATTAAAGGTAAGTTTTTTAGATACAAACAACAGCTTAGTGTATAAAGGTAACCTTTGCAGATAGGGCAAACAGCTCCATATGTCAGAGTTTAGTAAATGTAAGTTTTCAGACATAGAGACTAGATTCACTAGATACCTTTTATTAAAGATAGGTTTTGCAGATACAGAGAACACAAGTCAATTTTTAATTGCTGTAAGTTTGTAGAATAATCATATTTGATTAAATAATGGCGGGATTGTTTACCTGTCAAAACTAGCAGAGACTTTATACCACAGTTAACTGCCATAGCAATATCAGTCTTCAAACTGAAAACAGATAATCACGCAAAAGTAAAGCAATTTCTAGTTCATTACTGTAACAAGATAACGAGGCTTTGAAAGTATTGCAAGCAATACAGGAGTCCCCTACCGGTGAAAACCCCTACTAATTAAACATTGTGCAATACCGTCAAATCGCCCTTTATCTGTAGATGTTCAACGTTTCATATTCAAATCCCATTTGTCACTGCAGTATTAAGTTGTTGTTTTTTCTATTTTAGTAACATTGACCAGACATTCGATTGAGTTATTGCAGTACTAAACTGACAAAGGGCATTCTGTGTACCAGTTTCATGATCATATGTTATGTTGTTTTCGAAGTATAACAGTATTAAATTTATTTCTATTTTAAGTTACAGTCACGTGACCTTTGACCTCTGGTGAAAAATAAAGGGTCGTGTACAATCATCACCTTGCTCTTTCTATGTATACAAAGTTTCATCAATCTTCAAACACACTGTTATGTGAAGTTGGAATAAGACGTCAAACATAGAATAAACTGTTTTATTACAACAATGTTTTATATGCAGTTTACCATTTGTAATTTAAGAATTGTGCAGAGTAATTAGTGCAATAGACACCTGCATATATAACTGCATCAGTAAAATGGATTTTACCACAAACTGTATACTTGTATGCATTTACAAAATTTTCACACAAAAAGTGGACCTGTTTCCCTGCGTGCATGAACACAGTTTGTAAATGCAGCAAAAATGACCAAAGACACAATCAGTTTTAATGAAAAAGTCGTGGAAAAATGCTTACTATACCAAAAGTATTGACAGAATATAACAAACATAAGTAAACAATAAGAAATGCTCTAGTTTTATGTGAAAAAAGAACAAAAATCACGTCCATTCTATGTTTGATGTCTTATTCTAATGTCGCATAATACAGTGTTCTCAGTTCTTTTTTACTTATCGCAGGATCCAGGTTTTGGGGACGGGACAGACAGACAAAGTGAGTCCGATGGACGAACAGACAGACAGATGCACACAGACGGAGGGCAAACCCATAGTCCAATCTGTGTACCAAGTTTCATGAATTTTCACGAAAAAATCTCTTTTCAAAATATTACAGTATCAAGTTTATTTCTATTTTTAGTGACAGTCACGTGACCTTTGACCTCTGGTGAAAAATAAAAGGTCGTGCATAATTCTCACATTGCTGTTGCTACGTATACAAAGTTTCATCAAAGTGTCTTCAGTACTTTCCGAGTTAGACAGACGGACAGACAGACATACGGACGAACAGACAGAACCACACACAGACAGATGGCAAACCTATAGTTCAATCTCTGTACCAAGTTTCATGGTCATATCTTATGTCCATTTCGAATTATTCCAGTATTTAGTTTATTTCTATTTTTAGTAACAGTCACGTGACCTTTGACCTCTGGTGAAGAAAAAGGTCGTGCATAGTCCTCACATTGCCACATTGCTGTTTATATGTATACCCAGTTTCATCGAAATAAGTTCAGTACTTTTTGAGTTATTGCAGGAACCAGGTTTTGGGGACGGACGGACAAACATACAGACGAACAGATAGAGAGACACACAGACGGATGGCAAACCTATAGTTCAATCTTTGTACCAAGTTTCATGGTCATATCTTATGTACTTTTCGAATTATAACAATTTATTTCAATTTTTAGTAACAGTCACGTGACCTTTGACCTCTGGTGAAAAATAAACGGTTCTGCATAATCCTCATATTGCCATTTATATGTATACCAAGTTTCATCAAAATATATTCAGTACTTTTTGAGTTATCGCAGCATCCAGTTTGTTTAATTTAATTTCTTTTTTAGTAACAGTCATGTGACCTTTGACCTCTGGTAAAAAATAAAAGGTCCTGCATAATACTCACATTGGCGTTTATATGTATACCAAGTTTCATCTAAGTATCTTCAGTGCTTTTTGAGTTATCGCAGGAACACAATTTTGCGGACAGACGGCGTGACGGACGGACGGACGGACGGACGGACGGCAAACCTATAGTCCCCTCCGTTGAAACACCGGTAGGGGACTAATTATACTGGTACAAAGAAACACTGAGATCAACAAAATTTTAACACAAGTACCATACTCTAAAAACCTTTATGTGTTGCATGAGTTGATGAAACTTTTGGGTAGCTGCTAGCAAAACACAGTTACATTGTCTTTACCAGTGTTTATAAGACAAACTTCAAATCAAATTTGTTTAGAAAAGTAAATTTGCAAAATGAAAAAGTCTCACCTGTCTCCAATCATGATGGTTTTCTCCGCTTGTAGACCGTGCACCTCGTGCAGCATGTCAAACATGGCCGTCCCCGGCTTGCCAATCACATGCGGCTCACGTCGGGCGGGAATCTTCACCGTTGCAACGATACTTCCAGTTCCTGTGTTATGTTAAACACTTAATATATATATAATAATATTATTTTGAAACGTAAATGACATATTTCAGGCAATCACAAATATTTTACAAGAACTATAAATGTGAATTATATAGGTCTGTTACCTATAAGAACAATATAATGGCTTTTAAATGTCTAGTTCATAACAATAAAACATTATGCACCTATCAATATTTTCACCCAGGGGAGAGCGGGGGGCATATACGGAACTTTAGACTGAAAGCAATTCCCGACAGGCAGGAATTTGAAACGCCAAATGATTCAAGGTCCCGGGAAATAGACTTTGGTAAGATTTTAGATCCCGGTCATATTGGCCGCCGAGCCATTTGATACACCAATTAAGCATCCCCCATTGAGGGGATTTAGACAAAAATGCTTGGCTCTAGGTTGAGGAATTAGACCCCCAAAAATACAATTAGTCAAATTACCCTGGGTTTGCCTGCCCCCGCCCCCCCTTTGGGAAAATATTGATAGGTGCATAAGTGCACGTTCGTCCTTGTGTAGTGTAACATATTCAAAGTGATTTCAATCATGTAGAGTTCATAAATAACAAATAACACCGATAATTATCAATTTGTCAGAAACTGTATGGCCATAAAATGATGAATTGCAAACACTCCTAACTTGATGCAAAATTGATAAGCAATTGTGTAGCCCAATGCACTGATTAAGCTTCATTACAAATAACCATAAAACTTCACAAAAAGTTAATGGGAACATGCTTTAGCGGATGCAGATAACAAAGACAAAAGTTTCACACAGAGCAAAACAAAATAAGGTAAAAGGCTTCTACACAAATTAAACATCGTTAGTGTGTCAAACTGTGAGTGAAAAGTGCAAGTGCCGTTATGACGCAAAAAGGCTGCAAAACATTATTGCAACACAAATCTGAACAAACTAAAAATTATTTGCTAAGCTTTATTTCTATTTCATTTTTCTTCTGACAGAAAGAACATTGTAATCTGATTTAATTACGAGCAAGTGTTGAACAACTTTACCATAGCACAGTACCTGGTATAACAACACTATCTTGGGTGGGTAGAAAAGGATCCTCATTGGTTGCTAGGAACAAGTTGTTCTTGTTGCTAGCGTATGTTGCAGCCTTTATCATCTTGACATAGCTGATGTGGGGGTCGAATCCAACTAGAACACAGCTCACCTACAGAAGGCAATTCTTACTCAAGATCATGCATCCATTTATAACCAAAATGTCATGACATTTGGCAGATAGCTGACCTGGTTTTCAGTGGATGATATGCACATATGACTACAAAAAAATAATATGTTTAATCTACAGTAATTTTTAAGTGACAGTAATTGTGATGATATTTAAAACCCATATTTTATTTTATTAAGTGTGCTTTTTATTAAACAAAGTAAGTTTACTTTGCAAGCCTTCATAGTGCATTGTCATCTGGCAATGAAGGGAATACATGTTAGTCTGTTAATGTTTAAAGCCTTAGTTAAGCTGCCAAATATATGAAGCATGTCATAGAAAACCTGAGCTTAATGCATCTGTGTAAAGTGTCGTCCTGGATTAGCCTGTGCAGTCCGCAGTCCGCACAGGCTAACTATGACGACTCTTTCCGCTTTTATGGTATTTTCTGTTTCAAGAAAGTCTCTCTTAAGCATAAATCTACTGTAGGTGGAAAGTGTAGTCCCGGAGTAGCCTGTGCGGACTGCAAAGGCTAATCTGGGGCGACACTTTACGCAGATGCATTGAAACCCGGGTTTCCCACGACACGTCACATATTTTGATAACGTATGCCAAAATCAACCTAGAAATGTAGCGGAGTGACTGTCATGTTTAAATAGGTAACATTAAAGGTAGGCTACCAGGGTTTTATTAAAAGGATTGGATTGGCAGTTAAGAGTATGACTACCTCTGGATTAGGCTTCCATTCGGTTTGATATCTGGCAACTGAATCAAAGCCCGACTCACTTGCAGCAACTACATCTGGCTGTAAGAATCAAGGAATATGACATGAAGAAGAACAGTGGGCACAACTAGCGTATACCTCATCATCTGGGGTCCAGCGTGTGTGATACTGAGCATAGAAATCCTGCACGTGGCCATGGAAGTCAGCAAGATCCGGCTGAAATTGTTGTAGGCAATAGAAGCAATAAAAGCCTTAACATGTCTTGTACTGTGTGAGGTAACAAAATACGTATTTCGAGGGTGTAGTGCGCAACTATTGTATCAGATATCGAAATGTATACATAGCAGATACTGGTACAACAATTTCATGCTCAACCCTCAAAATTCTTTTGTAAATGTTTTACAATGACTGATGCTCCCACCTCAGTCATGGCAACAATTACAGTGACCGACAAATTTCAGAATTTGCATGTTGCCCAGTGGGCTACCAGAATATTTTATTTTTTATTTGTACATGAATCACAGTCAATAAGACAACAAGCAAATTAGATTTCAAATTACCTACTTCACATATATGGATAATCTTTATTAAAGTGTTCTGGGTAATAAGAATAATCCTATTAATTTATTAATACATATGATGTGTCGTGGGAAAACAGGGCTTAATGCACGTGAGTCAAGTGTCCAACCCAATCAGCCTGTGCAGTCAGCACAGGCTAATCCAGGATGGCACTTTCGGCCTACAGTGCATTAATGGTTAGAAGAGACTTTCTTGAAACAGAAAATACCGTAAAAGCGGAAAGTGCCATCCTGCAAAGGCTGACACGGGACTACAATTTACACACTTTATGCACATGCATTCAGGCCCGGTTTCCCATGATACGCCTCATAATATATGCATTATAACAATAACTAATGTAGATACCGGTAATTAAATCAGCTTAAGTAGCCCAGTGGTCTTGTGATTTGGAATTTTAGTACCCCAATGGAACTTTTTGGTAGACCCTAGGCTTCAGGCACTGCATTTGTTTGACAATGAATTACCTGTACTTTCTACAGGACGGTCGGGCATTTGTCTGGCTGACAAAAAATTATTGGGAGGGCATTTGTCCGGGATTGCATATGTCAGAATAACACACTGCACCGATGACATTTGCTCACAACCTATAATATGGTCTTATGTATCCAGCACATACATGTAAGTCAAAGGCTGTTGCTGTAATACTTTAGTAAATACATAATAAATGGTTGCCCATGCAAGGACCATACTTTGCATTATTGTTTAGTTCAGTTTTATTATTCAGCTTAAATCCTTGCAATTATTTATTACTTGATAAAGCATGTGCTGGAGTCTGGTGCTGTGATGCATGATGTGCATATTTTAATGCAAATTTTCCCAATTGGAAACTGCCAAGAGTCATTTATCACATTTAAAATTCAACCACCACTTCTCTTAACTGGAAATAAAAGGTAACTGATTACATAGTTTCCCTTAAGTTCATATTGGCATGAAATCAGCTTGCATGCAATGAATATAAACAATAAAGCAAGAATGATCAATGTTAACAGGTACAAAAGAATAGCGTGTTCAACCATTGTATAATGTATTCATATTGGGCAGGTTAATATTTTCGCACTATAAAAATAATTGTGGTAAAATCAATTTATTGTTTTCACAGTACAGGTTCTTTAAAGAGACTTATTTACAGTCTTTCGTATTTTACAATTTTTTATTAAATATCTGTAAAAACTAAAGCATTTAGACTTACCAAAACAAAATGTAATATACCGGCAAATAAAAACATGTAAAAGTAAACAAGAAGTGCCTTCGTTAGGGCTCGAATCCCGATGACAATTCTGTCACGCTAACCACTAGGCCAGCTAGACTTAGCATGCCTTACCCTGTATTTTAATGCTGTGTAGTGATACACATGTTTTACAAAATCCCAACGAAAAGCATTATGCTATGTTATTTTATCCATTTCAATTGATGTTCATCCATAAACAACACTTTTTTTCCAATATATTCCGGAGTCAAGAGTGTTATTTCACTTCTATATGATTATGTACATGCAAATAATTTGAGGAGCGTCGAGGGAAAACCCGACTTAATGCATGTGCGTAAAGTGTCGTCCTGGACTTTCCGCCTACGGTGGATTTATGTTTAGAAGAGACTTCCTTGAAAATACCATAAAAGTGGAAAGTGCCGTCCTGGATTAGCCTGTGCAGACTGCACAGGCTAATCCTGGACGACACTTTACGCACATGCATTAACACCGGTTTTCCCACGATGCGCCTCATTTTCTTTTAGGGATGACAACGAATACCAAAATTGATATTCAAATATTCCATCAATAAAGTATTCACATATTTGATCGTCGGATGCACACTCCGTAAAATAATGGAAATATTAAAATAATTTACTGTGTGGGGCATAGCTACTACAACATGTACATTGTGCAAACTGCTGCAAATACGCGGACATAAAGCAACATATACCAAAAGTTAGAACTCGATTGTGATTTTGCAATTTCATTAGAGAAAGGCTAAACGCATTGATTAAGCACATACACATTTTTACTTTGCTGACAGTGAAAAGTGGCGAACGATGCCAGGATATTTTGCTGTTTTACAATGGGACAATATGGAGATTTGATTTACCTGTTTCTAACCTTCAGCGTGTTAGTTGAAATCAATAAATACATACACATTCATAAAGTTGAAACAAGTAAAACTTGGGATGTATTGTATAATCTATTGTGCGTGATAGACGAGAACAAGAAATTACCGACAAAGTTTCGATTTCAGTTAGCAAATCAATAAGTGGCAGTGCAGAAAAGTTTCACCCTGATATTAAAAATTAAAACGCTTACAGCGTAGAAAGACTGTTGGCGACAAAAGAAATTTAAATCATGTGTATTATGAGTGCATTTTTGCAAAAAAAAGGAAACATTTGTTTGAATGAAGTTCAATTTCCCACCTTTAAACTTTATAATTTGGCTTTTTATTCAATAGTATACAACATCATAATAAAACTTATTTGCAAGTAACGAACACATATTTGTTTCGAGCTAATTTGCAAATGGAATAATATACATGCCAGTTAACAAGTCAATCTGCAATGGGCCTAATTATAGCCGACGAAGCGTAGTAGTTAGGAGCATGGATTGTTAGTGCTTCGTAGTTCACTGAGTCAAAAGTAGGTCATACGATGCAAGCTCTCTATTTTCCATACAACAGTTTGAAATTAATACATTGCAGTAATTTGTTATCATAATGTTCAGAATTAGATTCTGTAACAATAACAATCACTTTCGCAACGAGTCAAAATGACCGATGTAGCGCATTAATTTAGTGGTCTTATTCCATGACACTCAGGTGAATATTTGGTTACATACAAGTAAATAGCAAAAGTAATGGTGTCATTAGTTTAAAATTATGTTTTAAATAAATTGACTTTTTGTAGAAACTGTGAGTGTTATCAATCACATGATATACAGATTATATATATTAGTTATCTTAAATAATTAAAATGTAAGAAAACGGGTGTGAAATTTTGTTTTTTGAAGAATGATCCCTTCTGGTTTCAATTTACTGACTAATAGCCTGCAAAGAAAAGAAGTAGTTTTCCGCGATACCTGTTTTGGAAATTACCATCTCAAAAGGCCGTTGGCTTCCGCCAACAGTCTAAAAGAGTATGTCAGTACTGGCTTTGTTAAGGAATAATTCTTCTATCAGTACTAGTAACTGTTCTTTGTTAAATTGTCATTTCCGAAAGCACAGTGTATATTTAAGAGGACAGCGATATCCGAGTTAACAACATTTCTATTTTCTTATTTGTGACATTTTCGTCAAATTATTTTTAATTTTCAATTTATTGATTTGACATTTTTCTAGTCAAACAGTATGTATTTGTACTGCATTAATATGATTTGCACTGTCTAGTCAGTTCAGCCATTGATAATAATACACGTTTTCTTGTCAGACAGTATGTATCTATGCTGTATTAATTAATATGTGTGTCTAGTCAATTCAGACATTGGTATTGAATAGAATACATGTACTTCACAAATTGTTTTTTAAAGCATTGCATATTCTATTTTATGTTATGTTCCTTATTAAAGACAGTGTTACCATGTATAATCTTGGCTGTATCAATCAAGATGAAGAAAGTAATTGTGAGATTCAAGCAAAGATACAATTATAATGTGTTGCTATTTAAATGACGACATTCATGTATGACAAAGATTAAACTCTCGGAATAAAATAAAATATTTTTCCTACCTACCCACCCACCTCTAAAATTTCGGGTCGGTAAAAGGCAAACAAACGATTTTTTAATTTAGGCCTAACCTAAATACTAGTAATGTACGTAAACATAATTGATACATGAATTTGTCAGGCAAATTTAACAAATTAACATTGTAAGAAAATAAAAGCTGGAAAAAATGAAAATTATTATATACGGGTATATCAGACAATACTGGGTATATCAGACAATACTTAGTGTACACAGTTATGTTAAATAATATAATATATGTATCATTTTATCATTAGTATTACATATAGGGTATTCATGCTACACAATGAAGTTAAAGTAACATGAATAACAATTATTACGGGACTTCTTTCACCATATTTTACATATAGAAAGATGTTTCACATTTTTAATCCCCCGCCATGAAGGGGGAGGGGAGTTATAGGAATGCCCTTCGTCCATCTGTCCGTCCGTCCGTCCGTGTGTCTGTCTGTCCGTCTGTCCGTAACATTTTCGTGTCCGCTCCATATCTCCTATACCCTTTGAAGGATTTTTATGAAACTTGGCTCAAATGTTAAGGTCATTGAGACGATGTGCAGAAGGCATGAGTCAGTCACGCCGGCTCAAGGTCAAGGTCACACTTGAAGGTAAAAAATTCGAGCCTCCATTTTGTGTCCGCTCCATATCTCCTATACCCTTTGAAGGATTTTCATGAAACTTGGCTCAAATGTTTAGGTCATTGAGACGATGTGAAGAAGGCATGAGTCAGTCACACGGCTCAAGATCAAGGTCACACTTGAAGGTCAAATATGCGAGCCTCCATTTCGTGTCCGCTCGATATCTCCTATACCCTTTGAAGGATTTTCATGAAACTTGGTTTTCAAATGTTTAGGTCATTGAGATGATGTGCAGAAGGCATGAGCCAGTCATGCCGGCTCAAGGTCAAGGTCACACTTGAAGGTCAAATATTCGAGCCTCCATTTCGTGTCCGCTCCATATCTCCTATGCCTTATGAAGGATTTTCATGAAACTTGGCTCAAATGTTAAGGTCATTGAGACGATGTGCAAAAGGCATGGACTTTTCACGCCAGCTCAAGGTCAAGGTCACACTTGAAGGTTAAATTTTTGAGCTTCCATTTTCCTGTCCGTTTTTCGTGTCCGCTCCACATCTCCTAGACCCTTTCAAGGGTTTTCATGAAACTTGGCTCAAATGTTTTTGCTCATTGAGACCATATGCAGAAGGCATAAGCCAGTCACGCCAACTCAAGGTCAAGGTCACACTTGAAGGTTGAATATTTGAGTCTGTATTTTCATGTCCATTCTATATCTCCCATGCCCTTTGAAGGATTTTCATGAAACTTGACTCAAAGGGTTATCACATTGAGGCGGCAATGTGCAGAAGGCATGGAGCAGTCTTGCCACCTCAAGGTCAAGGTCATGCTAAAAGGTCAAATGTTTGAGCCCCTCATTTTCGTGTCAGCTCCATATCTCCTATGCTTTTTAAGGAATTTTCATGAAACTGATTAAGGTCCGTGTGATACTTCAAAGTCACCTTTAAAATCTAATGAAGGATCATTTTCGTGTCAGCTCCATATCTCCTATGCTTTTTATGGAATTTTCATGAAACTGATTACGGTCAGTGTGATACTTCAAAGTCACCTTTAAAATCTAATGAAGGATCATGGCGGGGGATATAGCTGTCCTTTAGACCGCCTTGTTATAGATTGAATAACCTCTACTGGAGAAGTTGATAGAAAGGTGCAATTATAAATAATTCTTAATAAAATGCAACCACAGTTCAAATATAAACTAACATGCACAGTAAGTTTAAAAATATAAATTCCCCATTTATTGAAATTTTCGGGTTTGGGATTCTCAGGACATTAACTGATTCGTGTGTATTAACACAGGTTTACCGCACACTATTTTTAGAATTATTCACTCCTGCCGGAGTGTGTTGTACTCGCTAGAATTAATTCACGGGGACCGATGTCAGTTACAGTGTACAGTGATATTTTTACACAATGATAAAATAATAGGAAATATAACCTTCATCAAATTTGCTAATATTTTTTTGCTTATTGATCAGAAAATATCAGAAATGTACCACTTTTTATTATATGCTTTTCAGTGAAATATCAATTTTATTGGTGGAATAAAATTTTATATTTTCACTGTTCGAGCAGTGAAAATATAAGATTATATATTTTTACTGCAGTGAAAATATAACATAAAACCGACTTTTTTTCCACAAATAGCATCGATCTACAAGTAGTGGTTTACAACCCTTGGCAAATTTATATACATGTACAGTATGTACATGCATGTGTTTACATAAAACACATTATAAAATTCAACAAAATTATAATTTAGCAACAACGACTCACAAAATATGGCACTTTTTTCCCACCATACTAACGAGTGACAGTTTTGGAATATTTTTGACGTCATTTTTATGACGTCAGAATACACGAACTTGTGACGTTTTAGCTTATCTCGCGCAATTTTATTTATTTATTGTCCACAAGCATAAAATAAAAAGAAAATTTGTTGATTTTGGTTTAAGATCGTATTTGATTTCACACGTGATCACAGAAAATATACATTTTCACTTGTGGCTGCGCCACTCGTGAAAATAACATTTTCTAAGAACACTCGTGAACTAAAATACGATCTTACACCGAAATCAACAAATATCCTCTATATATATTTTGTGCTCGTCACAAATAAACATTAACACTATTGACAGGTAGACGTGATGCGAGCTCAACAATTAACATCGTATGTTGTGACTGACTGTGGTCCCCGTGAATTGCAGCATTGTAATTGCTTATTATAGAGAGCGCCGATTATGTAGGCTAAAGAAAATAGTTATTTCATTATGTAAATGAATATACCATTCTGATTATGACATACAATGAGTAAAATTGTTTATAATTATGTTCAGTTCTAGACTGTATGTCGAAGATATGTTTATAACTTTATTTTAACCGCTTATGTAAACAATTACAGTATGTAAATTGTAATCCCCAAAAGTATGCAACAGTTATTGGCATACATTAAACCATTGTTGTAAGTTTGCATTCCCTAAAATTATAACATTTGCCCAATTCTATTGGCATTGAATTTTCCCGCTGCATAATTATCGCTAGAAATCTAGGTCAAAAGTGATCTTAGACAGCTACGTCGAAAGCGTTGTAATATCTTTCGTGCCAATAAAGCTCACAGTGTAGTGGCACGCGGTAGAGATAGTGTTATTGATGATAATAACAAGTGCTGTATTTCACTCTCATGGGTTCAATTATTAAAGTATTTGTATTGATGACAGGGAAAATAAAAGAAATAATTTCATATTGTCAGTGTTCTTTGTTTGTTTTTACTTCGAGACTACGATGGTTAAAATGATGGTTAAATTTGAGTAACTTAACCAGTATTGAAATAACGGACAGCCAACACAAACATTTCATAGGCAAATATCTTGAACATTCATGAATGGATATGGTTGCTATGATAAAACTAAATTTTAAGACCACGCTACTGACGATGACAATGATGCCAAACAGGATAACTGCTGAAAAGCAGGGGAGCTTAATATAAAATAAGCCTAAAACAGCTTCCAACAAGGATTAACAGAGTCTCAAATATGCTGGTAAACACTCCTATGGGGCTTTACTGAATAAAACAATTTAAGGGGAAGAATATTTTTTTCGTATATACTTTGACCGGACCACTTTTAAATTTGCGAGCAATGGGCCTGTTATCCACAATAAACGTAGTCGTAAGACGTGTAGAAATGTAAGATTGTTCTGTAATATAAAATCATTCTAACTATATACCACCTGTCTTTGACAATTTAGTGATCTTTTACCACAATACCTTAAAGGGAATATGCTTATGAAAAGGTAATCTTCTATAGCAAAGTAAATGACATTAAATATAATATAATTTCTGAGAAACAAATCAACCAAATTTAATATGCTTGGAAAATGAAAACCCCAAAGTGGGTATCAAAGGACAAATGACAATTGGCATTGCTATAACCATCTACTCTGATCTGCTGGTGAGAATACAAGCGTGAACTATGGTGAACTATGGTTATTCAGTACTCCTTATTCTGATTTCAAAATGCAAACAAGAAAACGGACAAACAAATATGACCTACATTATAATTTACTAGTATCAATGTGTTAACCCTTAACCCTCAACCATTGGGTATGTATCGCAATAAAGTGGCCTCAATATAACAATGTTAGATCACAAATTCAGTGAATGTGGACCTGATTAGCGACAGCAGTGTTGTAGAAATGACCAGCCAACCAGTCACCATCTTCAAGATCGGGTGTGGGCCAGGAGAATGTTATGGATGACGCTGCACGAGAGTGTTGTACGCCATAAGAAAAGCGTGCCACAAACTTTCATGTTGCTTATCTTATTTAATACACAAACAACATGTTTTGTATTGTGTACATTGAAATTCATATTATAATTATTATATTTTAAATCAATCGGCAATAAACCCTTGAACAGTAAACATCTCTCATAGTCACTACAAGCAGCTCTGCCTTTAAGTTTGGATGATCATTTGACCATAGTTACAATGAATCAGACTGAAATAAAACATTAATTAATAAGCTTCTCTTACCCCAATTCCTTCATATCTGATGCCTAGCTCATCGAACTCAGCAGCCATACTGGAGTTCCCAACCATGTACACCTTGCCAGTGAAGTTCATCTTTTTGAGATAAAGGGCAGACATGTGAGCTGTGCAGACTATGTTTTCCTGCAAGAAAATGTGCAAGGTTTGTGAAATGAATAGTGAATTAAACAAGAGGGTCAACTGGGTCGCTCATCTGAGTTTAATGAATCATATTGCCTTGTAAAAATTTAATCGCGTGTTATAAGATGTTATAAGATGTATGACCATGACGGACTGTGACTGACCAGAATAGCTCACCCTTGAGCTGCTCAGGTGAGCTAAAAACGAACAATTTTTTTCAATTCTTATTTCCTTTTTGCACAAATGTTTTTTGCAATAAACTATAATAAATGTTAGGTTCATACAGAATTAACAAATACAATCTTGCATAGAAATTCAATTCCTATAGGAAACAAATGTAACGTTTTATGGAAGCTTGTAAAGCTATGCATTCTCACTAGAGTGTGAATAACTGTAAGAAATTAAAATTAGCATCAAAAACTTACTAAATCAGCAGGGAATCCCATATTTCTACATTTTTCAGCAACCTGGGCTCTAGTCTTGCTGCTGTTGTTTGTGACATAAAATATTTTTTTACCCTGCAAAATTAACAATTCATTTAATACGAGGGCCATGCTGGCCCCAAGTGCTCACCTGAGTACTGGCAAAGATGAAGACCATACTGTTGTGACCGGTTTGAAAATTAAGGTATCTGAAGAATACACATCTATCTGCAGAGGAGGGTAGGATACGTTTAATTTCATATATCGGTCAGTGCAATGGGCTAACTAAAGTACGAGTTGAATAGTGGAGGTGCTGCATTTTTGCCTATGGTTCTCGGATCATTTTTCTCTATATTCTTTTCTGACCCTTTTTTATCAAGTCTGTGACAGTTTTGGAAAATGCAGACACAGACATCTTGATGTCTTTTTGTGTTTTTGTGGAGAACTAGTAGTCATGTGATAATTGCGACTGCTGTGCTATAAGGTAAAGTTTTGCCCTTTCTTGATAATTTTCTGTCCAATGATGATAATGCAGGCTCTGAAGCCATCAACTTTGCACGTACAGATAACTGCAAGCAAGGTTTGCAATTGTTGGAAATCCAATTTCATCCGTTTTCAACAAAAAAGCTAATTTAAGTTTTAATTGGCTGTGACATGTAAATGCAAAACTCTGTGATAGTATCTGGTTTGTTACCAAGGTCCATAAAGTCACTGATTTTGCATGAACCAAATGGTAACAGTGCATACATGCTTACCAGCTTGTTGTCAAGACTGGGTGAAAAATGATAAAAATAAATTCAAAACAAGGGGTAATAACTCTGGTGTTTGTGTCACAATCAAGCCCACTTTGGCTTCTGCTGAGATCGTATAATCCTACATTAACTGTTAAAGTTTGGTCAAGATTGGATGAAAATAAAGTCTGTTTTTTTAGAAAAAGGGCATTTTTGCATTGTTTTTTAATGGATAAGAGGCAATAACTCTAGTGTTCCAGATGCAATCTGGCCCATTACCATTGAATCCCAACTTAGTTTTTATTATTATACACAAACTGCGCAAGTTTGGTCAACAGTGAATAAAACATTGCATGTGCAAGCCAATCAATGATAACAAAGTCATATGGTTGTTTGTTCCACACACAAGGGGCAATAACTATGGTGTTTATGGCCCAATCTTGCTTATATTTGACTTCACCTGTAATCTTATGGTCATAGACAAACTGTACAAGATTGGATGAAAAATGAAGATTCTATCCTGAATAATGTCCATTTTTGTATTTTTTTTTTCACAAACAAGGGGCAATAACTCTGGTGTTTTTTAAACAATCTGGCCCATTTTTGGCTTCTGCTGAGATCTGATGGTCATACACAAACTGTGAAAGTTTGGTCAAGAAGGAAAAAGGCATTGGTGCGATCTGGCCCAATAACAATACTGTCTGAGATTTTATGGTCATACACAAACAGTGCAAGTTTGGATAAAAAGTGAAGTCTCTATCGTGAGAACGAACTAATAGTCAATGGCACATGAACGACGGACGGTTGATGACGGACGACACAGGAGTGGTCCCCTATACCAATAGCTCACTGAGCACTTCCAAGTTTTCTCCCCAACAGTTTCATTTGCTAAAATAAATGTTAAATGAAACAACATGAACAACATAAACAACATAATATTTGCAAAATTGATGAAATTCAGAAGTTCACATTGTATGTGGTTTGAAGTTTCTATATGTGCTTACGTTTTCAATATTTAATTATTTCTTTACATATTACTACTCAAGAATCCCAAATGTAAATTATTCAATCTTATATACATGGGTTGAACAATGGTGAAAAGGAGTTATGGTCAAAACGTGCCATGACCAAAACGTACAACGTTTTTCTTGGTCAAAATGTACCCCAAAATGGTCAAAACGTACACTGTGTTAAAACAGATTATAATGCCATATGATTGAGCGCAAATAAAATGTAGTTTATAATTAAGAATGGTTAGTATGTTAATTTGGTGTATTAAATATTAATACGGTGTAATTCTGTAAAAGTTTATTATAGGAATGCATTATTGCGGATTTTTAAAAAATATCTCCAGACAAAGAAATGAATAATTTCTTACAGTACTTGTTAATATCATTTGATTATTAATAAAAAAGTAGGTTCAGTCAATGGAAAGTTTGAATTAGAAGATAAACAAATTATATTTTTGAGAAAAAATATTTCAATTCCATTACACATGTATATTGTCAGGCATAAACCTTTAAAACAAAATTTGGTTGATATCATGGATTCTGATTCTTACACAACTTAGACTCCATGGATACTAACAAATAGTATACAATATTATTACTATAATAGTACATCTACCACACTGGTTAGAAGCCTAGTTTAATTTTTCTTTATTTGTACCCCCCCCCCCCCCAAAAAAAAAAAATCTGGGGTATTGTACCCCTATGTATTGGCAGTCTGCTGTGGTCACCGTGTGGACACAGTGTGGCGACCCTTATCAGCTGATATCAATACACTACTGCAGAGGAAACAGTGCACTTAGCTATTGCTAACTCATCTGAGAGAAAAGATTGCAGATATTGATAAGAGATTTTATGGTGGACCAATACATGGAGTGGAATACCCCATGGAGTTGCCAAACATTCCTTAAACTAGGCCTTTAAATATGAAATAATGTATATATCATCACCAATTCCTTGAGTTTTTGAAGAGCCTCTGGACAGCCAGGTATAGCCTTGCCACTGTGCCATAGCACACCTGCAGTAATATACAACAGTAATATACAATAGTTATTTTGTCATTTCACAAAATCAATACATAGGGCTGTATGTTAGACTTCTAGTTTTAATATGACTGAATATTTGTACTACTTTTGTGGAGAAATATACTGCAATTGCATTCATGAACAGAAATTAGGTGGAAAATACAATACAATACAATACAGTCGAAACACGATTCTACAAAAAGGCACGGGAGACAAGGATTTGTTCGTAGTATTGCGTTTTTACGTAGTATCGCATCTTTATGTAATTACGGTAGTAACGTTAACTACTTACATCAAGTGTTATTTTGCGTATCTTAGATGTCATAGCGTTTACAAAAATTAATGCACTTTTTACACTAATAGCATTTAACAATACACTTTTGTATGTGTTTGCATGTTTGAAAAATATAATTAATGTACATTTGTATAAAATCATTGCACAATAATCTAATGTGCAATGGCAAATTATCGGCAAATGCGAAAGTTATTAAATCAAATATATTACACTGCATCATTTAGACTGGCTTGAATGGTAACAGAACTTGTTAACAAACATCTTTGTCCATGGTGCGAACAAACTGGCTAGGTGTCTGAACAGACAGAGGTGTGAAATCTTCGTCCAGAAGGTGTGAAAAGTCTATGTGACAATATGATTCGTAGTATCGCTTTAAGATTTCAATGCAAACATAATTATGGGACCAGAAAGGTTTTACGTAGTAACGCATTTTTGGTAGTATTTCAAATTCGCAGTATCGCATCTTTTTTTTAGTAAAACATATAAGAAAAACAGACGTGCCCGACAGCCTTATTCATAGTATCCCGTTCTTTCGAAGTATGGCGATTTTGTTTACATGACATGGCTATTTAATGCTCATGTGGTAATTATTTTAATTATTTATCCATGTATTGTGTACAGGCATTTGATGTTTAACGGATAGCTAAGGACTTGGCGTCTCATTTCAACATTTCAATAATTACCGGTAATTCACTAAATGAATTATTATACTTGGAAGGACAAAATTAATGTCTTGCCTATTGAGACATATCCCTCATTCTTCAGATACCGTTCTATCTTAGATACCGTTTCTTCACAAGATAATCTAGAATAACAGCATGTTCGGTATCCTGACAATCTGGAAATATATGCTTCTATGCAGGCATCGTCTTTCAGTAAATACAAGCCACAAAATCATGTTAAATTGGCAAAATAATCACTCTTTAAATGCGCTACTTTCATATTCTGGTATTGTGTTTTACAGCCCCATTGTCCTTCGATATTCAATCGATTTTTTAGAACTTAAACTCACTAAAACTAAAGTATTTCACTAAAATTGAGATTAAAATAGATTGCTCCATAAGTTTGTAAAGAACAATGGCGTGTGCACAAGCCTTGGAGGACGTCATAACCCAAACAAAGACAAGAAACGGTATCGAAAGACGCTTGTTTGTTTATTGGAGATCGTTATGGTTGACCTGTTCAGAGTGCTGTCATTTGTTAACAAGTGAGAATTTACAGATTTTGTACTTTGAAAATAAAGATAGATATTTTGTTCATATTTAATATGTTTTAAAAACTAGTATGGTCAAACGTATTTTATGTACGTTTTCATAGGGTCATTAAGGGGAACGGTATCTAAAGAACAGAGCACACTTGAGTTTAAAAATTTTCACGAAATATAATTAGTTTTGAGCTTAAACGAAATGTCGTATCTGGTAGCCCAAACATGCTAGTGGATTCAAATCCAGATTTCCTACACTAATTAACTTGGATACGCAGCCTATCTGGTGCACTGACGGTATCAACATAAAGTCATAATTCAAAATGAAAGATCTATCAAAATTTTGCAATTTTCTGCTAGGTAATTAAAACTATTAAAGATAATTGACATTAGTGCCATTATTGTGCTTTAGGGTATGAGTTAACAAATTAAACGGGACATGTTGTTGCAATATCGCCTATAATTTATTGACGAATTACATTTCCTTTGCACCAACACAAAAAATAAACATTTAAGTAACAAAGAAAGTTTTTCCATGTTATCCTTTATACCCCAAATGACTGTACTCCTTTTATTTGAAATAAATCAATCTACCTATTTATCTTGAAATTTGGCAAAGTGGATGTAGGATTGATCCCTGGAATCGGTTACCCTTAGCATAACTTTTTAGCGCTGGGTGAATATGGAGCGACTTTTTATACGGGCAATATTCGCTCAAATGAATTTAGCCCTATATAAAAAGTAACACTAAATTTGTTGCACATCTTATTAATAAGACTATGGTTACCCCCAACTCTTTTTAGTGATTTAATGGATTTTTTTATTTTGCCTAGATGCTTTAGCTAGAAAGTTTATGATATATTTAACAAATTCACAAATAACTGTGAGCGAGTCCATTTTAATGTTTTAATCACATACTTACATGGTCACTAGTGTAGTACTAGAAGTGACATATTGAAAACAAACAACTTCTGGGTGCTCTTTACAAGGTATCGGGTCAACTCGGCCCGAATACAAACGGGATGAAAGGAGACAAAAGGGGTGTGTTTTTCACAACTTGTAAAAGGCATTTTGATCTTAACAAAACATGTTGATTGCACCTGATCGTACGTATGTTTAATGAAAGTCGGTATGTTATTAACAAGTTTGTTAATGAATTAATGGGTTATAAATTATTTCATTAAAAGTAGGTATGTTATGTGAAAGTCGGTGTGTTATCCAAAAAAAAGTTATTTGATTATAATTAATTTAATAATAATTTTGTCTTAAGTGATAATTTATACTAATAAATAAACAAATTTGAGTAAATAAGAACGGTATATAAAGCTAACTTTGTTGAATAATGTACATATTGTATTTGCAATTTTACTACAAGATCTTTTGTTGTTAGACAAATATTTACGTGGAATATTTTAATTGTGATATTAATATATTATGTGAGTGTGTGTTTTGGAAGCATGCAGTACCCGTGTATTGTGTGTGGGAGAGAGGTGAGGGAGCGACAACAGGCGGTTGATTGCGATTGGTGTCACCGATTGTAACACAGGACATGTGGTACAGGTAAGATAAATGTATGCCGCTTGTATTTGTTATTTCAATAATTCTAATAATATAATGGTGTATTTAATGTACACATGAGACTTAATCATCACTAAGCTGATTGATAGTAGTTAGTCAGAACTGTAGTTAGTTACGGTAGTTATTTGTTATATATTTAATACTTTGCAATTTAAAATATACGGAAATATTGAATTAGTCACTTAATTAACTTTACTATGCCCGTTCTCAGAAATATAAACGCTTATATTTTGTACAAATGAATATTATTGTATTAATAGTTATTATGCAGATACAGATACATACGATTAGTATACTTAAACATACTTAAACATATTGCTGTATATATATAATAAATTGTAATACAAACATTAAATACTTAAACATATTGCTGTATTAATATAATAAATTGTATAATAAATTGTAATACACACATTAAAAATAGTATCTTTTATATGTAGAGCTTCTATGAGCCAGCATTGAGAGACGAGGTAACAATAATACAATTTCGTGTATCAAATATAGCGTTAATTCACCATAAGCTATTATCTTAAGAACAATTTTTATTCATCGAAAAACAACAACAGCAGATACTCTTAGTCTATTGAATATCACAAACATTATGAACATGCTTTTTTGTATGAAATAGTTTAACCGCTAAACTAAATTTTAATTTCATTGTTAGAATATACAAGTTTTCATATATTAAATTAATGATGAACACAAACCTGTATTGTAATATAATTGTTTCAAATTTCAGGTAATTTATATTCTTTTATTATCTTTATTTTTCAGATAGCGGATGTACCCGAACTAGATCTCGATGAACCCATCGCTGACTCAACCACCATGGATACCACACTGGAAGCGCCGAGTCAGCACATGTCTACGAGCGATGCATCCTTCTCATTTGCAGAGGATTTCGACATTACGAACCGTGTCGTGGACAACAAGGAAGAAATCAGAGAGGATTAAGTAAATACTTTTGTTTATTCATAATAATAAAATGTATACTTAATTATTTACTCAACCCGCTAAGTAGCAGGTGTGATATGTGAAATCGATTCTCATTGAAGTGTTAATATAACTTTTAAATGTAGATTTGATTCATATTAATAAAATTTATACTTTAATGTAGATTTGAAATTAATAATTTTGTTATTTATAACAATACAATATTATATACGGTTATTCGTAATAAATGATATGTAGATGTTATAGCCCAACACTTTTTTGTTAGGTCTGTTCACGACGTGTTGACTGAAACAGTCTTGGAAGACAGGGGACTACACTTCACCATCCTGGCCAATGGCAGCGAGAGAGGCACCAAAACGCTGGTGAGCAGTGCCGGATACAGTTTCGGTGTCAAGGTATGAATACATATTTGGATAAAGAAGGCCGATTCTATAATTTGATAATTTACTCAAGGAACACCTTTAGGCCACAACAAATTGATCAGATGTTTGTTGGATTTGCCGCACCTTAAAATCGTAAATAGAAAAAAAAAAAAAATCTTTTTTTTTTTTCGTCCACACATATAATTTTGCCCCGCACCCGATTTTTCTAAATGAAGTTTTCATTAACGAGTCTCATTTTACGTTAAACGCTGACTTCATGGTGTCCCCAAATCATAACAAGCAATTGGTACTGATATAGACGTGAATAAGGCACTTTAGGGCGACTGGTTTTTGTACAGAGCACATAATTTATGACAAACTCCTTGCAGCGGTTACCTCCGCTATCGGTTAACGGTTGATTAGAGCTATGCTTGGAACCAGTCAAATCTCTGCGCGGAGGTTGAATTTATGACCCAAACGTTTACTCTCCAATAGCCAGTCTGGCACAGCTGCCATTATGTATTTCCACTCAGCAATTTCTTATCATGTTTTATCAAAGTTGTGAAAACACAACGAGCTGTTTGTCAGCATTCACTGCCTAATTAAAGATGATTGCTAGCAAGCTCTCGTAATATAAGCAGACATAACAGTTAATTAAAGGATTATCTTGTGGATAAAGGATGTGTGAAATTGGATGTCCCGAATATGTCAAATGGACTGATAATCGGGTATGTTTACATTTCGGACAGTTTTGACCAGCGGTTTGTCCTTGATTTCTTACTTCTAATATCCACACATATAAGTTGTTTTTGACATGTCCATTTTATAAATTGAACGTATCTGTTTGGTGTACATTTTGTTCAGCTTTTATATATAACAGTACATTTAACAGGGCAAGCCAATTCATTATGTTAGTTATTAATTTCAATTTATTTTTGGATATATTTTGTTAACATTTTGTAGATATTTTAAGAGTGTATGTTTAAATAAAAATAATTATCCAAGTTTACTGCAATGAACAATTAACAAACATGTTAATATAAAAATCTAAATATACTAATGCTTTTGTTAATGCCATAATGCAATTAATATACAGCACAGTGAAGTATAAGTTTATAACAATTAAAACAATAAGACTATTATGATATAACCATTCCCTGACATGGAAACACGCAACGATGTTGCGAGTTGATTAAAAAATTGGCTCAAGATAAATAAGAGCCAGTGTGAGCCCTGGTTTACGTTTTAAAAAATGGTGGCGTCCAGTTGTTTCGTCATGTCATTTGAAGATACAGAACTTATACTGGTCATTCCTAAATTGTTTTGTGTTTATTGTATGACATTTCATATTCATGTTATTAAACTGTTGGCAGTGAATGACTTGGTCACAAGTTGGTATATCAAATATATATTTTGATAATGACAATTACCTTGTATAAGGTCTACTTTCTTATAGTTAAGATATGGCTATTTAGTATTTACTGCCGGGTGTTAATTAAATAGCAGAATCACTATTTAAGACTTGTTGCACAAAACCCTTTGTAGGATATGGTCAAAGAAGAAATGGAGAAATTAGTTGCTTAGTTTATTACATATATAATGATTTTGACAACAATTTATGGACTAGAGCAGATGAAGAGGAAATAATTGACAAGATATCAAGTTATGATGGCATTTGGCAGTAATTTTTAATCTTTATGGGCATGATAGGATTTTTTTTTATTGTGCGCTTTTCGCTCGCCTCTGATTTTATCGAAAATGGAAAAACAATATTTTTATTTTTATTTCGCTCGCTCGCTCCAATTTTTTTTGGACAAAATCCGTAGAACAACTGATCAATTTGTTGTGGCCTTATCTGAAAATTTAAAGGGATACAAGGCAATTTATATAACTTCTTGAAAACATGTTTATGATAATGATGATGCAGTGTTTTTTTTCACCTTTGGGGGAACGGTGGCGGGGCCCTTCAGATGGGGAATTTTGCGGCAAACAGGGATTTTTCTTAGAAAAGCATTATTAGTAAATTTACATGTTTATATTCTACTTTGTTATTACACATTAATTAATCAATTGTTTTGCTGTAACCAATGACAACTTAGATTTTGCATTAACTTGCTTTGATGAAAAATTGCTGGGATATTTTACGAAAAATCCTCTATCTTAGTCAATTTTTGTCCGATTTTGTTCTTTTTTTTTCAAAATAAAGCTTACATTCTGAGGGGAATTTTGAGTTAAAAATAGGGGAAAAATATATTCCTTTTAAGCAGGGCAATGGGGCCGATTTCGGCGCCAAATTGGCCATAAAAAAAATCACTGTGATGACAACAATGATGATGATGATGATAATGATGATGATTATGATAGTGATGATGATTATGACGCTAACGATGATGCGGATGATTATTATGGTAATGAGGATGTCGATGATAATGATGATGATTTTTGTTTTCAGTTAGACAGCTCATTCATCGACAGCGACGAGTTTCAGATTGCTGATCTGCGACCAGATAACCAGCCGCACTTCATCTTCGCCACGGAGTACCAGCTCAATTTGCTACATGAAACTAAGCGGTGGTACGTCGACTGGACTTTTAAGGTACGGATAAAGCGCGGTGCCGATTCGATTGTACATACAGCATTCATGCATTGTTGAAACAAAGCAACGAGATACCAACATCAAGATGTCAACATCCTCGTTCATGGGAACGGTCGGCTGAGTGTACGGGCTCCGTACGTATGTCTAAGGACTTACATCGTGTATAATCGTGCATAAATGTATATATGTATATATTTATATGACATGATGATGGTGTGAATTTACTGTTTAAATATGTATTGCTGTATTTTATAAAGTTCTGTTTGTTCATTTATGTACCAATACTATGCTCTATGTACTTTGATATCTATGTTCAACAACTGCATATATAGATCTGCTGTGTAAATATGTTTTCATGGTGTTTGTATTTAAGACTATGTATATATTTACTATTTCTTTGATGTTGGAAATGTAAATGTTGACTTTATTATTTATGTTATAAAATTGTATATATGCATATCACTTGATTTGATTAAACACATAATTATCTACAACATCTTTTTCTTTCATTTTATCATTTTTTACAATCACCAATTCATGTTCACCATGTAACTAATTTCAGACGTTCAATTAAGACATACTTTACGATATTCTAAATATTTTACACCAATTCAATATAACTAGGCCGAGTTAGACCCCGCCGATTTCGTACGTGAGCCGAATAAGATCAGTCCGAGTAAGTATTCGGGCCGGGCTCCCAGTTAGTATTCGGGCCGAGTTGACCCCGATTCCTCAATATCTCAATTAGTTATACCTACCGTCACAGTCGAATAGAAAATTGTCAAACTGTTTGACAATATCTAAAGCTAATGATTTTGTGACTTGCTGTGTTAATTTGGACATAATTGCACCTAACGTAACGAATTTTAACCCTCACGGAGATATAATGTTCATGGTGAATTTGGTAATAAGGGCAGTAACTTATTGTTTGCATTCATTCAAACACAGTGTTCTCCCTTTGGTGAAAATCTGAAGAACAAAAAAGATTTTTATTTATTTTAATGAATTAATAGATAAGGGTAAGAAAACATATTTTCATATACTGAAATTGTATTCAATAAGAAAATACTGTAGCATTCATTGCACTAATACATTATAGTTCCACTTAATAAGTTTTTAAATTGTTAATGACTTTTGTTCAAGGGTATTTAATTCGGATAGTTTGCATTTCGGGCAACAAAAACCAATTCTACGGACTCAGTTTTTGATTGTTAACAATTGACATTAGAAGTTCATGTTTATATCTTTGTGCAGAATATGTGTTTAAGTGACCACTATTGTGTTACAGAAGTTTATTTATACAGTTATACCAGGAGAAAGTGTATGACTCTTGGATATCGGTCAACTCGGCCCGAATACTAACTCGGCTTGGTCCTATTCGGTCCGGTCGAACTCGGTCCACTATTCATAGGAGCGTTGATTGTTATTGTTTAAAATCGGGATTTTTGCGCATGCTCACTGACTGGTTGGCAAAAGCGCTGGTTACAGATACAGAAAACATGCAAACATACATGTGTTTACGCGATAAATCGATCAGAATGTCTGAAATATACATTAAAAGACTACAAATAAAATAAAAAACCACCCATCACGTACAGACTTTTGTATATAATAAACTTAATTAATATATCAAATGGGCTGGTCATTTAGTGTAAACAAAAAGTTTCAATGTTTTGAACAAAGCTATAAATCATCTGTTAAATTTCTTTTAGACACGAATAAAATAACTTTTATTGTTAAAAATAATAATGTTTGTTACGAATCCTAATAATTTATACCAGAACAGTAATGATATGAATGCACTGTCTGTGCTAGTGTGTGTTATTTTTTTATGAAAGAAAGTGGCAGGAGGTGCATTGTAACGTACAATGAATGTATTGATCAGCCATGTAATATCATCCTTAAAACAAACCTGTAGCGTAATACTTGTTAAAAGACAATATTTAAACATGATTTATAATTTTCCTAGCAAATTGGAATAAACAATTTGATGATCTCATTACTTATAACTCGAAAAAAAAAGATACAACATAGGCATCTGTATTAGTTAATTGGCAAATATTGGGAATGTAAATTAAACTTCCTAAATATATGACATTTTAAATCATTGTTTTTATTTAGCGCAACAAGGTTGTTTTATTTTCAAACATTCTATGGTCTCAGAACATCTTTGTAGCAATATACAAAATTGAATGAGCATCGTTTTGACGATACATTATAAAAGTGCAAGAATTCAGTATTTTTGGATGTTTATATTATCCATGAAAATGACTGCTAAATACCATGGAAGTATTATAAATTTTGTTAAATGACCAGACATACGTCTGCCACCTGTGGTTTTAGGGCACTTAGAATCAAACTTGACACCATGTTGTTAGTTAGTAACTACAACAGTAGTAGTTAGTAACTGTCTTGTCAGTATCTGATCATAATGAGATAATGGGTTTGTGCTCAATCAAAAAAAGGGACCGGATTAAATTATTAAACGATGCATCGATGGGTAGGGTGTGAAGTATGCAAGCTGATGGAAACATACAAATTAAGATAAAGTAAGATACCATTTTATATTTATTTTATTTTTATGAAAATGGATTAAAAATATAAGAAGCCAAGGTTTTTCTGACCTGTGTAGGTTCTAATAAGGTTTCAATATTTAATTAATGTATTACATAAGGCCTATTTAGCATGATCCATTATAATTGCTTGACATCGTTCTTTGCTTTATTGCCCTGTATTCTGGAGCAAGTTAACTTAAATGCATTTTTTTTAGGTCACCTGAGCACGAACAATCTTGACCAAACTTGCAGTTTGTGTATGACCATAACATCTTAGACAGGTTCGATGATGGGCCCGATCGGACCAGGAACACCAGAGTTATTGTCCCTTTTTTGGCCCCAAGTAGATCTATTCCTGAATAACTCATCTGGTAAAGGGAGGTAAATGAAGTATCAGGAAGATAATTGCCAGAAATGTGTTATTTCCCTTTGTAGCTCAGTCACAGATATAACTCAGATAGTGGAGTCTGCTTATAAGTAAAATCAATACATCACTCTGAGTCAACATGATACTTCTATTTTAGATCAGCATCATTACACACAGTAACCATTGATGGCCTGCTTCTGACCTATATTTTGGCTATGTGTGCAGCAATAAAATTGTCCACTGTCTGTCTTGGCATCCAATCAGGAAAAAGATGTAAACAACAATCAATAGCTAGAATTTATGTTGTAAACAAGCAATCAGAATATAGGATTTAGATCATGTGATCTAGTGCCTGAAAGGGTTAATTATTTTCTGTAGTTTTTTTGACTGCTTAGTTAGTAACTTATTCAATATCATTTAATCATGTAACTTTTGGACTGACTTTTACATTTGAATTGGGATTTCGGAAACTCAAGTAATTATCTTACATGATTTTTGAAGCTGATTTATTATTTCTCCTCAATTGAAAAATACTTCTGCACTGTTTTACATTTTTTATTGATAAATATTTTTACACTATTTAGAGTGCACCATGCTACTTGCTAGTATCTGCTTGTATGGTATATATAATTAAGGGCTTGTAGATTGGGGACTCTTTTTATAGTTAAACAAAATAAAAGTGACTTCCCGTGCATCACTTTCATTACATTTTGTCTCACCTGAGCACTTCATGCTTGATGAGGTATTGGTATAGGGGGACTGTCCTGCGTCGTCTGTCGTCCCTAGTGCATTGGAACAATTGGGCATGTGGACGTGATACAAATTTCACTTTCATTCAATCTTTACCAAACTTGCACAGTTTGTGTATGACCATAAAATCTCGGATAGATAATGGGCCAAATCAGACCATGAACACAAGAGTTATTGCCCCTTTTTCATGTGAAAATCTTCAAACTGGACTTTGTGCAACATGCAAACTTCATTTTTCCTCTGAATTGAATATGAACTGAATATTTCAAAATAATGAATAAAATGGCCAAGATTGGGCCACAAACACCAAAGTTATTGCCCCTTGTTTGTGTGGAAAAAAATGGACAATGTGGAGTATAGAGACTTCATTTATTGCCTAATCTTGACCAACTTGCACTGTTTGTGTTTGACCATAAGGTCTCAGTCAATTCCCAATATGGAACAGAACAGACAAGAAAGACCAGAGTTATGATCCATTGTTTGTGAAAAAAAATCCATAATTTGTCAAAAATTGTCATTCAGTCTCCATAGTGAATTAACTGTTAATTCCTTTTTGACTAAACTTGCACAGTTTATGTATGACCATAAGATTTCATCAAGGTGCAGTGATGGGCCAGATAGAACCAGGAACATTGGAGTTATTTCCCCTTCTTTGTGAGAAACTGCAAAAATGGACTTTGTGTGACATAGAAACTTCATTTTTCATATAATTTTGATAATACTTGCACAGCATGTGTATGACCATAAAATCTCATAATAAACCAAGGTTTTGCGCTGATTAGGCAGCTTGTGTATGAGCATAAGATCTCATAATAAACCAAGGTTTTGTGCTGATTAGGGTATAAAGAACAAAGTTATTTGCCCATTTGTTTGTGAAAAAGAAGCAAAAAATGGACTATGTTCAGGATAGAGACTTCATTTTTTCATTTGGGATGGCAGCAGATAGTATTTCAGCAACAGGTTAATTAGTTTTGGTATTTGAGCTATTAACCAGTGAGCTAGATATCATTTACAAGACCTAAAACACGATTAAAATGGAAATACATGAAGTACAGTGGTCTGTTTGATTGAATAGTCCTAATCGATGATATACATAATGCTGACAGTTGTCTTGTATTGATGTCTTTTGTGACTGTTTTAATTATTGTTGTGTCAAAATAAGAACAAAGCACAGTACATGGAATTCAGCTGGATGTTTGAACCTAAAAAATGTTACATTGCAACGATTGGATGTCAACCTCTGTGTAATGAAAGTGTGATTGTGCATGGTAAAAATATCATCGTTTGCTTGTGGTTCATCTTGGTCCCAACAGTTTCAACCATAAATGCATTTGTATTGCGCCATTTAATTGCCAGGTATATAACAGAAGTAGGCCGGGCAGGCATGAGACTGTCTATCGCCTGTAGATTGCCAGGTTAGCTACAGAAGAAGGCCGGACAGGCATATGTATTGCACCTATCAAATTGCCAGATCAGGTTGTCTGATTTGGGTCATTTTGTAGGTGATGACATTTAGCTGATCTCTGTCATTGCCAGTACTCTGGTGAGCGCTTTGGGCCATCATGGCCCTCTTGTTTTCTTTTGTCACGAACATCAACTTTGTCTTGTATAAGTGATGCATACATGGATATTGGGCACAATGAATTTTGTACTTTTAAATGCATCATTAGTAACAATAATTATAAAAACAAATAATGACATTTGTCTTATTTTGACATTATGTGCCAGCATGTTTTAAAACATTGAATTATTGTGAAAATGAATTGTTTTTTCAACACTATCTATATATGCCAATGTTATATATGCCAACCAGTGGGCGGAGTCTAAACATAGTAGGTGCGCGTGACGTCAGTCGTCAACGTTCCTATAAGATGAAAATAGTGTTTTTTACACGTTTTAGAAGGCGTAAGAAACTGCACAAAGGGTGTGAAATGTTGTGAATGCATTGTGTACCACCGAAATACAAAAAAACCCGTTTTCAGTTCCGTTTATAATATATTTATGAACGTAGAAACTATTCTAATAATGTTTACAAAACAGTATATGTTAAAGTATTTCCCCTATGGGTTTACATAAGACACTATAATTTTTCATTGCAATTTAATTAAATCCTGTTACCATGAACTATATAGAGACAAATCACATAGATGAATCCATTGTTTAACATATTTATAAAAAAAAGTGTGCTGAGTAAGACTGGGCCGAATTCGGCAGTGGGCCGAATTAGACCGGGCTGCATTAGTATTCGGGCCGAGTTGACCCTGATTCTAACTCTTGTACCATGTAATGTATATGCTCTGTTCTTGAGATACTGTTCCTCTAATATGATAATATGAAATTGTACTTAAAATAGGTTTGACCATACGCGTTTATAAACATATTAAATACACAAAAATATATATCTTTATTTCAAAATACAAAATCTGTAAAAAACAACTTGATAAACAAATGACAGAACTCAGAACAGGTCAACCATAACGATCTTGCATAAAAAACAAGCATCTTTTGATACCGTTTCTTGTCTTTTTTGGGTAATGATGTCATATAATGCTGGTGCAAGAGCTATTGTTCTTCACTTATTAGTCCAAGCGACAAGGGACATTTATTTAAAATTCGGTTTTAAATAAAAGGTATACATATACTGAATTCAAAAACCATTTTCTTAAAAAAATCATCTTTTACAATGGCTGGCAATCCAAGATGGCCAACAAAATAGTTCATTTTACCCGTGTTCGCTAAAACCCAATTATTTAGCCGTTATTATATGATTGTTGCATATCTTTTTAATCAAACTAACTGAAGTGATGTTAAATTTGATATTTGTAACATTTAATATGTTTCCTCAACACTGTTGGAAAAAGTATATACGAACAAATGGGGAAAAAGCATGTCAATTTGCGTGTTGTTGTTTTTTCAAAGATCTGGCTTTCAATTGTTGCACACTCTTAAAAAATAAGCTATCATAATAACAATCATTTTACACATTCACCACATCAATGTTTAATAAAAGTAATCTAGATTTTCTCAACAGGATGCTCCTAAATTAAAATCACACTGTTGTTGAAGTGGGTGGGGTAAATGACCCCTGAATAAAAAAACAACAACATTGTTTTAGTTCTTGGCTGAATTGTTATAAAATGTGTTTAAAGGTGAACGGCCATGTTTTGACATACTTTTGATATTTTGTAGATAATCGTCAGTAGATTACAATGTTGCTTATGTAAAATTTGAAAATTATTAGTTTGATGCTTAAAAACGATGATTTTGTTCATCGGCAATTTCTGTACGCCGCTCGGTAATTTCCGCCGCCATTTTCTTGATGACATAGTTAAATCCCAACGCTCCATTAATAAGATAGGTCACCATTATTACTTACTAAATTTCTTAAACAAAAATTGTCATTTGAACAATTCTTTTATGACAATATTTTGTTTTTAGGTATCGTTAGTCGTTGTGCTTGCTTTTAACATGTCACAACAGCTATATAAAATTTACTCTTGCAGGACGAGTAAATGACAATTAGCACATGCATCATTTATATGTTAGTAGATTATGCCAATTTTTATTACTTACCTTTTCGTTGATCGTCAATCTAGCTTATCCATAATTATTTTGATTCTTTTATATTTCCATACTAGTATGATAATAAAGAAGTACGATTTATAATAGAAAACTCCCATCACTTTTCAGACAGATCACCATTGTATGTTTGGTAGTTAATCCTCTTAATTGTTTATGTTGCTCATTTATACGAATTTTTTATAAACGATTGTTATTTAACCGTTGCATTTTTCAGTTCAAACTATATTCAAGAGGTCAGTTTACACAGTAGATGTGTCATCATGCCTTGAATGAATGGCAGTTTGTATACGACCCCTTATTATGTATGCCATGTGACAAACAGGATTTGATAATTGGATACCTCTCTTAAAAATGTGCGATAACGCTTTTACAGTTTGCTAAGTGTAATGACTGTAATTATTAGCATCTACAAAAGAAATATGTACGTGCAGTGAAAGATTATGAATGTGAAGTATTCTTTTGTCTTTTTCAATTTATCATGTACTATGCTTCACATAGAAAAAGTATATGCATGTGATATGCTAACGCACATACATGCCGACAATTCATGTATTGTTTTATTTTTACGCGTTACTCTACTTAAAAAAAAATACTTGCATGCTGCAAGTTATCATAATATTGCTTACAATATATGTTCAGTATATCTATAATCGGGATAGTGAAACATTTGTTGTATATATATTTTTTCTCATATTTAATAAAGTCACTGTTTCAGCAACAGGCTGTTTACCATTATATTAACATCGTCCTTTACAATCTTCTACAATTTTATTAGATGGGCTCCTTATATAGCCATAAATCTAAATTATCTACAACATTTGTATTGAAATAATTCAGTAATAGGGCTTGGAAAAACATTAAAACACTACATGAAAAATGCTGTTGTTTTTTATTTTATTTTGACTACATATACAACAAAAAGCTGCATTTTTTTTAAATTTCTTACTGATTGATTCTAAAGATAGTTGAATTTAAATTGCCAATGCATAAGGCTGAACTACTGCAACAAATCAGATTACGTCTAAGTCAAGTATAATTATGATTCGTAAACCTATCAACCAATCAGCAATCAGGATTTGCCATGCCCACAGCTTGTCAAACCTTCATATTCCTTTTGACACGTTATTGTGTAGGAATACACAGGATATTGTCATCGTTGTTTGTCGGGGCCATAAAGTTTTTGATCTCGGTCGTGGTGACAGCAGGAAGCCCAGACTGCTTTCCATTGATCTCAAAGATACAATATTTTTATCATTTGTCTAGTACTGATAAGTTGATAACACAAAGTGGTACTAAGTAAACGATCCCTATAGCAGATGTCTAAGACGAAGAAAGTAAGGACTATGTGTAGTCTATTTGTATCAAATGTTGCCAAATATTTACATTAGAATATGTTTTTTTATAATCTACATTTATCTGACACATACTGCTTAATATAAATTATGTCTTAGGCTATTGTAACTTAATTAAATAAAGCGAGTTTTGAAGTAATTTGAACAGTCTATACATCAAACAATTAATGCGTTGGGAAGAATATACGTCACTTCCGGTTTGAAACAAAATGGCGTGTCGATAGAAATATGCGCAAAATCATGTAGTCGTTTATGCTATACTCGCTCATAAAAGCGTTATTTATGAAAACTGATACGAGAAGTTGATTTGTTATGGCTAAAACTTATGCCAGGTGAAAATAGTGCCTTTCCGCTCTTATCATTCATGTCTTTGCAGATGACTCGCCACTCAAAAAACTCCACTGCAGGGAATGTGTACTCCAATCATGAACGCAAGAAGGATATGTCACAGTCAGGTTACGGTTCAGAAAAAATTAGACTTGGCAAGGACTCAGCACGAGTATGGTCATCAATACATTTTTAGCCGGATTTTTCAATGAAAAATCTCGGCTTATAGATTAGCGAATATTGGTCGGTCGGGCGGGCGTTGCGATGTCGTTAACAATTTGCGTTAAAGTTTTTTATTCCTGTCATATTTTCCTTTCGAAAAACCTTCATGAAACTTTACAGAAATGTTCCTTGGATGGTCCTCTACCAAACCTGTGACAATGGTTCCGCTTCACTGCACAAGATGGCCACCAGTGCTAAAAATAGAATTATGTCTAAATGCTATTTTCTTCTAAACCTATGGCTAGATTTTCAAATAATTTTACACAAATGTTCGTTTAGTGTTCCTCTACCAAAATTATTCAAAGGTTCTGCCTCACTGCACACAATGGCCACTAGAGCTAAAAATAGAATTTGCGTTAAAGTTTCTAATTCCTGTCATATTTTCAAAAGTTGTTGGTCAATCTTCATGAAATTTTGCACATATGTTCCTTGGATGGTACTCTACCAAACCTGTGAAAATGGTTCCACTTCACTGCACAAGATGGCCGTGAGAGCTAAAAATAGAATTATGTCTAAATGCCATTTTCTTCTAAACCTATGGCTAGATTTTTGAATAATTTTACACAAATGTTTGTTTAGTGTTCCTCTACCAAACTTATTCAAATTTCTTCCGCCTCACTGCACAAAATGGCCACTAGAGCTAAAAATAGAATTTGCATTAAAGTTTTGTATTCCTGTATTTACTTTCTTAAGTTCTTGATCAATCTTGATGAAACTTTACATTCTACCATACTTCTTCACCAACATTGACTTGTACATGTACCCCCATCGGCAACATAAAAAATCCGGCTTTAATGCGGTTTCCGCATTTTTCTCTTGTCTTAGTATATTTTATGGCTGATTAATGAGTGATCCATTTCCTTCTTAACTCTGAAGTTAGCAAAAACTCACATTTTGCAGAAGTTAAAAATGTTAATGGTAAAGGTAGTGTTTTATCCAGACCTAATCAGCGCGGCGCTGCGCCACGCCCTTTTATTGATCCGCCACCCTGTCCTTTTCAAAGGCAATTAGCGCCTAGAACCTCTTATCTAATGACTGTATTGCCCTTAACGAGGGCCCTTTATGATCGCATGTTATGGTGTATTAATCTGTCACCAACTGACAAGATCAGCTGTAGGGGCAATCAGCATACGAGTTTGTGTCCAGATACAATAAAACATACTGAATTTGATTTGAAAATGAGCGTAAATTATCTGCTTTTAGTAGCCTCGTTTTCATATGCAATTTCTAATGTTTTTGTTTCGTCAAATTTTATGATAAACATAATAATAAATTGCAGAATGCATATAAATCATATTTGTACAAATTTTTTTTCCAATCATAAACAAAAGTCCCTGAAAAAACCAATTGCAAAACTAGCTATTAATTCGGACAAACATACTCGGTACAGCATTTTGAACCGAATTGCAATGTTTGTTTTCAGACTTTTCTATCTTGATTTAAGTTTTCATCATTAATCAAAATATTCATAGCAATGTCATCATCAACAGCAACAACATATAACAATGAAAGTGAAAATGCAAATATTTCCTTCAATAAAAAGGTTAATAAAATATATAAATAATAGCAGGTTAGAACTTATAAGTATTTTATCATTTAATTTAATAAGCATGATTGTGACATGCCCATAAACAGTTTTAGTGTGACAGTTGTTAATAAGTTTTTCATGTATGATTGCCCAATTTGCATATTGGAAATACTTATGAACAATGAAAAGATAAATGTTCTGAAATAAATAATGCAACAACAATATAACTTAACAATAATAAAAAGCAATACTATTGGAAAATCAAAATTTGTTGATACATGTACGTCTGTGACTTGAACAAATCATTAAGCAGATAAATTGATCAGTCGGTAATATACAATTTCATAACTGTTTTCAACTATTACTTCAGGAAACAAAATAAAACCTGATTGCCCGAATGTCGGACACATGCCCTCCCGGACATATGCCCTCCCTATTTTTGTTAGTCAGGCGGACATATGCCCTCCCGGACATTTGCCACCCCGGACACATGACCTCCCGTTAATACACCACCCGGACACTGGCCCTCCTGTAACTCTTCTTTCGCTTGAGACGTTAAACCAAGGTGCAGTGCACTAGATGCTTCACATCGGACACTTAAACACTTAGGCCGCCTCTCAAGTAGAGTGTCTCATGTATCCCCAGTCTTCTGGGGACGATGGCCACATTGATAAATATACATCGCAAACACGTCCGTCCGACTATGTTTAAAATATGCGCATAATTTTATTTTAAACTTTTGATAAAGATATTCGGTCGTCTTTATCAGTGTGTTTAGAAATACATAAAAGCAACCTGATACATGTAAGAATGAATGTTAGACAACTAAATTATTTCAATAACTTTTATTTCAATAACTTTTATTATTTTGCAACAACTTATATAATTCCCATCGTATTGTTGACTTGGTATCTTTCTTTGTGTACATTAATTTAGGAGCACACCTTAAGACATTTGCGTTTGCTACCTATAATTCCATATATGCAGTTTGACCTTATTAGTAACCGACCATCAATTAATTAATGAAAGACTTTTGGTCGGAACAATATTCATGTCACTACTTCTTAATGGTTAAATGTGTTAATTTGAGCAATATTTTTCAAACTGTAAAAGCGTTTTTAAGGAATTATAACACACACTAACCATAGCAGGAGGGCCACTGTCGGGGTGGCATATTAACGGAAGGGCATGTGTCCAGGGTGGCAAATGACCGCCCGACTAAAAATAATCGGGAGGGCATATATCCGGATACCGATATGCCCTTATTATCAGTGTCACCGCGCACAAACGCCCTTTTTCCAAGTCAAGCGCCATGCCCCTCTGCCCTTCTAGATTAAACACTAGTCAAGGTCAGTGACACATTGCTTGAAGAATATGCAACTTCAGTTATTAGCAAATTTTATTGCACATTTACTTTCACGAGTGATGTGGTGTTTTGCTCCAGAAACAGCGAAACACATCACATTTTCATTTGTAAAATTTTCATCAAATTTTGCATTGAGGGATGTTTTTTGTTTCGCCTGACTAGGCGACATATAGGAGTTAGTTATGTCGGCGGCAGCGGCGGCGGCGGCCCCTTTTGCTTGTCCGGAGCATAACTCTTAGACTATTAAAGCTATCAACATGAAACTTCATAGGTAGATAGATCTCACTGAGGGGAAGTGCAATGCACAAGAACCGTTACTCTGCCCTCATACTTTTGGAATTATTGCCCTTTGTTTATTTTCATACTTAATTTTTGTCCGGAGCATAACTCTAAGACTATGAAAGCTATCAACTTGAAACTTTATTGGTAGATAGATCTCATTGAGGAGAAGTGCAGTGCACAAGAACCGTTACTGTGCATCACATACTTTTGGAGTTATTGCTCTGTGTTTATTTTCATACTTAATTTTTGTCCAAAGCATAACTGTAAGACTATGAAAGCTACCAACTTGAAACTTCATCGGTAGATATATCTCATTGAGGAGAAGTGCAGTGCACAAGACCCATTACTCTGCATCACATACTTTTGGAGTTATTGCCCTTTGTTTATTTTTCATACTTAATTTTTGTCCGGAGCATAACTCTAAGACTATGAAAGCTATCAACTTGAAACTTCATAGGCAGATAGATCTCGTTGAGGAGAAGTGCAGTGCACAAGAACCGTTACTGTGCATCACATACTTTTGGAGATATTGCCATTTGTAAATTTTCATACTTATTTTTGTGTCGCATTTTTTGTTTTAATTAGTCTTTTCTTTGCAATTAGCCAAAGCGCATTGTTTTTGAAGATTTCAATAAATCTGTTAAAAAAAAAATTGTTTGTAGTTTCCAGGCGCACCACATATGCCTGAATGAGTTATACAATGTACAGCTGAACTTCATTATCTCGAAGTCGCCAGTAGCTTACAAATGACTTCGCGAAATATCCTAAGTTCGACTAATCCGGAGTCAGGCGACACATCGGACTCACAGACTTCTAGTTTAATATAAATTATGATTAGTTTTAAAACAAGCAGAGTTGTGTTTCCCAATTTAACTTTATTAATTTAACTACCATGTCATGAAAGTAAAACAAGACTGTCTTCCAAATGTTTTCAGGAGTTTGATTGCTGTTGCCTGACACTTCAGCCATGCAGGAACCCTGTTGTCACGTAAGATGTAAAAATGAGGCATGTCGTGGGCAAACCGGTCTGTACAGGCTGATCCTGGATGACACTTTATGCACACGCATTAAGCCCCGTTTTCCCACGACGTTTATTTTTAAGTCATTTATAGATTAAAATAAGTTACATATCATCATGATATGAAATTAAATGAATTTTAATAAGTTTATTACACATAAAAAGTATGTAATTGTTCTTTTTTCTTTGGGTAGTGCAGAGCAACAGATAAGGATTCTGTAAGAATTGGGTATTACCCCATCATATTTTTAATAATTGAGTACTGAAAAAATATATTTGAGTACTTTAAATTATGTAACCCCATTAGAATAAAATAATTGAGTATTAGACGAAGATGATCTCCAAATTTTGTACAACAACCACTATATGCAAATGGTGTGAGTTTTTCTTTAATTTATTACAAACATAACCATTTCTCTTTGCACAACACTAAACCCGCATATTGTTCTCAACACATAACTATCTAAACTCTGGATACATTGTGAAAATATTTTAAACAGTTTTCAAGGTGCAGTCTGATGAGTAGACCCAATTTTGACACAATATAAACCATTTACACTGATAAATAGTGTTATTCTTGTTAATTTTTGCCTCTGTGTTTTTGTGGCCTAAATGATGTCGGATACCATCCAATATGCGATTAATAAGGTGTGTCATCAATTCAATGTAACCTCAATGTAACCTGCGACGAGGTTTTGATACTAGAGTAATGTCGGGTAATTTCGACAGTTGTCTAATATCGACACCCTTTTCACTAAATGTCTAATTATATTCTAATTTCATTCTTTAACTGACTGATTTAGTCATAAGATGTGACGTATACATTCCTATGACGTCACAAAGTTAGATTGGTCGATATAATGGCTTGCTGTTTACACATACATACGTCATCATGTTTTGTTAATATTTTAATGTTCACGAATATTTATTGCATTATAGGATTATGTAACGAGGGTTATTTCGGAAAGATTTACGGCGCGTAGGGAATTTGCATTACTTGCGGTCTTTTAGTGACAGTCCTAAGGTGGAATTACTTGCTTTTTCTCAATAAACTATTTTTAATTGAGTTCAGACATATTTAAACATTCCTTTATGGGGTGTCGATATTACCCGACAACATTATGCATTGTCGGTTAACTTCGACACCAGCTAACAGGTCAGGTGGTGTCTCGTGTTTATCTACATACATATAGATCTTTTGCTCTATCAAATCTGTATATGTTCAGTTAGGAAGCGAGTATTAAAAAACGTGCTACTAACAAGCGCATAACCAACTCATATTTGTTGCATATTACTTGCTCCTGTATCAATTAAAATTTGATTGACAGCGTGATAAACATCTATCGACGTTTATTTGCATATTGGTAATTTCAAGCGTTCTCATTGGATGACTGGCTGGCTGTAGTAAAGTAGATTTTATTGACACATTGGTGCAGAAATCATTTGTGAAATAGTGCATTTATGGCTGAGTATAAAATATTTGTTTTAGAAAGGTATGCATACATGAACGGTAATAATTGCTTCCTAGAATACGACACTAAAATTTATGGCGTCGTTTTATTAGAGTTCACGTCCAAAAACAAGCTACCTAGATATTATCAAACAAGTTTAAATTTGGGTGCTGGTTTGCATTTTGCTTTGCAAACTTTTAGGTGTTATAACAACATTATTTGTTGGCTTGGTCAAGATATCTAGGTCATTAACAAATGTGGCTTTCTTACTCTTCATCAAAATACATGAGTTCGTTTAAAAATAGAACAGGAAATGTGCATAGACGATTTATCTCCGGTACAGACGGATGTACACATTAGTTCAGAGGTGAGTCAAATATAAACATACATTAAATAAAAGTCTAAGTAAAGCTAAGCGACAAAAAATGCACAGTATGGTGTAAATGTGCTTGTATACTTGAATTGATGTGAGGTGTCTTGATGGTGTCGATATAACCAGACATTGCTGTATTTAGAAGATCTAATACCAGTGTGATCAAGACAGTCCAAAAGACAGCTATATCCCCCGCCGTGATCCTTCATTAGATTTTAATGGTGACTTTGAAGTATCACACTGACCTTAATCAGTTTCATGAAAATTCCTTAAAGGGCATAGGAGATACGGAGCTGACACAAAAATGGAGGCTCAAACATTTGACCTTTAAGTGTGACCTTGGCCTTGAGATAGCAAAACTGCTCCGTGCCTTCTGCACATCGGCTCAGTATGATAAACATTTGAGCCAAGTTTTATGAAAATCCTTCCAAGGGCATAGGAGATATGGAGCAGACACAAAAATGGAGGCTCAAACATTTGACCTTCAAGTTTGACCTTGACCTTGAGGTGGCGTGACTGCCTCATGCCTTCTGCACATTGCCTCAATGTGATAAACATTTGAGGCAAGTTTCATGAAAATCCTTTAAAGGGCACAGGAGATATAGAACTGACATGAGAAAACAGACTCAAACATTCAACCTTCAAGTGTGACCTTGACCTTGAGTTGGCGTGACTGGCTCATGCCTTCTGCACATGGTCTCAATGAGCAAAACATTTGAGCCAAGTTTCATGAAAATCCTTCAAAGGGTATAGGGGATATGGAGCGGACACAAAAAACGGACACGAAAATGGAGGCTCAAAAATTTAACCTTCAAGTGTGACCTTGACCTTGAGCTGGCGTAAAAGGCCCATGCCTTCTGCGCATCGTCTCAATGACCTAAACATTTAAGCCAAGTTTCATGGAACTCCTTCAACAGGCATAGGAGATATGGAGCGGACACGAAATGGAGGCTCGAATATTTGACCTTCAAGTGTGACCTTGACCTTGAGTCGGCATGACTGACTCATGCCTTCTGCTCATCGTGTCTGATGACCTAAACATTTGAGCAAAGTTTCATGAAAATCCTTCAAAGGGTACAGGAGATATTGAGTGGACACGGGGATTAAAAAATATAACTGAATATTTCAATGGTTTCCAATCAAACTGCTTCATATTATATGTGTCTGTCCTTTCGTAACATAACAATTTCCTAACCATTTTTGGCTGTCTCATACACATCTTCGGAGTATCGGTCATTTTTCCCCATGTCACTCAATCACTCTACGCACCAAGTTTGCCGTTTTTGGCGTATTGGGTATTTTGAGTTTTGTTACTCAGGGGTTTCAGAATTGCGTATACTATTTACGCAAATATGCGCCTTATCTGTTGATCTGAGTAGTGCATGGCTTGAATCTCTGAAAGTGGAAGAAAACTTCATGGCTTGAACCTCTGAAAGTGAAAAAAAAACTGTATGGCTCGAATCTCTGAAAGTGGAAAAAAAACTGCATGGCTCGAATCTTTGAAAGTGGAAAAAAAACTGCATGGCTGGAATCTCTTAAAGTGGAAAAAAACTGCATGGTTTGAATCTCTGAAAGTGGAAAAAAAACTGCATGGCTTGAACCTCTGCAGGTGGAAAAAAAAACTGCATGGCTCGAATCTCTGAAAGTGCAAAAAAACTGCATGGCTTGAATCTCTTAAAGTGGAAAAAAAACTGCATGGCTTGATTCTCTGAAAGTGGAAAAAAACTGCATGGCTTGAACCTCTGCAAGTGGAAAAAAACTGCATGGCTTGAACCTCTGAAAGTGGAAAAAAATGAATATTTACTCTGAAATAAAAATATAATTGCTACAACAGATAATTTATATGCGGCTGTTGTAACACTTCTGTTCATGGTTGTCATTGAGATTTTAAAGCTTGTTGTTTGTTTGTAAAAAGAACAACATTGATATTGATGCGCTTCCAATGGTGATGTGATATTGTAGAATCATTAACTGATATTTAATAAATTTTAATCTTAAAAATCTTTTTTTAGGAAAGATGGTTTCCTGTACGACAAAGAAGCCCTCATTACATATATCCTTCAGAAGAAAAAAGAAATTGCAAGAAAACTGAAGGAATATGAAAAGCAAAAAGCAAAACAAAAGGTCAGAAATTAAGAAAATAAATTATATATGGATTTTATTAAACAACAATGGATACAGTTTGTGTTTTGAAGATAATGAATATTTAAATCACTAAACACGTGTGAATGAATGTATTTGTGATCTACAAGTATTATGGTTTCTGTAGACTTATAGTTTTCACATTTTCCAGAAATAAACTCAACCGTTCTTTGTGATTAATGTATTATTTTCTATGAAATCTTTTGATCGTGTATTTGTTGGAGAGTTAGAAACCATTTCCTCTTAAAATATTTTTTTTCTATGGAGTTTAAACAATTGCATGTTATTTTGCCCATATTTTGTAAGAAGTTTTAACGTCCTCATTTTTACATAATTACTGGGTAAATGCCTATATAATTCTGATCGATAGGCAGAGGCTTATGAGATAAAAAAGCTGGAAGAGCAGGAAAGAATCCGTAATTTCTCCAGTCACACACTGCAGGCACCATCTGTGAAACCAGGTATATACTGAACATGGCGTTGTATAGAAAAGGGCAGTGCCACAGAACAATGCCCTACAATATGTAAATTAGTTGACGTGTGGTATCACATGATTTGAATATAAATTGTTTAAATTTGGACTTGCGTTCTTATATATGTGTTCTTTTGTTTGGTTAATGCATGGTTTACATTCTAAGGAAACATCATTAGGGTGTTTGTAATCAACTTGACAAGTAGATTATTTCTTGGCAGGCACGAGTAGAGCTGGGAAGTTGGCCTCGATATCCAACATGAAGGAGGGCACTGACAAGACTCTCTCCAGCTTCTGGGTACCAGCACTGACACCAGATGCTGCTCCCAAACTGGAAGACAAGCCGGTATGCTTTGTTGTTCTTTGTAGGTTATTGCAGTGTCGTTGTTGTGTTGTTTTGTAGTTTTCAGCTTGACAATTTAAAGAACAAACAAGCTTATGAATTTGATTAAAGTTTGTATTCAAAAGTCCTATACTTTCAATAATACATAACATATTTGCTTGAAACTTGAACTATACCATTGCCATCAACTCCAGCATCATGTGCAAAAATCCCTTGTTAAACGTTGTTTTGAATTATGACAAAGTTATGCCCCTTTTTTACTTAAATTTTTCTGCTTACTGATATCACATCTCAATCTTTTTCACTTGTGAAGCAATGTGTATACTGTCGGAGAAACTGTGAGTTGGTTTTGTTAAATTCAATGACGGTTGTGACTTTGGTTATATCAATATGACTGATGTGCCGTTGGTTTTGACATTGGTTATGACATTGGTTATAACGTTTGTTGTGACTTGGTTGTGACATCGGTTGTGATGTGGTTAATTGTGACATGGTTGTGACGTTGGTTGTGACCTGGTTGTGACATCAGTTGTGACCTGGTTGTGACATCAGTTGTGACCTGATTGTGACATCAGTTGTGTCATTAGTTGTGACATCAGTTGTGACCTGATTGTGACGTTGGTTGTGACCTGGTTGTGACACCAGTTGTGTCATTGCTTGTGACATCAGTTGTGACCTGGCTGTGACATTTGTTGATATTGCTTGCAGGATGAGAAGGTTCGCTGCCCGATGAGCGGCAAACCAATCAAGCTGAAGGATCTCATAGACGTGCATTTCACGGACATCAAAGATCGGGACAGCAAAACAGCTCTCATCAATAAACAGGTGACTGTCTGTTTCCAGTTTAATGTTTTAGCACACAAACGAAGTCTTCCAGATGCAATGTTCATCTCCCAAAGCATGAGTCTATGAACTATTTGTAAATTGAAAGTGTTAGAATTTTGTTTAAATGTTGCATTAACTTAATGCATTACTTGATTGACTCTAGGAAACTAAAATTGTAGCCATTGTTTTTTTGTTTTGTTTTTGCATAATTGTCATAAGGGGAGATTTATCAGAAAATGATGTTAGTTACTGGTTTTGGCTACTGATAATGCTTACAAATTATAAGCATATTAATCTCCAATCCTTAAACAGATAAGGATTTCTTGATATTGGATCATATTGAGTTTAGAGTTTATTGCTTTATACATTGGACATCTGTCCATGAGTATACAATACATATTATACAAACATATTTGCAATAAATCAGTCACGTAACTAGTATGTAATAAACTACACAAGAGACACAAGTACACATATATATGAATTGCAGCGAGAGGTCTATCATTATACATGAAACAATTATGTATATCAAATATATTATATTGTAAGATTATTAAGAAAAATTAGTCAAAGTACTGATTAAACAAAGTTCGGAGTTTGAAAGCCTTGTTAACATATAATGCAAGGTTATTATTAGTTCCCTCATTTTCTGACTTTATTAACTCAACAAATTTATACACACTTGGTCTTTTCCAATAATATTTATCAATATACAATTTTCTAATTTCTGTATAAAGATTACACTCAATTACAAAGTGATACTCGTCTTCTAGTACATTACAACTGTTACATCGTCTCTCATCAAATGGAATTGAAACAGGTTTATGCCATCTCCCAGCCTCAACATTTAATCTATGTGAAGAAACTCTTAAGCCTAGTAAGATCACTTCTAAACTTGCATGTTTTAACATTTGACAAGTAAGGTTACAATTTAAAATCACAAAACTTTGTATAAGTTCTAGCTCTAGACGAATTATTAAGATCAGACATCCAATTTTGTAAAAATTCATCGTTCAATCTTAACTTTATCTCAAACAGAAATATTTTATCATCACCGACACTTTGATTTAGCCATGCATATTAAAAACCAAGGGCTCGTAAAAGAGAACATACAGATTTAGCCCAATTTTTTATGTTTGGCTTATTTTCCATTTCATTACACAATTATAACATATTTACAGTCCTCTAATTGAACAATTTTTAGCCAATATCTTACTTCATTCACAGCCCTTTTAGTACGGAGAGATGTTCTACCTAGTTCACCATATACACAATTATTTTGAGTTTGTATCTTAACATAAAGTAACCTTTTACAAAAATTTTAATGAATCCTTTCTAACACAGTAACATCATCCAGCCCCCAAACTTCAGGACCATAATTTAATATAGGCAGTATAAGTTTATCAAATAAATCAAGTTTACATTTAACAGACATTGTAGGGTATTTAACAAAACATGAGTTTAGTTTATAAATTGCCTTTGATGCCTGCCCTGCTAAGGTTTCAAAGGTAGATGTAAAAGATCCACCAGTTGTGAAAACAATACCTAAATATGTAAAAGTACTGACAATTTCCAATTGCTCTCCTTTACAAGAGAAATATATATTTTTTCTTAATCTTCCACCTTTCCTAAAAATCATTATCTTTGTATTGGTAGAATTAACACTTAATTTCCATCTATCACAATAATTTTCTAACAATAACAATCCATTCTTCAAATCTTCCTCGGTTTCTTCCATTATAACAATATCATCTGCATACAGCAGTAAAAATAACTTCAACATGCCTAAATCAATACCATTAAAACCATGCATATATAGTATTCTTCTATATCATTTAAGTACATAGAAAATAAAAATGGTGATAATGACTCCCCTTGTCGTACACCAACATGACATGAAAAATCTTCTTCACTAATTACATTGCCCATCTTTACTCTTGATTTAACAATCATACACATATCGTTAATTATGTTCAACATATTACCTCTAATTCCAAGTTTAATAAGTTTGTACCAAATAATATCTCTGACCAAAATATCGAAGGCTTTAGTATAATCAACAAAAGCTGCATATAACTTCTTATTATTCTGTAACAAATGATTTATCAAACCATGGAGAATAAAAATATTATAAACAGTCCCCATATGTTTTCTAAAACCAGCTTGAGCTTCTATATACACATGATATTTTTCAGCCCAAATATTTAACCTACTATTTATCAATTTAGTAAACAATTTACCAAAAGTGCTTAACAGTGTAATACCCCTGTAGTTATTGACATTGTCCTTTTCTCCCTTTTTATGTAATGGAACAATCCAGCCTTCTGGCCATGCCTCAGGAAAATGTCCCTTTTGATAAAGATTATTGAACAGTGCACTTATAACAATTAAAAACTTATTACAATAAACTCCATATTTAAAAAATTCATTCAACAAATAATCAGGCCCAGCTGCCATATAAATGTGAATATTTGAGAATGGTTTTAATAATGTGTTCTGCGTTGTTTCAGAACCGCTATGTGTGTGCAGTCACAAATGACGTCTTGGGTAATTCTGTGCCTGCCGCAGTTTTGCGAACATCGTAAGTCTGTTTTGCTACCATAATGGGGCCTTGTAACTTTACAGCCATTTCATTCTTATTTGGTACATGTAATACATGATAATATTTGGACAACCTGTCGCTATATTGTTTAAGTGAAAAAATAAAGTTGAAAGTTGAATTATGGTGTATTTTGTAGAAAGACTAGCACAATTCCTCCCTTGTTACTGTACTAAACAATATTTTGTGAAAATGCATGATAATTAAAATTTAACTAGTGAAATAAGATTGAAGCTTAAATACCCGTAAATTAAACATTCCAACCTCATGATGAAATCTGGATGACTCAGTCTACAAATATTCTACAACTTAGAAATAATCTACATGTAATTACATGTAATATATTTTCCTTAGAGTTTCAAGAATGCTATATGCATGTTCATCGTCATGTACTTGAAATAGTAATTTGCATTTGCTAACATTTAAGAGTTAAGACTAAGATGTAGATTGAGAACATTTGTGGTTCCTGGATATGGTACATTGGGTGTTGCCATGGTTACAGAGGGTGCGTGGTGACCTTGGACTGTGTGGAGAAGCTCATAAAGAAGGACATGTTGGACCCGATCAACGGCAAGAAAATGACAGACAAGGACATCATACCATTACAGAGGGTATGCACATTGGCCATGGTTTTGTTATTGTATTGAACAAGCTTGTTTGATTATTAAATAAATAAAATAAATATACACGTATCATCATCGCAATATCATACTCATCCTCATTATCATTGTCTTCATCCTCATCCTCCTCATCATCATCGTCATCATTATCATCATTGTCTTCATCATCATTATACCCCCACAAACGAAGTTTATGGGGGGTATATAGGAGTGAGCTTGTCAGTCTGTTGGTTTTTGGTTTCCAGATGATAACTCAAGAAAGGCTTGACATATTCAATTAATTTTTCGTACACATGTGTAACATCATAGAATACAGGTCACGTTCGATGTTGGTTACAAACCACTAAATTTTGACATAGTTATGGCCCCTTTTCAACTTAAAATTCCCTAAAAACATGGCTCCAGATGATAACTCAAGAAAGGCTCGACATATTCAAATAATATTTGGTACACATGTGTAACATCATAGACTATATGTCAAGTTCGATGTTAGTTACAAACCACTAAATTTTGACACAGTTATGGCCCCTTTTTGACTTAAAATTCCCTAAAAACATGATTTCCTGACAATAACTCAAGAATGGCTTGACATATTCAAATAATTCTTGCTAGACTTAAATTCACATAAAGCATGGACAAAAACTAATGAAAGGATTCACATATTCAATTGATTTTTGGTACATAGGTGTAACATCATAAAATACAGATCAAGTTCAACTTTGGTTACAAACCACTGAATGTTGACAGAGTTATGGCTCCTATTGACATTTTTTTCCAAATACACTGTTGTCCATTCTCAAATTACAGCATTGTCTCTATGTCCATTTCTTGTGAATGGATGCCATAGTTTTGTGAAAAGGCCATATTGTAAAGGTATATCCGTCACTCATGTGACAAGTTCTTACTATTTTCAGGTTATATTTATTGTTAATGTTTGACTATAATTTTCTAATCCTGCTTGATTTTAGGGAGCGTCGGGATTTTCAGGCTCAGGATTGTCCCTGGAGGCCAAGAAAGAGGGAGCCGCCATGCAGGCCTGAATAGGGATTCTTTGGAATTCTCGGGTTATTCTTACAGACGTCTATTGGCTGTATAACAGACACTTAGTGGAGAAATTTGAAGTTTCAATTACAGTCACGTAAATTATACACACTGTATATCTTTGTGTAGTGCATTTTGCTGGAAACTGTTTTATTAACCAAATTTTTTGAAGAAAAAATTCGATTTTTAGATTGGGGTATGTCGTTGGGCAGGCGGGCGGGCGGGCGGGGTGGCAGTGTCAACTTTTAGTTTCTGCTCTCTAACTCGAGAACGCATCAAGATATTTTACATAGATACCTTATATCGAGACCTCGCTTGGGATTGCATATGGGGTGGGTGGGGTCAAGGTCACCGTTGCTAAAAATAGAAAAACATTTGCCGCTCAATAACTTGAGAACGCATCGAGATATTATAATGAAACTTCATACATAGATACCTTATATCGAGACCTCGCTTGGGATTGCATATGGGATGGGTGGGTCAAGGTCAAGGTCACCATTACTAAAAATAGAAAAACGGTTTCCGCTCAATAACTTGAGAACGCATCGAGATATTTTAATGAAACTTCATACATATATACCTTATATTGAGACCTCGCTTGGGATTGCATATGGGGTGGGTGGGGTCAAGGTCACCATTACCAAAAATAGAAAAACGGTTTCCGCTCAATAACTTGAGAACCCATCAAGATATTTTAATGAAACTTCATACATAGATACCTTATATTGACACCTCTCTTGGGATGGGGTCAAGGTCACAGTTGCTAAAAATAGAAAAACCGTTTTCGCTCAATAACTTGAGAACGCATCAAGATATTTCAATTTCACTTCATACATATATACCATAAAGCGAGACCTCGCTTGGGATTGGATATAGAAAATACTGAAAATAGAAAAACCCGTCTCCGCTTAATAACTTGAGAACGTATCCAGATATTTTAATGACACTTCATACATAGATACCTTATATAAAGACCTCTTTTGGGATTGCATATGTGGTGGGGCGGGTCAATGTCACCGTTACTAAAAATAGAAAAACTGTTTTCACTCAATAACTTGACAACCCAGCGAGATATTTTAATGAAACATCATACATAGATACCTTACTTCGAGGCCTTGCTTGAGAGTACATATGGTGTTGGTGGGGTCAAGGTCAAGGTCATCGTTACTTAAAATAGAAAACGGTTTCCGTTTAATAAATTGAGAACAAATCAAGATATTTTAATGAAACTTCATACATAGATACCTTATATCAAGACCTCTCTTAGGATTGCATATGTGGTGGGTGGGATCAAGGTCAAGGTCACCATTACTAAAAATAGAAATACTGTTTTTGCACAATAACTTGACAAGGCAGCAAGATATTTTAATGAAACTTTATACATAGATACCTTACATGAAGACCTCGCTTGGGATTGCATATGGGATGGGTGGGGTCATGGTCTCCAGTACTAAAAATAGAAAAATGGTTTCTGCTCAGTAACTTTAGAATGCATCAAGATATTTTAATGAAACTTCATACATAGATACCTTATATCTAGACCACGCTCATACATAGATACCTTATATCTAGACCACCCTTGGGATTGCAGATGGGGTGGGTGTGATCAAGGTCAAGTTCAATGTTACTAGAAATAAAAAAACTTTTCTGCTCAATAACTTGAGAACGCATTGCGAGATTTTAATGAAACTTCATACATGGATAACTTATAATGAGACCTCGCTTGGGATTGCATATGGCACCCTCGCTTGGGATTGCATATGGCACCCAGAACTTTATTTCAATATTGTGCTGACTTTTATGCATTTCTTTCGAAAAATTTGTTTTTCGTGGAATTTCTACGTTACTTGTTTTGCCTGAATTACATGTTTTCAATAAGGAATACCTTCAGATTGTTTACAATGTTGAAGAAAATTCCAATTACAAACATTAATATATTCATATATTATTTTATGTTATGTCCAGTCGGTTTCTTTGACTTAAAGATATAAACGTTAGAAGTTCTTAATTATATAATACATGTACATCACTTTTGTTAACATCTTGGTTTGCGGATGTAAGTAAACTGGTCAGCTCAAGGTTTATTTTATGCAATTTTCGGACAGTTGCTGTTGTTACAGCAAGGTTAATCAAGAAACATGTAATAAATTAGCTCACTGAAATGACGATATTCTCATGTATGATTTTTTTTATCTGTAAATCAAGGGTGGTGTAAACATGCGTTTATTAAATGGCTGTAACAAATTTTGTCACTGCAGATCTTTTTTCATTTTTGAAACGCGAGTTTGTAGGCATCGCATCTTTTGGGAACCATGTATCGAAAAACCAATTGTTGGCATTGTATATTTTTTCTTAACGATTCCATCAATATATTATTGCTCACTGAGAAAAATATTCGTGAAAAATAGGAATATGCCTCGTTTTAATACGTGTCTATATTTACAGGAAATACCGTCGATATGCCCCTTTAGAAAATGGTCTGAATTCAGAAGCTATTTTGAATATTATATCGTCGTTGTAGTCGTTTAAACATAAACATAGTCAAAGCCTCATTTTCCTCATGATAATTGTTCATCAGCATATTTATTATGTTTTACTTTTTTTTTTTTTCATCACTATAATCATGATAATCATCAGATGGAGCATCATATTCACCACAGCTTTTCCGTTGCTTATTAAGTCCGTTTTACACGTCGCGTGCAGAAGTGTTGCACTCGATTTGCTTTTCAAATAATTGATCGTTTCCTTCTAGTTGATCGCGTAAACATTCTCCAATGGGTCATTGGTCGCTGTTACGGTCATTATCTTATTATTGATGTCATCACGGTTTAATATCACATCGCTGAAACACCATTATTATAACTGTATTGTGTGAGTTTACTAAGGAAATGTTATCAATATATAGTGATAGATCTACCACAACCTTGTACAAAATGATATGAACTGTAAATAAATTACAACCGATTTATCGTTCAGCCTTTTATTTATTACATATATTACACACAATGCCCATGTCTTTGAACATCATTTTCAGCGCTCGTCGTATCTTATTGTTAGTCATCGCGTAGATCAAAGGGTTCACCCAATTGAGAATGGAGCCCGCGTAAATGATGACGGTGTGAATCAAGCTGTCCACCTTCGTCATGGTCGGGTCGTACATGTACAACAGTATGAAGGGGACACGAAAGAAACCGAAACACAAAATAACTGCCAGAATCGTGAACGCCATTTTTAATTCGCTTTTTTTCAACACGTTGTCGCTGGGCTGTTTGCTGCCGGTATTCTTTGGCACCGCCGTAGACTCTCGGACTTGTAGAAGGTTTCGTTTAACCTTGTAGTAGACGACGATGATCCGCAAATAGCAGTAGCTTATCACGGGCATCGTCGTTAGAATGGCGAACAGGAAGACGAATAGGCAGTAACTATCGCAGTCCAGTCCCAGAAATGGATGACACAGCAGCTTCTTTGGAGCGTATTCGTAGTGGCTCCAAACACCGAATAACGGGAACGCCAGGATCACTGGATAAATACTCCATGATATGAACAGCTGCAATGCCAGTTTCGTCTTGCTGCCAAAAAGTCTGGCATTCCATTGCCTGTTAACGATACAAAAGTATCTGTTAAGTGAAATGCAGACGTAACCGAAAAGCTCGGTTCCTAGGTTACAGAAAACTCCAAACGACACTGCAATGCAAATGCCCGGCCTGTCAGTCCAGATACCGATAAATGCCTGCACGGCTATGAGCGGCAAAATTACGGCGCTGTGAATGAGATTACAGACGAGAAGGTTTACGATTTTCAGGTACCCGGCGTGTGAGTGTAACTTCCGACGTACAATGGCGGCAATTGTTAATGCATTTCCGAAAGACCCCAAAACACTTGTGGAAATCGCAAACGTTTTTATGACGATAAGTTGCGTGTCCGATATACGTTCCTGACCATGGGCGTCGCTGATTTCCCACCCACTTGTGTTGAATGTGACATTATCCATGTCAATTATTACTCTTCACAATTACATTTCACTCGTTTTATAAAACATACGTACACATGTTGCGAACTAGAGTGATCAATGTTTATGCATCACATGCATGTTTATGTCTCGGAAGAAAACTCCGTGTTTCATAATCCTAAGACAAGTGCTTTTTATTCCTCATTTAAATTCGGTGATTTTGTATTATTCCTCATACAATGTGAAATCTAAATACGACTCTCACTTTGCAGGCTAAAAAGGTCCTTTTTATTATCCCAACACATTGTTTCGATACTGTTTTGTTTTCCAAACGAATTTCGTCGATAAAATACTTAATCAACATTAAATGGTGAGAGAAAATTGGCATTTATCTGACGAGCCAGTAACACTAACGTATTCACACGTTAAACGTCAGTGGATTCTTCTGACGCATCATACTCGAGCGTTACGTCCCATTTGTCACCGCTGACCTGTTAATGATAACCATCAGCGTAATGAATAATGATGTAATACTCTATTTTAAATACCAAACATGTTTATTGACATACTGGTTGTGCACGAGTTAAAGTACATATAAATATCTTAATTTCAAGGTTTGATTGTACAAATACGTATGTGGCGCGCCGTGAGAAAACCGGTCTTAATGCATGTGCGTCAAGTGTCGTCCCGAATTAGCCTGTGAAGTCCGCAAAGGCTAATCCGGGACGACACTTTCCGCCTAAAGTGGATTTATGGTTAGAAGACACTTCATTGTAACAAAAAATACCATAAAAGCAGAAAGTGCCGTCCCGGATAAGCCTGTGCGGACTGCACAGGCTGATCCGGGACGACACTTTACGCACATGCATTTAGCCCGTTTTCCCACGACGCGCCTCGTATCTATTTTGTAAAATACCTGTAAGTAATTAATGTGCTTAATGCTTATACCACCACATCCGACCGAAGTTTGAATGTGCTGTAAAGGAGAAATCTCGCGTTTTCCTGGCGAATTGGTCTTTTGATGCTTTGCAATTGAGGCGTGTCGTGGGAAACCCGGGCTTAATACATGTGCGTTAAGTGTCGTCCCGGATCAGCCTGTGCAGACCCCGCACAGACTAATCTAGGACGGCACTTTCCGCCTCCAGTGGATTTTTGTTTAGAAGAGACTACTTTGAAACAGAAAATACCATCCAATCGGAAAGTTCCGTCCTGGATTAGCCTGTGTGGGGACTGCACAGGCTGATCCTGGAAGACACTTTACGCACATGCATTAAGCCAGGTTTTCCCACGACATGCATCTATTGTGTTCCTTATCACTTGGTCACCATCTATATGGTTTCTTATAGCAGTTCTTTTCTGTTTCGAAATAGTGTGATGTGGTACATAACCGTCCAGTAAACAGCTAACAAATAAGAAATCATAACGTTCCAGTCATGTCAACATTATATTTGTTGATGTCCCATCGTTCAGTAGCAAAAACGAACTATTCGTCGTTTCTTTGTTGACGACTGACTTAGACCAGGTCACGATTATTACACTGATGGCATGTTCGGTGTAATAAAAGTATCAAAAAGGCCTGTCGATGGACGATATATGACTAATAAAAACCGATAATGTATATCTTTTACGTACATGTTGTAAAACATTAGGAGCAATCACTCACTGGTTTGCGAAAATGCAGGAATAGAATATCACTTGCTAGTTGCTGCTTATATCACTTGCTAGTTGCTGCTTTCGGTTTAACTTGCAGAGTGACAATATATTGAAGTTGCAGCTCGTGCACTTCGACTATTTAATGCTTTAAATTCGAACTTTGAAATGTCATTACACATTCAGGCTCTTGCCATAAGAAGAATGTTTTCGCATAAACTTTTGATTGGACAAGGTAAGAAGAATGTTCTCGCATAAACTTTTGATTGGTCAAGGTAAGAAGAATGTTATCGCATAAACTTTTGATTGGACAAGGTAAGAAAAATGTTCTCGCATATACTTTTGATTGGACAAGTTAAGAAGAATGTTATCGCATACACTTTTGACTGGACAAGGTAAGAAGAATGTTCTCGCATAAACTTTCGATTGGATAAGGGCGGCATCGTAACGTGAAGAAAAGACGTGCGAATACTGCAATCGCAACGAAATCGAGGATGAGTTTCATGTTAATGTAAGGCCCTGTCACAATGTGGCGAATTTGAGCGTCGAGTTTTCGAGTTCTGGCGAGTTATAACTCGCCGTAAAGTCGACGAGTTGGTCGCGGAATCGTTTCAAGACGACATTTGTTCGAGTTCTCTTCAATCTTGACACGACATTGACACGACTCAAGTACGATAATCACATTTTATCACGAGTTCAGCCGAGATAAGCGTACGCTATCTTTTTGACAAAGACGTGTCTTCGAAAACTTACGGGTGTGGGCGATTCTGTACGACTTGTGGGGACATGAGCACGAGTTTATGACGACATTTTACGAGAAACGGACGAGCAGATGTCGTAGGAATGTCTCCGAAACTCCTAGCAAACTCGTGTTATGTCGCAGAACGGTAATATACGGGAATACGAGGGAAGACATGCCTACGGAATGTGTTCGAGTGTGTTTGAGAGAGCGCGAGATTCATTCAAAATGTCTTCGACACGTGTACAAGAATAAAAAGTCGCCGGGAAGCGGCGAGAATTTTAAACGGCTTAAAATTCTCGCCGCTACTTGGCGAGTTCTGGCGACATAGGAAGACATCACTGCGACAAAGAACGACATGAGTACAAGATCAACACGACACCAAGCGATCGAGTGGTGGCGAGTTACAGCTCGCCAGAACTCGTACCTTAAATTCGTTACAGTGTGACAGGGCCTTATTGCTGATGTTGTGATCTTTACGGGTAATTGCGAGAACGCTATGTACATTCCTTCATATTATACACGAAGACCGAGCATGTTCAAATTGGTAAAATGTGAAGAAACAGACAATTCAACATCGATTATCTAAATACATCATTAAGGCTTTTAAAGTCAGAGACAGTGTAATCAACGCTCCAGCCTAATAGAAGCATAATAATATATAATTATCCCACATATTTGATTATAATATGCTCAGTTAATATTTCACTAATTGTAATTGTTATATATTAAAGTGTTCATATTATTGTGTGTTTTAACAAGCGCATGTAACATTTGAAATAAATATGTAAAGTAAAGTAAAAGTAAAGAGTTTGTTTATTATAGTGTCACCCTTCGCGATTAAGGGCCAGCCAGTTTGGACTTATAAGACACCTTTACTGATAAACATCTTTACTCCCGATTTCCAATCCTATATGCCGGGCGCATGGCAGGACTGCGATTAGACTGATGCAATCGTTTCTGTCAAAAATCGAATCATTTATATAATGTTACTTTTCTCCTACATTGCTCCTTGTACAACATACTTGCCATTTTGATTTTGCTATATATAATATTACTTTTCTCCTACATTGTTCCTTGTACAACATACTTGCCATTTTGATCGTGCTATATATAATATTACTTTTCTCCTACATTGCTCCTTGTACAACATACTTGCCATTTTGATCTTGCTATATATAATATTACTTTTCTCCTACATTGTTCCTTGTACAACATACTTGCCATTTTGATCTTGCTATATATAATGTTACTTTTCTCATACATTGTTCCTTGTACAACATACTTGCCATTTTGATCTTGATATATATAATGTTAATTGTCTCCTACATTGCTCCTTGTACAACATACTTGCCATTTTGATCTTGCTATATATAATGTTACTTGTCTCCTACTTTGCTCCTTGTACAACGTGCTTGCCATTTTGATCTTGCTATATATAATGTTACTTGTCTATTACTTTGCTCCTTGTATAACGTGCTTGCCATTTTGATCTTGCTATATATAAGGTTACTTCTCTCCTACTTTGCTCCTTGTATAACGTGCTTGCCATTTTGATCTTGCTATATATAATGTTACTTCTCTCCTACTTTGCTCCTTGTATAACGTGCTTGCCATTTTGATCTTGCTATATATAATGTTACTTCTCTCCTACTTTGCTCCTTGTACAACATACTTGCCATTTTGATCTTGCTATATACAATGTTACTTCTCTCCTACTTTGCTCCTTGTATAACGTGCTTGCCATTTTGATCTTGCTCAAGACAGTAACCTGAAAACTGTCCCAAGGAAATGTAACTTGGTAAGATATAACAAGAAGCAGGAGTTGTCGACCTTAACATTTCATACACAGTTTCAGCAGTTTTTTTTCAGGGACTAAAATTAGTCTCTACAGCAATTGATACCCTTTGATTTAACTAGCTGCTGGGTAGGCAACCGGCCATATCAGAACAAGCCTCACAGTCTGCAGCCCTCTTCCACATACCCAAACTTTCAATCCGGTTTGCCGATTCGAGAATTCTGGGTTTGGGGAAAATACATAGGGACGAAGGGAAAACGATAGAATACGAATTTAAATTGTAATGCTAGTGGTTACACGATCAATAAAGCTCAAATGTAAATAAGCAGTGTTAAAGGCACACACAGGGTGCTGAAAGTTAAGACAACCACCAATATTTAACTAAGATAACACATAAAATAAAACATTACGACCAAACACTAGTTTACATTTTCTTAAAATAAATGAAATTTGACTCGTTTTATTTCCACTTGATTGTTTACATATAAAGACATTTGGTGTAATAGTTTCCCGTAAATGGAATGCAAATCCTATGCATGATTTTTGCATGGAAAAATCTGTTATTGTGGTCAGTGAAGTGTTTCAATTTCGAGGGTCGTTTAATAAACCTATACTAGTATCAAAATTGAATAAAGACATTGGTACAACACATTGAGAAAACAAAGGTAATTATACACAAAGCAACATGGGTTTTCTATGCAAATTTACTTATTATAGTGGTCAGAAACTTACCAAGTGATTTTTAGTTCGTAAATTGTTGCATGAATTATATACTTCAAATACAGTACAAAACGTTTAAGAGACAGCCCTCAAAATGACTTGTCCAATTTATGACAAATTACATTACTGTTAGCAGTACAGTTTATTCATGAAAAGCATGGAACTTGTGAAAATCACCACACTGGCAATTAAACAAAGCAAGTGTTTATAAACAGTTTACTTGGAGGATCGGTGTTTTTATTTTAAACGGTATTCAAACATCAAATAATTTCCTGACGTTGGGTATAATAGAAGCTTACACATACAATAATACAATTTTACCAGACATGTTTTAATTGTTTAATATCAATTTGACAATTTGCACCTTAAATGAGGCTTTAAATACCTCGACTCGTTCAACACTCGAGTAAGCTATGTTTGGTACTTAAGACTCTTATTGAAGAACGTGGATTAGTATAACGTGTACCTATGTAAAATCCGATATTGAATGCACGGTTAACTTAACAATATATACAGCGAACGTAGTCAAATATTGATAATTTACCAAATCAATATTCATTCCATGGACCAAGCTAAATGCAGTTCTTTCGTGTTCTGTTTTCGCCTGTGTCAGATCAATTCCACCCTTTCGTACGTTTAATATATAGCGTTCACGAAGACATGTTCACGAAATACAAAGAAGACGAGCATGAAGAAGAATTACCATGGTTGCAGGTACTTGATCGCGTGGAAGCTATGGAGCTGTGGGGAGACCGGAAGCGGGAAACACGAGAACCGTGGTGTCACTACCTGACCAAAGCGGACGACATTTTGAAAAAGCCTCGACAGACGATTCCTGAGGTAAGAAAAAATAACGATATTTTATTAACACATGCTGATGTACTGCCCCTAACTTACTTACCAACTATAATTACCGACTATTTGCCAATATTCGTTTTATTGCTTGGTCGACCGGTCGTCTAAAAACATATTGATCGCTCTATATGTATTGTGTATGGTTGTTTGATTGATTGATCTATGGATGGAATGAATGTTTATCCATTGATGAACTGACTTACTGTTTGGTTGATTGATTGACTGATTAATTTATTAATTGATTGATTAATGGACTAACGTGTTGTTTCATATATTGTTTGATTAATGGACTCACCTAGAGATCCATTGATTGATTGATTGATTATTGATTGATTGATTGATAATGTGATTGAATGATTGACTTACTGACTGACTGACTTACTGATTGAATGATTGATTGATTGATTTATTTATTGACTGACTGACTGACTTGCTATCTGGTACATTGATTGATTAATGCACTGATTGCTGTTTGATAATGGACTGACTTGCAGGTCGATCGATCGAGCGATCGATTGATCGATTGATTGTTTTATTGATTAAACAGGACATAGTAAGATCTATCCTATCAGGCGACATGGGCAGGGCGGATATATCCGGTATGGCGAGTGCTCAGCCCAAGGTGGCCGTTTTCGTCAGTTCGACTTTCACCGACACGAAAGCAGAGCGCAACCAGCTCATGAAAGGTGCACTTTAATTATTTTATTTTTTCTTATAATAGATGGTATAAGCGTTGCGTTTGTTGGCGCAATTAAACGTGTACAACTGCAGTAAGCACATTCACAAACAAATTATGGACACTTAAAGACAGACATCATCACGCGTCGATCACTAGTAATTTTCCTTTCGCTGTATCAATTGTTCAATATTCCATCTACCAAATGTTAGTAATGTTAATATATTTACAGCAACTGTACTGTTTTCCATAACATATACATGTAACATGTATGTATTATGCATCTGTCAATAGTTTTCCCCAGGGGGGTGGGAGCGGTGGTCATATACCATCACGTGACTTTAGCCTGAAAGCGATTCCGACAGGCAGGAATTTGGCACGCCGAATAAGTCCGGTTCCCGGGAAATATACTTTGGTCGGATTATAGATCCCGGTTTTATTTTTTTTGTGGCCCCGGGCAATTTGATACACCAAGCATATCTCACTGTGGGGATTAAAACAAAAATGCTTGGCTCTAGGGTGGGGAATTAGATCCAAAAAATAAGATTAGTCCAATTAACCTGGGTCAGTCCGCCGTCCCCCCCCCCCCCCTCCCTTGTGGAAAATATTGATAAGCGCATTATAACATCTTATAACTGAACATGTTTCAGACGTGTATCCGTTTTTGCGAACGCTGTGTCGCCGCCTAGGTGTCGAGTTTGGCACGGTGGACATGCGCTGGGGTGTCACAGAAGAGGCGAGCACCGACCATAGCACCGTGCGCATGTGCGTGGAGGAGATTCAAAGGTAACACGTTGCCAGACAACCTCAAAGTACTAGACTATTCAGCACCAGTTAAATTATTAGGCAATGGCATAAAAGCATTAAATACAAAGCATTAAATATAAAGCTAAATAATCAATAGGTACTGTATAGTTTGTTTAATGGTAGGAGCGCTGGAAGGGTGCGCTGGAAGACAGAAAGGACCCCAACACGAAACATATGTTTACCCGGGTTTATATGAAGTAAAAGAAATAATTAAATGTGGAAAAACGGTGTACCGGTATATATAATAAAGAATTTGAATGAGGGTTACCTGTTAAACCAGAAAAATCCTATGTTATTACTGTCTACTTTTTGTAGATGTTTCGGTATTTTTTTGAAATCAAAGCATTTATTACACTAATTTATGAAAAGTATCCTATACATATATTTTTGACTGTTGTTGGAAGCCAATGGTCTTTAGTAGATTTAGTGATTTCGAGAGATTGAATCGCGTGACCACTCTATTACTCTGCAGGCTACAAAGCACTAATAATCAATAGCCCACAATCTATGCCCAATTTCGGCCCGTTCAGGATAAAGCGACACGTCTACTGTTATGGATATTATTGCGCGTGCATCAAGTGGTTTGCATACAAGCCTATATCTCTACCAAGAGGATGTATAACATTGGGTAGTTTGGTTTGTCTTGGGAAAGAAAATGGCATTGCAGAATTCAATTTCATTCAAACAAATGTTTCCATTCTGTTAGAACATGTGTGCGCTCTATTTCCCTTCATGTTGGTTTCTTACCTTTTCTCGCCAACAGTCTTGTTACTGTATCAACGTTTTGATTGACTTAAGATGTGTGTCAGAGAGTGTGGGTCCGGCATTCCTTTGCCTATTGGGTCACAAGTATGGCTACCGGCCGCTGCCATCACATATCGACAAAGCGGAGTACCAGTCTATGAGGAGCTTTCTGGAAAAGGCGGGAAAAAACACGAGTCTGATTGACAGCTACTACACACTGGATAACAATGCGGTCCCTGAGGAATACGTACTGAAGAACAAACCGAGAGATGACAAGCAGTGGTTAGTTTTTGTCATATATTATTGAGGGATAATTTAAGTTATATCACCTAAATCCGGATTTGATATGCATTTCTAATGATCATAATTGGAACATTAAATACAAGCTTTCATTAAAGAATATGCATCATAATGTCCACGTTCAATATGCCACTTTGTGTTGACATGTAATTAGCAAATACTTAAGTTTGACATCCACAAAACATTCTTCACGAATACATGTCAAATAGTTCATTCAGAGAAAGAAGATTCATCTAGAAAAAGGAGAATCCTGTTGTATTAGCTCTCCGGAACAAGAAGGGCTCATGGTGAGCTTTTGTGACCGCCTTTTGTCCGTCGTGCGTCGTGCGTTCATATTTTCATTCAAACTTCACATTAATAATCCATGGGTGATCCTCATTCAAAGTTGTTCAAATCGTGCCAGTCCGCTGCATATGTAGGTCTCCAAAGATAAAAATAGATTTAAAAAGTCAAAACTTTAAAAATCTCCTCTGAAACCACAAGGCTCAGAGCTTTCATATTTGATATTTGACATCATCTAGTGGTCCTCTACAAAGTGTGTTTAAGTTATTGCCCTGGGGGCAAAACTGGCCACGCCCCGGGGGTTACACAGTTTATATAGACTTAAATAGCAAAATGACTTAAACAATCTTTTACTTTGAAACCGCAAGACCCAGAGGGTTGCCTATTTGGTATGTAACATCGTATAGTGGTCCTCTACAATGATTGTTCAAATTATGCACCTGGGGTAAGACATGGTTTCTGTATACTTAATATATGGCAGGTTGACTGAAAAACTCTTCTCCTCTGAAACCGCAAGGCCTAGAGGTTTAGTATTTGGTATGCAACATTGTAAAGTGGTCCACTACAAACTCTGTTCACATTATGCCACTGGGGTAAATAGTGGCCACGCCCTGGGGTCACATGGTTTATTACGGCTTAAATAGCAAAATGACTTTAAAAATCTTCTCTGAAACCGTAAAACACAGAGTTTGCCTATTTGGTATGTAACATCGTATATTGTCCTTTAAATTTATTGTTCAAATTATGCCCCTGGGGTAAACAGAATCCTCGCCCCGGGTCCCTTTTTCCTATAGACTTATATGGCAAGTGGACTTTAAAACACATCCTCTGAAACCGCAAGGCCTAGGGGTTTGGTATTTGGTACGTAACATTGTATAGTAGTCATCTACAAAGAATGTTCAAATTATGCCCCTGGGGTAAAAAGTGGTTACGTCCCGGGGTTTATATAGACTTGAATAGCACACTTTAAAAATCTTCTCCTCTAAAATCTCAAGGCCCAGAGGTTTGGTAATTGGTATGTAACAATGTACATTGGGCCTCTACATGGATTTTTCAAATTATGACCCTGTGGTATATTGGCCACACCCTGTTTGTCATATCGTTTCAATAGAATTATATGCCAAGTGGTTTTTAAAATATTCTCTGGGATGTCACTGGGGTTAAAATATGCCACGCCCCGGTACCACATGGTTTCTCTGGGATGCCCCTGTGGTTAAAAGAAGACACGCCCGGGATCACATGGTTCCTATAGACTTATATGGCAAGTGAACTTCGAAATATTTTCCTATGAAACCGCAAGGCCCAGAGGATTCGTATTTGGTATGTTACCTCGTATAGTGGTCCTCTCCAAAGATTGTACAAATTATGCCCCTGGGATAAAGTTTGCCACGCCCTGAGGGTCACATGGTTTATATAGACTTATATTGCAAGTGGGCTTGAAAAATCTTCTCCTCTGAAACCCCAAGGCCCAGAGGTTTCATATTTGGCATGTAGCATGGTATAGTGGACCTCTACAAAGATTGTTCAAATTCAAACTGGCCACGCACCAGGCGTCACATGGTTTATATTGACTTAAATAGCAAAATAACTTTAAAAATCTGCTCCTCTGAAACCGCAAGACCCAGATCTTTATACTTAAGCGAGCGCTTTAGGGCCATGTGGCCCTTCTGTAACTAGGATACAGAGATAGAAAGAAAGAGCCATCATTCGAAACGAAAATTGTCCGCTGATGATGAGCATAGCACACACTAGTAGTAAAGTTTACCATTTAAACATGTCATTGTTGCTTATCAGGTCGAAAGACTTGCCAGTAATCCAAGAGCAATTCCGAGAGGCATCTGAGGCCTGTTTTGGCTCCACAAACTCTATTTGTGACAAATACCGGCTTTCTGTCACGGAGACGGAAATACAACATGGTGCGCTCGGAAACGAAATGGCAGAGGAACAATCCTCCTTCATACGCAGACATCTCTCTCGCTACCAATCCGATTTGCATATGAACCGCAAAATTGTGGATCTCGCCGATGGAAAACTAGACGAATATGCAATTAAAATGATGCGCGAACTACGAGAAAGAAAGCTCCCCGATAAAATTCCAGACGTGCAAACGTTTGATATCAATTACGGCGTAGCGAAAGTGACCAAAGTAAGCGAGTATATCCGAATCGTGTGCGACCACGTGTGTGCTACAATGGCTGACAACATTCTGGAGAGCTATGAGAGACGCTTGCACGTCCAGACGGACCGAGTTTTTCTGGAAGCTGTGCAACATCGAGGGCATGCTATCGAGAAAAGCAGTCTGTTCGTGGGCCGTGAGCTCGAAATACGACGGATAATGGACTACATTGGTTCGCGGGCTCGATATCCATTTGTGGTCCATGGGCAATCCGGTTGTGGAAAGACCGCCCTCATGGCAGTCATCTCTACAAAGATCAACGAGCAGATGAAAGAAGCAGTTCTCGTGCTTCGTTTCTTAGGGACAACGGGCCAGTCGTCATCTGCCCGGTTGCTGTTACACAATATCTGCTGTCAGATATCACGTGTTTATGACCAGGACATTACAAAGATCCCGAGCTCTTACAAAGAACTGGCTCAATATTTTAGAACTTGTCTTTCGTTCGCAACTCTCAACAAGCCTTTGTTCGTAGTTCTAGATTCGCTAGATCAACTCTCCAATGAAGACCTTGGTCTTAACTTAAGTTGGCTGTCTCTCTCCGAGCAACTTCCGGAGCACGTGAAACTTGTTGTGTCCACTCTTCCGGTTCTGACTTTGGATATTTTGCGATCACATTTAACAAGCGCCGAATGTTTTGTTGAAGTAAAACCTTTATCCTTACATGAAGGTCCAGAAATGATGCAACTCATGCTAGGTGACAAACACAGGAAGGTGACAGAAGAACAGAAGACAGTTATCATAAATGCATTTAAGAAGTGTCCACTGCCACTGTTTCTTAAACTCGTTGTTGATTTAGCGCAAACTTGGCGATCCTTTGATACAATCGGCGCAGACGACATTGCAGACGACATGTCCGGTTTGATCGACAAACTTTTCAATCGTTTGGAATACAAGTACGATACAACGTTGGTACATCACGCTCTCGCCTACATTACTGCCTCAAAGAATGGTCTGTCGCTTGCAGAACTCGAGGACATTCTGTCCTGCGACGATGATGTTCTAGACAGCATATTTAAATGGTGGATTCCGCCTTTTCGCAGGATTCCGCCGCTTCTATGGGCCCGGGTGCGTAATGCCCTTGGAATCTATTTAGTCGAGCGCGGGTCCAACGGAATCAGTGCCTATTGGTGGTACCACAGACAGTTCTGGGAAACAGCAGAAAGAAGGTATCTTTTGAACACGCATGGCGAAAGTCAACGTCCGTTTAAACGTCAAGCACATGCCGCTATCGCCGATTATTTCGAGGGTAAATGGTCAAATGGAAAACCGTACGTCGTTAAGGACAGTGTTGAGAAAATGGAAGACAGAACTATCCCGAAACAGCCCCTGGTAATAAGCGGATCAAGAGACACCAAGCGGCAATTGAACGAGAGGAAGTTGACAGAGCTGCCCCATCAGCTAATGGTGTTGCAAGATTGGGTCAGTTTTAAGAAACTGTGTCTGGACCTGTCGTATATAGAAGCGAAGTTTGAAGCAGACGACGGGTACAATTGTCTAAGTGAACTGATAAAAGCAACGAAGCAATCTCATGACGATGAGATTAAACAGATGACGAGGTTCGTTGGCTCCTTTCTTGGATTCTTGGTGCGGGAACCATCTGGCGTATACCAGATGGCGCAACAACAGCCTCAAACTAGCTATATAAGGAAGCTCGTCGATGATCTTGGCGAGGAAAGGTGCCCCACCCTGCTGCTGTCGAGTTTGACCGAGGACAAATACGAGGACCCGTGCGAGATGTCACTACATGGACACACGGATTCAATAAATTGCTGCAACTATTCACCGAACGGTAAAGTATCAGTTTAAAAGTTGAAGTACTGTTGTATTACCTCGAATATCAAAATTGTTTTTCTGTTGATTAATTGTAAAAGTTCAACAATGGTTTTCATTATTTAATTTATTTTGCAAGACAAACAGCAACGTTAGTCACACCACATTACAATGTAGCAATGAATCATGTCAAATGCCGTGTTTGTAATATATTACTTACAGGTGATCTGATTGTGTCAAGTGCAGACGACAGAACAATGCGAATTTGGGATACCACTACAGGTGCTGAGCTTGTTACTATTACGTCACTTCCGGAGCGTGTATTACCAGATCCAAGCGAGAACCGCCAGAAATTGATGTTACATCCGGTAAACCCGTGCTGCTTCTCCAGAAGTGGGGACACAATCGCCAACGGCACGGAGCAGGGAGAGGTCATGTTATGGGACACAACTGGTCTTCAGGTAAAGTTCTGTTCATTATAAACTGTTTAAATTACGAACGCACGTCGAGCTGGCAACATATTAAGAGAGCTTCCAAAGTGTGATATGTTGCTTTCGTAACTTCTACTATTGTATTCCAAAACTCAGGTTTTATAGTGTAACATATTAAATATAGATCAAGTAACTAATTAAATTCTAGGGTGAGTACTATTGTGCGAACCAGGATTTTTGTCTGAAACGGTTTTTGTTTAATAATATAAAAAATCTATTGCTGCTTTACATTTTCATCTTATCCTGATTCAGTTACATCACATAAAAACGGACAAACGCGCTGTTTCGTCGATAAAGTTCTCACCGGACAACAGACACATTGCGACCGCGTTCAAGTACGGGCACCTGTCTATCTGGGATGCACGTGACCTTACCCACGTGGTATCACGTGATCTGGACTGGCTCGAAGTCACTGGCCTTGATTATTCCAGGGATGGTACCCGACTGGCAGTTATTCTAACAAAAGGCAAATAGGACATGTTTTATGAACCTATCAATATTTTACCCCTGCGAGGGGGGGGGGGGGGAAGCGGCAGGCAAACGCAGGGGATTTTGACAAAAATGATTTTTTGGGGTCTAATTCCCCACCCTAGAGCCAAGCATTTTTGTCTAAATCCCCACAGTAGGTGGTGTCTCAAATAACCCGGAGGCAAAAATTACTGGGATCTAAAATCTGACCACAGTCTATTTCCCGGGACCTGGAATCATCCGGCGTGTCAAATTCCCGCCTGTCGGGAATCGCATTTAGTCTAAAGCCCCCACCCCACCCACCCACCCTGGGGGGAAATATTAATAGGTGCATTATTGTAGGGTTTTCAGTTATTTATATAAAACCATTGTCAAACTTTTTTTTTAACTGTACTGGAATCAGATAATAGTTATTGTGATGATATTAGAACATTCAAATGGGTGCTTAATCAACGTTTTTTTTTTATGTCTTTAGCTATTGTAAATGTTGTTTCAATTACATCTTTCACAATGAGACTTACGAGTGAAGCCATCAACCGAACCAATGAAACTTGACCAATGTTGTTTTGTTGTCAAGCATGGCTGTCATTTGCCAATGAAAACAGCTGCTTCACAAGTATGGTTGTAATTGACCAATGAAAATAGACGTTTCGTTGTCAGTCATGATTGTATTCGGCCAATGAAAACAACTGTTGCATTATCAAGTATGGTTGTAACTGACCAATGAAAACAGACGTTTCGTTGTCAAGCATGGCCAGTGAAAATAGCTGTTATATAGTCGTGTGTGGTTGCCATTGACCACTGTTTGGCTGTCCGGATAGCGCAGTGGTTGCTACACGCGCTTCTCACCTAGGCGGCCCGGGTTCGCTTCCCACTCCCGGCGCATGTGAGTTTGGTTGCTGGTCACCATACCGGACAGGTGGGGTTTCCTCCGGGTACTCCGGTTTTCCCCCACAGCACAAGACCACACCAAAATTAAATACCTTACAGTAAAAAATAAATAGCTGGAAACTGCAGCTATGATTCAAAATTCGTCCCAACTTTCGTTAGTCTCTAGTAAATTCCTTAGGTAGGTGTGCTGCACATAATGCAGCCTCAGGCGCGGAATGACCTCATTTTATAAAACGCGGCATCGTCGAATACCAAGATGTGATTTGCAGTTAGAATCTATAATCAAATGTTGTATCGCACGTCATACTGAGATTTGGTATTCAGAGCTGGTATTCACAACGCTCCTAAGGGAAATCTTAACTTAAAAGTTAAAATTGTACTAAAGTGAACAAATCAGATCTAATGTTTATGTGAAATTCCATCAATTTGTTTACAAAATATAAAACACTTAACATATATGCTATTTTACCAGCTTAAAACATTTGAATGTAAAAATATCTATAGATGAAATATCCACAGACTCGAGGATTTTATCAATTTACTTTTCCCTAAGGAGTTTTGTGCCGACGAGTCCAGTGTCCTGTTTGTTTTCTTCTGAGTTCACTGAGAAAAAATCTTGTTCCGTAAAGATTTATGCCTATGCGTGCATGGTGTTGTTAACTGGTTTCTGTTTTCCAGGGCTTATGATGTTTGACACAGACGGATATAGACTTCTATCTCGGAACCAAGGAATCTGCCTGAATCTGTGTTGTACGTTTTATCCAGATGGCACAGAGGTAAGTAACACAAGATAAAACAGAAACAACGTATTATAAACGAATGTAAATAACATTATAATATACATGTAGAAATGCCTGATAATCATTTGTTTTACTTGTTTCTTATAAGGCAACACGCATGTTAACATACAAAACGTTTCCAAAGGATATGTTTATTACAATTGTTGGAACACTATTCCAGTTATTTCTGTTGTCTTTTTTCAATACACGTAACGGTATACTTAATATATGTGTGACTGCAGGGCCTAAGCGTGACAGATTATTGAGGCCTATGACTGCTATCCATACGCTTTATTGTTGCCCACCATATTTTATACCATATTTCAGAGAGTGTTCTTTGTCAGGCGCGGATTTACCAGGGGCACATGGGGCACGTGCTCCCACCCAGCTGATCCCAAAGCTTATGTAATGTTGTATCGCGTAAGCAATAAATTATATTTTTTGAAAAGAAAACAAGATTGTGGAAACACGCGGTGCCCTTAAACTGATCATTATCGCTAATCCAAGACCTAAGGCACAGATTCAAAGGGAGGGGGCATATGGGGCATGAGCTTCTTAAACTTGTAATGTAAACCAAGACCCCATGTGGTGCCCCTAAACAGATCGTTATCGCTAATCTCAGACAACAGCCTTGGGCAACTTGTAGGCACGGTTTCACGGCGGGAAGTGGGGACACTAGGGCCATGTTTTCACAGCTGACCCAAACAGATGGTTATTGCGAATTCATAACACCGCTTTAGAAACATCGTATCCCCGGTGCTCAAATGATGTGTCAACTATCGCTTTAAACTCATTCTGGATTAAAGTAATGGTCACAAAACTCTCGAAAGCGTGGAAAAACGCCCCCATTTTATTATTGTTATTTGAATAAGTTAAACCGAAAGGTTTTAATATGATACCGAGAAGTCATCTATTTCTCGACTTACATGTTTTTAATAGGGATGGGACCGAATACTCGAATATTCGAATATTGGATAATATTCCAATATAAAAAAACGAATACGAATATTCGATTTTCTCATTTATTTAAAGAACACAATTTCTTTAAAAAAATCATTTTTTTTCCAGTTTGATTGCAAAGTTAACCTGAATTCCAGTCGTATTTCCTGCCTAGCGGGTGGGCGGGGGCAGTGTAAAGTTTTTACAACACATGCTTAACATGTCCAATTAACAACAATTGCTAATTGGCAGGGGGCCACGTCTGTACAAGGGCCGCGAGTTAACGGTTTGCAGGAGGCGCGAATATGACGCATTGTATACACAAACAACAAAACTGGGCCATGTTGTGATAACGGTTTCACAGTTTGCACAAGGCGTACATTGTTGTTTATTATCCTTAAGTGACATCTACACGGTTAACTTGTTTACAGTAAATTACAATTACTCTCTAAGTAAACCAATCAAAATGAATCCATTATCAGCCAATCAATTTCTTTAACAAAATTAGCATGATCTGGCCAGTCTTACTATATGTCACTTGTACATTATTCTCCATTATATCAACACCGTATATTATACAAGAGTCTGTATTATTAAACAATGCCACCATCACATGCTTGGAAGTACTTTATGCGGTCATTAGACAACACACAGGCAACGTGTAATCTGCACAGCAGATACAAGCTTCATGGTTCTGAAAAAAATTGGAACGATTAACAAATTAATTAACAATACATTTAACAATATCTTACATTTCTTTATATTTGCCTAACACTCACAAAGTTAAATCGCTCATTTACCACTGAAACGAGGTAAAATAACTACGTACACGTAGTATACATATTTCGGATAGGTAAATATTCGGATAGGGTGCCATTTATTGTAGTATATAGTAGTATTTACAAAACGAATATTCGAATATATTCGAATACCTAAAACGAATATTCGAATATTGATTTCAGTATTCGGTCCCATCCCTAGTGTTTAAGTCTGCTTTGTCTTGGGTTTTTAGCTTTGTTTAACGAAGCCTTCTGAAGATTCTTGCAAGCGGTCCGAAATAAAACACAAGTGTGATCTGATATGTGTATATTTTGTAGTATACGAGGGTTTTCCGCGGAAAAATCGTCATAATGTGTGGATCCGGACTGTGTCCTATTTCAACTTTGGTATGAAGTTGATGCAAATGTTGCATCGTACCTGCAGTTTCCAGCTTTTATGAGTTACTTTGAACTGTTTTTGACTTTTTGTGTGGTCTGGTGGTCAGGGGTAGGGGGACAGGAGTGAAAGATGGAAGGGTCAAGTCCACCACCAACTTAAAACACATATGCACCGGTCGGGGAGCAAACCTGGGTCGCCCAGGGTGAAAAGCGAGTATGATAGCCAGGCAGCTGATAACTATTGTATTCGAGTCGCTCATTTGACATTTTTCCAAGTTAGAGACAGGGACCAAGGGTTTTAAGGAAAATAAAGAGCAAAGAACATTTAAAATCATCTGGTATAAACGGAAGAACAACACTGACAGACTCAATAGTAGGTGTGGTTTTGGCCGAGATATTTCCACGTATATGCATGATAGATAAATGGATGGATTTGTTTTCATTCAGTATGGATAAATGGATTGATTCGTGAGTGGGTGAAAAATAAATGAATGCGTAAATGAATGGATTAATTTATGTGCGGATTGCACAGGCTTATCCGGGACGACACTTTACACACATGCATTAAGCCTGGGTTTCCCATTACACGAATCAAATATATATAATTTCAGCTCATGTCTGGCGGTGACAACAGTTGCGTAACAATCTGGGACACGGCAACTGGGACAATTAAAGCCCGGCTCAGTGGCATCCAAGACCAGCATCGCGCCTGGATCTGGTCGATCCAGTTCGACTCCCAAGGTCACCACATGTTCACCTGTTCGTCTGATCGCACGATGAAAATCTGGTATTTTGACACCGGAAGTGGCTGGCGCGTGTTGAAGACTGTCGGCGGTCACTCACATCGCGTCAGCATGGTGTCGATTGAGCCAGGAAGAGAAACAAAGATGGTGACGTCATCTTTAGATAGGTACAGGGATATATGTCTGTGTTGTTTCTGTGGTTAAGATATAATGAGAGATACTTCCATACCGTGACTGTAGACATATATAATACGTATACCGTTGGTTTGTGCTGTTTCTCTGTATGCTTATTAATATTTTTTTTCACAAAATAGGTCATTGAAGGTATGGGATGTGAAAACACTTATTGAAGGCACAATACCACCGGTAGGAGACGGGCACTTCCTGGTGTGTGTGACGTCACGATCTGGCTGTTTCCAAGCAACGGCACAAGGCTGGTCTCACATGTGTAATATAGCAGATCCCAACAATGGAACGGCATTGGGTAATACCGAGTCTCACCACGGTTTTATACGGGCGGCGACATTCACTCCAGACAGTGCGTATCTGCTCGTGCTGGACCACGGGCATTCTGGGACGTATTTAGTAAGATGCGATTTTAAGAACAAATGTATTAACTGGTGAATATTTTATATATTAAAAAAAACATTGAAATAGTTGACATTTTTTTACAGTTATAGATTTCGAACTAATGTACATTTGCGGACATTCACACGTAGGTCATCATACACGTCGTCTTACCATAATACAGCGTCTTTCTTTAGGTATCGACTGAGATTTGGTGAAAGGTAAACATTCGTCAAACAATAATGTACATTCCTATGAATGGTCTTACACATTGTCAGTTGTATCTCTGCACTCCGTTAATTAACGCCCTTGTCACGTCTCCTCCCTAGCACGAGGCTGAGAAGAACGCCCGCGCTCGGCTGGTGTCGATGTCGGCCCTGGCAACCGTGGGAGACCTGCGCGTCGACGCCCCCGCGTCAATAGCAGTAAGCAGTCGGTACCTGGTTGTAGGTAGGTCTTCACGAATTAACTAGCTATTTCAGTCATATTTAGAAATAAGCCTCAGTTGAAGACTGATTTTACTAAAGTTTTAAAAATTGTCATCAAAGTAAATGTCATATCACAAATAGAATGCTCTAAAAGGTATTGTTTCTCCGATACAGACTTATAGCGTTCTAGCATTGTCAAAATGGTAAACACACGTCTATTTTCGGCCGAAATTTCATTCAAGATTTAAATAAACGAAAACATGTCGCTTCATTGAACATTCCAAACGACAGGTTCCATTTTCGGCGTGATTGGCGTGTTTGACTACGAGTTGCGGGAGGTAGCGCGCCATCAGCTGGCTTCCGGAAGTCACGTGACCCGTCTGGGCGCACACGGAGAGACCATCGCGATCGGATACAACAACAGTACCGACTGCAGCATTATGCAGATCCGGTAAGATTATGTATTTAGCCGTTAATAATATATGTTTCAGTTTTATTTGTATGTTTTAAAACTGCAAACGAACGCATTTTGAGATCTTCGTTTGTTTGTAGAAAAGACGAACTGCAAAATGTTAGGACGTTGTCAGATCCGGACAGCTATTGTCAGGCACTGGAGTTTTCACTCGACGGCCGATATCTGGTGTTCGGCGCCGTGTCAAGTAAAATCTACATTTGGGACACCTCCAAGTCCGAAATGCCTCTTCACGTGGTCAAACAGGAACACAAGTCTTACCTCATGGATATCAAGTTTTCTCCATCCGGGAATTTCATGTTGTCGTCTGCTGCACTGGACATGCGCATCTGGAACGTCCACGATGGTTTCCGCCTCATGTGCACATATTATGCGCCAGTGAATTGCGCGGCATTTCTAGGTGAACGCCAGGTTCTCGCAGGTGAAGCAACTGGCAACTTGAAACATTTGAGATTTTAATACAAAACAATGCATGGTATCAATACAGTTGACACTATAATGCAATGTTCTTTAGTAATACAATATATTGCTACCCAATATATGTTTGTCTTATAAAAACTAACTTGCATTTAAAACTGTAGGTACAGTTATCTACACTATGCAATGAAATGCGTTTAAAGTGTTTATGTACGATCTTTCATATCAATTATTTTCAGAATAAGCAGATGAAAATGACAAATATACTTGGAAGCAATCAGAAAAAAATTAAAAATGACGAAGGAAACACTTTAATATAAAATAAATGAACAAGTACCAGTCGACTTTCGCATCGTTTATCAGCGTTGTGTAACCTAATCCAGCACGTATATACATGTATTATTAAAGTTTCCGTTTTTACAGACAAAAACTATTTGGTGATAAAAAAATTACCTTATTTTGAGTATAAAAGCAAGGTTTGTTCTTAACTTTTATTCCATTTTAAATAGAATTGTGTATTAATTAACTTAATTTTGTTAATTGTATTTATGCTACTATATCTGTTATAAGATCGTACATACGCACTTTGTTTACTTATGCAATGTCAACTGGTCATTGAATCGCCAGCATAATTCATTTCCGTAAATGATGATATGTCGTCTTTGACGAGTTCGTGAACATATTCAACTGCATTTTGAAAGTCTGTATATTTCAATTATTTCATTATCTCGAAAGAAATTCAACGGAACAATTTGTTCCCGATATATTCGGGGCAATTTTTGCTGTCATCGAAATATTGGAACGTATATGCCGCCACATTTACGAGGAAAATGTTGACTTACGCAATCCTAAGAGCATGCGTTAGTTTCCATACCAAAATAAGAATATCGTAAGTATTTTTAAGAAACGGCTCCTAGGTCCCAAGGTCCAAGGTCCAGGTCTCACTTAAAGGTAAAATAAAAGAAGTACATAGATTTTGTCTTGGAGGCATTTTCAAAATGGTATGCCCGTTTCCTCCGTCCAAGACCAAGGTCACATTTTAAGGTCAAAGATTTGTTTAAAGCACACTAAAAGCCTATGCCATGGCGGTTATTCTTAAAACGACATCTCCCCTGAAACCGTTGGGCCGACTTTGATAAAACTTCACAGAAATGTTCCTTGGGTGGTCCTCTTCCAAAGTTGCTCAAATAGTCCCTGTCCACTGCACAAAATGGCCACCAGAGCAATAAAAAGATAAATCCTAAAACGAAATCTCGTAAACCCTTGGTTAGATTTTCAACTATTTTCACAGAAATGTTCCTTTACCCAAGTTGCTCGAATGGTTCCGCTCCGTTGCTTATAGTAAGCCGATAGTGACGATGTTAAGACGTACTCGCAAGAGGCACAGTTAGTTGGTCGGGTCATTTGTTCTAGATGTGGCTGTATGTGATGTAGATGATAACGCCGTCTGCAAACAATTGTCTGTATATTTCTTTTGGTTTGTGTTAGTCATAAGACACAATTTTAATTCTGAACAGAGTTGTACATGTGTTTTTCTAGACGTCGTAGATTGATGACGATGATGTGATTACCAAACGGCCACCCACGAAGCCTAAATTAAAAGGGACTTGTTCGCAGATTTTTGCATTTTTATAAGTATGCCATGAAATGTCTGAACTTGACAGATTTAAATATCGGAACTAAAGAGCTATAGTATATTAACTATAAAAAAGATTTTTTTTAAGGGGAAAAAATTGCTCCCACCGGTGTTTGAACCTGGGACCACCGTAGTAAAAGGCTAACGCCTTACCCACTCGACCATTCTGACTTTACGAGTTGATCCTTATTTTTTTACATTATCTTAAGTGATCCACGTGTTGTCGACAATTTTAACGAAAACAACAGAAACACTCCAAATTATTCCATCGTTTAGCGTTGTAACGCTTGATAATTTTATCAATTTGAACTAATGATTACTCACAAACGAAACGGTATTTACAGTATATTTCAATGTCCGTAGTGTTTTTTTTTCGCTCCCTTGTACATACTGTTCTTTTATTGTTGGAATCTGTGATTAAAAGTGAAAAAATTGTCAATTCGTCAATCTGTGAACAGGTCCCTTTAATGACAAACGCACACATGTTTATAACGAAACAGTAGCATGACACATTAGTTGGTGATATGTACGCCGGTGGTCAGTAAGTTTATGTGTTAAAATTTACAATGAATTTGCCTTTAAAATGACACGAAAGCATGTCAAATGTTTTTACATTTATTACTTTAGAGGAAACGTGGACGATATTTGCTTTCAAGATTGCGTAGTATTGCTTCAAAAGTTTTTCAAGCACGATTATTGAAAAATGTTATTTTGTTCGTAAAAAACTTCGTCTTATTCGTGAAGATTTCAATGTACCAACGAGTTTTATGCATTATTTTGTAAATAATTAAGAAACAATTCAGTTATCCGTTTGGTGTACTCATTAGTCGAGACTAGAAGTTCACATAGTTCAAAAATTAAGTTTCCTTAGACCACTCAAACTAACAAGACTGTACCATTGGTTTCAATAACAACTCACATTTTGTTCAAAAATTAAAAGTTTCCTGCGACCACCCTAACTAACACGACTGTACCATTAGTTCCCATCTTTCGATTACACAATATACGTTTAGTTGCATTTTTTAATCATTCAATGAAATGTGTGAAACTAAAATGACTGCTGGCAATACATGGTGAAACCAATCGTTAAATGTTACCATATACATGTATACACAGTCGATTTTTGCATTAATTGTTCTTTAAAGCGTTAGTTTAATACCTTCAGCGATTTAACAGATAAATATTAACTACTTCAGGCTCTACAGACACAGATATGTGGTATCGATACAAAATAATGCATATGAGGGAAATCTTTAAAACACAAAGACATTACATTTATCCTCAACAGTTTAATGATGAGGCATGCTGTATAAAATTACGCTGTATGTAAATGTAGTATATACATGTAGTTTTCGTGCAAAAACAAGGAATGCGTTATTTCAAGCAACGTACTCACTTTGTAAATACAGATGTTAGTTTAAGCGTATTTATTTAGACAAACAAGTATATTATGTCATGTTATTATATATAATACATTATACAAACTGGATTAGAAAACAAGCGTCAGCAACGCTTTTACTAATTCTTCTCCAGTAAAAATAGTTGTTAGAGCTCAATGATTGATTCGCAAACTGCATTTGAGGTGTGTCGTGGGAAACCCGGACTTAATGCATGTGCGTAAAGTGTCGTCCCGCATTAGCCTGTGCAGTCCGCACAGGCTAATCCAGAGCGGCACTTTCCGCTTGTATGGTATTTTCTGTTTCAATGAAGTGTCTTCTAAACATAAATCCTATGTAGGCGGAAAGTGCCCTCCTGGATAAGCCTATGCGGACTGCACAGGCTAATTCGGGACGAATTTTTACGCATATGCATTAAGTCCGGGTTTCCCACGACACGCCTCATGGGTTTAGTTCACTGTTTAGCAACTGTAGACAGTCTGAAACACCAGCTGCATCACCAGGAGGGATACTCCTTATTCCCAACAATAAGGCCCTTTATTTATGGCTAGTGGCCAAATATCCAGACAACACGGCACAATACGAAAAAAACAACACACACTCAAAACAAACACGCACAATTAAACCGCTGAAAGCGTAGCAAGACTTATCGAGACTTGGAAAGCTGAAATCAAAAGCATTGGAAAATATGAGTGCAAACTAGTTTTTTATATAAATGAAACATTTGAATGAAATTTAAATAAGTGTAATGTATACATATTGAATTTCTTTTCAAATGTGAACATACATTGACAGTTACAAAACAATAGCATGTGTGCATTACCCCGGTAGATAAAGAACAAAAACCGAGATAAAACGTTTATACTCAGTTTTCAGTTTGACAAGCAAGGATTGAGTCACAAGTTTTAACATTTGCATTTAAATAGTAAGTCTATTTCAACAATATGTTTACAACAAATGCAGTTATCAATACAACATTCATTGATTAGTTAAGAACATGCAGGTGCTAGGGTCACGTGGAAGTTGGTTGGACGGAGATCTGATCTCAGACCTTCAAACCTCCTCGTCAGGGTTTTGTCCTACATCGTTGCTACCCGGTTTGCTCCCATTCTGGTAGTCGACTTGTGCTTTGACTGTGAATTCCTTGAATTCGTGGTAAAATGTGCCGAAGTATATAGCGCAAGTAAATGCCGCCAGCCACTCTGAAATGGTTGTCACGAGATGCTCGGGGTACCCCTAAAACATGTGAGATAATTTTCGGACTGAAAAAGGTTATCCAAAAGTGGCCCGAATCACGCCTATGAAGATTATTAATATGACTGAAATTATGAGTAATCATGCAATTATATAGTATATATGAGTCGTGTCGTGGGAAAACCGGTCTTAATGCATGTGCGTTAAGTGTATTATGGTGTTTTCTGTTTCAAGGAAGTCTCTTATGAACATAAATCCACTGTAGGCGGAAAGTGCAGTCCGCACAGGCTAATCCGGGACGACACTTGACGCACATGCATTAAGTCCGGTTTTCCCACGCGCCATATATATATAACTGACATGCCACGTCAGTTGTTCCAATTTTGCATTTGAAAACACAGACAAGCATTTGGGCTCACTCACAGATTAGCCTCAAAAGTTCATTTTGAAATCAAAGTTGGTGTTATAACTTAACTTGCTAACGAATTTGCATAGTTATGGACAGTGTTTAAGATGAAGTTTCCGTAAATAAATCGTGCCATTATAACAAAATATCGGGGGCATTTCATTAATGGATTGCTTTTATCTCTCAGCAACATTTATGTATGCTTTTAAATGCTGCTACACATGATGTGTTGTTCGATACAACTACCATCGGTCTTAATTACCATATAGCTGACTTACAGGATGTTCTGGGCCCCACTCCAGTTTTGAAACTCCTGCACCGGGACCTAGACGTTTAGATACAATCGACATGATACCAACTTGCAAGTTAAGGATATGTAAGTAAGCTACATGTATACGTGCACGTGAGAACAAAAGGCCGCCGACGCCAACATGCAGTAAAGCAGTCATTATTGTGATAGATATTTAAAAAAAACAAGCGCGCTGTTAGACCGTATACAGCTCACGCGGTATACAGCTTACGTGCGAGCTGTATACGTTAGTTGATAACGTATACAGGTTACGGTGAGCCATATTCGTTGGTTGACAACGTATAAAGCTTACGTTAGCTGTATACGTTGGATATATACATTTACTTTTAAAATAGGTATTTTCGTCTTAACGTATATAGCTCACATGGTGAGTGACTAGTATAAAACATAATTATGAATACAAGTATACTTGATCGTCATCACCACCATCACAATCTTCGTCGTAAAAGTAGAAGTAAATCTAGTAGCAGTAACAGTAGCAGCAGCAGCAGTAGTAGTAATAGCAGAAGCAACAGCAGCAGCAGCGGCAGTAGCGCGCTGTATGCGTTAGTTGATAACGTATACAGGTTACGGTGGGCCATATTCGTTGGTTGACAACGTATAAAGCTTACGTTAGCTGTATACGTTGCATATATACATTTCCTTTTAAAATAGGTATTTCGTCTTAACGTATACAGCTCACATGGTGAGTGACTAGTATAAAACATAATTGTGAATACAAGTATACTTGATCGTCATCACCACCATCATAATCTTCGTCGTAGAAGTAGAAGTAAATCTAGTAGCAGTAACAGTAGCAGCAGCAATAGTAGTAATAGCAGAAGCAGAAGCAACAGCAGCAGCGGCAGTAGCAAAAGCAGCAGCAGAAACAGCAGCAGCAGCAGTAGTAGTAGTAGTAGTAGTAGTTGTTGTTGTTGTTGTAGTAGTAGTAGTAGTAGTAGTAGTAATAGTAGTAGAAGTAGTAGTAGTAGTAGTAGTAGTAGTAGTAGTAGTAGTAGTAGTAGTAGTAGTAGTAGCAGCAGCAGCAGCAGCAGCAGCAGCAGCAGCAGCAGCAGCAGCAGCAGCAGCAGCAGCAGCAGCAGCAGTAGTAGTACATAAACAAAACATTAAATAAATTAAAGTAAAAACATAAATCATTATCAAAATCTAGTAGGAAAAGCAACAGTAGTAGCAGAGAAAGGTGGTAAATACAAACAAGAGTCGATCCTATATCCGACTATTGCTCAACAAACAACACCTATATTAAGATACAGGTGTGTTTATTAGTCCCGCCAATTTCCGCCATGTTCACAATTTTTAAAGGGTCAAACAAAAAGTATCTGAGCGAAACGACATTTAAATAAGTCTAATAGTTTCAGAAAACTAGATTTTTAAAGTTTCTCTGATACCTATGTTTTTCACAATTCATATAGAGGGTCACCCAAGGAACATTTGTGTCGCATGTTTGTTCAAATTGGACCTGAAGTTTCTATGAATATTTTGAAAGTTTCCCACATGGACGTAAAACGAAAATAAGCCCCGTTCCGGTGGCAGCCATGTTTTTGTCACTGATTGCAATAAATGTAATAATTTAGAGGGTCGCCCAAGGAGAACATTTGTGCCATTTTATTTTTTTATCAGTCGAGGAATTTATAATGGTTTTCCTTTCGTTTGCCATGGTAACCGGAGGTTTTAATGATATGACAAATTTAGTAGAGGACCACCCAAAGATTATATATGTGAACTGTCTTTCAATTTGTGTCAGTAGTTTTACAGAAGATGTCGTTTGCAATAATTTTGGACGGACAGAAGGACGTACGGCAAACGCCGGACAAATAAGATACTAACAGCTCACCCTCACCCACGGAAGAATAATGACCCGTCACAAATGAACAGTCGAACGGGCGTACGGACGGACGGGCGGAATGGCGGGCGGACGGAAAGATGGAAAGACAGACAGACACACTATTTATACAACTTCTAACACAGCAACAGCAACAACACGACTTCAAACATGCATTCGCAAGACTGTGGTCATGACGATGCTGTTGCTGCTGATGATTTTGCTGACGACGATGGTGATAATGATGATGATCATCGTCATCTTTTAAACATGAGCTATATACGGCGATATGCAGCATCTTGACGTATACAGCTTACAGTGAGCTGTATTCGGTGTAAGCTGTATACGGTTTTAAAGTCAACGTATACAGCTCACGCGTAAGTTGTATACGACGTGAGCTGTATACGGTCTAACAAGCGCGGATATCTGATTCCGTGGTAACTTTTTTAAAATCTGAGATAGTATACTTAAAATGATAATACTGATAATTTATCTCGACTGGCTATCAATTGTAGTTTGAAAGTGTTTGCATCATGGATTCTTTATATGCTAAGCGTTCAAGTTTTCGCAATACAGTGTATACTGGCATTCAAAATGTCGAATGCTTCGTTCTTATCATGGGAAATGGTAGTCATAATAAAACAGTTTTATTCGACTGGGTAAAAATACTATTGTCAAGCTTCTTATATTTGTACGGATACATAGCCTCGTTCAATACAACTTGAACGTTGTTTATGTGGATCGCAAACCGAAACTAACACAGGTATTATTAGTTGTCCTGCAACAAATAGGTCGGAAAATTCACTACTACAACGAATGTATTAGTTTCCGTGAATAAATAGTGTGTATTCTATTAATTCATTTAATTGTAATTGTAATTAACAATTCACATCGTATGCTTAGAGAAGGTATTTTATCTAAATTACTCTAACAAACACTAATTATATAAGATCGGTTATGTAATATATTTAAATATTACATACCTTACTATAAATAGTAATAAAATTACGTTGATTTCTTTCTGATATGGATATATAAAAAATCCGAGCATACACAGAGGGTGTGCCGTTATGGCTTTTCTACTTCCTTTTGTGCCTGATACCGGCTTTGACATGGCACACGATCGATTTATCGTGCCGACATTAATTGTGCTTGACGTCAATAGTAACGTCAAAATGGCTGCCACGCAGCGTACTCTATAAGTTTTAGCAGCTTATTTGTTGGAATAAGACTGTCATAATTTATTCAAGATAATGAGCGAAAAAATGATATCCATGAATTTGTTGATTCCATGAAAAATGAAAATACCAAAAGAAAAACAAAATCGGAAATCAAGCGGGTATAAAACAGGCTTCACGTATTAACACAATGAGCGAAAAATTGATATCCATGAATTTGTTGATTCCATGAAAAATGAAAATACCAAAAGAAAAACCAAAATCGGAAATCAAGCGGGTAAAAAACTGGCTTCAAACTTGAAAGCAAGAGTGAAGGATGAGAAGTTCCGGCAGGGGAGATAAGCGTATCGCAAGCTGGCATATTTTTAAATATCAGGAGGAATGACGGCAGAGAATTGTTTCATTGACATGCGTTGAAGGTATGTACTAAAAAGGTTAAAACACGGCTATGGTGCGCCTTTAGGCTGTCTCGGCGCACATTCGGCAATACTGGCCCGAGGGCACCATAGCCGTGTATTAGCCCATACATTTTTAATATCTATGACAACATAGATACATGTATCATAATCTCGTTTAAATTATATCATCAAATGTCGCGCTAAGTAATGGAGATCGTCTGGCCCATCAACCTTAGTGACACATCGTTATAGACCTATTGTTTTAAGGTTTGTAGTAGTTAACTGGTGTCATCAACCTGTTGTAAGTTCATTCTACAAGTTGAAGGTATTTCTTTGATAACATATTAATATGATTGACGCTGTCCATGGATTTGTTGCGTTCAAACTTAACATTATACACGTTCATTAACTAATGTGTTAGTGCAGTGGAAATTACGAGCAGCTATAGTGTCTAATTTGAGCGCGCCCCATACTACTTCACATGTATATTTTCCCACTTGCATCTAAATTAATCAATGAGAAACAGAAGGCCTTAATAACTACAAAAGGATACCGAGCACTAAACAAATGAAGTCTAAAACGTTAAGTAGAACCCGGAACTTGATCATTCTGGGGGATGTGGGCTTTTCCGTAATCTTGTACGATATCACCGTCTGGAGAACAAAATATACGGAACCAACGACGAACGCCAAGAATGCTCCCAGTAGATGTACCACGACCACGTTGGATTCCTAGAATACATGTTACTTTTCTGATGAAATTAAACACTCATATACTGAACATACATCAATCTGAGAAAACAACACATTTTTATTCTAGTATAACTTTAAAATTATAGAGTAAACGATTACGTTGATATATTTTAATTAAATGGAATAAAATTTTAAGAAAAAGCACATATTATTCCATCTAACCCCCGTGAACATGATAAAAAAGCTTGTTTATGGTGTCAAAATAGTTATACACGTCACTGTAACTTTCTATGGATTTTTGGGTGCGTGGAGTGATGGGACAGTTAAAATGGACAAATCTAGTTGGTAGGCACTTTAATAATGTTATACGAACAGTATATATGATGTCTGGATACTGTATTTCACAATTTCTAAATTTATAAACGCAGCCTGAAAATAAAATATCGTTTGTTTGTTTATTTGGATTTTTCGCCGTATTCAGCAGTATTTCAGTCATATAACGGCGGTCAGTTAACCTACTCACACTTTTCCTGGGTAAGCTGGTTTACCAGTACTGAGTGCACATACTTATGCCAGTAACTGACAACTGTCCTACTTGAATCAGAGGTAGGGGGCGAATGGCCGTAGAAATAATTTCATGACCAATCCCCACACAAGTTATGTGGCCGGGCTGGAAATCGAACCCGCGATCCTCCAATCCCCACACAAGTTATGTGGCCGGGCTGGAAATCGAACCCGCGATCCTCCGATTTGTAGTCCAGCGCTCTACCAACTGAGCTAGCCGGCCAAATAAAGATTACTTGTAACAATGGTACAGAATGATTTACATAGGCTTATATAAACTTACTTATTCTAGAAAATATATTAACATGTCGTAATTGTCATAAAACGCGGTATACTAGTGGCCGATGTATATTAACAATCAACGATAATAAAATTCCTAGGAAATAGCTATTAAAAACAATGCATATAACCAATAAGATGGAAAACATACGAAGACTATGATACATGGTACAAACATATAAAACAAATAAACAGAATGACATTGACATTCACATATGCTTACCAAATTGTGTATTTGAACTCTCTCTCTCTCTCTCTCTCTCTCTCTCTCTCTCTCCCACTCCCTCTCCCTCTCCCTCTCCCTCTCCCTCTCCCTCTCCCTCTCTCTCTCTCTCTCTCTCTCTCTGTCTCTGACTGTTAAAAGAGTAAACGATATCTGAACGTCAGAAACTGCCATTTTACATACGGCTTAGCAAATGCCAAAATCACAATAATAATAATATAATAACGATTACGTTTTAAAACATGCACAACCCAACTCAAAGCATTGAGAAATACAGCTAGAATAGATTAGAAATATTTACGTCCACTGCAGTACGCAGCTGCGAATGTCCTTTCTAAATGTCTGCGCAAGAATGAACCGATTCGCGTGTGACAGTCACAAAGCCTGTCCTGTCACATACTCCCACCCCACACACTGAAGAAATGACGTCCCGTCATTCGTCACTCCTGACCAAGGACGTCCCATCCAAGACAAAATACTACTACAACGAGTTGTTCACGCATATTTTCTACATCCATATACTTTCATAAACTAAATTCTCATACTAACTACAAGCAAAATACAATGCAACTACAAACCATTTGGAGTGCACTGATTCACCAAATAAAATATAGAAGAAAGATAACTCTTGAAGTTATTCATCGACTGGCATTTCTCTTAAGGTATTACACATTACTCTCTATATCATAAAAACAACTTAGCACTTATTAAAAAAATATGTACAATGAAATATTAGGTTTGATAAATTACAATATTGTAACGACAATGGCCCATTTCTCTGTGTTTGTATGTACATGTAAGCCTGACGGGGATGTCAGCTAGACATATACACAGAAAATTATGATAATAAGCGTTTAATAATATGAAAATCATAAAGTTAGTGGAATAGTAAAGTTACACTTTTATTTAAAACACATGTCCTATGCTCAGATATCCGGACTCCTCAAAATCATTCATCCTTGATACAGATTTTGCTATAGGAGCAGTACTGTCGCAGGACATAGACGGTAAAGAAAGAGTTGTGGCCTATGCTAGCAAAACACTGACTAAAGCCGAGAGGAAATGCTGTGTAACACGAAAGGAACTGTTGGCTTTAGTTTACTTTGTCAAGTATTTTAAACACTACCTGTACGGCAACAAATTTCTAGTTAGGACAGATTACGAGTCACTGAAATGGCTGGTGAAATTCAAAAATCCCGAAGGCCAGGTTGCCAGATGGCTGGAGATTTTGTCATCTTATGACATGGATATTGAGCACCGGCCTGGAACGAAGCATCATAATGCAGACGGGTGTAGCCGAATACCATGCCGACAGTGTGGCATGAATTACACTGACAGCAGTGATGATCAACAGATGAAGTCTGTAGCAAAGAATAACCGAATTATCAACCCCGACCGATGAGATGAAAATACTGCAAGAAAAAGATGCAGATTTGCGAAAAGTAATGCAATGGTTAAAAGATGGTGAAAAGCCACTCTTTAAGGAAATAGAGTCATTTGGCATTACTATCAAATCTCTGTGGAACCAATTTGAAAGGCTAGAGATTAGAGATGGGTTATTGGTTAGGTGTTGAGATGATTTTCTCAGAAATCAGGTTATGTACCAGACCATAGCGCCTCGATCACAAAGACGATGTATCTTAGGGTGTGCCCATGATATCAAGTCAGCTGGGCATTTGGGGAATAAGAAAGACCCTAGTTAAAGTACGACAATCCTTTTATTGGCCAGGATTACAAAGTGATGTAAAAGCTTATGTCTCGGGATGCGAGGTATGCATGAAAAGGAATGGTCCAATTAGAACAAAGCAGGCACCGATGCAAATCAATACAAGCGGCTATCCAATGGAGAGAATAGCCGTATATATTATAAGAGAGTTACCAGAAACGGAAGACGGCAACAGATATATTTTAGTAATCGCGGATTACTTCACGAAGTGGACTGAATGTTTCGCCATGCCGAACATGGAAAGTAAAACAGTTGCCGGGATACTTGTTGAAGAAGTTGTGGCAAGGTTTGGTATCCCGTCTACGATACATTCTGACCAGGGAAGACAGTTTGAAAGGAAACTGTTTCAAGAGATGTGCAATATCTTGGGTATCAACAAAACCAGGACGAAACCATATCATCCACAGTCTGATGGTATGGTAGAACGGTTCAACCGCACGTTAACAGAAATGTTGAGTGCGTATGTAAACGAACATCACAGGGACTGGGATAGGCAAATACCATATGTGATGATAGCGTACCGTAGCGTGAGACAACCGGGATGAGCCCTAACAGTCTCATAATTGGGCGAGAAGTTTCGACAGCTTTAGATTTAATGTTTGAATTACCGTCGAACTTCAAGCAATTTCCCGATCATGAGTGGGTATGGGAATTGCAAGAAAGACTGGCAATAGCGCATAGTGTGGTCAGAGAGAATACCGGTCAGTCTATGAAGAGACAAAAGCAGGTGCACGATCGTAAGACTTCGTATGAGAACTTTAAAGAAGGTGATGAGATATTTGAGGACAGGCCAAATATTAGAAAACGTCTGAAACCGGTTTGGGCCAAAGATTACGTTTTTCGTTTCAGGACCGAGATGCCTCAGAAGAAGACTACCCCTAGGAAGTATCAAGCGCCTTTGAGGATCTGTTCACTGTGCAAAGAAAAGTTTCCAGACGATACCCGCTGGAAGGAGCATATCCAGGAGTGTGCAAGGCGTGAGCAGGCGCAGAGAACATGCGATGTTTGCAAGACAGTGTTTAAGAAAGCTGCATATCTTCATAAACATCGCAAGCTTCAGCATGGAATAGATGGGAAGCAGAGCCACGGTACTGATTTGGGGACCGGAAAACAACCCAATGATGACAGCGACGATAGCTGGATGAATCAGGATCCTGATATCAGTCTGGATTATGAGCATTCTGCTGCCGAAGATCTTCCTAGAGAAAGTCAAGATGAAAACGGTACCCCAAGACAGGACGACGACAACGTCAAAGCCATGGTGAATTTAGCTCAGCTTCTACAGGGCCGCGTCAACAGTAAACCAACTAACCCTCTGCCACCTGGGAAACGAAGTAACGCTCTTAACTCCCGTGAAGCTGTCAAGAGAAAGTCTTTGACGACCAGTAACGTGAGTCCGAAAGTAAGAAGACCAAGACCTTTGATGGTGAGCAGAATCCCGAACGCAACGACAGCGTAAATGCGCCAGAAGTTGTTTCTATTCAACCAGAAAGTAATGGTCCAGTCGAAACAGCAAGGAACCGAGGAAACGAAAGATTCGAGTTTCCTTCAATCGGTATCGGACTGAGAAAACTATTCGACAACGTGTCTATATGGAGGAAGACCATGAGATGGTTATGAAAACTCTGTGGCATGTCCTATCTCGAAGGATGTGGCTCCAGTACAACTACGTTTGTGCGACTATGTCGTCGATGGGAATATCCGTTTAGCTGACGTGGTACTGGAAATTTCCAAAGACGGCAGGCTTTCTGTTGATTTCGGTGCTGAATAACTGACTGAGAGTTTGAGTTGATATATATTTGAGACTGTCGTTTACTAGGTTTCCTTAAAGTAAAGGATATATGTTATGTTAGATACTTGTGGACATATTGTGTACTATGCATGCAGAAACATGTTTGAGTTGGATGAATATTACTGAATATGATGTGCAGAAATACTTGCTTGTTGTTCTTTTAATTCATGCGGGACTCATGAACCCGGAGGCGTGGGTAGTGTAACGACAATGGCCCATTTCTCTGTGTTAGTATGTACATGTAAGCCCTACGGGGATGTCAGCTAGACATATACACAGCAACTTATGATAATAAGCGTTTAATAATATGAAAATCATGTAGTTAGTGGAATAGTAAAGTTACACTATTATTTAAAACACCATAAGAATATCACATGTCTTTGGTACTAAAATCGATAATCCGATGTACCTGATCTCCCCGCGATTTAACTTCCGGTAATTAAAATGGAATGACCCGGGCGAGTTTATTGTGTCACGTGACCTGCGGCTATATAAGCGGTAGCGCGCTGTGTATTAGGCAGAACCGTTCCTGTTGCCGAAGAAGACAGTTGTGCAATTATAAATTTAAGGTAATTAATTGAGCTGGTGAGAGCTAATTCTTGATCTTCTGCTCGCGACTACCTCGTACCAAACTTGTTTGGACGTTGGAAAAGCAGCAGAACCTTGACATTAGAAAGACTCGCTATCCCTTGTCCGTGGAGTTTTATTGCACAAGCATTGCGTTTGATGCGATCTACAAAGCGACAAGGATAGTGAGATCTGCTGTACCACGCTTGGTTCCATACCTTGTTTAGACTATAAGATACTGTGTTAGTCTATCACATATTAGGATATCAGTGTTCCATCCGCTCGCCTTGTACATAAGTAATTCCATCCACTGATTTTGGTTGCCCATCCACTTATTTTAAGAGATCACATCCTTTAATTTATGTTGATTGGGTATCTTTAATAATCATTGTGCATAATCATTTGTCTAATCATTAGGCAGGTAGCCCCAAGGAAAATTCACATAGAGGTGTTTAGACTCATGTTAATACTTTGCGTGCATTAGAACCCCTGCACGTTACAATATTATGCATTCATTTGAAAAGAAATGTATCTTAATATATTTAAGTCTACTGCATATTATAAAAATTACGCTGCATAAGCTAACATTATACATATATGAACAACATATATTGCTACATAGACTTCATAAACAATATGCATAACAAATATTGGCATATATACACACATCATATGTTTAAAATGATAAAAAGGTTTGACATAGTCAAACTTTACTCTAATAAGGCCATTAATACCCTTTTGAGTGATTCTGGGTCTAATGACTCTAAATTACTTGGTGTAAGAATGGCAGATAAGACATTTTGTTTTGGATCTGCTGACATCTGGAACATGTGGTAATCAGCATATCTAGAAGGTGGTTTCCGGCTCCGTGTTGACCTTCTTGAGGCGGAACTGGTCTTCGCACTTCTTGTTGCTGAGGTTCAGTACTAATTCTTCTAGTAGCTGCTTCACCAGTGTCATCTGTTGATCTTGGTTCATGATGCTCCTGTTGATCCTCTGGTATCTCCACTATATTCTCAACTTCTTCTGGTGTTGTTGATTCACCATCTAGTTGAACATTATCTTCATGTCCTGAAGTTCTTGGAGAAACTTCTCTGCTTTCTACATCTTTATCTTCTCTTTCTCACTCTCTAGTTTCTTCATATTCTCTATCTTCCTCTCTAATATCTTCATCTTCTCTTTCTTCCTCTCTAGTCTCTTCATCTTCTCTATCTTCCTCTCAAGTCTCTTTATCATTAACAGCAACTTGCTCTGTTGTTTCAGATAAATCATTCCTCTCCTGGATTCTGCGGTGGGCGTCGCCACTAGGATATGCATACGCTGCATCGTCCTCTGAATCCGTTTCTTCTGTGACGTCACATGTATCTTCGCTCTCTTTCTGCGATGGCTGAACTGTTTTGCCATTAGTTGAATTCTCTTCTGCCCCACTTGCCGGCGTTACACTAACCGGTTTCTCTTCTTCACCTACTCTGTTCGCAACAGGATACAGATGATTTCTGTGTATGGTCTTCTCTGTACCATCAGGTGACCTAATTCTGAAAACAGGTATGTCTATATTTGGCTGATCAATTACCAAATATACATCAGATTCATACTGATCAGCAATTTTATGATTGCCTTTATGGGCCAAGATTTTCAGGATGACACTATCCCCTACATTTAACTTGCTTGCTTTTGAATTTTCATCATAATATTTCTTTTGTTTAGTTTCAGCAATTTCAATGTATTTGTTAGCAACTTCTCTTACCTTACCCAATCCCTCTCTCAAATCACATACATACACTTGATTTGACTTATCATTACCTGTGTCTGTATCTTCGAACATGTCATCTATTGGTAGTTTTGGTGTACGGCCAAACATAATTTCAAAAGGACTTACCATTGTAGTTTCATGTTTTGTGCAATTGTATGCAAAAACTAATGGTGCAATGTAGTATTTCCAATCTGTTTTTTATCATGTTCTAGAGTTCCAAGCATGTTTCGTAGAGTCCTGTTCATTCTTTCAGTACAGCCATTACCCATGGGATGGTAAGGTGTTGTTCTGGTCTTTTTTATGCCCATTAAAGTGCAGAGCTCCTTGATTAAATCAGAATCAAAATTTGCTCCTTGATCTGAATGTAACTTTTCAGGTTTACCATAGTGAACAATGAAGTTATTAAATTAAGCATCAGCAGTTGTTTTAGCTGTCTGATTGCGAGTTGGAACTGCAACAGCAAATTTTGTGAAATTGTCAGTAAGAACTAAGATATTCCACATCCTTTTGAGGGTTCTAGAGTTAAGTAATCCATTGACACCAATTCTAGCGGAAAGGATGACATAATATTGACCATTTCTTCTTTTGTATTAGTTGTTGTTTTCATTTTCAGACACCGATCACAATTTGCAACCCAATGTTCAACATCACTGGACATGTTAGGCCAAAAATACCTACTTCTGATTAAAGAAAGTGTTCTATCCCGTCCAGGATGACCAATGTCATTATGTAAACCTTTGAATACATCATTCCTGTACACTTTAGGTAAAACTAACTATTTGACCTTCTCAGAACTTTCTGACACTGTCTCTCTATACAAAATTCCTCTAATGATCTTTAAATTCTGAAATTGTTTTCTCATTAAGAAATCTTCGTTACCTCTCATCTGTGTCTTGTCCGGTAAAAAGTTATCAATCACCATGCGTCGCCATCTCTCAATAAGTGGATCATTTACCTGGTTCATATTTCTCTTAATTCTATTTGTGCCATACCACTGACAGGAGTTTCAGTAACTTCAACAATATTTATGTTGTTACAGGGCAAAGTCTCAATAGCAGGTACATGTAGTAAGAAATTACTACAGCGTAATGCTTTTATGGTAGGATTTGTTTTTCTACTTGTTTACTTTGATCTTCCAAAATGACATATTCATGAGGGTACCTGCTCATAGCATCAGCATCACCATCTTTCATTCCTTTTCTGTATGTGATATCAAAATTGAATTCACCTATGCCCATCGTTGACCTGTGGCGTCTAGCTTGGCTGATGTTGCACGTAACTCAACGGGTTATTATCTGTGAATACTTTGAAATGTTGCAATGACAAATAATCTTTGAATTTCTCGGTCACTGCCCATTTTAATGCCAAGAATTCCATTTTGAAAGCAGAGTAATTTTTTCAGACTTGGATGAAGATCTGCTTGCATAAGAGATAACCCTTTTGTCCTGGTACAATACTCTACCTAAACCAATGCCACTGGCATCAGTATGAAGTTCAAAGGGTGATGTTAAAATTATTTTCAATTTGTCGGAAATATCATGTTCAGTTGAAGTCCATTTCCATTCCTTTTGTGTTTTCTTGGAACCTTTCTTTGAAGCTGTAGGTGGAAGCAGATCTGTTAAAGGTTTAGTGATAGAAGAGAAATCTTTGATAAATCTACGGTAGTAGCCCTGCAAATGCAATAAAAGATCTTAATTCATCATGGTTCTTTGGAATTGGCCAATTCTTGTATTTTTTTTACTTACCTGGATCAGTTTCAATTCCTTCTCTTGAAACAACATGGCCTAGAAAAGCAATTTTCTCTTGTATGAAGAAGCATTTTTCAGGGGCCAACTTCAGTCCACATTCAGCTAATCTTTGTAAACGGTATTAATCCGTTAAAGATGTTGTTCGTACGTGTTAGAACAAATTATTAATTCGTCCAAGTATATGACACAGATTTTCATTTTTAATTCACCTAGACATTCTTGCATGAGTCGTTGGTATGTGGCGGGGCGATTGGATAACCAAAAGGGCACTTTATTGTATTCGAAGAATCCTAAGGCACCAACTGTAAATGCTGTTCTTTCTTTGTGTGTCTCTTCTATTTCCACTTGATGGTATCCAGCCTTCATGTCAATTGTAGAAAAATATTTGGCTCCATGTAATACATAAAAAAATTCTTCCATTCTAGGCAAGGCAAATGAATCTTTAACTGATTTGTTGTTAAGTTCTCTATAGTCTACGCACAACCTTAACTTTCCATTTTTCGTTCTGATCAGAACAATATTACTGCACAATGGTGATTTAGACTTTCGGATAATGCCAGTAGATAATAAATGTTGAATATGTTGGCGAACTTCATCAATCATGTGAGGAGGAATTCTTCTATGCTTCTGTTTAAAAGGAACGTCATCTAAAAGATCAATTCTATGTTTTATTTTCTCACAGTTGCCAATATCATCATCACCTTTTGAAAATATATTTCTATGTTTCTCAAGTAAATTAACAAACTGAATATACAATCGGAATGTCTAAAAGATCTGATTTTCTTCTGTTATTCTATAATTATACATGTATTGCCGGAAATTCGACATAACATTTTTTACGGGAACGAATTGTGTCGTTGTAACAAGGGCTGACTGTAGGCTTACATACATTCAATAACATGTCTACCGGCACAATTTCATAGCCATTGAATTACTAATACTTTACTTATTATTAATTTTAAATTACAGTCTTATTATTATAAACGAAACATCACTATATGTACATCTTGCCGTATCTACTGGTGATGTTACAATGTCTTTCAGTCGCATGCTTTAAGTTTAAGATATTGTTTCAGTCCATATGTTGATTATAACTTGGTATTCACCCTCTCTTATTACATCATTCTTTATTTAGAACGATTTTTTGTTGACATAAACAATATAAGTAACCTGCAAACCCTGATTTATTTTTATTAAGTCTATATTTTATTCTATGCATGGTTGGTGAATACGGGCTCTGTTTATTCTTGATTTTGGGAAAACGTCTTAAAACATGTCCTTTCTATCGTATATTAATACTTACCATTCAGCTTCAAAAAACAACATTAGATTGAACAATTGAACGTTGTGAACGGTTTACAAGCTAATCACTGCTATTAGCTCACCTGAGCAAAAAGTGCAAGGTGAGCTATTGATATAGGTGGACTGTCCTCGGTCGTCTGTAATTTATTACCAGTTGATTTGCGGTCGTGATTGAGAATTCACTTTTCATTATCTTTATAGTTTCACAGTATGACCATGGATTCGACCATGGGTCAGAGTTATTGCCCCCTTTTTCACGAGAATAATTGCAAAACTGGATTTTTTGCATCAAAGAGACACCTTTTTTCATCGTACTGTAACCAAACTTGCACAGTTTGTGTATGACCAGAAGAGCTCCAAATTAATAAGATTATTGCCTTGATTGAGGCACAAAGATCAGAGTTATTGCCCCATGTTTGCGAGAAAAAGAATTGAATGTGCAGGATAGAGAATTCATTATTCACCCAATCTCGACCAAACATGCAAGATTTGTGTATAACGGTATGATCAAGATAATGAAAGACATAAACACATTTGAAAGTGGCCTAGAACGGAGCATAAACACCTGAATTATTGACCCTATTTCCATAAACAGGCAGTGCATGTCCTTGATTTCTAAATGAATAAAATGTACTTCATTTTATACAACCCGTTTTTAAACTTGCTACGCGTGTGTATGGCCACGATTTTTTCTAATGCCCAACTAACATTCAATCCGGCGTCTATCCAGTGTGTAAAATTTGCTCCTCATGAGTCTGCATACAGAGTTTACTTCAATTTTTTTTTACCTGATATCGTAGAAGGCATTTACGGGAGCGATGGTTGCCTGACATCTGTTGATTTACCCGGAAATTTACGAATGTCTGAATGTTGGCTGTGCGACATTCATGTGCTTTTTGTCACCGGACATGCGTCTGTATTGAATCTGTTGATTGCCAGGTGAATAACATATTAAGGAGGCCGGACATGCATCTGTATTGCATTTGACGATTGCCAGGTACGCAACAGAAGTAGGCACGACAGGCATCCTTTTGCGCCTGTCGACGGTCAGGTAAACAACAGTAGTTATCTGGCTGACGAGGGTCAATTTGTATGCGATGACATTCAGATGTCAAAACAGATCACTTAAAAGTCAACTATCTTGTCGTCGAGTTCAGGGTATTGATATATTTTATTTCTTTTACGTCCTTATACTATCCGTATCTTTGTACTCGTTTTCTTAAGTTTGTATGCATTTTAGAAGCTCGAAGTTGCACATCGGTGGTATTTCGCAGAATTACGGAAAAATAATATAAAAATATACTTTCCTATTTATCTCAATTATAGTTGTCAAGTATCAACAACACATTGACAGAATCATTAAGAAAAAACTACGTACATAAACAAATATGTTTTGGATAGTCAGGATTCCAACTCACGTCTACAAACTTGAATATCCATTTTTGAAACGTTAAATTCTCTCAAGAGTCTAGAATATCAGCAAACAAGGAACATATATGGTATTCAACTTTTCTTTGATTTAATTTTGTCACAAAATAAGATAGAGCGTGAAAGAAGAAATACCTGGAAATTCCCCACAATGCTGACCCCCAGCACGGTGAGTAGCCCGATGATGTAAGCGGCAGTGTTGAGACGTTCGAGGCCAGTTTCTTCCTTCTTTGTGCAATGCGGGACGTGCCTGTACCGGATGTAGATGATAATACCTCCTGCAAATGTTGTATGCATCTACATGTTTTTTGGATGTTTTGTCATTAGACACCATTCATTCCGAACAGAGTTAAACCTATTTATTTCTAGACGTCGTAGATTAATAACCGTTAGGTCTGGAGAACCGCGACACACGAACTAATGTAAACCATGCAGTAATTTGGATTTCGACGTTGTGGACTAATTACCAAACACGAAGCTTAGGCGTACAAAAAATATGTTTGTCTCAGGTTACCCGAATAACACTAAAAATGCCCCGACCATGGAACATTTTATTGAATTTGTCAGATATGTTTTTGTTCTATTTAACTTTTTTCAATGATAAAATGTTTTGGATAAATAAGTGTTTTGTTTTGTTTTGATAACATCCACTTTCAAACAATGATGAAGGATATTACCAATATGTTTTAAATATTAATTTAGTTTTAGAATCTTAAAGTTGACCATTTACCAAATAAAAATATTTATAAAAAAAAATCCCTCCCTACCTACCGTTATTTCTTTGGCATGTAACCTGAGACAAACATATTTTTACGCTTTTTGGCCAACCACAAAATGTGCACTTATGTACACTTATGCAGTTTGGACTCATGGACAAGAAAGAATCTTAAACTACATGACAATCACACAGTTTAGGCTTGTGGGCAACCATTTTTTGCTTGGACTAAAGGAAAAACAGTAAGTTCAAACGAATTTGATCAACACAACATTTCGACAATTTGGATAAATGGACTACTTTATAGTTCGGACTACGATTCGGCTAATTGACCAGTATGAATGTTAGCTATTTGAAAAAAACACTATGAAGCTTAGGCTAACGTATGAAGCTTAAATAATTGAAACAACTATGAAGAAGATTGGGCAAACAGATAAGAATGTTGCATAGACAAATGAATAACTACAAGTACGAGATTGGGCTTATGGCCAATCTCGATAACTTGAACAACGGAGTTTTGTCTAGTACGATTATTATACACCGATAATACATGGACTGTTGGACAAACACACAACTTGAAAATGATTGTTTACTTCCAAAGACACATTGCAAGAATATGTAATGTACGCAAGTCTACTACATTGTAATGTAACTTGGCCAAAATATACAGAACGGCTGCCTGTAAAATGAAGCACAACTGTATGTAATGAAATAGTTGTACCTGATACGTATTCGCACTGAAATACAATTAAACTATGAAGTTTGTTAACCAGTACCTATGACAGCCCCGATATTGAGCAGCTGACCGAACACACAGCTGTCCGGAGGGATGGTTCCCGTGTCGCTGATGTAGGGAAAGCCGGGCTCCACGTGCTTGTAGGCCACGGCCATCGAGTATCTACAAACAAGAACATCTTGTGTTATTTCTTTTCCCATTTTCACTTCATCATTCATCATAGAAATGTAAAATCACTTGCCACAAATGTTCACCATGTGGAGAGGGCTTGTCGCACGTAAGACCTAATCCCAAGTTCAAGGGTCAGTGTCACACTTAGAGTTTTTAGGTCAAATATGGGCATAATGCAGCTTGTCTGGACTGTTAAATCATCATTTGGGGAATTTTGAATAATTGCCACAAAAGTTCACCATGTTGAGACGGCGTGTCGCACGCAAGACCTGTATCCCTGTGTCCCTAGCTCAAAGGTCAATACAGCTTGTCTGGTCTTCATTTGTGAGTAGAGTTTGACATAGTATAGCACAAATGTTCATAATGTTGAGTCGGCATGTTCTTAAGTAAAAGGTCAAAATCACACTTTGATGTCAAGGTCAAATATGGGCATATGGGTTCTTCATGTTTAGTTTGTAGTTTTAAATAGTTTTAACAAATGTTCACCAAATGGCGAAACCATGTTTCGCGCAAGACTCGTGTTTCTGCCTCAAAGGTCAAGGTCACACTCTAAGAAGTCAAATATGGTAAAAAGTCAAATATGGGCATTATACAGCTTGTTTTCAATGTGATTTTACAATAATTACAATATAAGTTGTGGAGCGCTCGAGGTTTTTCATGCTGCCTGTGGATAGGTCTTTCCTACGCAGAAAGGCCGACTACGAGATCAATATCCGACTTACATACCGGAAGGCGACACAAATGCCGCATAGTTGAATCACATAAAGGTGTCTATTAGATGGTTCTTTCTACCATGTTAGCAGGTACTTTTTCTCAGTTTATCTCCTTAATATTGGTATGAAATTTATAACGTAACACGCACAGAAATGGAATGGCAGAATTTGTTTTCGGATCATAGAATCGTTTATTTTTTGTATTATCATTGTTTATCTGTAAATATCGAACGATTTGTCGTGCTGATGCTAAAGCACTTGTGGTAAATTCCTTCGCATGGGATCTGTTAATCGTTGTTTATTAGCCAAAAGCAACTCGCAATCGAACATAATGTCTTACAATAATAACTCTTATTTAATCGTTTATTGATTAAAAAAAAACCACAGTTGTCCATAAACAAAAAGACATTTCTTTATAAATTAAAAAATTAACGCTGAAACGGATTTGTATTTATTCGGATTTTTTATATTCGATATAAAATGTATATACAACATGTATATAAATAGTTGGTACATTTTTAAACAAAAAATTAGTTAAAACGGTAATTGTTTTCTGCCTTGACATATAATATATATTTCGTATTTTGTACATGCAGTTGAAATAAAATATATATGCAGAAAGTCCAAAAAATGAACGTGTACATGCACATGTATGTATTTTAGAACTACATCATGAATGTACACATGCTTCTCGTGGACAAGTCTTTCTGTGAACAATACAATCCTCGTGCACGGGTCTATCTTTTTGCACGTGGACGGGTCTGATATCATTTGGAAAGACCCGAGGATTGTATTGTTCTCACAGGTCGTTCCGAAAAATATAGACCCGAACGAAACAAAAAAGTAAGTATGTAAGACTGGTTCTGAGCATAGGTTTAATCAAATCCCTGCCGTCATAACAAACCACTTGATGATGATCGATTTAAATCTTCTAGATATTATTTATGGTTTTTATTAGTTACTTTCTTTTTCTGCTTTCATTAATGATTGCAAACAATATATAAAAGGCTAATTATGTAGAAAATTGCACCGAGTTGCCATAAATAAGTAAAAGTTACAAACACGTAATCCTTCCAGATCTGAAAGGATTTCACTTGTTATGGCAGTGGTTACGGTTAACCGATAGGGGAGGTAACCGCTGCGAGGAGCTTGCTCTGCGATATGGGTACCATTATAAAGCGCTCTTTGCGCTGATTACGAATATGTATACGTATATGAGTCTATCTTTTACGAGGTTCGAGAAATCACCCTGTACAAATACAGGAAGTGACGTCATCATTATTTCAGTCGCGTTTTTCTCTCTCTATCGACCGAAACTAGCCGTGTTTGGTATCAAACGAAAGTTCTATCTGTTGTTGTTGTTGTCGTTGTTGTTGGTATAGTTGTTGTTGTTGTTGTTGTAGTTGTTGTTGTCGTTGGTGTAGTTGTTGTTGTAGTGATGTTATAGTGTTGTTGTTGTTGTTGTTTTTGGCGTTGACCCAAACTTAGACACCTTTTGTAAAAAGCCACCGCGTGAGCAGATATCAATTCTCAATGACTTTACCACATAAAGCTAACATTTTATCATTCTCCAAATCCAGTTATATTGTAATATGCTATAGTATGACGCCTTTCCGGCACCTACCATGTATTATATTTATCCTGTTTTCTACTCAATGGCATTTTAAAAGCAGTTTAATTAAAGGTTTAGCTTAAAACTATTATGTTTTATGACGAGCCTCGAACCTTTATGCGAACTTGCCCAAAAAATAGTCCTCTGTTTCTTACCGTCAATCTTCTACAATTTTAAAAATAATATAATTTGCTGACACCATTAATATTCACGAACAACAATTAGTATACAGTAGCCACTGTAAACCAGACATCGATTTTTGAAAAGTTGTATTGCGTCACGCCTACAGAGGGGGTAATCACGTGCTGATCAAAAGGGAATCAAAATGGCGACGTTCTTTGAGAGACAGGTATTTTTTGCCTTTTTATACTCTTTAATAGTGTGCTTTAATATTTTAATACCGTCCACTTTCCAGCCATATCAGTTAGAAAGTATTTAACGTTTGTTTCGTGTATGTCCTCGCTTTAGATCCTGACTTTACTCTGTGCACATTTTCTAAGCGGGGACTGTTTTCCATGTAATTTGTGATTCTTACCGGGTTTCACGTAGGACATCCCTCTCTCAGCATGAAATTAGATAAATTGCAAACATAAATATGTGTTCGGAATATTCTTTGAATGTTTATAAATGGGTTTCGCTAGGGTCAGACATGTCAGAATCTTTTTTTCAAGTTGTACGGACCAAAAATGTTTTATGATCTAAACGGGTCCCACATCTGATATGATCACAATGGGGTCCCGTTTTAAGTCAGAAAACAGAGAAACTCATTTAAAGCTTTTCTGATCTAAATTGAAACTGGAAATCATGCTCTTGGCGAGGTATCAAATGACTAGGACGAGACCTGTCGAATCTAAACCAAATAAGAAGCAAGTGCTCTTTTGTAACATGAAAGTGACATTTGATATGTATGTAATTTCTTGTCAGAATACCGCATATACATAGTTTTAGAATTTAATTTGTTTTCAATTTTCCAGTGCTACATTGCATCATCAGATGACAAGCATTACAACTATACACAGTCCTGTGGTATGTAATGACTTGATTTGCTCCATGTAGGTTCCATTATCGCCCGTCCTATATGATGCTTGTTAGGTAAAAAAAAGTGTCAATGCTTTAATATATATTTTTTTCTATTTCTTAAATACATTTACGTGTGTTTCTGTTTAAAAATAATATCACATTAAACAAACAAGTATAGATTAAAACGTATTAAATCTAAAAAGCCATATTATTTCAGAAGGGAAAATGCCTGTGTTAATATTTGTGTTTATTATTTTAAGTTAAAGTTTTAATTGCTTTAAATATATGAATTCAATGCAACCACTTTGTTATTTATATTGCAGTGACCACATATATAATTTTCCGATGATATGAATTTTTATTCTTTAATAGTAGTTAGACAGAATTAACTTAGTTTGTTAACATTTGTTCAAGAGAAAACATAAGACAAAATTTGTAATCATTTTATTCAGATTCTGTTGTGCTTCGATCACCCTGGTGCAGCATTGGGAAAGACCTGACAAGATGCGCTGTCTACTGCAAAGCTACACAGCCACTGACTCATCTCTTTTTCAAGATACTGCACACATTTAAGATGCCGGGTTAAAATAAAAGTTGTGAGACTAAATATTTACAATGTGGTGGTAAATCAAATGTCTAAAAATAGCAATACATTGCAGATTGTAAGTACTCCCAATGCATTGTAAAGAATGAGGTTAAACTGTATGACAGAGTGATTTAAGTGATCTATTAATATGAATACGTTATACATTTTACCATGTATATAAGTCAGCTTTTATTTTACTTTGTCTAAGTGAAAACATTATTTATCACTCATAATTTACACTTAAGATATTAATAAAAATATCCTCTCTATATATGTATTTGAAGTAAACACATATTCAGCGGTTTGTAAACGGTATGGTTGTATATTGTGTTTACGCAATGTTGTATTTAAGCATTACTATTGTCAATTTTGTATAGTTTTACTCTCATGGCATATGCTAAATAAACATTACATGTAGCATTATGTTTGGTTGTTTTAGTGTATTTATTATGAGTATGTATTTTCAAGGTCAGCTACTAATAAAACTATATCCACGTTGAAAAGGAATGGATGTTTTTTCAACGTGTTTTCGCTATTTTTCAACGTTGACGAAATTACCCATACTCCTAATTGACCAGTTGTGACTTGTCAATCAAGGAGTGAGTTGACCAATTAACGGTTTATATTTCAGTGGTTAATAATCGCACATGGTTGCATAATCCAGTCAATTGACTTCAAATCTGTAGAAAAGCAACCTACGACAAACAGAAAGGCGGAGCGTTCTATGATTTTGCAACTGATCAATTCAACGTTGTTTCACAGTTGTGTGCCCTGCTCGGTTAAGTCATTGAAGATATGAGATGCGTCTCAAAATATAGATTATAGTACACAATAAGTGCAAGTTCAATAAGTGCGTGTTAGATAATTGTCAAGAAATAACGTCACTGGAAGTTTTATTACCGGTATTTTATTTCTTATGACACATCATAACACATGATATATCAATAACAAGGCAAGAGAGATCTGAACAATAATTGAGTGTCATTGATGTTCAATTGCACAAAAATAATTTTAAATCGAAGCTTTAAATCACACTTATCAATGTATATGAGATCAAAATTTGCATTACAGAGTAAAAATATAAACACGCGAGATAAAACTTGGAGCATGCAATTACCTGTAGCGTTGTAAGAAATCTGAAAGAACTGCAATCATCAGTTGCAATAAGACACAAACGATTTGTGATTGAAATGATTGCTTCATTATCAATTTGAACACATTAATGAACCTTCAAAAGCAGACAAACAGATTTTTTGAATGGATATTTATACATTCTATGCTATCCAGATAACAAGATTATGCCCAGAGTTCAAGTATTTCACGCTCTGTGAACACGTAATAAGTCGAGTGTCTCTATCTTTACTATACGTAAATAAGGTATTAATATCTCAGCCGCATATGTCTACCACTTTGACATTTTTATAATAGAATAATTGTAAGAGCAAAAGACTAATACTCATATATAGGTATATAAAATGTGTGCAAAGTCGTGCTTTTATTTATTAGTAATCATTCCAAACAATGGTTTACTACTTTAATTTCTACATGTAATAAACGAGCATTACTATCATATCAGAGAATATAACACAACATGCTGATATATTACTAAATGAGTAGTGAAACTTTCAACTGTATATGTAACTACGAATTTTAAAAAATGATAGTGATTATAAATGTAGACCATTGTTCAGCTTAATTACAACAAGATGGGCATCAATTATTCCTATACAATGATTCCTAAAAAAACTTCAACATGATTTTATATGCGAATTAATAGACACTAAGATTAAGAAATGCTTGTTAATGCAACATACACTCAACATTGTCTTGCAAAGTATTGTTTGAAACACCTGTGCACTATAGCCTTGTCATTGTCGAAAAACATTTTCCCACAACACCTGTAAGGTGCGAATGCTTTGTAACGTCTGACATGGCGGCTGTAGCCACTTCTTAACCTAAATTCTTGGCCTCTCTCCGATCATAGTCTAGTAGCAATAGCGGTTGTTTCCGTATCTGTCTGAAAATGAAAATAGCATAAACATTATTTAATATAACAAACACGTATCAAAATGCACTATTCAATGATTATAATTTGATAACTTCAAAATTGAATGAAATCTTTCAGCACCGAGAAAGATACAATTCTAACTTAGGAAGACAAGTGAATGTCGCCAAACCAACTAAGGATTTTATTAATGTCAAAACATCCACTGATATAGATATATTTGAGAAGGTGGTCTTTCTTATTATTTTATATTTTCCTATTTAGCTTAGTTCTCTTTAATGTATGCAATCTAATGCCCATGAAATAAGGTTAAATAAAGAGTGTTTACAGGAAACACATACATGTGTATGTCTAATAATGTTTTGAACGTTCAAAGTTTCAAACTTTACCAGATAAGCTTCAATTGAGGTTTTCCGAAATAAAACTGGATCCCTTTTTGATTAAACCAGATGTGGCACCCATTTAGATCATAAAACTATTTTGGTGCGTACATCTTAAAAAAACAATTTTGAGACGTCTGCCCCATACCAAACCCTTATATAAACACCCAAAGAATACTCCTAGCACATTTTTGATATAATATTTTCTCTCATTTCATCCTGAGAGAGCGATTTCCTAAGTGAAACCCAGTAATGATCACAAATTATATGGAAAACAGTCCCCGCTTAGAAAATGTGCACCGAGTAATGTCGAGATCTAGAGTGAAGACAGACACGAAATAAACGCTAAACACTTTCTAACGAATGTGGCTGGAAAGTGGGCGGCATTAAAAAATTTATGCAAATAATTAAAGGGTATAAAAATGCATAAAATACCTGTTTTTGCAAAGACGTCGCCATTTTGATTCCATTTTGATCGTCACGTGATTACCCCCTTACGTCATACGGCTATGTTCGAAGTTTACACATTGTACTAACGTGTGTTGGAATTTAAAATAAAAAAGCAATCAGAATACAATAGTTAGTGTTTCAGTGTTTTGAATGGATTATGTTTATAACATTTAAATCAAAAAGTGTATGAAATATATGCATGGAATTAAACCGGTGAGATTAATCCCATTTGAATTTCAATTTCTAGAATGTACTCGGATTGTGGGTGGAGAACATCGTGGCCAACATAAAGATTTGACTAATTTATAGATGTAGATCTACTCTTCGTACAGTTTTAATAACATTTCAACGAAAATTTACATAAAGGGTTATTTCTGTCTTGAATAAATTGTATCTTGAAGAAAGTTGATTCAGAAAGAATAACCCGCTTACATCAAGTGTTTTCAAATGGAATGGAAGGAAGATGTTGTTTACAGCTTTATCGATTATGCCATACGTGTGCGGATTAACAACTCATTATGGAAGCTAGGATCTCCGTCATTCTGGACAATGTTGCTATTCGGCGCGAAGGAATACACTACTAACTGGATAAACCTTGCCACTTCCTGTGGACTGGAGATAGGAAAATTTATACGGTCACCTCTTTATTAGGTCAATGTTGCAGGTAGAAACAGGATAAATCTATTTACAGGTTCATGTAATGAATAGAGATTACTAGGTTAGTGTTGAATAAAGATAAGTTTATTTAGCGAGACTTAGAAAACCAGAATCACTAGCCTTGGAGAATAACACGAAAAAATGACGTCACGAAAATCAACAAAATGACGTCATTATATTGCGCGTGTTTGATTATTTCACAGGGTTGAATTATACACGCGAATCGGTACCCTCTCCATTAAAAATAACCCAAAACGCCCCTTCTCCGTTACGGTACCTGCCCCTCTCCATTAAATCAGCAGGTTTTGGTATACGGAGGCATTGAACAACACAGAAAAAACGGTAGTTATGGTGTAAGTTGCTTGAAAATTTATGGCGCACGGAACATTGGCATCATTAAGCTATGAAAAAGCATGTTTGTTTTTTTGTACAATTTTAACAAGGAACTCAAATGAAAGAAAACAAATTCAGACAGTCTTCAACCACACATATTTACATTGAAATTTGTGTCTATATTCAGATCGGTTTCTTTCAATTCCTGTTTTGTACATTCTCGGTTGATATTCTATTCATAAAAATCACACAAAACAGATAAATGTTGTCTTAAATATGTTCAAAACGAATTAAATGAGAATCACACCGGTACCAGTATCCTCTCCGTTACTACATTTTTTTGTGGTACCTGTATCCTCTATGTGGTACCTGTAACCTCTCTGTTATAGTTTATTAATACGTACACGAGTTCTTATCCATACGGTAAGTGATATGGGAATGATTTCTTTAAAAAAAAATCGTTGCATGAAGTTGGATAGGTAATGGGTATTGGGTATTAAATATCTAGCCAGCCTCCAATACCCAGCTCGGTATTGGGGATTCAAAGTACACCGGATATCGAGCCATGGATGAATACCTAGCTGGGTATTGGGTATTTGCGAAATTCATGATGCGAATATCGAGGCAGCCTCCAATACCCAGCTCGGTATTGGGGATTCAAAAAACACCGAATATGGAGCCATGGATGAATACCTAGCTGGGTATTGGGTATTCGCGAAATACATGATGCGAATATCTAGCCAGCACCCAATACCCAGCTCGGTATTGGGGATTCAAAATACACTGAATATAGGGCCAGGGATGAATACCTAGCTAGGTATTGGGTATTCGCGAAATACATGATGGCGAATATCTAGCCAGCACCCAATATCCAGCTCGGTATTGGGGATTCAAAATATACCGAATATCGAGCCAGGGCTGAATACCTAGCTGGGTATTGGGTATTCGCGAAATACTTTATGCGAAGATCTAGCCAGCACCCAATACCCAGCTCGGTGTTGGGGATTCCAAATATAACGAATATCGAGCCAGGGATGAATACCTAGCTGGGTATTGGGTATTCGCGGTGCATTTCTTTTTTAAATGGGTGCCATAATTTTGTGACAAGGCCTTATTGTAGGGGTATATTCATCACTCTTTTGGCAATTCCAGATGCAGCATATTTCGCCCTGCAGTGCTAGTTATTTTAAGTTATTTTATTTTCCGCTCTTCTAATTGCATTCCCATTACTTGGCAAAGCTCATTGGGGTGCATCCATCATTGTATTGATATCCTTGTTTTGTTTGATATTGCTTTAGAAGCACTATTCCAATTGTTGTGTTACATTAGTTTTGGATAATTATGTAATTTTGCAAACGAAATTATAAATTGTAAGTGCATGCGAGTGCCGACTTTTGCATTGTTACGTAGGCTGGCTAGATATTCGATATCATGTATTTCGCGAATACCCAATACCCAGCTAGGTATTCATCCCTGGCTCGATATTCGGTATATTTTGAATACCGAATACCGAGCTGGGTTTGGGATTCTGGCTAGATATTCGCCATCGTGTATTTCGCAAATACCCAATACCCAGCTAGGTATTCATCCCTGGCTCGATATTCGGTATATTTTGAATACCGAACACGGAGCTGGGTATTGGGTGCTGGCTAGATATCCGCCATCATGTATTTCGCGAATACCCAATACCCAGCTAGGTATTCATCCCTGGCTCGATATTCGGTATATTTTGAATACCGAATACCGACCTGGGTATTGGAGGCTGGCTAGATATTCGCCATCATGTATTTCGCGAATACCCAATACGCAGCTAGTTATTCATACCTGGCTCGATATTCAGTATATTTTGAATACCGAATACCGAGCTGGGTATTGGAGGCTGGCTAGATATTCGCCATCATGTATTTCGCGAATACCCAATACACAGCTACGTATTCATCCCTGGCTCGATATTCGGTATATCTTGAATACCCAATACCGAGCTGGGTATTTGAGGCTGGGTAGATATTCGTCATCATGTATTTCGCGAATACCCAATACCCAGCTAGGTATTCATCCCTGGCTCGATATTCGATATGTTTTGAATACACAATACCGAGTTGGGTATTGGAGGCTGGCTTGATATTCACCATCATGTATTTCGCGAATACCCAATACCCAGCTAGTTATTCAGCCTGGCTCGATATTCGGTAGATTTTGAATACCCAATACGTAGCTGGGTATTGGAGGTTGGCAAGATATTGAATACCCATTACCTAACCAACTTCATGGACCTTTCAACTAAAGACTTGTAGAACTTGCTTTGTTGCTTAAATACAACGATACACGCGATTTTCAAAGAAAAATACCGTTTATGCATGATGCAACAACAAGTGTATTTATTATCCTATTGCGGCCTTTTAACCGTCATTTGATAAACTATTTAGAAGCGTTTTGACATATAAATATAGGGCTTAGAATGATGCGTTGTATCGTGAGGTACAAAAATAATAATAAAAGTACACATACATGTAAACGAAATAACGCGATAATACGTAACAAAAGCACTTTATTCGTTAAACTTCGAGTAATTAACACCGCCAGACACGCTCATTTTGAGTGTTGCTTTACAAAATAAAATCAGAATCATTTAATTTCAAACGAAAATTATTATAGTGACATTTTCCTAAAAAATGAAATGTATCATTATTAATAAGCAACTATTATTGAGTTTATATAAGCTTTATAAAACTCATAAATTTGACATCGTATAATAATAATAATAATATGAATATGAATATATTATTTGCTTATATTTTGTACGTAATAAATGCGTAAGAAAATACTTCAGTTAGATTCGAACCGAGGTCCTCTTAATCATTAGACAAGTACTTAAACCACTATTTATTCACTATTTAGTGTCTTGTGTTCACCCCTGGCGATAGCCTGATGTATCGTGTTACACTGCTTAGATAATAGTATACAATATTGTTGTAAGTAGTTAGTTGCATTATGTGATGGTATCGGCGAAGATTAAAATCTATAAGCTGTAAAAGTGCTTGTCTTCCTTTTAAGAAACATCACACACTAGACCGAGAAAAGATCTACAGTTGTCATCAAACTTAATAAAATTCGTAATTTGAATACTTTGATTTATTTTCCTTAATCCTATGCGTATTGTAAAACCGTGTATAAAAATATCCGGGTTTATTGACCAAACTAGTGACCATTAATTATAATATGATAATAATTACAAGACACAGTGCAACAAGAGTCACAGATCAATTCAAACAAGAGCCTCTCGCGCTTGACTATTCATACTTTTTTGTCCGAGTTATGAGCCTTGGCCAGCGGCCTTATATAATAACCCGAACATGTGTAAAGTTTCAGTTAAATATATAGTAGTTACAGAGGCATAAACTTGCTCAACAAGTTTAACCTGAATATTTCTGAGTACAAAAAGGCATAATTCTGCTGAAAAGCATGTCACAGTTACAGGCCTTAACCATGTGATCTTATATAATATCCCATGACGACATGTGTGAAGTTTTAATTGAATATCTGAAGTAAATATAGAGTTGTTGCACGCAAACGTTAACCTGAATTTTCTTATTATAAAAAGGGGCATACTTCTGCTAAATTGCAGGTCAGAGTCATGAGTCTTTGTCAGTATCCTAACATAATGACCCTAAGACATACGTGTAATTGTTACAAAGATATGTACTTGTGCACGGAAACCTCGACGCAGGCGAACAGGTGAGTAGAATAGCTCGGACTATTCGGTTAATACCGGTTGTCCAGCTAAAAGCAAAAGTTGCTCATATGCATTTACTAGGTCATGAACTGCCGTAACTTTGCATTATCTATACGTATGTGGCATTTTGCGCATTCAAACAAATAGCAGTACCGAAATTCCGAATACTAGTAATTGTGAATCAAAATTAATAAGAGTTGATGACGAAAATGCTCTTTTTGTATGTTACGAAAATATCATTGAATAAAAGCTGTGGCGACGGAGAGGGTACCGGTTCCTCATACGGAGAGGTTACATGTACCTTGCTATACTGTGTCGTCGCCTTGGTTTATGTTATTTATATCATTTTTCTACCAATTATGTTATCGGTACCAACATACATACATCGGGGAATCATTTTAAAACTAAGTTACGTTCATGATACACAGGCTTTTAATTCAACAAAGGAAAAAAAAACGACACAAAATATCACTCGAATTGGAAAATGTCAGTCACAGTTGGGAACTGTTTTCACTTTTTCAAGAAAACAGACCACTTAGTAGAGTGAAACTCACGATATTCAAGCAGTTCAATATCCATGTTGTTCCGTGAAAACACATCAAATTATAGCGATAGAAAATTAACGTTTAATTGACCTACCGGTAGTTTTCCGTGTTGGTTTATAACGGAGAGAGGCAGGTACCGTAACGGAGAGGGTGCGTTTTGGGTTATTTTTAACAGAGAGGGTACCGATTCGCTTTAACACCGTGATATAGCTACGTTTATCACGAGAGTTGTTATTTCATCAATGCCGGCGTGATAATGGGATAAAATAAATCATATCCCGTCTATTTAGTGTTTTTAAAAGGTAGTAAGCTTCAGATGGTCCAAGTATACACTATTTTGTAAAAAAATACATAATTACATAAATTTAAACTAAATCTCGATCTAATAATCCACACAAAAATATATATATATAAACATCAGGTAATAAAACAGTTAGCTCATGGGTGTTGGGGCAACAGTCAAAACAGTCGGGAAATAGTTCAAACAGTTATCCCTCCACCTTGGGCCAATAGTTTGACTGTTCCCGAAACACCCATGTGATAACTGTATAATGATAATAAATTATGAATATTTCCAGAGTAACATACAAAATAATGTCAATATATACCGTTGTGTCATATATATAACACACAGAAAATATTAAAAATAAAATATATTACCATTTAAATGGTGGGTTTTTTAACACTATTGTGTATTATATAAACTGAGATTTTTATCCCCACGGTTTTTTAATACTATGGCACCGTATCCACACTGCGCTCTCTATATTTGTTATGAATTCCCATTGTGGAATAGTTACAATAACTGTGATATTATGTTAAACAGTGTGCTCGGGCAATGGTTTAAAACCGAAGTCCCGAGGGTAAACAACTTAACATCGTCGTCGTCGTAAGAAAATTTTCCAACAGCCCTGCTGTGAACAGCCCCCTCTCCCCTAAAATATCAGTCTATGTTTTGTTTGTAAGAATAATTATTCAAGGTTTATTACAAGGTTTATTATACCCCCACCACTACCAGTAGGAAGGAGGTCTATATGGGAATCACTTTGTCCGTCGGACTGTTTGCATGTCAGTCGGTCTGTCGGTCTGTCCCGAAACTTGTCCGGACTCTAACCTCCCCATGCATTAAAGAATTTCGAAATAATTTGGCACAAATGCTTACCTAAATGAGACAGTGTTTCGCGCGCAAGAACCTGGTGGCTATCTTTAAAGTCAATGTTATACTTCGAGGTCAATGGTCAAAATAGATTGTATTGTTAAAACAGCGCTTGTCCGAGCTTTAGCTTCAGCATTTGACGGATTATAAAATATCTTGGCACAAATATATATCAGCTATATGAGACGGTTTGTCGCGCGCAAGAACATATGTTGAACAGTGACTTCCCCTAGCAACCGTGTGCAACAATCTCGCTTCTCAGCGCGGTGCAAAAATCGATACTTCTCACGCAAAACTAACATTGATTTGATAGGGAGCGTTAAATATTATTTGCCGTAACTTCCTTATTTTTTTACTCTCAGAAAACTACAGACGGATTTGAAAGGAGAATTTTATGCTCTTTCACATGGTACCAATTATTTTATTTTATTTTAAAAATTTTGCGGGGGAATTTGCACTTTTATCACATCCCCCTATTTCCTATAGAAATCAATAGAAATCAACGGAAATAAACGAGCGTTGTCGAACGATACCGAGTTGGTACCGTTCTAGCATTATACGTTCCCCGCGGCGTTTATTTGGGGTAATAAACAGATAAGAATCTTGGTATCATAGACCTTATAATCTGCAGTTTAGCTTATTTTAGATAATAAAATCCAGCAGGAAATTTAGATGTATTTTTTTTATAACAATGCATTAGCATTATATTTAACATTGATATAGTTCAGACTATGCATTTTAATTGATAGCAGAAAACATACTTTCAATTACAGTCGAAACGCGATACTGCGAATCGCGATACAACGAAATGACGGGATACTACGAATAAGGCTGCCGGTCCCGTCCGTTTTCCTTATTTATTTAACTACAAAAAGAAGCGATACTTCGAATTCGCGATACTACGAAAGATGCGTTACTTCGAACAAATTTTCCGGTCCCATCATAATGTCTGTATTTAATTTTTAACGCGATACTACGAATCATATTCAATGTAGACTTTTCACACCTGTTCAATGAAGATTTCACACCTTTGCCCAGTCAGTTACCTAGCCAGTTTGTTTGCAGCATGGACAAAGATAGTTGTTAACAAGTTTAGTTACCATCTTAAGCCACTTTTAATGATGCGGTGTCGGAGTAGCGTTTGACTTACATGACTCGTGATCATAGAATATAGATTTTTCACTCGTGGCTGCGCCACTCGTGAAAATATCATTTTCTATTAACACTCGTGAAATAAAATACGATCTTACACCGAAATCAACAAATATCCTCTATATATTAGATCTACGTTATTAACGTAATTTCCAAAAGATGCGATACTACGAAAAACGCGATACTACGAACAAATCGCAGTCTCCCGTGACTATTCGTAGTATCACGTTTCGACTGTATTGTTTAATTAAAGATAAGAAATTATGCCTTAATATTGTGATCCAAAAACAAAAACGTCAGCTATAATGCCCGAATTTAATGAAAGAAACAAAGGAAAAATCAACAGTAGCCAATTGTATAAAACTGGATATCTCTTATCCGCTGGATAACTTTTGGTTAACTCCTTGGTTTGGTTATCTCTTTTGGTTAGCGATTGTATAAAAAAAATAGATAGCCGAACAGGTGCACGTTTCGGTTAACTTTTGGATAAGATTTAACCAAGCTCTTTGACTTCGGTTATCTTTATCCAAAATAGAACACACTGACAATATGGCGGACATTGACATTCCTAACGCTAGACGACCTAGACAATTTCCACGGATTGACAGACTGACGGAAGAGAACGACCCTGAATACGCGTAACAATAATTCCTTTATTAAATTAAGACAAAACAAGCTAGAATAACTGAAATTACAAAGTTCTGATAATGTAAAAAATAACAATTTATAACTTTAAATGATTTAACTTTAAGTTTCTATCATAATTAAAGCATATATCAAATAAAAATGGGACCATGCAGGCACTATATGTGTCGGTGGTATAATCAGGGCCGACGACATAAAAGATTTTTTTTCTTCGAAAAATTTGGTTAATAAAAACAGAAGTGTGTCGCTTTATCTCTTGCATACGATGGCATAGATGTGACATGTGCTAGTTTTGATGTATGTCGTTCCCACGACATATTAAGTCGTGGGAACGAGATCTTATCTCGTGGGAACAAGATCTTAAGTCGTGGGAACCTGATCTTCTTGTGGGAACGACATAAATAACTTGTGGGAACGACATATTAAGTCGTGAGAACGAGATAGTTAACTCGGGGGTAACGAATTAATTAACCAGTCAGAAGACACGTTGTTTAAAAGCATGTTTCAAAATGGCTGATACGCTTACATAATATCGTATTTCAATGCTGGATTAAGATATAAAGAAATTGTTGCTCTTCTCGAGAGCAACATGGAATTTGATTGGCTCATTAAGTCGTTCCCTCGACAAAAATATATCGTTCCCACGACATAATTATGTCGTTCCCACGAGATAAGATCTCGTTCCCCCGGGATCTGTCACGTGACTAGGACGTGGATGGTCGTGTATTTCGCGCTCCAATAAAAAATTGAAAAAATATTGTATTTTAGTGGTAAACGACCGTCTTCAAGTGCATATTTTCATACAAAGTGATGGATTATTATGTGGGTATGTAAACTATAATGCCACAAAATCAGGGGAATCAGAGGAACAAACGAAAAGATCGTAACAGCAGTGGAAATAGTGGCGGTGTGACGAACAAAAGTAAACATTGTAAACAAAGAGGCCCGTCAGACGACCTGGACACTTCAGTAAGTTCCTTACTAAACCAAGTTAACTCTGTCTTATATGGCAGTGATCCTGAGCTAAGTAAGCCGGTTAATTCATGTGAGGTGTTTGTTAGTGAAGGTGATAGTGACGTTCGTGGTAGAATGGCGAGCGGTGGGGGGCAACCCTGTATCAAGACTCTGACGGAAACTATTCAGTTACTGGTAGAACGCATTTGTTCAATGGAAAAGAAACTAGATGGTATTCAGTCGCTTGAGATGAAGGTTACAGACTTTGAAAAAGAAATAAGACATGTTTGGATTGCGATTGAGGATCGTGCTAAGGCCACAGAGGAGCGGGTAAGCCGACTAGAAGACAGGTTAGAATTGGCTGATATGGGTTCTACCCTGATGTCCACCAGGGTCAGCGATCTAGAGAGACAACGTGACGAGCTACAGGAGGAGGTTACCTACCTCCAATCACAGTCGATGAGGAATAACCTTATCTTTACAAACATTCCAGAAGATAATTCGACCGGAAACGAGTCGGCGGAAGTGTCGGAACGGAAGCTGAGGGAACACATGCAGTCAGCCCTGAAGCTTTCGAAGGATATGGTGGATTCCATCCGGTTTGAGCGGGTTCATCGGTCACCTGGTCACCCGATTTCCGGAAAAATGAGGAATATTGTGGCAAAGTTTACATTTTTCCAGGATCGCGAACGAGTGCGTAGGGAGTGGAAACTACTTAAGGGTACCAAATATTCCATGTTTGAACAATTTCCAAAGGCGGTATCAGACAAACGCCGGAAGCTTGTGAAGCAGATGAAGGACGCCAGGGACAAGGGTAAACGTGCTTGGCTGGTATACGATACCTTGTACGTGGACGGACAACCGGTCAGGGACTAGGGGGGCGCTGAGGGTGAGCTATCAGTTCTCTCGTGGAACGTACATGGACTCTCAAAGGAGAAACAGCAATCACCAGATTTTGTAAATATTATTGCTTATTCTGACATTTGCTTTTGTATGAATCCTGGACTAATTCTGATAGTAATATTTCTTTAAATGGTTACACAACACACAACTTTTATAGAAAATTTCATAACCGTAAAGCTAGAAGAAATAGTGGAGGTATTATTTTGTTATATAAAGATCATTTGAAAGATGGCATTAAAATAGCTAAAAATCATCATGACACTATTATCTGGATTAAATTAGATCATCTGTTTTTTAATACTGTTGAAGATATATATTTATGCGGGGCATATATTTGGGGTGAGGAGTCTCCGGCCAATAATTTTGTTAGTATTGATTTGTTTGATACTATTGAACATGATATTTCTGTATTCAATTCGCTTGGATGCGTAGTAGTATGCGGCGATTTAAACAGTAGGGTTGGTAATAAATGCGATTTTATCTCTTATGATTGTGTAAATAATTCATTTGATGACCCTGACTATGAGCCTGATTGTACCCCCGTACGGGCCTCGGTCGATAATGTCCAGAATAGTCACGGTATTAAATTGTTAGATCTTTGCAAATCTACGTCTCTACGTATTGCGAATGGTCGTATATTTAATACTAGTAACTACACGTTTTGTTCGAATAACGGTTGTTCTGTTATCGATTATCTTTTAATGAATGAACGTCATTTTTCACTGATAAATGATTTTACTATTGAACCATTTAATGAATGGAGTGACCACGCACCGTTACATTTTTCATTATTATGCCCAAAACCTGCTCAGCACGATAATCCACAGTTTGAGATTAAATTTAAATGGAACGATGAAAACAAGGAACGCTTCCGTTCAGGTATTATTGGATGCTTACCGCGTTTTAACAATATTGTCAGAAGTATTGATATAAGTTGTAGGGACTCTATTAATAAAACGGTTGGAGATTTTTCTGATATTATTTTATCAGTGGCTAATCCGTTATTTTCTAAGTGCTATTTTGTCAATAACAAGCCTCTTTTTTAAAAAAATACTGTTTTAAATAACACAGATTGGTTTAATGATGAGTGTACTTCTGCGCGAGAATTGTATTTGCAAGCATTACGCCTATTCAATTCTGATCAAAATAACGTAAATAGAGTACTATTAATGGAATGTAAAGCCTCTTATAAAAAAATTGTAAGGAAATATAAAAATACCAGTTATAGGGAAAAAATGAAAGAAATTGAACGTCTGAAAAAATGTAAACCCAAAGAATTTTGGAAATATTTCAAAAGTAAATCAAAACACGATTATGCTGGTATTTCTATTGATACATTTAAAGAATACTTTGCCAATTTAAGTAATGGTTTATCAAACTGTTACAATGAAGAAGCAGAATACTTTTGTAGCCATCATGATTTTGATAATTTATCTGGTTGTAATAACGAATTTGACCAGCCTATTACCGTAAGTGAAATTCACAGTGCAGTTAAATCGCTCAAGCGTAATAAAGCTTCAGGCAATGATCAGTTATTAAACGAGTACTTTATAGAATGTATTGATATTCTCGCTAGTCATTTATGTGATATTTTTAATGGGATTTTAAATTCAGGGTACTACCCAGAAAGCTGGATGGACGGCTTGATAATACCATTACATAAAAAAGGCGACAAAAGCGAAGTTAATAATTATCGCGGTATTACACTTGTAAGTTGTATGTCTAAGCTATTTACTACAGTCATAAATAAACGCACTGAAACGTTCTGTACTCACAATAACAGTATTTCGGATGCTCAATTCGGATTTCGTAAAGGGCGTTCCACAGTAGATCCAATTTTTATTTTACATTCTCTTGTTCAGAAATACCTCAATGATAATAAGAGGCTTTACGTCATATACGTGGACATGATGAAATGTTTTGATTCTATTTATAGAAATGCGCTTTGGTTAAAAATGTTTAAAACTGGTATTGATGGAAAACTTCTAAGAATTGTTAAAGACATGTACCAAAAAGTTAAATCTTGTGTTAAGGTATGCTCTTCTTACTCTGAATATTTCAATTACGCTGTGGGTTTACGACAAGGGGAAGTGATGTCACCTCTTTTGTTTTCATTATTTGTTGAAGATTTAGAGCTTTATTTGCAGTGTGACATTGATTCAGGCTTAAGTATTGATGATTTAATTTTGATTTTGTTGTTGTTTGCTGATGATATGGCTATCATAGGTAAAACTCCTGAAGAAACTCAGAGGCACTTGGATCATTTGTTTTCATATTGTTATACATGGGGTCTAACTGTAAATATTACAAAAACTAAAATAATGGTCTTCCGAAAACGTGGGGGCTTATCAGCAAATGAAAAGTGGACCTATAATGGCCAACCAATCGAAGTTGTGGATGATTTTAATTATCTAGGTACTGTTTTTAATTACACAGGGAACTTTTGTAAAAACATTGAACATCTCAATGGCAAAGCCTTAAAATCTTTAAATGTTTTATTTTGTAAATGCAACAACTTTGATCTTTCGCCAAAAACATTTTGTCAACTATTCGATGCATTTGTATCACCAATAATTAACTATTCGTGTGAAATTTGGGGTTATACCAAATCAAAGGAACTAGAAAGAATTCACCTTAAATTTTGTAAAAGATTACTAAGAGTAAGAAGCAATACGTGTTCTGCTGCGGTTTATGGTGAACTTGGCAGATATCCACTTTATGTTCACAGATACATTCGAATAATTAAATACTGGTTTAAAATTATAGACAGTGATAATATTATATTAAGGGTTGTTTATAACGAGGCTCTTAAAGACTGTAATAGTGGAAAGAGAAATTGGGTAACGAATGTAAAAAATCTCCTAAATGATTATGGGTTCGCGTTCGTGTTTGAAAATTACCACTCTGTTAACAAAAACGCATTTCTGTCCGAATTTAAATGCAGAGTCATAGATTGTTTTAAACAAGATTGGTTACACACACTTGAAAGTCCAGTTTTAATATTGTACAAAGAATTTAAAATATCGTTTGAATATGAAAAATATTTAGATGCCTTACCTAAAAGTCTCAGATTTTACTTCTGTAGATTAAGAATGTCCAATCATCCATTAAGAATTCAAACGGGTAGGTTCAGTAATAATAGCATAGCTAGAGAAGAAAGATATTGTATTAGTTGTAACTCACGCGACATTGAAGATGAATACCATTTTATTTTAATCTGCCCTTGTTATAAGGACATCAAGAAAAAATACATAAAATCACATTATTTCATGCGGCCATCAGTATATAAATTCTTAAGCCTTATGAGAACATGTACTAAAAAAGAACTTATTAATTTATCTGTTTTTGTTAAAGAAGCTCTGTTAATCAGGAAGTCCATCTTGAATGTTGTTCATAATACGAGTACGACCAGCTGAATTGTTATGTCCCGCGTGTTTGGTTGTTTGTTTGTTTATTTGATTGTTTGTTTCTTTTTATGTATAAAATTCTTATAATCAGAGAGCGTGTTTTAAGCGTGTGTTTCTACGCAAGTCCAAACCGCATAATAACTTGTTAGTTTATGCTTCAGTTAATTGTACCAATAATGCCATTACACGATGTGAAATAGAAATGTCTGATTGTTACCGGTGTTACCACATTTAATATACACAAATACTGCTATGCAATTTATTAATAATAGCATAATAATCCACATGTTATTTGTTAGATAATCCATTTTTCACAAGTTATTTGTTAGATAATCCATTTTTCACAAGTTATTTGTTAGATAATCCATTTTCCACATTTATGTTATACAACAAAAATTTATTTTTACACTGATAAGAAATAGACATGTGCGATTGTTACATTTGTTGTCATATTTAATCTATGCAAATAAATGTGCGTTATTTATTATTGTTATTAGCAAAATAATATAATAATCCACATGTTATGCGTTAAATAATCCATTGTCAACATTTAGTTTATTTTCCATAAATATCAACAGCATAATAGCCTATTGTCACCCTGTCTAATAAATATTTTGTAATAATGCGATTGTTTCCAACCACTTTCATGTATTAAGTTAGATAGTATGTAGAATTTTTATTATTGTATGATCACTTCCTTTTCACATGACCTTTTGATATGTGTAATATAATATGGTCAAGACTGACGATGTACTATGTACAAGTCGTAATAAATTTCTGTTCTGTTCTGTTCTGTTCTGATAAGATCTCGTTCGCACGACTTAATATGTCGTGGGAACGACATAAATAAAATCATGCACATGTCACATCTATGTCACCGTACTTGCATACTGATATACTCTTGAAAAAACACTGCGCTAACAGGACAGCCAGATTAAATTGTTGAGGGTATGAAAGCGTAAAATTTATTACCGATTTAATCTTAGATATAGAGGATATTTGTTTGTTTTCGGTGTGATAACGCGTGATATCATCACCGGAAAGGGAGATAATTAATATTTTCACGAGCGCTTGCGCGAGTGAAAATATGTATATTGACTCCCTTTCCGGTGACGATATCACGCGTTATCACACCGAAAACAAACAAATTTTCTTTTAAAAAAATGCTATTTCAATATTCTTAACGTTTGATTTTTATTTAGGGGATTTTCAACACGATATTGACACTATTACGTCCGCACTATTTTCTCTAAAATGCGTAGTAATGGTATTAGTAATAAACATTCCAGCGCCATCTTGGATTACGATCAAATGTGCCCTGGATTAGATCTAGTTAAGCAACTTATATCGCAAAAAAAAATACTCATGGCATTATTATGGAAGCGTGTTTACAGTACGACAGTCTACTATGCTACTCAGTATATTCATAGACAACGCAGAATCCGTGTTTCTAAATTTATTTAAGTTTAAATACAATTGGATACACGTAGTCGTTGAATAATGGTTAGCTTTTAAATCAAGAAGTTAACACACACTGCTAGCTTTAAATATATTTATGATTAAAGTAAATATTGAAAGTGAAAATGCGTTCAGTTCTCCGAAATTAGTTTTCTAGAAATAGCGTGTGCATAGGTGTTATGATGTAAACAATAGTTAACACAGTCACGGTATTCAAACGCACATGTGTTTTCGCAAGCAATTTAAGCTGATTAAACTCGGAGATGCGCGTTAAAATGTAAAACAACAAAAGATGTACTGTTAGGAGTGTTCTAAAATTGAATACTTACACGTATAAAGTGTTTTCTATATTCATTATTTGGACTTAACAACACAATTGGATTAAAAGTCGGTCAAGAATTTGAAGAAAACAAGATGGCGGAGAATTAAACGCTGAACACTACTTACAAAACACAGATTGGATACTTAAATACTTAAGAGTGGTTACTGGATATAAAAACTTAATACACACAAAACACTATAATTATGTGCTTAATGATCACAAGTTATTACTTAAAGGTACACTGGATTCTTGTTATATTTTGGAATTGGAGAACGGGTATTACAGCAATTATGTAAACAAAGGGAGACTACCGTTCATAGCAACATTAAACAACAAGTGCGAGTGTAATATGCTTGGATGAATAAAGTACAAAGGATAAAATAAATACTTTGGATGCTAAAATTAAATTTGGACAAAGATTACGAGCTCCAATGCCTTGCGGGTAAAACGTGTACCCGCAAGGATTTGTCTGTTCTAGTCTCCTTGGCTCAATACGACTGAGGAAAATCCAAGAGAAAATAAGAGGAAAGACACTTCAATATATCAGAGAGGTATTCTTAACATTTGGTGTTATTAATCTTCACTACCTTTCTTTTTCGGTAATTCTGTATGATACATGGTGACAACACCTACAATTAAATATTGTTCAAATCAAATACAAATTAAAAAAGTAGTCCATCACTGTGAGTGATATAGGGATATATTTCACTGATATTTTTCTATATTTCACTACTTAGTATTAAATAAAAGGCAGTATCGATCATCACATAAAATCGATCGCAGCCGGAAATGTTCGGAAGATTTCTGATTTGTACCGAACAGCTGACTGTCTATCTATCGTGTAGCACTATTAATTTTATCAGCTTGACTATCTGGCTTAAGAAGAAAGGCGAGATTGTTCAGTATGACTTTATTTCCTAAGCAACGCACGACTTCCTTAGCAACGTGTGTCTTATTTAGCAACAACTGACTCCCCTTAGTAACCAGTGATTTCCTTAGCGACCAGTGACTTCCTTCACAACCACTGGCTATATTTTATTTTTAAGATATTTCTTTTGACGACGTAAATTCAAATATTTTCTGAACGTTTACCCCCTCCGAAATCATTAAAACACAAAGAAGTATGAATAAAAAAGCTAATAATATTTAAAGGCAATAAACCATCAATCGTTCTACGTCAAATTAAAATGGACCACTTCACAGAATGGCAAACAATTTTCGTAAATGATGTCACAAAATCAAAAAAGAAAAGAAAAAGTATTATATTGCATTAATTACTTATAAAAAAGCAAAATAAGATTCATAACACAAACTTGAATTGGAAATGAAATAAGAATTCAAATAATGCATTGTTAATGGATAAATTATATCAATTAAAATCGATAAAATTATAGTGTGTGTGACGAAAGTCCTGACGCTTTAGATTTGTGGAGTTAGTTTTCAACAAAAAAAATCTGTATATTAGTCTTTTAAATCTCCTTATTAAAGCAATACACGAATATATGTCAAAGTGTACCCATGAATGACGAAATCGCGATTATGAATTGCTAATTTGTGATAAAGGAATGAGATAGACAATGGCAGTTGCGTTTAATTATTTAAAAAAAAAACGTACGTGATGATGAACGTGAGAGGCAGGTAGATGGCTATTATGACCGGAAGCCAGCGATGGTATCTATCCGGCATTCTCGATGTTTAAAAGTTGTTCCACTGACAGATGGCATACGGAAACGTAAACAATCCGTGGCAAATCGTCAATTATTTTTAAATTTAAACACTGCGTCACTGAATTTCTAACATACGTGAAATAGATTCGCAAACTTAGCTTAATTGTACTCTCAATTTTAGTCCAAAAAAAAAAAAAAACTCGAGTGCATCTATCACGAATAATAAACGAGATGTGCGCGACGTTCTTTTGAAAGAAAATTCCCAATCAATACATGCATTTTTTATTGATAAAAATAGAGACATCTACTTACTTCTACCCGGAAGATAACCTCATGTTTGATCTATTGCATATTTATTGCATGTTTTGTCTTGAATCATTCACTGATCGCTAGTTCCACTCGCTCACTACTCACTACAAGTATTATGTTGACTAGTTCGCAGAACAATTAAATGTACCATAATTTGGTGAGCCAGTGACTTCACGCTACCATCTGAGCGCATTTAAACATAGCGCTTACGAGAAAGAAAGAAGTCATGTTTTGAATATCACGAATCTTTGTCGAAAGCTAATCATTGGGATTATAGTATAGACGTGATAAAAATGGGAGGTCTTAAAAGAGTAGGATCATTTCTCTATATCATTTGAGATCAAATTATGGGTTAATGTGTGCCCAGTATTTTGTAATAGCTGAAGCGCAGTCCAGTCGTTCTTTTCTACTAATTTCAACATATTAATTGAATTTTGCTTAATTGTCTTACTTTTATAAATGATTTACCGACATCAAATTAATGTCTACATATGCGAGATTTTTTTTAATATTCAACATGGTGGCATTTGTATCGATTCTATAATGCCATAGTTTATAAGTTCGTTTTGAGAGTCCGATACTAAAACGTAAATTAACTGATTAAAATAGTATTATTATTGACATTTTAAAGGATTCTGCGAGCTATTATTTTACTTAAATATGTTCGCAGTCAAATTTTCTATTTTGATTAATTGCAGACGACCTTTTTATAAAAATAAAAAAAGCTTAAAATAAAACGTTTATTCTTTTTGCGAGCTAGCCGTGTTTCCTGTTCCGCATGCTGTCCGCCGTGATAAATCATGCAGGGGGGGGGGACGCGCGCGCCGGGTGCGCCCCCCCCCCTGCATGATTTCAAAAAACAACAACTGCCGGACCATACATTTATGGGCATATATAAAACGGTTAAACTGGATATATGTGCTGAAAAATTTACTTTCGCTTCGCTCGCTCATTTTTTTTAAAAGAAACACATCAACTTCAGTAAAACATACCCGGCCTAGCACGCCCCCTAAGATTTCTTACATACACCGTAGGACCGGCGCCAAAGTTCTTCGAAAACGATAAATGTATATACACCTTTATATGTGGATGATATTGTTTTCTTGTTTAAATTCATATATTACCGGTATATAAAGATGTCAAATGCAAAACACCGTTGGCACTAGAAACTGCATAAAAGACATTTATACGTTTCGAATAAATATGTTTGAAAGTCGAAATTAAAGTCGAATCAATGACTACTTTCGAGTTGAAACGGTTTTGTCTCAATAAATAGTTTAGTTCCCAAAAATCCGAATTAACTTTTTGTTCAATGTTCATTAATTAGCAATCACACTAGTAGTAGCATAGTGTATTTATGCTTTCATAAAAAAGATATAAAGTGATAAAGCAGATGGGTGTCCACAACGTTGGCTCCAATTCCTGGCGATTTCATATTTTTTCCGGCATGGTGCCGGAAAAAAAATATGAAATCGCCAGGAATTGAAGCGAAATTGAAACTACGTCGGAATCACTTGCCGTATTATTTCACAACGCAATCATACGTGTATCTTTCACAATATTTCGTGTAAGAAAACACGTTCGTCTGTCTGTCCGTTAGTTCAGTTCGATGAAAAAAAATATATAGCATATCACATTTCAAGACAATTGATGAGCATGAATGTGAACGTGTGTGTTATTTAATGACTATCACTTCGAAAAGAGACCATTACACTTCGGTAAATGAAGAATACAAAAATTCTCGAAGCGTGTGTATTTGAAGTTAATCATGTTAATACATGTTTAACGATATTTCTTATATATATAACATTGAATGTCAAATAGGTATTAAGTGGACAGTCACATCAAAGAAGGGCAATTTACTGCCAAAACAGTTGCATAACGTACAGATGAACCAACATGTCTTTCGAACATAATACGGTGAAGTATGAATTTATTCAGTGAAACGAAGTGCATTAATTTTGATGATGAAGATGATGATGATGACGATGATGATGATGATGATATATCTTTGATACGGATCTGTAGTTGTTCACTGCAGGCCCACAGACAACATAAAGGGTTATAACTGCACGATCAAAAGTTACGCACCTCCTAACCCGAAATCCTGGAACCGCCCCTGTAAATGCCATGATATATTAAAATGACTATTGATACAAGTAACAAAAATTGAAGATTCATGTTTTATTGAAGTAACAGTATTACTTTTAACAGCACGAAAAACATAGTGTTTGCATTTAGTGACTGCTAGAATTTCGACTGTTTGACAAGTAACTATGCAATTATCAGGCATTCGTTTTCCGCAGTTTTCAAATCTTAGTTGTGTTAAAAGTTTCCCTTGGTGTGTGCTTAATCGCCCCAATACTTTTTTAGAAAATTTATTTTATTGTCTCTTTGTTCGTTTTATCAATAACCATTGTGCAACGTTAGTATAATGCATGTACAGTACATATCATGTATAAATTACATATGGAAATGACAAAATACCTGTTCCGTCAGGAAATCAATGATAAATAAATATGCAAGTGTTTACAATACTTAGTATGAACATTAAAAATCTTCAGCATGGCGGTATGTAATATATCAGTGTGAAAAACATTGTGCAGGTCGTATCTCAAATGTCCTTCATTGATTCCGAAAATTAATCTCTTTATATAGCGCAACTATCAAGGAAATCCTGTCTGTAATCAAAGGTCAAGATCACACTATGAGGTAAAAGGTCGAAATTGGCCTTTTGTTTGTCCAGACTATAGCCTAGTAATGGATTGAGGGATTTTCAAATTACTTGGCACAAATGTTTGCCTAAATGGGACGACATGACACACTATGAACCAGGACTGTAAATCAAAGGTCAAGGTCATACTTAAAAGCCAGAAGTCGAAAATGGCTTTTTGCTGGTCTCGACTTATAATTTGGCCACGAATGGGTGGATTGTAAAATCACTTTACACAAATGTTTGCCTTAACAAAACATGTCGTGTGATGAATCAGGTCCGTAGGTTACAGGTTAAGGCTACAATTAGAGGTCAGAGCGGCATCGGGGATTTTCCATCAGTTCTACTGATATTCTGTTTTGGAAGTGCTGCTTCCCAACTGCTTTCAAATAAGGTATCTAAAATTATGTATCATTATACTCCTTTTCGCAAGATCACGTGTTTTAATATATACAATTTTAATGGCCGTGTTTTGGTTTTTCGCTATCATTGTTTACCGCCGATATAGCCAAAGCTACCCCCACCCACCAAAATGTGTACACATCCAGTAAGTCTACCGAACGGATATTTAGCCGAGTAATTTTCGCCTTTACTTGTTCAATCGTTTATATTTACAGAATGATAAAGGCCGTTCTAAATTTTGATAGCAAGCGATGTTGTCATATGCGTTATCATACATTTCGAAAGGCTTCTTTAAAATCTCTTAATCCTTGGCTGGGTAAACACGGTGTCCATTTATATTAGTTGGCGTCTACGACTCGTCATGACCAGCGAATTAGCGAATTAATGGATCACGACTTGTGTGACAAGGAAGATAGAAGATGGTGAATCATCACTCGTCAGGGGATGGCATCGGCTTCAGACAAAGAGAAATAATGGTACACATGTATCTATAAACACACAGTACCTAGCTATCACTGCGTTAGTTATACTATTTAGGAAAAAAAGTAACCGAGTACTTACTTATTAGTCAGAAACGTAATAAAAAGAATCAGGACAAACAAATCATCAACAAGGAAGCACAAATGAAATTGAAAGAATGTACAAAACAAAGAAAAGTAAACCGCACATGAATTTTTAAAGACCGCAAATACCGATTGTTGTTAATGTTATTAAACATACATAAGATTAAATAAACAATTATGTAAAACATATTATTGTATAGCCTAAAGCAAAATGGCACCAATAGATCTTACATACTAGACGAATAGAAAAACGAAACTGGACATTTTAATTTCGTATTTTATACATGTTGTTCGATTAAAATATGGATGAATTGTGTATCAAAATTTAGGTTATGAATTGAACTAATCAATAATTGTAATGCCCAAATAATTGATAAGTCATTAAAACGCTATCGTCATCCAAACCAAATTCATCCGTATTTAAATCTAACAACATATACAAATACGAAATGAAAACAAGTCCAGTGTCGTTTTTCGATCAGTATTAGTTGTACCGCGGCTTTATATTGGATGTTTAATGATTGGCCGTAAAATGGGAGGATGCATTTTGCTTTCTTGTAATTGTAATTGAAGCTCGAAAGGCACATAAACAAACAACAAAGTTCTGCTCTGCTCTGCTCTGTTGTTCGGCATTGCCATGCCCTGGTATGTTTATGTTAACATTTTAATAAAACGTTAATGACAACGCACAATACGTCAATTTCGGCTGTTTTACAGATACGCGTGTTCTTATACATGTAGCATAACAGGGTGTTTTAAATTACTAGGAAGACGGTGGTTTTTAAGAGTGAAATGAGGAAAATGCATCATTCAATATTATCAAACAAATACGGATCGACAAGGACAAATGGAATGCAGGATGGCAAAGCCGCCATTGCTCATAACAGGGAAGTCATAACATGTACTTATACCCAGTTCATGTTTGACGTCGTTGAGCACCGGATGGATGACACTGCGTTTCTTTTGTTTTAATTTTACTGAAAAAGGAAAAAGAAAGCCAAACTTTCACAAATCGATTCGCATTTCATTGCAAATAGGGTATGTCCGATTAGACAGAATAACTATATATGCCATGAAATCAAGTGTCACTGTTAAGAAATGAATTAGATACATTTAGGAAATAATGTTAGCAGATATTATTAGAACTATACTTATTTCAATATTATTTCACAAATATCTTTGTTAGAAAGAGGTTGCTTAAACCTTATTGCCCATTTTGGTATATTTTGAGTAACCGCTGAAACAACTAATTTAACCTACGAGATTTACATAAGTATATGGATATCGACAATGCAAATGCATCTTACTTGTTACGTTTTATCTACTTACGTTTTATTTTAACACAATGCATTGTCGGTGGCTCCGTTAAGCAAAAAAAAAAACGCTCTGACCTTAAAAGAACTAGTACAAATGACACAATGCTTAAAATTGCAATAAACATTCGTCCACAATATAAGTGAATTATGCACTCACAAGTGCAGATACTACAAAAGAAACTAAAATCATTGGTCTGTATTGTATTTCAAACATTTTGACTGAAATAGTTAGAACAACATACATTTTCTACTTGCGATCGCATCTCTACAAACGACTAGGCCCGTATTCACAAAGCTCCTTAGGGAAAACTTAAGTCAGTTCCTTAAATTAATAAAATTCCTTAAATTCATAAAATTCCTTAAGTCTCTGGCTGTTTTGTGTATATGTCTTTTAACATTAAAATGTTGTAAACGTGTAACTATTGATTATATGTTTAGTATTGCAGCCTTCTTTGTACATAAATCATTGAATTTCACATAGACAATTTCATCTGAAATTTCCACTTTAGTACAACTTAAGTTAAGATTTTCCTTAGGAGCTTTGTTCAAGTATCGCTTCGATCAAGGACCAGATATAATTATCAGGACTTAATTTCCTTGGATCAATTCATAACGGATATACATTTCATAGGGATCGGTGATTTGATCATATCGTTTAGCGGATCTTCTCCGAATGGTTTAAGTATCTGATGCGTCATGCAATTGTTACAAGTTGTATTGGGTTCACTCGAGCCAAATGAAAAAAACAAGTGTTACAAAAGCAAATCCTGTAAAGTTAGCAGGCTGCTGATGCTGATGTATGATTTCAAACAGGGAAACATATTTATTATGGTCAAGGTTTGTAAAATCTGTAAAATGAACACACCTCTACTGCGGCATAGAGGGGACATGAGCAATATTTTTATCACGTGCGCACGTAATGCTACCACGTGCTCACTTAACTATCACGTGCGCACGTGATAACTATCACGTGCGCATGTGATAACTGATCAATGAGAAAACGTGAGCTATCTACTATATTTTCACAATAGAGGTCGGGAATAGGTCAATGTAAATTGTTGATTCCGGACCTCTATTTTGCTATTACGTGAGCACGTAATAGCTATCACGAGCCTACGTGGTAGCATTACGTGATAAATAAAATATTCCACATGTCCCCTCTATGCCGCCGTACTCCTCCCATTGTGTCACATATAGTTTACGAAAAACTTTTTTGTTTTAGTTTACTTTTAATGGTACTTTTAGCTGCTTTTTTTGCTTTGTTTTGGCGGATATCCCTATTAATTTAATGATACACCATACTCGCACTCTGCAGCGTCTGTGTGTACTGGACTGAGTTTGATACCCACTTGGGATTTTAATGTTTTCAAACTTTGTTTGCTAATTTGTTTTTATCAAATATCTAATTGTGTATTATATTATATATTATTAATGTAATACAGATGTCTGATAATTGTTCATTTCTATCATAGAATATTATTTATAATGCTATTGGAAGCCTTTTTTCGTTAACATAGTTCCTTTCAACTCCTAATGATGTATATCATGTATTTTCAATTTCAATATTTGTTCTTGGCGGATCCATAAAATTACTAAATATATCAACCATATTGTATTAGAAAGTGTTTTTGAGTATGTGATGTTTCCGACATGAAAATAACACTAATGTGAAATCCAATTAAAATACTTGACTGTAATTAGCAACAATTCAAAAACTTTGGTTCATCCCAAAGCGTGTAGTGACCGAATGGAAGTAGCGACCAGTAAGCGACTCTTGACAATACATGCAGTAAACCTGTGACACTTAGATATAACATGACGTGTATCATTAGGATATTACTAAGTGGATTTGCCTTTAAATTGTATCAAAAAATTGGCATGTATAGGATTGTGAATTTTCTGTTAACAGAATATCGCGGACAGCTCGTGTATTATACCTGATAAAAGTTTGGATTAAAATTGATATTGCGAACTTGGCTAAGTTTTCGAAAGTGTATGTGAAAAGTTCGGGATTCATTAACAGGGTGTTTTAATAAGAAAAACGTGGCGATTTGCCATTGATTGCTTTACCCTTCTGGTACTACTCTACCGCTGACCCACTGGGGAAAACTGATAACCTTCGAGGATGCTCGAGACGCACCATCACTGGCTTCCGGTCATAATGGCCATCTACCTGCCTCTATCGTGCATCATCACGTAAGTGTGTATAATAAACAGTACATGAAATATCTCATTAAAGGTGAGTATATCTCAAGAATTGTTTTACCACATTGAGAATTGTATTCCACTTCCTATTTCGATATACTATTTATATTTACCATGTTTTGGTAACTATAGAGATGTTTTCAGTGAATATCTTTGACCTATGTCAAACTTATGGACGCGATGTCGTCATATTAACATTGTTTTTCACAAACTCGATTTGGTCACGTTTCTTTTTATAATTATAATCACATATACTAACCACAGTTATTGTAATTGATAAACGCGACGTCTCTGGGATTGATAACTCATACAACGCTAATGTACTTTGACGTTGAACCACGCGAACAGCAGTTTAAAAAAATTTCATAAGGAGTTGTATTTCCTTCTTTAAATGCCGAGGCATATCGGTTTGCTGAATGTATATAATACATGCAGACAGGTTTTATAGCCGGTTGGATTGAAACCTTTGTTTCTTAAACATTAATGTGATTTACAATTGTGAAAGGTACAATATCTTTCTTGTTTATTTGATAGACCACTTCCGTAATCGAAATCCTTTTTTCTGTATTGAACGCTGACACGAGTATTTTGAAATTGATAATAATACTTGTCAATACCGAAAATGAATTTTTAAGTACACAAAACATGTGAATCATTTTCGAGCACATAACTCATGCAGAGTATTAAAGCGAATTGTTCACGGGTAAAACATGACATATCCGAGCTTTTGATAAATACCTCTCGAAAAAAGAGTATTTGCCACTATGCATATATCTGACCACTAATTATAATAATGTGAAGGTCGTCAGACAAAAATGAACTTTTAAGTAATTCATATAACTATGCTGAATATTTACCTAGAAAAAAACACTTCAAATATGCCCATTACACTCTTAATCCAAATATTAATTAATAACTAATAACTAATTTAGAACATGAATTCATATTCCTTCTTTATTTTGTTACATAAAGAACGAGTGAATATCTATTATGAATTCATTTTTTGTGTATATTTTAACGTATATCGTGTCTACAGTGATTTAATTCATGAAATGTGCATCTTTTATTACATGCTTGTTTCGTTCTGAAAATACTTACCACCGTTTTTCTGAAGTCGACAGTTTAAAATGGTACATGTGGACACGTATATTCAGTATAATAAGGACTGAAAAAATGTAATTATTTTGAATTTAACTGTTTACTGTTAAATGTCGGTTTCTCAGTCAGTCAGGTAGTTTTGTTATCGGGAGATCGAAAAGAAAATTGACATAGAAAAGAGGAGCTGTGGAAAAGAAAGCAGGTGCCGCATACGTTTTATTTATAAACGCCAGTACGGGATTCTGTCATGTGCAGGTACTCGATGGCCGTTGCGTACAAGCACGTGGAGCCCGGCTTTCCCTACATCAGCGACACGGGAACCATCCCTCCGGACAGCTGCGTGTTCGGTCAGCTGCTCAACATCGGGGCTGTTATAGGTAACCGTTTAAAATACTTTATAATTTACTTTTATTGTTTCCGTCTGTTTACCGGTATATGTTTGTCTATCTTGGGCGCGTTACATAACAATATATTCTTACAGCCAATCGTTAGAACTAAATATTCAGTCTCAGAATTATTTAGCGTGCACAGTTTTTCGTTCGTTCAGCAGTCCAAATTTCATCGGTGTGCACGATTTAAAAGTTCGTGATTTGTCCATTAGTCCAAGTTGCGTCGTTGAACATAATGTTAAGTTTATTGTCTGTGCATTCAATCAAGCCTCACCGTTGCAAAATAGCCCATGCTTTCTTGTGTTCATTCGTCCAGGTTTCGTGGTTGTCCATAAGCCCATTCTTTGTAGTTGTCCATAACTCCAATCTTTGTAGTTGTCCACAAGCCCAAACTTTATAGTTGTCCACTAGGTTAAACTTTGTAATAGTCTACTGGTCCAAACGTTGTAGTTGTCCACTGGTCAAACATTATGTTTTTCCACAGGTCCAAACTTTGTAGTTGTCCACTAGCCGAAACTATGTAGTTGTCCACTAGCCAAAACTATGTAGCTGTCTATTTTGTCCAAACGTTTTTGTTTATCCATTGGTCCATGCTTCGTGATTGTCAAGTCTAAGCATTATGGTTGCCCATAGCCTTCGATTGGTAGTTGACCATCAGTCTAAGATTCCTGGCTGTGCATAGTCGATTATTCTAAGATTTGCTGTTGGCCATGAGCCCCTTATTCTAAGTCCAAGATTCGTGGTGGTATGTTATTCGAAATTCATAGTTGTTCTTCAGCCAAGAAGTCTAAGAGTTGCGGTTGTTTAAGCTTCACGGCGATCCATCTGCGACGCCTAAACATAAATGACAGAACAAATTATGTCTTATTCTTGAAAAACAGGTAAACACATCTTAATACGAGCCCACCACTTTTGCAGGCGGCATTATCATCTATATCCGGTACAGCCACATCCTCTACCACTTCCAGTTCACCCCCGGTCGACTGGGCCTCTTGCGTCTCAACACTGCCGCTTACATCATCGGTCTGCTCACCGTTCTAGGCGTCAGCATTGTGGGGAATTTTCAGGTACCTGTCCTGGATATAGTATTGCTAGACGCTCCAATATAATAGTGATTATGATGATGATGATGATGATGATGTTGATGATGATGATGATGATGCTGATTGGTGATACTCAGAACGACGAGATACAATTAATTTGTAAGTGGCGTAGCAAAAAGAACCAAAAGTGATGACATTTTAATCGTTCAAATAGTCATAACGGATGTAGCTGAATTGAATGGTTATGTAATCAAACAACTCATATGCAACAAATTTATCTAGCGAGTGTATGTTTTAAGAGGTTTTCTCGAAAGCAGAGGTGAACGCGCCACAATTGACGTTTTACAAATCAATAAATTGAACCTTAAACGTTAAGCATGCATGCTAATGCATGACTCGTACGGGACAAATGATACCGACAGAAATAGATGTTATCATCAGTTTTATATTTAGACAAATGTCATGCCAGGCATTCATTTCTTGTGTATTTCAAGTACGAAGTAACTAATTCGTGTCAATGGACATTTTTTGACTATAAATATTTAAATACTCGAACAGTTATGCACCTATCAATATCCCAGGGGAATTTGACTAATTGTATTTTTTGGGATCTAATTCCCCACCCTAGAGCCAAGCATTTTGTCTAAATCCCCTCAGTGGAGGATGCTTAATTGGTGTCACATGGCCCGGGGGCTAATATTATCGGGATCTAAAATCCGAACAGTCTATTTCCCGGGACCCGGAATCATTCGGCCTGTCAAATTCCCGCCTGTCGGGAATTGCTTTCCATCTTAAGTCCCGTATATGCCTGCCGCTTCCCCGCCCCCCTGGGGGAAAATATTGATAGGTGCATTAATGTTGATGAAGAGCAATGCCATTATTTACTTGCCGATTACATTGTGCTTTAAGAGATTGTTATGCAAAAACATATAGTTTTATGGGCTTTGGTGTTTGTTCCTAGTTTGTCATATTGTGTGCGATGGAACACGGGCAATTGGTCACTTGCAGGAAATAAATGACCTTCATTAAATTTTGTTAATACGTGTTTCTCTACTGATGACGCAGTTGGAATAGCATATCTTTTAGATTTGTATGCCGTGACTGTATGCATGTTAGGGAAATGAGTGTATTTAATAGTTTCCTACGATGTCATTGTTCTATAGGCACAACGTGTATATACACATACACATGTCCCCATTTGCAGCATGAGTATGCTTAGACGAAAATGGATTAAAGTATGCGCCCATGACTGAATACTAATAATTATATCCTCATTTGGAGTTATCGTTTACGTTTACTTGAATTACCCTATGATTATACAAGTACCTCTACATGTTCAGAGTGTAGTACATTGTAGGATATCGTCAGAATGGTGAAGTCTTCGAGTTTTGCAGGAAACCAACGTGATTGTGGTACACATACTGGGAGCATTCCTGGCGTTCGTGGTCGGCTTCGTATATTTTGTGCTCCAGACAGTGATATCGTTCAAGATTACGGACACAGACATTCCGGGAAACACCCCCAACATCCGCATAATCCGGGTGCTTCTTAACGTCTTAGACTTCATATTTTTAGTGCTCGGTATCCTTTTGAAGTTATTTATGGCCTACCTTTTCTTATTCTACAGTTTAGTTGGGAGTCATTCAGAAATATATGGTATCACGGGTCCATTACAAATGACTTGCAAACGCAACATTAACAGGTGAATTCCGTATCTAATCAGTTTAGTTTAGAAAAGAGGCATCGACAACCATTTCTGTGGTAAATCACACTGAGTAAGAGACACTAAATGCAACAACTTTACAGCATCGTATTTGCCAGTTTAATACTTCGCGTTAAGAAACACATATGAGGCGTTTCGTGGGAAACCCGGGCCTAATGCATCTGTGTTGTGTCGTCCTGGATCAGCCCGTGCAGTCCGCACAGGCTAATCCGTGACGACACTTTAAGCAGATGCATTCAGTCCGATTTTCCCACGACACGCCTCATATAAGGTTGTAAACTCGTTTAAACGCTATCTTACTAAAGTTGCCCTACCTTTGATGATATGATCTTTATCAAAATATAGTTTCGGCGTTTGATGATATTTACAACTTACATTGTATATTTATTTAGGTGATAGATAATCCGAGTGTTGCCATGTATAGTTTAATTATCTGCTTTCAGGTCATAATTTCAGGTAGTTGTAATAGTTGTAGCTTTTCCAAAATATGTTAGTTATTTAACTAGCCCGCAGGGTGAAAGAGGTAAAGGTATGCTACAAGTGTTTTATACCATATTGAGCGGTATATTGAACTTGAGTTGTAATTTATACTATACGCTACTTATTGCACGGTTAGGCTCCGCGCCCACCAGTGATATCACGTTTAGTGAATATAGCAAAACAAAGAAAACTCCTAAATATGGTACAATGTATAAAGATTAGTTGCATTATAATGTATTACGGTACACTGCAAGCTTACGTTACGTTGCTAGACCAAGTTTTCACGAGCGTACCGACGTTGAATCATTGCTGAGTGCTTTACATTTAGTGTGCACCCTCGGTTGTGAAGATACCTGAAAATAGTAATGGGCACCACTCAATGGCAGTTGTGAAACGGTTCATTGGCAGGCATCTATTTATATAGCTTTATTTTCTTTATATATTATTCATTTGGTGTGTGGTTAGAATCTTTGTATGTGATTAATGTTCGTTATACGGACCAAGCTGATTGCCGTGATGTCCTGGTCCGTGTTCACGGCGGATTAACTTTAGGAACACGACCCCTTTTTGTCGGATTTTGATTTTATCTTAACTGAGAATCTAAAAATACGCTGAAATGTGTTGTCCACGCAAAAAAAGCAACAACATTATTTAATGTTATTTTTTAATAATATTTGCACATCATGTTGCAACTGTACAGAGGAGTTCATAATAAAATATACATGTGTAAGGTGTTGTTTTTTTACTTACAATTACAATGATCCAAATTTTCTGAACGCAAACTTCTCGTCTGCTCATGAACTATCTCGCTCAGGCTGATTATGAAGCCGAACATCATCCTCTGTCAGTTTGTTGAACACGTGTGCTGGGTTCGTTGTGACCTATTTAGGCGTCATCTGCATGCTAGTCCATATTTATCTAATCAGGGTTGTCGTTCTTTGCGGACTTGATCGACACCTTAGAGGCGATAACTAAGAATGAAATATTAGTCGGTTGCATGCTTTACAATCAGTGGTGTTGGTGCTTATCTTAACCACCCAGCCGCTACTATGAGTCCTGTATCCAAGACTCTGGGACCTGGTCAAGGCGTCAATAGGCTAAAGTGGGGCCCGCATAACCCCGTAAGTTTGGGAACAATTTGCGTATACATGGATCATTGATTAGCATGTAAGAATTATTGTTGCTCATAAATGATGTTGACGGGTAATCTTTTATTCAATGAACTTGTTTACAGGCGGGGAAATGTACAAATATAAAGATAGTTGGTAACATATTACAAAAATGAAACTTAAATTACACAACTTAAATAGTTAATATCAGTATTCAGTAGTGATAGTTAAAATGGGTAAAACTCATTTATTTGAATAAGTTTTTAGTAGTCAGTAAACAATATCTGTACAGTTTCTGTAAACGGATGGCATGTTATTTTACTTTTTATATTTAGTATTGTGTGAACATGTGTAGTTGTATAAGTTTAATCACTATCAGACTACGTATGTTGCATGTCATATAGCTTTGCCAGTCAGCAGTCTTACTACATCTGTATAACTGGGAAAAAAATGACTAGACACGAATGAATGTTTTTGAATAATTAAACATTTGAATTATTTCCTATATTTAACCGCGGCTTTGTTTCAGAACAATGCTGCGTTGTGACCATTATTTATTACAACGGAATTTATCAAGTAAGCTCCTTTCCCTTATGGAAACTTAGACATCTCTTTGTAGTGAATATTATATAATATTTTTACGCATGAAGGCTAGTGTCAGGTTACATTTTTTCCGAGCTATATGTTGCAGGACAGCAAACAATGCTGGTGTTAGTTTCATTTATAGATTCACATAAACAAGGTTCCATTTTAATTAAATGAGCAAACACAACTGTAATCCGTTACGAATGTTAGCTTCCTTATGAATGGAATGGAGAAACATAAACAATTTGGTGAATGGTATTTTTTCGAAGTCGATCAAAATAGTGTATAATAATGATTCGGTTATTTCCCCGGACCCATTCTATTACTAATTCCAAAGCATTCACCATTTTGAAAACCGGTACATTGCAAATGAATAACAAAACAACGTGAACGCTTGGCACGTGGATTTATTCCCCATACGTTACAAACACATAAACTATATTTAATAACCGTTTGGCAAAACAGTTCATTATCACAGTTTCCCTAAGGTAATCACTTGTGAAGATATGTTCGTTTGTTTATGTGAATCTCCATCGTGGCAATGGTTGTTTTACTGCATGTTGTCGCATTGGTGTGCATGCGTTCGCACGTGCACGTGTACATATCTTATACTTGTCCTTAACTGTCCAGTTGGTATCATGTCGCTTGTAGCTAAACCTCTAGGTCCCGGTGAAGGCATTTCTAAACGGAAGTGGGGCCCGGATAACCCTGTAAGTCAGCTATACGGTAATTGAGCCATGGAAGATGAAAACTATGTCGAGGAACACATTGCTGGCATCAAAATACTTACTTAAACGTTAAACTAAAACAGTTCGTAAACAAAATAAGCCATTTTTAATGGAATATGCAAATTATGTGCACGAAGGAACATTGCTTAATTGACATCTTTTGGTGTTATTCCATAACGTAAAAACAATATGCAAAAAACTTGTATTTAAACTTGTTCACGAGTTCCTGCCTAAATTATTATTGCTTTACAGCACAGCTGATTTGTTTCGTAGCTTTATTTCTTACGGTAGTGATATGAAACTTTGTGACGTTAACAATTTTACCGAAACTGGTTATTTAATGCGTTTACCTCAAATTAGTCTTTGTCCAACACCACAACAAACCCCCACAGTCACTCGGTAATATGCAGCACCAGTGCAGCAACCTATAAATGACCTTAACTTGAACAGTTTTCGTAATGACGAGCAAGGCACAGCAAAAAGGGCCAGGCGATGTCAATAAATGGACGGCAGATTACCCGGTAGATATTTAAACGTTGCGCTGTGTTCAGAATTTGGAATGGCTTGCAGGTTCAGTTCGTTTGGGGCTCAAAACAAATTATAACGACTGAGAAAGGAAAACAAATGTTTTTGTTAGGTGACTGGGTTTATCGAGGATGTTTTTACAGTCAATGAAGAACAAAATTTATGTTCCTTTTTTTATTTGAATGCCGAAAATTTTATAAATTGCAAGATCATGTACATTTACTTCAACTTACACTTGTTTGAAATGTATATAATTCTATGCAACTTCATTTGCTAATTTGATTAAAGCAAAAGTTCGCTTTCAATATTGTAATATTCCAATCTACTAGCATGAAAAATTTAGAATGCATTTCTCCGTGCGTTGCATGCTTTTTCAAAATAAAATGAGTAGTATTTACTCGCTTGAGCATTGCACTAGACAATCTTATTTGTATATTTTGTGCATCTACAATTATATAATTGAATTATCATTTCTATGTGCATTTATAGTAGTAAACAATCTAAGCCGTCATCTCGTTTCTTTTGCATGACGCGTTTCGGTTAGAAAATAATCTCAAATGTTTCAGGGCTACGCGGAGCATCTTGTGGCGACAGTTTCAGAGTGGCTTGTAGCCTTTACCTCCGTTATATACTTTGCCACATTTTACCCAGAATTCAAGCACTTCCGGGTCAAAGCACCGCAAATTGTCTACTATGACGGGAACTACAACAAGGAGAACGCTGTAGGAATTTGTACTATTAATTGACAATATTGTAACAAATTGTGATTATTACTGTGATATTGACTAGTATTGCATTTGATTATTTTGTTCCATGGCATATTCTTTATATATTAATGCACATAGTTATGGCGGCTTATATATTATAAAGTTGTATACCCAGGAAGCCCTGTTTACACAGATAAACCTCTAAAATACATTTTAGGCGTGTCGTGGGAAAACCGGGCTTAATTCAAGTGCATAAAGTGTCGTCGCGGATTAGCCTGTGCAGTCCGCACAGGCTAATCCAGGACGGGACTTTCCGCCCACAGTGGATTTATGTTTAGAAAAGTCTTCCTTGAAACAGAAAATACCATAAAAGCGGAAAGTGCCGTCCCGTATTAGCCTGTGTGGACTGTGTGCACGGGCTAATCCGGGACGACACTTACGCACGTGCATTAAGCCGGCCGGGTTTACACGACACTTACGCACGTGCATTAAGCCGGCCGGGTTTACACGACACTTACGCACGTGCATTAAGCCGGCCGGGTTTACACGACACTTACGCACGTGCATTAAGCCGGCCGGGTTTACACGACACTTACGCACGTGCATTAAGCCGGCCGGGTTTACACGACACTTACGCACGTGCATTAAGCCGGCCGGGTTTACACGACACTTACGCACGTGCATTAAGCCGGCCGGGTTTACACGACACTCCCCATTTGTTTTGTGTTTTATTAACTAACGCCGCCATCATAAGTTAATATGGTACATATCCGTTGAATATTTTAACTAAAACTATTACAAATATGTTTTAGAAGTCAATGTATTAATCAGTGATAAGTTAAAGCTCTGTTGTTTCGTTACGGGAGTACAATAACGATTGACTTTGTGTCAGCGAGTGAGCCGCTTTAAAATGCATTCCCCTAATTTTGTTACATGTAGTTATAATGTTATGTAATACATTTGCATGGTGCATAATTTAATACCGCTATATAAGTCTTATCATTAAACGGTTGTGAATGCAGTGAATGCGTTTGTTTTTGGAAAACTTTGCATGATAAACTATACTGATAGCGAATCCACATATCTGGGGCTGTAGAAACTGAAGTATTTTGTTATGATAATCTAGTAATGGACTTGTTGCCTAGCACGAGTATTTACAGATACATTTGTAACGTTTTATTGCCGACATCATGCATTATGCTTAAATGCATGTAAGATAACTCACTTTGATAGCATATTTTCAAGTTAGGTTTTGTTTGAAGCTCGGGCGTAAACAAAAATATGTTTGTTTTAGGTTATCCGACCTATCCTAAAAATGCCCCGACCCTAGAATATTTTATTGAGTTTGCCGGATATATTTTTTAAATAATAAAATTAAATGTTTTTGGTTTAATAAGTGTTTTGTTCTGCTAGCTTCCAATTTATAACAATGTGTAAGGATATTACCGATATATTTTGAATATGCATTCAGTTTGAGAATCTTCAGTTGACCGTTTACATAAAAAATCCCTACCTAATTTCTTTGGTCTTGTAACGGAAACAAACATATTGAGGCGCGTCGTGGGAAAACCGGGGTTAATGCAGTCCGCACAGGCTAATCCAGGACGGCACTTTCCGCCTACAGTGGATTTATGTTTAGAAGAGACTTTCTCGAAACAGAAAATACCATAAAAGCGGAAACTGCCGTCCCGGGTTAGACTGTGCGGACTGCACAGGCTAATCTGGGACGACACAACGCACATGCATTAAGCCCGGTTTTCCCACGACGTGCCTTATTTTTACTCTTTACTAGCATGTGTATAAGATTATAATGTGCAAACGACAGAACTCGTATTTAATTACTAATATGTTATAAGTTTACAGTTGGAACATCTTATATACTTCACACTTTACTCAAAAGTCCCATATGGAAGCGCCACGAGATATCGATATCGTGCCTTCAGCGGTACACAGAAATATATAGGGAAACATCTTTAATACGTCTTAACTGTATCATCGTTTAAATAAATATGTGCAAATGGTTTGATTAAATTTTTTGTTATCTATTCATTGGTATATTGTTTATGTTTTAAGGAAGTTATTGTTTTATCCCTTTTAAGTTTGAAATAGATTACCATATCTCAATTTACCTTGTACTTACACTGAAAAAAAATGTTACGCCAAATTTTCGAACGTTTTGGTTTGCTGTTCGAAAAGTATTCTCCAAAAAGCTTTAATAGGTGCAAATGGTGTCACAAAATATCATGTGTTTTATACAATATATATATTTCATGAATTTAAACAAATATCTATTTAGTCCTTTTTGCGCTTAAAAATAGTTGGTGTTACACTTCGCACCAGAGTGGCGGTTATTCTTCCATATGAAAATTGTGATTTTATGGGAATTCATTTTGGTGCATGATGCCTTTATGTAGAATGTAAATATAATATATTAGCCTTGTCCTTAATCAAGTAAAATGAGCAATGCGCTTTGCATAAGTTGACACGAAAAAAAAGGTACTCAGAAAATAGTAGCGTTTTTGTCTTGCATGTTGTCATTTAACGGTAATGTGGAAAGCAAGAGACTCTCTGATTGAGCGTTAACTGTTATGCATTTGCTTGTACCAGGAAAGGACCCATGGATGCTTCTTTGTCATGAGCTGCGTGCTAGAACGTTCGGAATCAAGGGATGAAATTATTTAAGCTAGCTTTCCCGTGAGCATTCTTTGTATCTGGCAACTGTTCAGACACGCTTATCGAATTGTCGCTTATGCGGTTGCATGTGAATTTGCAATGTATTGTGAAATAAACAGAAATAACCATGTACATGCATTTGGAATAGTTGCTCTAATTTCGGAATACCGGTATATTCTGACACTGATGCCAGGAATGCATAACCGGTGTGATTGAAGCTTTAAGATGCATAGTTTACCAAACTTAATGTTATTTTTTTTCAAACAAATGAACTACCGTAGTTTACCAAAGTATGTTTTGTAACCAATTTCACATGCCGCATGACAAATGACTAACTGTAGAAGGCTAGCGCCTGCTTTCGTCTGCTTTGTAGGAGACCACAGAGGAGGAAAGGCGTGGCTTCGCTTCCCGTGGGCCAAACTACCAAACCCTTGCAGACGACAAGGCCTAAAATATCCATGGAAACGGCAGCAGGATGAAAAAAAAAGGGAACTTACTAAATGACATATAATTAAGACATTCTACTTATCAAAAGCATCGTCATATTTGATACAGTTTTGATTTAGTGGTGTGTGTATTTTAATAGTGTAAAATTTAGTGTTTTGAAGTCGGGCCATTCAAGGAACTAAACACTCACACGGTCAGCGTCTGCAAGTCAGTGAGTAATGGCACCTTCGCAATGATTCGAAATGCATGAAAATCTCACGAGACACTCAAAGGAATATCTCGAAAAGAATTCAAAACATTTTACAAGAGATTATTTAAATAGCCTGACACAACGTGTGCAATGCAAAACGTGTTGAGTTGGTAAAATGTTGTGTTACCTTTGATATGATTTCTATATGCTGTCAACAAGTTTGGACATATACAACTAACCCAAAATTCGCTAAACGTCATAGAAATAAAACTTACAGGATGGATACAAGCTTTTCCGGCACAGTGGTTCTAGGAAGACGAGCTCTAGGAAAGAATGCTGAATAGATGTGTCACTGGATCTCACCTTGCGTACTTTTTCTATATTGTGTATATTAAATTTCATTTTTGTCAAATACTCCTTTATTGTTCAGATTTTACTGTTTGTGTTAGTTATGTGGTTATATAAATATAATATTTATAATAAATAGGCATATGTGACTGTATCTTCAAGACTATAACTCCGCGAGTCGGATGTGTCGCCTGACGGGGTGTAACTCAAGTACGATATGAGCAATTATGCCAAAAACTGAACTTGACCTTCCTTCATGCCAACTAACACTTTCATAAAGTTTCATAAAGATTGAACAAAAACTTTTTCAGTTAGGCGTAAAAAAAAATATTTGTTTCAGGTAACCCGACCTACCCTAAAAAAATGCCCGACCCTAGAACATTTTATTGGGTTTGTCAGATTGATTTTTTTATTTATTTACCTTTTTCAAAAAATAAATGTGTTTTGGATAAAAAAAAAGTGTTTTGTTTTGATAGTATCCACTTATTAACAATGTTTAAGGATATTACTGATATGTTTTGAATATTGATTCAGTTTAAGAATCTTCAAGTTGACCATTTACCAAAAAAAAAAAAAATACCGACCTACCTACCCTATTTTTGGGGGGCATGTTACCTGAAACAAATATATTTTGTACGCCTTATTGTCTGCACAATACTTATTTGGACGATTTGTTTAAAAGGGCCATACCTCAAGTACGATAAGAACAATTATGCCGAAAATCAAACTTGAACTTGCTAGTATGCCTAAAAACAATTCCATAAAGTTTCATAATAATAGCACAAAAACTTATCAAGTTATTGTCTGCGAAAACTGAAGGGGACGCCGCGGCTGCCAAAAGTAACAACTATATGTCACCTTTTCAGGCGACACCAAAAACTGTCCTATTTGCCGAAGGAATCACAAAGCAAAGAATCGTAGTGACTCTACAGAAAGTACACATCAGACTTCATATTGGAAATATTGGATTTTACAACGTGGAAGATATTTTACGTCGGGTAGACGTATACTGAACCAAAAAAAAGAGAGAAACTTTCACTATGTTTGAGTGTAGATAATTGTTTAACGTTTGAATAAATTTGACAGAAATCTTCTGTTCGTTGTATAAGTTTGTCTTATTAATCTACTGGTATTAACTAGTAGATTTTGCAGAGGAACGATTTTACGATAACCACATGTACTTGTGTGTGTACATCTTTTACGTAACTGTGACAATATGGCATGTACGTTACGAAAGGTTCTGTTATGGTGCAGTATATAATATATCAGTAGATCAACAGCTCTGTAGGGCCATATTTTTCACAAATCATATTTTTCACAGGTGTCAAAAATAGGATCTCATTTTTTACAGGTGTGAAAAATAGGATCTCATTCTTCACACATCACAATCTCATTCTTCACATTTTCTGTAAAATTTGTGATCGAGCCCAGTTTTTGATATGCTCTCAAATCATATTGTTCACGCATGAAAAAAAGTGTTCAAGTTTTCAAAAAAAGTGAATTTGCTACAACATAATCCTATTTTTCACACGGTATGTGCCCGAAAAATCGGGGTGATTTACGGTACGGTATGCATGGTATGGTGTGATACGGTACGGCACGGTATCGGGCGGTTAAGTACGAAACGGTTAAGTACGGTACGGTTTGGTATAGTAAGGCATGGCATTGCATGGCATTTTTGGTATGGTTTCTTATGCTATGGTATGGAAAGGTACAGTGCGGTGAGGTAGGGTTATGTACGGTGCGGTTATGTACAGTACGATACGATACGATACGATACGATACGATACGATACGATACGATACGATACGATACGGGAGGTACGGTACGATACGGTACGGAACGCTACTGTACTGTCCAAACGTACATACCAACATGTGCTAAGGGTTCTAATAAGGTCATTATATTACAGTCCGTGTATACGTATATTCTAGTTCGGGCGGACATATGCATGGTTATTTTGGTTTTAATGATCCAAAAATAGGACGTTTGTTTGTACGTACGTTCGTATGCGTGCATTGGTTAATATCCCAATAAAAAGGTGCACGTTACTATGGACGTATTTCTATCTCTTTATTAGACCGTACAAACGTATTGACTAACGGTTAAGCGCATGCATACATTAGTAGTACCTAAATAGGGCTTAATTTCTCATAGTGATGATAATATTGATGATGACGTTAACTATAACGAGAATAATTATGATTACGATGGCGATGATAATGATGACGATGATAATGATTACTGTATAATTATTCCCCGATATAATGATTTCATCGATTGTCGCGATACAATTTTAGCATAAAATATGTGAAAAATGTGATCCCTTTTTGGCCAATCACACTTATAAATGTGACAAATGAGATCCTATTCTTCACAGGCGTGTGAAAAATATGATCCTACACAGCTCTATATAGCATCCTTACCTGTAGATAGAAAAAAGATAGTTGGAGTTCGTGACTGGACAGATTCGTCCCTAGAAAGCCAGAAGGTGTCATCAGCATAGTCCCTAGAAAGCCAGAAGGTGTCATCAGCATAGTCCATAGAAAGCCAGAAGGTGTCATCAGCATAGTCCCTAGAAAGCCACAAGATGTCATCAGCATAGTCCCTAGAAAGCCACAAGGTGTCATCAGCATAGTCCCTAGAAAGCCAGGTTTCATCAGCATAGTCCCTAGAAAGCCAAGTGTTATCAGCATAGTCCCTAAAAAGCCAGAAGGTGTCATCAGCATAGTCCATAGAAAGCCTGAAGGTGTCATCAGCATAGTCCCTAGAAAGCCAGAAGGTGTCATCAGCATAGTCCCTAGAAAACCAGGAGGTGTCATCAGCATAGTCCCTAGAAAGCCAGAAGGTGTCATCAGCATAGTCCCTAGAAAGCCACTATGTGTGATCAGTATAGTCCCTAGAAAGCCACGAGGTGTCAACAGCATAGTCCCTAGAAAGCCACAAGGTGTCATCAGCATAGTCCCTAGAAAGCCACAAGGTGTCAATAGCATAGTCCATAGAAAGCCAGGAGGTGTCATGAGCATATGCGCTAAGAAGGATTATAGCACATATATGGCTTAAAGGGTCCAATTATTGTTTATTTAAACAGACGATGTCAACGAAAAATCGGTTTCCTGTTGCACTATAAATGATATTAGATGATAGAAATGCACTATACTAACACATAGACATTAAATACAGAATAAATAATATAATATAATGCATAAATGAGATATTTGATAAAAAGTATTAAAAAAAAAAATCCAAAGTGGGTATCGAACTCACTACTAAGATATTATATTAAGAAATGACAGTAGACAGTGCTTTAACTAACTGCGCTATTCTGCTTTGTAAGAAAACAGTGTGTAAACTAGGATTTTCTAAAATACTCGCAGTTCTGACGTAAAAACGTAAACATGAAAAGGGCCAAATAAACACAATCCATATCATCAATTGATTGTTATCTCAGAATGCCTAAACTCTTTTGCCACAATATATACGTTATTTGAACCGTTATTAGGTGGCAATATTAAAATCTTTATTTATGATTTTTTAAAGGAATTGCCCCCTTGATGCCCTTTTCATTGGCATAGTCCATTTAAATATATCTAGTTTATTATTACCAACAATTGCTTTGCTGAATGTCTGATTATTGTGTATACTGGTAAGTATGTAACTACGAACTCGGAGAGCACAGGTCTCCGCCAAGGGTGCAAATTCCCCCATGAAAAGGTGACGTATTGAATCACTGAGTTGATAAAACTACAACAAACGAAAGATGGATTCTTTATTTCGTCATATGAATATTACATGTCGTCATGCAGTGATGACAAAAGTCGTTAAGGACAAGCATCATGTAAGTGTTCTGACAAAACTTTAAGTGTTGGTATCAACTGACAGTCATACTTGTGACAGTTCTTATAACAAAAACAGGAAAAAAATGGTTGAAAATACGAAAGCATTATTTTTATCTATAAATTAGGGATGAGACCGATAAATCGAATATTCGAATATCGGATAATATTCGAATGTAAAAAACGCATATTCGATTTTCACATTTATTTAAAGAACAATATTTTTTTTTTAATCATGTTTTTCCAGTTTGATTGCAAAGTTAACATGAATTCCAGTCGTATTTCCTGCCTAGCACAGAAACGTTTTTACAACGCATGCCAAACATGTCCAATTAACAACAGTTGACAATTGGCAGGGGGCCACGTCTTTACAAGGGCCTCGAATTAACGGTTTGCAGGAGGCGCGAATATGACGCATTGTATCCACAAATAACAAAACTGCGCCATGTTGAGATAACGGTTTCACAGTTAGCACAAGGCGTACGTTGTTGTTTATTGTCCTTAAGTGACATCTATACGGTTAACTTGTTTACAGTAAATTTCAATTACTCTAAGTAAACCAATCAAAATGAATCCATTATCAGCCAATCAATTTCTTTAACAAAATAAGCATGATCTGGTAAATCTTAACTTGTAAACTATTCTCCATTATATCAACACCGTATATTATATAAGAGTCTTGATTAATAAACAATGCCACCATCATGTGCTTGGAAGTACTTTACGAGGTCATTAGACAACAACCAGGCAACATGTAATCTATGTAATGAGAAATTTGTGTACGGAACGATTAAAAACTAATTAACAATACATTTAACAATACCTTACATTTCTTTACATTTACCTAACACTCACTAAGTTATATCGCTCATTTACCACTGAAACAAGGTAAAACAACTACGTACACGTCGTATACGTATTTCAGATAGGTAAATATTCGGACAGAGTGCCGTATGTATTAGTATTTACAAAACGAATATTCTAATATATTCGAATACCTTAAACGAATATTCGAATATTGCTTTCATTATTGGGTCCCATCCCTACAATATATATACTATATTCTAGTTTGAACCATTACCTAACCTTATATCCTCAAACATGGCGAGCAACTGGTCCAGAGTTCACAATTATGGTAGGATCCATATCTGATTTAACCGAGATTTTCCTTTTAGCTGAAGTAAGTGGAGTCTGGACAATAAACAATGTATATTGAAAAATGTTAAATTATTTAAAATTAAAATAACATACTGTAACGTCTTTGCTTCAAATATGTATAGGCCATATGCATGTTACTAGAATCTGCTATAAAATGCATTTGACATCCAGGATAAACTGATCCAGGCTTTCATGGACACCATTGTCGAGGATATATCTAAAATATCAGGTTTAACATCATTCTAAAAATCAGTCCACATCTTTTATGAACACGTGGTTTGGTCTTCCACCAAGTTGTTATAAAGTATTCAGTATCTTTGAATGCATCTTACACAATTTACTGTAAATTTCGAATTTATAATTTTATATGTGTCAGTGAAAAAAACAACATAAAAACGCTTGTATCGTGGGGCTTTCTAAGCTAGTGAACAAAATTCAAGCTGTTAAACATGTAGCATCATGAAATTGTATAAAAATGGTACCAACAAATAAGACACAATTTTAATCACATGCTCTAACAAATAAAGTTATGAAATGTATAAATAGTACTAGGGATGTCAACGAATATCCGGATAACCGGTTATCCGGTTACTATGTTAATATCCGGTTACCAAATTAGTAACCGAATATTCGTATACAAATTGAAAATCCGATTTTTCTCGTTTTTTTTTAAGGCATACAAACGCCCTTGCATTATTAACACAACACAGCTATAGGCCTCTACAGGTCTCCACCTCGTACTGCGGACGTGTCATAAACACACCCCTCGGTGGTGCTTTCACGCCACACTAACTTTGACAGGTCTATTAAACAAAAAAGATGTCACAATCGATAATGCCAATTAGGTGCGTCCCTCTTGATCAGAGATGGTTCTCTACCAGTTAACAATGCCAAATAAAATAAAATATATAGTAACATTGATCCATCCTTGTTTTTGTGTCTATGTGTATTTGATTAGCATACTTCGTGTTTTACTCAAACATCGCAATTTACGGGTTTACCATACACCAGTCAGCCTTAACACCTACTTACCTTTACGCAAATCAAATGTTTAATTGGGGTACTTTAATTGAAGGGCATAACAACACTGCACGCTAGATAAAACAAACAAAACGCACAATTTACAAACAGAACGTAGTTTGTTACATGTACTTTTTTCAATAATGAAATAGTATTGTGTTTTCAAAATAGAAGTATCGTCTAGATGTAAACTTAATTTTGCAACTTTAACATGTGCCAGATTCCGGCCACCAATGCCGCTCTTAACGGTTATCCGGATAGTATCCGGATATTACATAAGAATAACCGGATACCAATTTTGGTAGCCGTTGACATCCCTAATAAATACTGATAACACTGATTATAAAATCTATTGCTTAAATTTGTACAACCTCCATTTTTTTAATATAAATGTTGAATAAATAATAATAATAATAATAATAATAATACATTAAAGTATGCCATACAAATGAGTTTGCTGAAGGGTGGGCTAAAATTATAGGAATGAATTATATAGTTATATAGTTTTTTATTTTTAAAAATAAATTCTATTTTGACATCGAGGTGAGACCACAACAATAATTGCATGAAAACATGCAAGACGTTGAAAATAGGGGTAACACAAATGGAAAAAGAAAAGCAAAAAGAAAACAAAACAAGAGGGCCAAATGGCCCTCTATTGCTCACCTGAGTTTCATTAGTGGAACAATTTTCCATGTGTTAGATATCTATATGGATATACATATACTTATAAGAACTGATGCAAATGCAGCCTTAATCATGGTTTGAAAAACATAAAGTGACAACAGACATTGAACATTTGGAAGTACACATTGAAATTGAAGCTTTTTCTTCAATTTGACCTAGTGACCTAGTTTTTGATCCCACATGACCCAGATTTAAACTCGGCTGAGATACCATTGGGAAAAATGTTCTGACCAAGTTTCATGACGATTGGGCAAATAATGTAACTTCTAGAGTGTTAGCAATCTTTTTCTTCAATTTGACCAAGTGACCTAGTTTTTGAACCCAGATGACTCAGATTCAAACTCGGCTGAGATACCATTAAGACAAATGTTCTGACCAAGTTTCATGAAGATTGGGCAAAAAATATGACTTCTAGAGTGTTAACAAGCTTTTCTTCAATTTGACCTAGTGACCTAGTTTTTCACCCCACATGACCCAGATTCCAACTTGGCCGAGATATCATTAAGACAAATGTTCTGACCAGATTTCATGAAGATTGGGAAAAAAATGTGACTTATAGAGTGTTAACAAGCTTTTTATGCAATTTGACCTAGTGACCTAGTTTTTGACCCTACATGACCCAGATTCAAATTCGGCAGAGATACCATTAGGACAAATGTTCTGACCAAGTTTCATGAAGATTGGGCAAAAAATGTGACTTCTAGAGTGTCGACAAGCTTTTTCTTCAATTTGACCTAGTGATCTAATTTTTGATCCCACATGACCCACATTCAAACTCAGTCGAGATATCATTGGGACAAATGTTCTGACCAAGTTTCAGGAAGATTGGGCAAAAAATGTGACTCTGAGAGTGTTAACAAGCTTTTTCTTCAATTTGACCTATTGACCTAGTTTTTGACCCCACATAACCCAGATTTGAACTTCTAGATCTCATTGGGACAAACGTTCTGACCAAGTTTCATGAAGATGGGCCAAACAATTTTACTACGAGTGTGTTTACAAGCCTTTTCTTCAATTTGACCCAGTGACCTAGTTTTTGACCCCACATGACCCAGATTCAAACTCGGCCGAGATATCATGAAGACAAATGTTCTGACCTAGTTTCATGAAGATTCGGCAAAAAATGTGACTTCTTAAGTGTTAACAAGCTTTTTCTTCAATTTGACCTAGTGACCTAGTTTTTGACCCCACATGACCCAGATTCGAACTCGGCCGAGATATCATTGGGACAAATGTTCTGACCAAGTTTCATGATTGGGAAAAAATGTGACTTCTAGAGTGTTCACAAGCTTTTCCTATAGCCATATAAGGAAAACTGCCCCCCCCCCTCTGGCGTCCATGTTTTTCACCGGAACGGAACCATTTTTTTTAATCAGCTGAGATATCATCAGAACAAAGGTTCTGAGCAAGTTTCATGTTGATTGGGCAAAAAATGTGACTTCTAGAGTGTTCACAAGCTTTTCCTATAGCCATAGAAGGAAAACTGACCCCCCACCTGGCGGCCATGTTTTTCAACGGACCGGAACCATTTTCTAACTCGGCCGAGATATCATAAGAAAACAGGTTCTGAGCAAGTTTCATGTTGATTAGGCAAAAAATGTGACTTCTAGAGTGTTCACAAGCTTTTTCTACAGCTATATAAGGAAAACTGCCCCGCCCCTTGGCGGCCATGTTTTTCAACGGAGCAGAACCATTTTTGAACTCGGCCGAGATATCATAAGAAAACAGGTTCTGAGCAAGTTTTATATTGATTGGGCAAAAATTGTGACTTCTAGAGTGTTCATAGGCTTTTTCTATAGCCATATAAGTAAAACTGCCCCGCCCCCTGGTGGCCATGTTTTTAAACGGATCGGAACCATTGTCGAACTCAGCCAATGTATCATTAGAACAAATGTTCTGAGCAAGTTTCATGTCGATTGGGCAAAATATGTGACTTCTAGAGTGTTCACAAGCTTTTTCTTCAATTTGACCTAGTGACCTAGTTTTTGACCACACATGGCCCAGTTTCGAACTCGGCCGAGATATCATTGGAACAAATGTTTTGACCAAGTTTCATGAAGATTGGCCAATAAATGTGGCCTCTAGAGTGTTCACAAGGAAAATGTTGAGGACACACAACGGACAATGGACAAAAGGCGATCCTAAAAGCTCACCATGAGCACGTTGTGCTCAGGTGAGCTAAAAATGTAATCATTCAAAAGAACAAGTAGTAGTAAGACTATAAACATGTTTTACATGCTACAAGTGGATATGTATAAGAAAAGAAAATCTCTTAAAATGTCTCATAAACTATAAATAAGCACACAACAACATAATATGAGTCATGTTGTGGGAAAACCTGGCTTAATGCATGTGTGTAAAGTGCCGTCCTGGATGATCCGGGTTGACACTTTACTCACATGCATTAAGCCCGTTTTTTTCCATGACATGCCTCTAGCATTTCTTGAAAATGACATTGTGGTTTTAAAAAACACATTTAAATAAAGTTCAAAGATGTCAAAATAAAAAATATATCTAAATATCTACTTAGAACTACATGTACATGTAAATACAAACTTTCTTAATTTTGCATTCCAATTTTAGATACATAAATTTTCTTTCTTAAAATTCATTTGAGTTTCAAATTATACTCTCAATTAAGTTACAATCAACATACATTCAACATACAGGCTGTTTGAATGTGTCCACAAACTGCATTAAATCATCTAGTAACAACTTTGCCATGATTGTGCAGTATTTTAATCAATATAACCTACCGGAGAATAAACTTGAGAATATACAAAACACTAATTTATTTTCCTTTCATGTTTAATTCTTTGCAGGATTAATTATATATGAGGCGTGCCTTGGGAAAACCGGGCTTAATGCATGTGCGTAGTGTCGTCCCGGATCAGCCTGAGCAGTCTGCACAGGCTAATCCTAGGTTGACACTTTCCGCTTTTATGGTATTTTCTGTTTCAAGAAAGTCTTTTCTAAACATAAATCCACTGTAGGCGGAAAGTGCCATCCCGGATTAGCCTGTGCTTCACAGGCTAATACGGGATGACACTTTACGCACATGCATTAAGACTGGTTTTCCCACAACGCGCCTCATATATTTTTGTAATTATGCGCTGCTATGTTTTATACAAATAAACTATTTTCCAATACAATGTTATCTTTGTTATTCACAGACTAATCTAAATGCAAAACTAATCATGAACACAAACTGCAAACCAAACGCATTGTAAATTCAAGTTCTCTTAAAATATGAACAAGTACAAGATGTTTGTAAATCCCAATACAATGATATCGTTCAGCAAAATGGTAATCCGTTTACTGGTGAAGCAATACAAAACATGAATTGAGATAAAAAAAAACAAAAAAAAACAAATTTTGTTTGTATTGTACATGACCAATCTCAGATTTTTGGAAGTTTATAATATAAAGTGTTGAAATTGAACTGTCTTAAATTAAAAACACTGTATATTTTAATGACGGTCACATTGTATTAGTTTTGTTTAAACATTATAGATTTAAACTGGACAGCATCATAAGCCTGCTTATAGAGACACTTTTGAGTTTCCTGGGAAGAACCAGTACTTGGTGTCTTAGGAAGATCTAAAGAATGCTTCCTGAGAGGGGATCGAACCCAAGACCTCATAATCACTACACCAATGCGACGCCACACCTTATAATGAAGCATTTAACCAGAGCCAATATCTGTATGGGATAGAACGATAATGTCATGAAAGTTACCTCACCTAGAAAGTAAAGCCATGACAACCATGTACTGTAGAATTCTTCTGTACATCAATGATGACTACTAATGAACATTTATCAATTACAAGAAATATGTATAACCATAAATAAAAATCACAGATATGAACAAGGTATGTAAATAAAAACTTAGACGGACAGTGATAAGTAGAACCAATTTATCAATAAAAACACATGAAATGTATGAAATAGTGTGTGTGAAAGAACACGATTCAAAGTTTAACTTGATTCAAAGTGTAACTTACAGACATTAATGCAACATAATTCCAAATAATTTCAACTAGTGAAACACACTTGTGAATTTAATGACAAACAATATAAAAATGTTCAATCAATTTACACAGATGTCCTCAACCTGATTTAACATTTTTAGAAACTTAAAACTATAACTAAAATTTCTTTCATAACTACAACTATATACATGGTTACAACAAGACCTTATCTGTGTAAGGATTTTTTATATTTTATGTGACCATACCAATCAAGCATGATGAAGCCCATGGTTATTTTTTCTTGGATAAAAAATATTGTATTGTCCACATACAATTAAATAGGAATACAGCAAAACACAACAGCTGTTATAGTGCGAAATTATTAACCTGAAACTCAATAATCTTCGTGACAAACCCTACGTGTGTTCGGTTGTTGGTGTTGTTTTGTATGAGTTTCTGTTATTGGAATTTATATTGATATAGATTTTAATATGGAGTAGCAAAACTGGTATTATATGGTCATGTGGTATAAGTGCTAGCGCCGCACGCCATCGAACCAAGTTCAATTCCGTCTAACAGCGACCTTTTTTAAAAATGTATGAGTTATTCTTAAAATATTCAGATCATGAGATATTAATTAAAATAGTACAATATTTTATTGTGTTACTATTTTTATGAATATTTTTTATAGTACATTTACCAATGTTTCAAGAACAATCACAAACTCAATGGATAAATCGTGAAAAACATGGGTACTTACTGCAACAAAATGTGTAAAATAAAATGTTTATAAAATGTCGATGCCGAGACTCAAACTCAAAACTTCGCATCGCAAGCGCAGCATCTGTTCCACTACACCATTTGCGCTTAACGATATCTAAACCAATACGATATTAATTTACATTGTAGTATTACCTATGTTACGCTCGATACTTGTTATTGTATCTATAAATAAATCCCGTTTGCATACAAAATATTCATGTGTGTCAGGTTAATAATTTCGCATTATATGATCCTACGGGCTCATGCCAATACAGCAGACCTCGGACAAATAACAGTGCCTGTATGAAACTTATTTAATAACATTCTACCATAGAATCGATGGAATAATTAATTATTGCTTTTTCAAATAAAACGATTCTGTTATATAGAAAAAATACCATAAAACCTTTACAAAAGTAAAAATATCTACAAAAGTAGAAAATGAATTAATGACCCGAACTATGCCAAATATGCAAGTCTCACAATATAAACTTGAAACTTACCGTACTTAAATCAGTAAGTTTCCAAGCATTCTTAAACATCTGGGCCCAGTTGCTCAAAACTTTGACGGCCAGTTGAGCTAACGGCCTGTTAACTTTAGATTTAAATAAAACTAATATTACAAGCAATTCGCATGTGAAGCATTTGACAATTATTTGAGCATATCAATTTATTTAAAATAAAAGCAAATTTTAACATTTAATTTACATAAAAAACTTCATCCAAAAGTTAACGGCTGTTAGCTTAATTGTCCGTTAAAGTTTTGAGCAACGGGGCCCTGATCATTACAGTTAAGAAATCCAACTAACAAAAACTGTTTCTAGTAAGTGTACGTTTGAAGACAAAAATGTAATTGTTCCAAACCTTTTTTTGCTTTCATCTTTACATACTGGTATCAAAAATAACCAAGTACAATTTTCGGTGACCTTTATATTCCTAATCAGTGCAAATCAGTGCTTCATAATTATGTAAGTAGCTGGCAAAATGTCCCTTATGGTACCATTTTAAAAGATTACTAAAAACTTAACCATTTTTTCACATGGATACAGTTTTTATTTGTTTGCGCTAAAGTACAACATGTGAATATATTTGTAAATTCTCTGAATTATAACATTATATAAGTATTTATAATACAGTAAGTATATTATACCCTTATCACCATATATTTCTAACTACTTGACATATGATTATCTAACCTTTGTACCACTCATAAGCTTGAGCAATAAGAAAATCACATTTCCAGGGAAAAGGAAGGCCTCTCTTCCATTATTTTGTCCACATTGCGAACACTCGTACATCCATACATGTGAACTGACATGAGTCGTCGACAATGCCTCGCTAGCTTGATCACAGGCTGCTCGGTTACGTCCGTCAGGAAGTTGATCTTTAACGTCTCCAGGCGCTGACCACAGAAATTGGCTATCATGGACACACTGAAATAACATACAGACAACCTGACATAAATTCAATGTACAACCATTTTTACTTCAATCTCAGTATCCAAATAAATACTACATCTATTTTTTGAATTTTATGATAATTAAGTGATACATATGATTAACTTTGCAGTTCAACACATTGTTCACAAAATTGCAGTTTTACATTCACAGACATTTGCAAACGATTTGTATCACAAGCTATACATTGATTTCCTTGTAATACAGCCATTACGAATATTTTCATCTTACACATGTGTAAGATAACATTTTGAGCATTTTCACTGGCTACATATTCTTTGACCGACCATTTGCATTATGTTATTTTTGTGAAATGACTTTGTCTACATGAAATGACGTCACGTCAGTCCACAATTTTTAGAATGTTTTGGTAAAATTATTAGGTTTTTTTTATCCTTTAAAAACGTGATAAAAAACATCTGACACACATTGTCATTTCATTCCATATTTTATGAAACTCGTCCAGGAAATTCGTCAGTAAGCTCGCCAAAGGCTCGCTTGCTAACAAAATTCCCAAACTCGTTTAATAAAATATGGTATGACATGACAACTCTCGTCAGATCCTATATTTGCCAAATTATTCTCAGAAGCAAACCACAACTGTAACATTCATGAACAAGTGTACAATATCTTCAAAAACAACCTTCATGAACAAGTGTAGAATATCTTCAAAAACAACCTTCATGAACAAGTGTACAATATCTTCAAAAACAACTGTCATAAAATGTCTATGAGATTTCATGACAAGTAACCAATCACAAAGGTCAAACTCACAATAATACATATACAGAACCATGTAGATGAATGAATATTGTATTTTTGTGTTCGTTATCTTTTCCCACTAAAACATCATCTCCCTTAGGTCATACCTCCTATGTGTACAGCTGGTGGAGCTGATGTCAAAATGCCGCAGGTTGCTACAAGTGTTGACCAGTGCCCGCACACTGCTATCGGTGATGTGCTTGCAGCCACATACATCCAGGCTCCTGAAGCACACAAATTACTGAGTGTACAGTACATCATTCTTATAGTACACCATATTTCTACTTTTGTAAAGGTTTTATGGTATTTCAAAATTTCCTAAATGCCTGTGCCCATGAAATGGGGAAATTTAATGCGACAAATTTTAAAATACGGAAAGTTTTAAATAGGTTATTTTTCATGAAATGTGTGGTTATTTTGCTTTTTTAATGATTAATACATTCACATTTTTATCTACTGAACTTCAATTGTGGGAATGGTGCAAATTCAATAATTGTTTTTCTATTTACACACCCACCTGTAAAATACTATAAATTACTTGGGGGGGGAGGGGGCAATGGACAATTTTTGGGAAAAATTAATATATTCTGTCAGGGAAACAGCCTTTAAATGGCTCTAAATTAGCGAAAAAATCTCTATACACAGCGTAAAGGACTTAAATGTATAATTCTAGCACTACTTTATAATTATGTTCGATTTTCCGACAATGTTAAAGCCTGAACTTCACATAAACTGCCTGACAAAGAGCCTTTTGTCAAATATAGGTAAACACTATCTCAATATATATTTTGTGTGTCCATATGTGTATCTGCAACCAACATAAGCATTTCAGCTTACAACCTAACATGAAGTACTGTGTCGGTAAACAGCAATGGAAAACAATTTTACAAAAAACACTATTAGTCCTTAGACTTCATGAAGCAATACACAGTCATTCTACAACATCACCATGAAGCAATACACAGTCATTCTACAACATCACCATGATTCAATACACAGTCATTCTACAACATCACCATGAAGCAATACACAGTCATTCTACAACATCACCATTACTTCCTTTTGGTTTCTTAGCTATTTTATTGCAATCTCCTTTGTCAAAAATACTTGCACTTCTTAGATATTGTTTACTATTATTAAAAACTCAAAAACTTGAAATGAAACTTAAATTATTCCTCATCCAACTATCCACTTTCTATACCAAGCAACCACAGTCAAGAGCACGTAACAATCACCTTATATCATACAAGTAGGTAGCAACAACACTCAATAGCTAGTAACAATCACCTTATATCATATAAGAAGGTAGCAACAACACTCAATAGCAAGTAACAATCACCTTATATCATTTAAGTAGGTAGAAATCTCCAGTATGGAAACATCGGTGATGTTGGGGCAGTTAGCGAGGGACAGGTGCTTGAGACGCGGGCAGTTTTTGACGACCCTACGGATGCAGTTGTCCTTGATCTGCTTGCAGCCCCGCAGCTCCAGTGACTCTATACGACCCAGGCTAGTGGACAGCTGCGATATGCAGGAGTCAGTCAGCTGAGAGAACAGACTCGGAACATTAGGAGGCAGTTAAAAATCAACTAAAATTATCACTGAATGTGATGAATGTGATAATTTTAGAACCCTTCCACAAGACGTCTTTCAAAGCATATCACATTCTAGTCCGTTGATGTTATACTGCAGTTTTGTGTGTGTGTTTTTGTCGTTTTTTTTTCTTTAATATAACACTAAACTTACTTCATAAAAAACGTTATTAAGGTATTTCAAATATGCACACATTATTGCCTTTTTGTAGGAAACATGTTCTTTCTGATTAGAAAATAAAACAAGGCAGTTGAGGAAAACAGATTATGAACCAACAGGCCGGGGAACAATAAACAATACAACACTTTATTACCTTATAACATTGCCCAAGGTTGAGTGTGATCAGGTTAATGCAGTTGTTAGCCACTGATCTGAGTCCCCTGGGAGACAGATTAATGCATCCAAACAGCTCGAGGACCCGGAGTTGAGCACCTTGCTTCTTGATGACCGTCTCCAAGCCATCATTACTCACTGCCTGGCAGCCGCTAATACACAGGCTCTCTAACCTTTAACCAACAGCCAGCAAAAGTCATAAACCATGTGTCAATATCGTTACTGGATATCACATCAATAACATGGTAAATCACAAGCGACATATAGTAATTATTGACCACCTACCTATGTAGTGTTCATAATAAATCACTAAATTCATATTTATATTTTTTTTAAGATAAAATAACAGAAAAGACATCAACTGGATTTGTTTATTTTTCAAATTAAGATTTTTACAAATAAAAAAACAAATTACCAGTATATAACTTTGAACTGTATCAAGTATTATAGCATTTGTTGGAACTTCCTACCTTTCTGGGTACTACCTTATAGGTTCAGAGTCCGGCGCTTCACCTCATTACTAAGTCTTCATTCTCGGGTTACATACCTGTGCACGCAGTTAGAAATGGCCATCAGTCCACTGTCGGTGACGTGACACCAGCTGCAGTCCAGGTGTGTGATGTTGTGACAGCGGGCGGCCGCGTGCAGGAGAAGACTGTCCCCGCTGAGAGCCCCCTGGCTGCACCGGGAAATGTTCAACTCCTGGAAACAGGGGAAAAAAAACTGATAATGAACATACTGGTGTTTGTCTGAGTATGTGTGTATTATGGTATGCATATTTTTCATTTTAGATTAATCAATTATCAACAAAAGCAAATTTTGACAAAATAAATGTAAATAATTTGTTATATTATTATTACTGTCTTTTATGGCATTTTTCAACAACTATTTCCTTTTTGTTTTTTTTATAATCTATAATTCCTTTACCTGTACATAAAAAGTGCAAACAGAAAGATAATTTAAATGAGTACTTTACGCAAAAATAATTAATAATAACAGTAAAATAATAATAATAAAATTGGTTATTGAGAATATTGTAATTATCAATAACAAAATCGTGCTAATACAATTTATTTTATTATATATATTTGTGCAAATACACTATATTTGCAAACAAACTTTCTACGAGTAACATACGCCACCAAACCTTCAAAGAGTCTGCACACTCCCTGAAGAGGTCCCTGAGGCCCTTTGCGGTTACATGGTCCCCCCGGCACTGTATCAGGGCCAAACTGACAGGGTGCCGCTGAGCAATCTCGTTCAAACAGTCATCATCCAGGTCAGCCTTTTTGATCGTTATGTACTTCCCTGCAGAGAACAGAGTATAAATGAGGTCATGTGTTACAGTTTGTGTGAGTGTGTGTAGAATTATTATTGCGTGCAGCAGGATTTTCTTATATATGGTCATTGCTCCTAGCACATATTATTTGGAAATTCCAAATTGGAATATGTGAGACAGAACTATTGGCACTATTGAAGGCAAGTATTTCAATTAGAAACAGGTGTTAGATAACTGCCATTTGCATGATAAGATGGCTTTAAAATGAGAATACCATATGCAACGCAGTCTTTAATTGCAGACAGTTAGCACTAGTAGTGCCAGTGCAGTTGGTGCTAGAGTAATTTCAGAAAAAAAAAATCATGATGAATTAATAGGTATTTCAAATACCTGGGGTACTGACCATAACAACCAAAACCTTAATTTCTCTGACTGAAAAGTATAATCTACAGAAATCACTCTCAAAGCCTGAGTATGGGCCAAAAACGCAAACACTGCCAGCAAGGTTTAACATACAGAGATCACTTACAAAGACTCTCGTCCATGGCAACTCGGTAGTACTGGTGGCACACCTGGGCCACCTTGGTGAGGGAGGACTGGTCCAGGTAGGCAAACACGTGCAGCAGGATCTCCTCAGGCAGACACTGCCAGCGCGACACTGTCCCCGCCTCGATACGCGGTGTCTGAAACAGTCAGGAAATACTTATACACAATGACACCTTGCTGAAACCTGGGTTATGTGTCAAAGGTCTAGTGGTATGAGCTCAGTCAGCCCCTTTGTTATCTTTTTAATATGTCAATATCGTCTTCGTCAGTACCATCTGAATGGAAAACATCCAATGTATGCGCAATATTAAAAAAAGGTGATGTTTCAATACTATTGAATTACCGTCCAATTTCACTTCTTAATACAATGGAAAAGGTACTCGAAAGGATAGTTTTCAAACACGTCTTCAACTTCTTCCGTGATACTGTTTTTTTCACACGCTTTCAATCTAGATTTATGCCAGGCAACTCAACTGTCAATCAATTAACTCATCTCTATAACACGTTCGTCAGGCACTAGACGACGGTCTGGAAGAAAGAGTGGTGTTCTTTGACATAAGTAAGGCCTTTGATAAAGTTTGGCGCTTGGTTTATTATTGAAACTGAAACATGCTGGTATCCGAGGAAATCTGCTAAACTGGTTCTCCAACTATCTCCATCAAAGGCTTCAAAAAGTTGTTGTTCCCGGTGCTTCATCATCGCTAGTGGAAATCAAGGCTGGAGTTCCACAGGGCTCCATTATTGGTCCACTCTTATTTCTTGTGTTTATCAATGACATTGTCAATGATATTGATGCTCATATTAACCTATTTGCAGATGACACTAGTCTGTTTGTAGACGTTGACTCCTAAAGCTGCCGCCGCCATTTTACAAAGCGATATTGACAAAATCGCAACATGGGCCAATACCTGGTTAGTGAAATTCAACCCACTAAAATCTGAATCACTGGTCATATCTTGGAAAAGGGACAAACCCCTTCATATTCCTTTGCATATGTATGATGCTCCCATTCCTTTAATAAACAGCCACAGGCATATAAGTGTAATTTTGTCAAATGATTTGAGCTGGCATCAACAAATAGAAAGTATTAAATCTAAGGCATGGTCACGTATCAATATTATGAAACGGCTTCTCTATCGCCTCGATCGAAGGTCACTTGAAGTTATATACTTCTCCTTCATTCTGCCAATCTTAGAATATGCTGACGTTGTATGGGACAATTGTACGATGTATGAAAAAAATTACTCAGACAAAATCCAAACTGAGGCTGCCCAAATTGTACCTGGTTGTACGAGACTAGTTTCCTCAAGGTATTTATAAAAATAATGAAGTCTGTTGGGAAACCCACAGCACACGAAGGTCAAAACACAAACTCATTATGTTCTTTAAAATTGTCAAAGGTCTATGTCCCGAGTATCTGTCTCAGTTGTCACCACAATCAGTAGGTGAGCGATCCTCAAGATCCTTACGTAATTCCTCCCATCTAGCTGGCACTCGGACTAGGACTTCTTTATATCAAAATGCCTTTCTGCCCTCTACAATTCAGGCTTGGAACTCTCTTCCTGAGGAAGCCAGGCTTGTTGATAACTTATCTGATTTTAAAAAGTTCCTTGACCTTGATAAACCTCGTGGCAATCCTCTGTTCTATTACGGTAAACGCAGACAACAAATATTGCACACACGCTTGAGAACGGACTGTAGCTCTCTAAATAAGCATCTTTATGATAGAAACCTAGTTCCATCGCCACTTTGTCGATGTGGCCAAATAGAAAACACCTACCACTGTTTACTTGTTTGCCCACTGTACGAAACAGTAAGACTTACGCTAACAACAATTGTTGGCGAATATATAAATGTATCACTGCGCACACTTCTGTATGGGGATGATAATATTTCTCAAAGTACTAATTATGCTGTTTTTGATGCAGTCCATAATTTCATTGACGCTTCAGGCAGATTTGCATTAGTATAACTATTGGTTCCATAAATATTTTCTATTTCATGATTTGATTTCCAGTTCAAATCCCTATTAATACTTAAACACTATGCTTAACACATCTTTCCAAGCTTGTTTAACATTATCATTATTTGTTATTGTATATTATATATGAAAAGACCGTCACAATATATGTAACTGTACTATTGAGGAAAGGAACCCTACTAGCTTAGCTATCGTTCCAATCCTACAAACTCTCTACGCAATCCTTATTCAAAATAAATATGTTTAAACCAAAGGTATAGTGTAGTTCAAGCGAAACAATGTCATGGGAAAACAGGGCTTAATGCACAAGCCTAAAGTGTCGTCCCGGATCCCGGAGCAGTCCGCAGAGGCTAATCTGGGAGGACACTTTCCACCAAAGGTGGATTTATGTTAATGCACAGGCTGATACAGGACGACACTTTACACATGTGCATTAAGCCCGGTTTTCCCACGACACGCCTCAAATATATTTCGCATTTTGTTTGTGTGATCGAGGTAGATGCAAGTCTACTTGGAGTAAACCCATGTACTTTATGAGATATCGCCAAGTAATAACTTGGCATCACTCTGCAACAAGCATCTAAACGACACACACCTGTGGATACACCATGTAATTTTGTGATGAGTATCTGCCACAACTCTGCGTAACTTCATTTTGATAGGCAAGTACTTATGCGAATCAAAAATTCTGACATGGCGATGGCGAATACAATAAATGAGGCGTGTCGTGGGAAAACCGGGCTCAATGCATGTGCATAAAACGTCGTCATGGATTAGCCTGTGCAGTCTGCACAGGCTAATCCGGGACGGCACTTTATGCCTACAGTGGATTTATGTTTAGAAGATACTTTTTTGAAACTGAAAATACCATAAAAGCGGAGTGTCTTCCCGGATTAGCCTGTGCAGACTGCACAGGATAATCCGGGACAACACTTTACGCACATGCATTAGGCCCGGTTTTCCAGTGACACGCCTCAAATGTTTCATTTGAGCTCTACTGTATGTGCACTATAAAGTGATTTATAAGGGACGTGTTCACAGAGTTTTGAAAAAATCTCATTTAATGTCTTAACTGCAAAAACTAAATAAGTTGAACTGACCAAAAACAAATATCATATAAAGACAAGAGGGCCACTATCGCCCCAGGTCGCTTACCTGAGTTACAGGCATCATAATGGCTTATAACAAAAGGGCCAAATGGCACTAAAGCACTCACCTGAGTATAAAGATCTGGGCCTTGCAGTTTCAGGAGAAGATTTGTATAGTCTATATAAACCATGTGACCAACAGGGCATGGCCACTTTCTACCCCAGGGGCATGATTTGAACAATCTTTGTAGAGGACCACTATACAATGTTACATACCAATTACAAGAAACGTGGTAATTCTACGAAAACCAAACTTTTGGAACGAAATGCATCAAAGTCAGCACAAAAATGTGTAGTCTAATTTTAGTAATGGTAACCTTGACCCCACCCACTTGATATGCAATACCAAGCAAGTTCTTGATATAAGATATCTATGTATAAAGTTTCATTAAAATATCTCAATACATTCTCAATTTATTGAGCCGAAACTGTTTTTCTATATTAAGTAACATTGACCTTGACCTTGATCCCACCCATCCCATACGTAATCCAAAGCGAGGTTCGATATAAGGTATCTACGAATGAAGTTTCATTATAAAAATCTCAATGCTGATGAAGTTTTTTATTGAGCGTATACCGTTTTTCTACTTTCAGTAACAGTGACGTTGACCCCACCAACCCCATATGCAATCCCAAGCAAGGTCTTGATATAAAGTATTTATGTATTAAGTTTCATTAAAATAGCTCAATGCGTTTTCAAAATATTTAGCGGAAACCATTTTTTATTTTTAGTAACAGTGACCTTGACCTTGACCCCACCCACCCCATATTCAATCCCAATCGAGGTTTCAATATAATGTATCTATGTATTAAGTTTCATTGAAATATCTCAATGTGTTTTAAAGTTATTGAGCAGAAACTGTTTTTTTTTATTTTAATAACAGTGACCTTGACCATACCCACCACACATGCAATCCAAGCGAGGTCTCGATTTAAGGTATCTATGTATTATGTTTCATTAAAATATCTCAATGCATTCTCAAGTTATAGAGCGGAAACCATTTTTATATTTTATTTACAGTGACCTTGACCTTGATCCCACCCACCCCATATGCAATCCCAATCGAGGTCTCGATATAATGTTTCCAACCAAATATCAAACCTCTGGGCCTTGTGGTTTCAGAGGAGAAGAATTTTAAAATCATTTTGCAATTTACATCTATATAAACAATGTGAGCCCCGGGGTGTGGCCAGTTTTGACCCCATGGGCATAATTTGAAATATCTTTGTGGAGGACCACTATACAATGTTACATAACAAACATGAAACCACTAGGCCTTGAAGTTTCAGAGAAGATTTTTAAAGTCATTCTGCTATTTAAGTCTATATAAACCATGTGACCCCCAGGGTGTGGCCAGTTTTGACCCCAGGGGCATCATTTGAACAATCTTTGTAGAGGATCACTATACAATGTTACATACCAAATATAAAACCTCTTGGCCTTGAAGTTTTAGAGAAGATTTTTAAAGTCATTTTGCTATTTAAGTCTATAAACCATGTGACCCCCAGGGTGTGGCCAGTTTTGACCCCAGGGGCATCATTTGAACAACCTTTGTAAATGACCACTATACAATGTTACATATCAAATATGAAACCTCTGGGCCTTGTGGTTTCAGAGGAGAAGATTTTTAAAGTCATTTTGTATAGGACCACTATACAATGTTACATACCAAATACGAAACCTCTAGGCCTTGCAGTTTCAGAGAAGAAGATTGTTAAGTCATTTTGCTATTTAAGTCTATATAAACCATGTGACCCCCGGGCGTGGCCAGTTTTGACCCCATGGGCAACATTCGAACAATCTTTATAGAGAACCACTAAAGGATGTCACATATAAAATATAAAAGCTCAGAACCTTGTGGTTTCAGAGAAGATTTTTAAAGTTTTCAGTTTTTACATCTATTTTTAGCTCTGGTGACCTACATATGCAGCAGACCGGGACATTTCGAACAATTTTGAAATAGGATCACCCAAGGATCATTCCTGTGAAGTTTGATGAAAATCTGCCCAGCGGTTTAGGAGGAGATGTTCTTTTAATGACAATGTTGACACACGACGGATGAGGACGTTGTGCTCAGGTAAGCTAAAAAAAATATATAAATAAGATTGCCTTTCCCAGGACTCGAACCACACCCGCCGGGAAAAAAAATCTGTTCATATAACCACTCGGCTATTCTGACTGCCGATCATCTTGGTGAATTTGTAAAGGGATACACGTTTTCCAAAATACCGTCAAAAAGCGTTACAAACGCTTTATAAATATATCCATTTCTATTGGTGATTTTTCATAAACGACACTGTATTTCCAATATATTTCTTTGGAAGTAGTGTAATTTTGCTTGTTTATATATAATGTATTTTTATTTTTGGGATCTATTACAAATAATTTGAAATTGTCAATTTGCCAATGTATGAACAGGTCACTTTAATAATGAGACCTATTGAGTGTTATTTGTGTATGCACACAAGCCAAAACTTATATTTTTTTCAAAAGTTTCATTTTAAGGAAAACATTATCTCCATATATATTTTCAGTGAAATTCTTTCTGATCACCAAGTTCTTGCTAAAAGATAATCAATTTGTGTTTCAACCTGTATCATAATTAAGATAAATTGACGGTAAGATAATAAATTGCTCTTACCATCTGAATGTACTTGTCATATGTGGATTCTGGGGTGGCCATGTGCCCTAAAATGAACAGAAATTAAATACTTGACCAAAAAAATTCCGGTACAAATATTAACTATGATGTCACAATGTCTTTCAATTACGGTGGATTTTGAGTTCAAATTCTGTATTTTGAAACCAATAACAAGTTTCAGTTATTTTTACAACAAAAATGACAAATGCATTACTGTTATCATGAATGGCAATGCAGGTGATAAATGTCACAATGTAAGTTTATGACAAACAAGTTTATATTACTAATATTAAAGCAAGATAATGATCAAGTATACAACAACATGATTTATGTAAGCAATGGAATACATGTCTGCATTAATAGTACCCATTCAAATGAAACTGGGAAGGGGTTGTCAAATTTGGGCGAGGGTCACATCTAAGAAAATCTGGTCTTCAGACACAGCATGGAAAAAAATTACCGGTATGAAAGCTAAAGATCATTCTGTAGATGCGCTATTTTTTAAATCAGCAAGCGCAGTGTGCTTGAAGTCCTATTCAAACCATTTAAATTGAATGCAAGTTGTTTTTCATAAATATATGAAGTTTTATTAGTCTTTAATATGTTCACATTTTATGAACCACGAAACAACTGCATGGCTAAGGGCGCTTTTCCATATGTCCGTATCTGCATCCGCATTGCGCAAATTCTCACCCGCAAAAAATTGGACAAGTTGAAAACAGTTGGATCGTTTCTATATGTCCGCAGTCAATATCTGCAAAGTGCATCCCCAAACGCCGTCCACAAGCAATCGCTCGGTGTATATGATACATTTATATGCCAATTAACGGATGCAGATACGGATATGGACATATGGAAAAGTGGCCTAACACTTCTAAAATTTAAGACTTCTATCTAAAAAAAAAATGGTTTGTGTTTCTGTTTTCTTAACAATTATCAAAATAACAGGAACATCACAATATGTTAGCACAACACGAACCCATTAATTACATGTTAAAACCCCAATTTTACACATGAAAACAGAGTGACGACAATCCAATGCAACCACAATATATTAACAACAGCATATGACGGTGTCAAACCTTCAATTCTGCATTTGTGAAGACGGTGATGTGTGAGAAAATGGTAAAAATGAAGACAACATCCTTAGAAAGACTGGGTGATGCAGAAAAAATGATTCTGGGTAAGAACTACAAACTGACTATACCCGCTTGTTTGTCCTTCACTGTTGGCTCAACTGCAAAAGGTCATGGGGGGATATGTAAAATAAGGGGCTGAAAGGTTACTTTCCAATAAAAAATGTTACCAGTTCAATGGATTCCAAGAGGAAACAGGGCAAATCATTAAGACTGTTACAGGCAGACTAATATTTAGCCTACAAAACTGAAACAATTTTCCGGCCAATAATCACAAAGATCATGCACACAGACTTGCATCACATTATCAGTATGTAACATAAAATGAAATTTAATAAATGTTCATAAAACTTCGTAAAACTTACAAAAAATATACAAGACATAACATCTAGCACATAGAACATGTAACTACTTGCAAAAACTGCTAAAGTCATGCAAATAAACACACTTAAATATGCAGTACACCTACATATTACTGAACTATATATTAATAAAGTTCATCATGAGCTCCGCCTACCTTGCAGCCTGTCAATCATGCAGGGCTTTGGCAGGCGGTGCTCTATCATCTCAGTCACGCCTTCAAGGTCAAGGTCAAAACTATCACCGACAGCTCCTTTCTTGGTCTTCTTTTTCATGGGCTTTCTGCTGCAAGATTTATTAAGGTATTTGTTTTAGTTAAACCTCTTTCTTTTAACTTCATTGTGTAGAAAGCCTGAGGCTTTCCCATAGTAAGGAACTATTAAGTACTTAGGTTGTTCTTTTTGCAAATATCATTTAAACACTCCCTGAATAAGGATCAAACTCAAGACCTCCAGATTGCAAGGTGGACATCCTATCCATCACATAAAACAAAATGTTGCAAGATCATGTAGATTAATCAAAGACATTCAATACAATACCAGAAGAAATTCTGGTAAATATTTCATACATTTGAAGAGAGGTTATAAACTTTTTCTTATTGATTGTTATTCATTTACTAGTCACTTTTCATAAAAAAACCTATATTAACATTTGATTACAACTCATCTCTTGTTTCAGCAACATCGACCTTACATAGACCTCCGATGACCTAGTAATTATACCTGTACCATATTTTTACTCACCTCTTGTGCACATCTGCACTGAAGGACCTGGGCTTCTTTCTGTCCAAGGACCTCTCAGGAGATGCTTGTCTTTGATCATGGTCACTCGCTGATTGGTCTTCATCAATGTCACCGGAGGCTTGCAGTTCCATTACAGGGGGTTTTCTGGCCTTTGGAGCACTTGTAGGACGTGATCGCAGGAAATCAGCGCTTGAACTTAAATGTATACTTAATATTCAAATAGAATAAAATTTGTCAAAAAGGCTATTGTCTGAGGGTATTTCTTTTCAGATATTATCATAGCACATGTATGCCTATCTGTTTATAATTACTGGTATAAAATATTTCATCAGTAAATCCCCTAAAACATTTATTTTCATTGGCCTTGTAACCGTAAAACTAAAATATGTGTGCTCTAAAAGATGTTCTCTTTAACTGCAAAATGCAGATTACAACCTTTAACCTTGACTGCAATGGAGGTCACTCATACCTCAGACTTGAGCTGGTGTTGAGCTCCCCTGGGTTATAGCTGGACCATGCAGTGCTGGATCGGGCCCACTTCCTCTGGTACGTAGACTCCTCCGGGGACTGGCGCACCTTGGACGTGACCGGTTTCCCGGCAGACTTGGGATGCCCGCGAGACTTGGAAGGCTTTGGATGAGACAGCAGCTGCTCCAAGAATGGCTGGCTGGTGTCTATAGGAGTCTCTGTTGCCACATCCTCTATATCGTCACCAGGCTAAAATTTCATAAATGCTAAATATCTAGTCATACTTTATCACAAATAAGAGTCCTTGAAAAACATTGGCTATTTCAAAACATACAAAAATGACCAGCATTTGTAAACAATGTCCATATAATCCACAACATCAACAGATATGTGATCTTTAAAGTTCCTCTTATGTGACTGATCTTTTATTTTCATGCCATCTACAAACAAACAAAATAAACAAAATTATGCATTTACCCCCGACCCTGACGCTAGTAACACAATTTGCATTACACTTTTACAACACCGTTGTAATGTTTTCCACCGATTTTTGTCCTAGTTCCCATCCATATGATCTGAAAAGGTCCTGATCTTGAAAAAGCAGTAGCTTCTAAACCTAAAGCTTTCTTACGTACCATTTCCATGGTTTCTGGCTCAAACAAGGTTTTCCAGTCCTCATTTCCTCTTGCCTCAGCAGCATCTGACCTAACCTCGACCTCTGATGACCTTGCAACAGTATTTACCTTGGAGCTGTGAAGTAAAGGTACCAGTTTGGAAAATTTAGTATTTGCAACATTGGAATGAACCATGTTTGACAAAAAAATTAAGGATTTTATTTAAAATAAATTGCAATAATTTTGTTTGGAAAGGAATGTGATTTACATACAATATATTTTCAACAAATCACAGAAATAACAAGAGCTGTCTCAGGACATGCTCGACTGTTCATGTGTAAAGTTTTAATTGAATATCTGTAGTAGATATAGAGATAGTTACAGACATATGTACTTGAATGCAAAGCTCAATCTGAATTTGTTAAGTACAAAAAGGGACATAATTCTGCTAAATTGCAGGTGAGAGTTATGGGCCTTGACAGTGATCTTAAATAATGACCCCGAAGACATGTGTGAAGTTTTAATTGAATATCTGTAGTAGATATAGAGATATGAAGTTGTTGCACGCAAACTGTAACCTGAATTTCTAAGTACAAAAAGGTGCATAATTCAGCTAAATTGCAGGTCAGAGTTATGGGCCTTGGTCAGTGACCTCACATAATGACCCCGAAGACATGTGTGAAGTTTCAATTGAATATATGTAGTAGTTACTAAGATATGCACTTGTTGCATGCAAACCTTAACCAGAGCTTTAGGTGTTGCCGATGAATGGGCGAGTAGTTTAGCTCAGACTATTCAGAGAACCTGGAATATAATTATTACAATATATTTAAAGAATAACTTGTAAATGGCACTTTATTAATTTCCAAAGTTATGCAAATCATGACAGTATTAGATGTCAATGAATAGTATTAAGCTCAGGTCAAATTGTCAACACAACAAGCTTAAAGATCGAACATGTTCAGATAAACAATCAATCCATTAGATTCATAGTAATGTAAGAAATATACATTATACAATGTATTGTATAGCAGCAAAAAAATATAACCAGACACTGCCCTCCATGCATGCATTTCTTAAAAATAAATTACCAGTAGGACAAATGTATTACAGGTAGTTTATGTATTTAAATTATGTTTATTCTGTGAGTTTCATTGAAAATACTGTTGGGATTTAAATGCTCATCAATAAACACCTGTAACTTCATAATAAGTCAACTAACTAGACTGAGGATAAATATGGAAAATATCCTTTTGATACAAGTGTCAGGCCAATTTGTTGAAGATATTTGTAAGGAATGTAAGCACTGGTACTCTACCTTTGGAATTTGTCTTTTGGTTCACAGCTCACATCGCTGTGTGTCTTGTCAATGGCAGCCACATGTTGATTGGCAAGGGGTCTAGCACTGTTGTCTGGTTCATCAACAATGTTATCTGCCCCCTGCTGCAGCCTGTCTGTCACTTCTTCCACTTCCTCTATAGACGGTTCCAATACTGCTAGTGTCTTTTTCAGTGGAGTGTGGGAACCGGTATCACAGAGTTCCTGTTTGCTGGCTCCTTTGAAATCGGATAGGATGCTGTCATCTTCATCACTGCTGTTGCCTGGCAACCAAGAAGATATAATTAGAAACAACAGGGTTACAAAATAGAACACACTGATGACATTAAAACTGGAAATTGAGGGTCACATCAAGCCTGTGAATACAATAAAAGTTATTTAAAGGAGGAGTATTGGGTAATGTTAACTGGGTATTATGTTGAATTGACTGTACCTTTATATAAGACTGGCAAGACATTCTATTGTATTTTCTATGAAAATCCTTTTCATTTATAAAAACATCATTAACCCTTGTAAAAAGTATTACTTTCTAACAAAAATTAATGAAAAATACATGTTTGATAACTAATATTTCAAATCCTATTTTACATAGAAATTACATTTCATTATTATTGCATATTCCAAAAAACTAGTAGGGATGGGACCGAATAATCAAATATTCGAATATTGGATAATATTCGAATATAAAAAAACGAATACGAATATTCGATTTTCAAATTTATTTAAAGAACAAAATTTCTTTTAAAAAATCATATTTTTTTTCCAGTTTGATTGCAAAGTTAACATGAATTCCGGTGGTATAGGGCGGGGGCAGTGTAACGTTTTCACAACACATGCCAAACATGTCCAATTAACGACAATTGATAATTGGCAGGGGGGGGGGGCCACGTCTTTACAAGGGCCGTGAATTAACGGTTTGTAGGAGGCGCGAATATGACGCATTGTATCCACAAATAGCAAAACTGGGCCATGTTGTGATAACAGTTTCACAATCTGCACAAGGCGTACATTGTTGTTTATTGTCCTTAATTTACATCTATACGGTTAACTTGTTTACAGTAAATTACAATCACTCTCTAAGTAAACCAATCAAAATGGATTCATTATCAGCCAATCAATTACTTTAACAAAATTAGCATGATCTGGTCAATCTTAATATACGTCACTTGTAAATTATTCTCCATTATATCAACACCGTATATTATACAAAAGTCTTGATTAATAAACAATGCCACCATCATGTGCTTGGAAGTACTTTACGCGGTCATTCGACAACACCCAGGTCGCGTGCAATCTATGTAATAAGAAATTTGTGTACGGAACGATTAAAAAGTAATGAACAATACATTTAACAATACCTTACATTTCTTTATATTTGCCTAACATTCACTAAGTTATATCGCTCATTTACCACTGAAACAAGGTAAAACAACTACATACACATTGCATATATATTTCGGATAGGTTAATATTCGGACAGAGTGCCGTATATAGTAGTATTTACAAAACGAATATTCAAATATATTCGAATACCTAAAACGAATATTCTAATATTGATTTCAGTATTCGGTACCATCCCTAAAAAATAGTATTACAAAACTGAAAATATACAGGTATATTACTGCACAAAACATCTACTAAAATATAAAGTTGAAAAACAAAAAATGCAGAATTACACCTAATTTAAATAGAGACATTTATGAGTAATCAAACTGCCAAGGATATCTATCTACCGTACACACAAATAGTTTTAAGTGAATAACAATACATGTATAAAGAAATTCAAACAAATATCATTGTGGTACATCCAAGATGTGAAAATGTTATTTTGTTAATGAATAAGTTACAATTAGTTTTCTAAAAAAGGGTAAAAAAACACAATCAGAATAAAATCTAACTTGATTCCTCATCACTTGTTCCTGCAACAAGAACAGAAAACAGACACATTATTATTGAAAAATGACTTTAAGGTGTGAACAAACCTTATACTCACAGATGAATCACGACATGACAACAGTCTCCGCGAAATACTGTCAGTCCTTGGACATTGCCAGTAACATGCCAAAAGCTCCAGGAAAAAGTTAAGATTACTGACCTCACGTCCACTGGTAATGTTTGCCTTCCTATCATAGTAACTATTTGAGGCGCGTCGTTGGAAAACCGGACTAAATGCATGTGCGTAAAGTGTCGTCCCAGATTAGCCTGTGCAGTCCGCACAGGCTAATCTGGGACGGCACTTTTCGCTTTTGTGGTATTTTCTGTTTCAAGGAAGTCTCTTCTAAACATAAATTCACTGTAGGCGGAAAGTAACGTCCTGGATTAGCCTGTGCGGACTGCACAGGCTAATCCGGGACGACACTTTACGCACATGCATTAAGATCGGTTTTCTCACGACGCGCCACATTTATTTATATTAAGATGCCAGTATTTATTGTTGATTATCAGTCCTCATGGCCAGAAATGGATTTGGGATTTTTGGGGAGACTGCAGACAGGAAATGGAAGGACGTAAAAGAAAGATCGTAATTACAACCTAGTAAATAATATAACTCTAAATTTAAATGATACATACATTGAAGTTACGATCGACTAGAGTTATGGTATTTGTTGGTGACATTAACTCTAGGCTGTCTTTCAATGATTTGACAATTTATGCACTAGTTTGTAACTAATGCACCTCACACATTGAAAACATTACCCTATGAATATGTGGTCAAACTTAAGCAAGAAGCTTTTTAAGCTTAAGAAACAGAAGCAAGGCGTAACTCCGAATAATGACAGAGTTATGGTTCATGTACTTTGCAGATGCCCTAAACATCTTCCATCAATACACTAGGTACCAGTATTATATTTAATAACTTTAATAGTGATAAAATAAGTCTACACAATGAGAAACCACACCACACAAGCAATCAACATACCAGCAAGATTCAACAATGGCACCATTCGATTTGCACGACTAGAGTTTCTACTTTCGCGTGATTCATCATAACCAAACACCTCCACGTCTATGGCTCCATGTCCTCTTTTCCTCCGCCTTTCACGCCTCTTTTCTTCCTTTTCCAATTTCTTTTTCTCTTCATCATGTCCAATCTTGTTTGTATCTTCAATATTTAAGTCAGTTTCAAAAATATTTGAAATCGCTTGAGAGACATCAGTTGAGTAGTCCATTGAATTGACTGGGAGCTTCAGTGAAAGCTCACTTCTAGTAGGTAAATTTGCACTAAAATTTGGTAAAGGTGGGGAAATTAAGCTTCCATTAACTTCTTTAACTTTCTTGTCAAGTTTATGCGTTGAATATTCAACATTGGACGATTGTGTTGAAGGTTTTTCAACCATCCTTTGATTATACATGGCAATTTTCTCTTGCACATTACTGGGTATGTTTGCACTGGAGAGCTCACTTTGAAATGACACAATATCATGTTTTCTAGAATGCTGCCTATCATCATTTGGCATGCTACTTTCCAAGAACAGCTCAAGTTCATTTCTGGTGGTTGCTTTGTCAGGATCATCGACCTTTGGACGAGATTTACTGAACTGCGACTTCACATATCCTTTTAACACAGGATCTGAAATGGTTGCACATATATCATTGACAACTTCTTCCTCAATCTTCTGAGTTCGAAGTTCAAGGTCATGGTCATCGCTTGAAGGTCGACCACTGTCTTTGTCAGACTTTATTGGAGATCCTTTCTTCGGGCTTATACCAACACTATCCTCTTTCTCTGATGTGTGTATTGCATCAAGGTTTAGAGTGAAAGCTTTATCACTTGTAGTCATGACATAATTTACAGTTTGCTCATTTTTAACAACCACAGTTGGGTCTCTTATAACAATATTGTCTTGTTTATTATCAACATTGCTGCCATTCAAAGGTTTAGTCCTTATTTTCCCCTCCTTATTTTTGCTCACTAACATCGGCTCAACACCTATTATCATCTCTCCACAGTGAGTACACCAAGACATGTACTGTTTATTCAGACCCTGACAATCTGGGCACACAATCAACACTTTACCCTTGCCTTTGTGTTTGTTCTTTTCACCATCGGAAAGCTGAGCAACATCTTGTTTCACATGATCCACATCAATGCCAAGGTCATTTAGTCTTTCCGTCAGCCCGCCTCCATTCACATCAGTATTCACAACACTGCTAACAAGTGTCTGATCGTCAGCTTCCATCGCATCACCTTTTTCATCAGGAACACGATAATCTAACACTACTGATGGTTCACCATAATCTGAATAGTCCTGCACAACAGGATGGAAAGAGACAGACGTATTCTTCTTTAGTTCTACCTCACTTGTTGCTTCAAAGAAATGTTCTATACTTTGAGAAGCAGTCAATCTTACCATCTCATTTAACACTGCACTTGCATGATCGTTCAACTCACTCATACCAACGGTTTCACCATCCGGAGATTTGTTGTTCCGCTCCGAGGTCAAACTCTCTAGTTCAATGTCATCAGCAACTTCAGGCAATGTTGAAGATAAAGATGGCTTTTCAACAGCTGTAAAGACGTTTTCCAATGACAAAAAATACCTATCCAGCGATGCCTTTGCGAACGTCTTTTGCCGACGAGCAGCCTGTTCTTCCAAGTGTCGCTCTTCTTCGGTCTGTGTCCTTCTGTGAAAAACATATGTCGTGGGAAAACCAGGCTTAATGTAAGTGCTTAAATCGTTATCCCAGATCAGCCTGTGCAGTCCGCAAATGGGCTGATGCAGGACGACACTTTCTGCTTTTATGGTATTTTCTGTTTCAAAGTAGACTCTTTTAAACATAAATCCACTGTAGGCGGAAAATGACATCCCGGATCAGCCTGTGCTTACTGTGCAGGCTGTTCTGGTATGACCCTATGCATGCGCACGCATTAAGCCCAGTTTTCCCATGACATGCCTCATATCCAGTTTGAACATAGTTCCACTTGATGGCAAGTAATAATAACAATAGTGTGTTCATATAAGCCAACAGAAAAGAACATGTTTGGAAAATAATATTATACTACCAGAGTAAAGAAAGTTGTTCCAGTTATATATGTTAACATACTTTTTATAAGAATGCATAGATGAGATTAGATTACTGGTACATATTTCTTTTACAGAAAACATGACAATTTATCTCTAGAACATGCAACAGAAAGTTCCCTATGTATTCTAGAAATGTTAAAATAAGTATTGGTCGCTACTAAATTTTCAGAAGTTAATCATCAAACAGGGTTTCAATAGAAGCAGCATCGAGCATTTTGACGCAAACAAATTGCATTTACATGTGTTAATGACTCAAGCAAATAATCTGCCTTGAATCATTTTGATCCATTGTTTTCCATGTGCCAACTTCTCAAGCACTAGACAATTTTTAGAATTTTTATATCATACTTATGGTGTTTTTTGGAAGTGCGTAATGTCTTAACCTTAATTATCTTGAATTAATACCATTTGCATAGCAATAAAATTCCTGTGACTGAAATATTTTGACTCTAACAATTTTCATTTTGATATTTCATGCCATCAAATAACATTTGCCAACAATTGTCTATACCATAACGATCTCACTAACTGACATACCTTTGTTCATGGTGATGTCTTATGCCATCAATGTGCCGTTTTGAATCCTGCTCTTTACGTGTGGCGATCTCTCCCTTAATGTGTCGACGTGGGGATGGCTTGTTGCCCTTTTCCATGGCTGGTGGATGTGGCACAAATATCTCCTCAGGATTTACGTGTATTTGGCTAACTGAGGTGAACATTGACTCAGCTACCATGGTGCCTGGTGAATCAAATAAAATGAAGTCAATTACATTTATTTCCCATTCAAAATTTAGTATCAATTTCTGATTACTGAATAATGTGTTCACATTGCTAGCAATAAGGGTACAACATATTGCAGTTTCACTAATTATTCCCATTAAAGTTATATTAACTGCATTTTGACAGCATTTACTGTGCCACAACATTTCTAAAACTGGCTAAGCATATGATGTACATGTGCGCATGTATTTACCATTTTAACCAAATATTAAGAGAGAATTACAGTTTTCTTAAAGATTACCCTTATCAATGATATCAGGCGAGTCTTCTCTATCTGTCTGAACTTCAACAGTGAACGTTCTTGGTGTATCTTCTGGAGAGAAAATATTGTCACCAGTCTGTGTTGCCATGGAAACAGCAGCATCTGATAACACCTTAGCAACTTCATGAGTGGTTTGTTTTGAATTGGACACAGGAGTCTGGGTGGCTATGGAAGCTGGACTGCTTCTAGCAACTGATTCTACTACACTTGTAGACAATGAAGCATTGCATGTAAGTTCTGGAACAGATGAGGTCATTGCCATAGAAACAAATGACTTTGAAGGCATGGTGTTATCTGCTTCTGATTCCCTGTACAATAATGGCTTGGTGGCCATGGACACTGATGTTGCATGGGTGGCCAATGGAACTGATGTTGCTTGGGTTGCCTTAACAACTGGCTGCTGAGAGGTCAATGACACTGGGCCATGCTTGCCCATGTAGACATTAGTGTGGACAGTATGAGCAGGTTGGACCTGCTTCGTTGGGGGATGCGGGGCAATCATCCTCAAGGCCTGCTGAAAGGCACTGTCTGGCTGGTGCAAATTGCTGGTTAAACCAGTGTGGTATGCTTGTGCTTGATTTTGTGGAATTTGTGGTGGACAAGGCACTCTAACCATCTGCTGTGCAGAGCTTGTAAACAGAACATTTCCACTGTCTTGATATTCCACAGAACTTGTGTATGGGGAGTTTTGCAAGTACTGCGGCCCTTGATTTAAGAATTGAGATGTCTGTCGAACATATTCAGCAGGGAGTGCCTGGTGTCTTGAAACATATTCCTGATATCGAGCCAAATTTAGATCACTATCAAGTGAAGCTCTGGCAAGCTGCAATTGGGGACCAGCAACAGATGCAGGATTTTGTGAAACACCAGCTGGATTAAAGCCGAAATGAAAGCTGCCACTTTGGTATTGTGGACTGACTAAGCCAATTTGACTGGAAAACTGAGATCCATAGGCCTGATTGTAAATTTCATCAGCAGAAAAGGCCACATTTCTTGACACAGTAACCTGATCATAGCTTTTTGCCTGACGTTGCCGGGTTTCACCACTGCCCACCCGTTTAGTGCTGGTTTCCAATTCACTAGCTTTCTTTTCTTGATAAATTGTTGGTGGTTCATGTTTGGGTCTGTTCAGTTTAGGCCTTGGGGACTCATTCTTATATCCCTCTTCAAGATCAAGAGCTGGAATAACAATACCACTGTCCCTTTTCCCTTTTTCATCACTTCTGCCAGGTTTGTCCTTCCGTTTGTTAACTGTATCAACTGATACATCTTTTTCTGTTTTGTTTTTGTCCAAAACATATTCACCCAGTAAGCTCTGAACAGCCTCCCCATCTAATATTCTTGGGGTAAATTCTCTCGAATTTCTTACTTGTGAATTTGCAACTGTTTTCCCTTTTTGTCCTGCTATACGCTTCCCATGAGTTTCTTTTGATTTATTTGCATGTCCATCTGATTGTTTTTGTTTCTCTTTAAACAACCTGGGTGTTTTATCACTTCTAGCCGAATTTTCTGCAGACTTATCATTTAAATCATCAATATCCTGTTTGGACTTCATCAAGAATTCCTTAAATTTTTCCTCTCCAAGTAGTGTTCTGAGCTCCTTGCTTACAGCATCTCCAAGGTTTATGTCATCAGCTACTGCATCCATTGTATCACTTCTATCAATACCAGGCCGGTGTGTTTCAAGACCTAGTTCTTCCACATCAATATTTGTTGCACCTAGCACAGCTCTTTTAGACTCTCTGAAATCTTGAGAATCCTCCACCTTGTTAGGCTTTACACTCTGCCATGGCACTTGTCTTGAACTAAATATTTCTTCTACTTTTGTGGTAGTCAAGCTTTTGTTGTTTGCAATGTCTGCTTCTGATCTATGATGGTGCATGGTAGGTTCCAATTTACTTAGAGATGGTTGCACCTCCCCAGCGAATGAAGCTCTTTGTTGCCTCATACTCGGTAAAGTCTGCTTATCTATGTTTGAAAATGAATTACTACTGATTTGTAATTCGGTGCCTGATTCTGAGAAAGACCTTCCAATAGGATGTCTTTTAAACCCTGACTCTGTTTGGTTGGATGTTGACCTATGCTTGTCATGTGGTTGTTCACTGTTTTGCCAACCATTGTGACCATTTTCAAAGACAGTTGTTTGTGTTTGCGGATTCGTATATGATTCACCCCTAGCTATAGGTTTATGTTTATTTGCTTCAGTCACTTTTGCGATTGATAAAGGCTCAGTTTTAATTTTTGTCCAAATGTCATCACTGGCCTTTAGACCTAGCAACTCTTCCTTTGTGGCTCTTATGAGTCTCTCTACAGTTTCATTGTATGCATCCAAACCATCGGTTTGCTTAGTGACTGTATCAGAATTATGTTCATTTTCTCTGTCATCATTTGTTACAGATGTTTCAGGCAAAGTTTCTTTGTAGAATTTATGCACACTTTCACTGTTATATTTTGTATCAGATGCTTCAGGCACTGGAACTGTTAAATAAAATGAAGCTGTTTTTAATTCTTCCCCTCTATTAGAAGGAAAGAGTTCACTGCCTCTGCTGCTTTTCAAAGCATCTCTGTCCTGCTTTTTCAGATATGCATTTCTTGATTCTTGTATTTTGTGATTATGTGTATGTTCCTTGGATTTATGTGTTATATCTACTGAACTTCTTTTATTCAAATAAGGAACTGTTTCTGTGTTAGAATTATTTAGAAATTCATGACCTAGATCTCTTTTTAGGGAAACTGGTGTTTCACCATGTATCCCATTTCTTGGTTCATGTTTTTCAAATCCATAATAACCACTGTCACCCTTTTCTAATACATTCCTGCTTGACTTTTCAATAGCCTTAGAATCTACCTTGTTGAGTGTTTCAAAATACGCCAACCTCTTTTTACGGAGATCATTCAAGTCCTCAGTTATCTCTTCTTGCTCCATCCTCAGGGTAACATTTTTGCACATTTACCTGCAATAAAAATGCAGACAAGTATACAGCTCTGGATTTTACACTTGAAATTAAACAAAACTAAAACAGCAACAACAACAACAAAAACTTACGATTTTAGCTAAGACAATATTTTTACTTTAGATAATATGGGTCTAACTTGGAAGTCCTGTGGCAAAAACTGGGAGTAAATTACTCCCAAACTTCCATTAATGCAAGCCCTGAATACCAGGAGAAAAAAATATATAACAAGTTCAAACTTAAAAGCAAGCATGAAACAAATTCAAGAAATGTAGCATCAACAGCTGCGGACAAATACTGGGTTCTAGACAGTTCTGACATCAATGGAAATCACATACAGATCACAGAAATCATGAAATCAACTGACACTGTCACACTGACAGAATGATGCAAATCTATGAGAGAATGTTTATGTTTTTTGGAATAAATATGAAAATTAAATCTTCGATAGTTTGGATTATCAATCGCTAAATAGTATATATCTTAGAGCACTTCACGACTACATTAGATAATGTTTCTAAATACATACATATTTTCAAGTATTTGCATTTTTTTTTGTCGTTGTACGCCATTTTGTTTCTAGTAAACAATGTGACTGGTTTACATATAGCAATACATATTTTAATCAGTCAACTGTACAGTTTTGAAGCAGTCTGCTCAAAAGAGTTTGATTCTAATAATGTCCTCTGTGATAATCGATTAATTCAACATGAACAGAAAAATATACATATAATTCATGCTTTTATACTATGAACAGTATGTGAAGAAAATTAGAAAAAATAGAATTATACATTTGTTTTAAAGAGAGTTACGGTAGTGGTATAAAGTATATTAATCGGTTTGGCATTTTTTGTAACCGTCATTATTTCGATCAAACGACCCATGCGGCTGAAAACGTTTTTGTGAGAAGTTTTCTGATGTAAATTACGTTTACTATGCTTAAGTTACTATTTAAGTTAGTTTTTTGACAAGCAGTTTTCCCAATAAATAGTCGTAAATTCGAATATCACTATTGTCGGTGAGAATTATTAGATGTTAATCGCGTCACATAATTTCGCGACATTTTGTTGTCTCTCCAGGTTGTCCTATATTTTAATCGAAAATTTCAAATTCAACTTGAAATCGAAAATGGGAAATATTTGTCTACCCTTGCTATGTGTAATATTGGAACTGGGACATCGGCCCCAATGGATGTTTCATTACAGGACGTTTTGCCCTGAAAGACACTTCAACCTGGGACCCCCCCCCCCATTAAAAAAATTAATAATGTCATTTAATACTCCAGTATAAGACTAACATATTTTATTCTGATTGATTTATTACAACACAAATCCCCTATTACTTAGGTTGCATGTGGTACTGTAACAATTAGTCTTAATTAATAAGACGTGCAAATTAATAAGACATGCAACAAATTAAGTCAATAAGTGTTACCTTTTATATAGGGCTAAATTTGCTGGAACGTCTAATGGCCTTAAGACAATTTAAGTGGTGGAAACCTGACAGTTTAAACATTTTATTTATTGCTACAATATCCATTGATGTACTTCAGAGTTCTCGGTAACGCGTAATTCGGCGTATTTGGACGCATACTTTTATGAAAAGGACGCTATAAATCTCAGTGTTAGATTCTAAGACACAACCCTTTTCTCTGGTGTACGCATATTTTCCCAAGACAAAGAACACCTACTCTGCAATAAACACATTCCCCTTCCGCACCAGTGTGTCAATTATCGATAAAATCAAGACACAGGCGGAGTTAGCTTAACTACAGCTAACCAGTCAGCCAATAAGAACGCGTATGCAAATGAATGTCGTCGATAGAAAGTTTATCACGCCCTCAATCTAATTTGAATTAGTAAAGGTGTAAGTGAATTGTAACACTTTCCCGTAACGTATGCGTTATGTTTTGTGCGTGTAATTAACACCCGCATTTTTAATAAATTGCTACAAATTTAAAGAAGGCAATATAATTTTTATTTATGCGAAATTAACAGTTTACAAATTATAAGAATTAAGATGAATCTGTGTAACTTGACAATTTTCGTACACCGATCGCGTCAAGTGTGCCTCTTCATTTGTTAGAAAAACTACAACTACTAGTGTTTATTAATAAAATAGCTATTAAAAATCATCACTGTACACGGATTATATGCAAACACTTTGGCTGCGGCACCATTTTAATGAAAGTTAGCGACAGTTTATAGTACTTGTCGAAAGTGAAAGTAAATAAATGTCGGGGTCCTTTTCTTTTTGTTCCAATTTATAAAAAATGTTGAGTTGTTCCTTTTTAATGAATCAGGGCATAGCCGTGAAGGCGACATGGGCGATAACTTCACCCTGGAGCTATTGACATCGCCCATAAATTTAATCAAGGAGAAGTCCACTTCGCCCTCTGTTTTAAACTTCGCATAGTAATAATTATCAATCAGACACCAGTCATAAAACCTTTGAAGTCATCTTCCATAAAAAAGAGAACGTAATCAAAGTAAATTTCAAAAACACACATAATTACCTGATACGCAAAACACATATCAATCCATACTAGATGTAAATATTCGTGTTAACATCCAATAATTTCCCTTGTAATACAGTTTCCATTTTAATTCCAAGACGTTTATTTCATTACCCCATTTAAATGTCCATTTTATTCCATGCAATAAAGCAACTTTCTGATTTTGTTCACACCCTTGACATTTCCTCTGGAAGGCTAATTCATTAATGCTCTATAGACAGTGCTTGCATTTTTTTTTGTTCAGGTACATTGGTATTGATTGATGCTTTTTTTACTGACCATGTGCTAATCATGCTACAAGCTTACTTCTACAAACTGCTAGACAATGGCCCCATTTAGGCAGTCACATCAAAGACTTTTTTAAGTCAAACCAACACCGTTGCTATTAGCTGTTGCTAACGGCTTGCAGATTTGAAAGCCCAATCTAATTGATAACGTCACACTGTCACTCTTCTTAGATTTAACATGTGTTACTATTAATGACTGGTGTTTTTAAAGGATTTTATTGTTTGTTCAAATTAGATAAATAATTGCAAGGTAATTTTAACGAAGTGTTTTACTGGACAAAAAATGAATTTATAACTAACAAAATATAATTAATGTATAATTAATTTTAATTCCAAAAAAAAACATGATGTTTTATGATGCACGGTGAATTTTTAGATTAAAAAAAAAAATTAAACTTTTATTGATGTGTGTATTGCTAGAATGGAAACTTGGAAAAAAAACTTGGAAACTAGAATAATGTAATACAACTTGAAAATATCTTGTTATTAATTTATGGAGAATTTTATGATGATAATGACCTGATGATGATGATGATGGACTTGGACTTATTATAATGATAATGATTGACATGGTCTGATGATGGTAATAACAAGCAAAAATATGGTTAAGCGCTTTTTGGAAAACACTTCTCCTTGAAGTGGCCTCACTTCTCCCTAAACTGAACTGAGGGGGAAGTGACTTCTCCCTAAAATGTGTCCCTAGGCTGAACCCTGTGAATAAAGTCCTATTTAATTGTTTGCCTTTTGGGGTCTGTTTTGACGATTAGATACTGGGATGCTAACTTCATAGGAAGGAGTCTTGGACTCCATGTTTTGAAATCTTAGAGAACTCTGTACTTACTTAAACAACAGTTTAACAGCTTAACATATGGCAAAATTTACCTATGACATTTGTTTAATTCTGATTGAAACTTTTATATAAATCTGCATTTATGTACAGACCGCCATGCTTACTTTGCCTTGTTGAAGCCTTCAAATATGGTTCAACCAGTCGGAACTATGCATCAATTTATAAAAAAAGCAATGCTAGGCAACTGACCAGTTGAAATGACGCAATACATTCAGTGTAGCAGAGTATTGATTTAAGTTCACACAGTGGAGGATTGCAAAATTTGTTTAACAATGCATTCATGTGTTGGTTTAAATTGCTCTGGCATGCAAAATAAAAGTGCTATCATACAAATATTTATGGAACATTAATTAGGAATAGTTTCTCTGTCCAGGTATATAAGTTTTATTGCAATCTGTTTACAATAACTCAGGGCTTTCGATAGGATTCAATCCCAAGTCATGACTCTTGAGCTAAAAATTTCAAGAGTCAAATGTACTGGTATTTAATTATTTATCCATATGTGTCCTTATCCCAAATGCATAAGAAACTTATCAATTCACAGACATTCCAATCACATAAGAAACTAATCAAATCAAAGAGCTTCAGTGGACTTTCAAAATTAATAATATCTACACTAAAACCCCGCTTTACGACCACCTCGATTTTACAACTTAAAGCGGACACTTTTTTAAAGACCCGATTGTTTTCCTATATATTTCAGTGGTCGCAAACCCCGATTATACGGGCCCCCACTATTCCGTATTACGACCACTAATCCCAGACTGAAAGTACCAAATAACGCACAAAATTACCCCGTTATTGCGACCAGTGTCATTTGGTCTTTGACACTTTACATCATCAGTTAACAGAATAAGCCGTGGAGATAATTAAACATACTGCTTTGGTATAAAATGGGTGTGTTAAAAACAATGTGACACATGTTTTGATAAGGGATTAGCACATCGACTGTGTTTCAGATTACGTTAATTGACACTGTCTGACAGATAGGGGGAACAATGCTAAATACTGAACTGGACAGTCTATAAATGGTCCTTATTAATGATTTTTTATTCAATTTCCGACTTCATGTAAAATTTCCGTAATTAACTATAAGTTACAAAATTTGTATGCTATTAAACATTATATAGAAACAAACAAAAATTTTCGTCATATATAGAGTATTTATTATTTTCAAGAAAACTTTAAATACCACAGACATATGCATGTACTGACTCAGTGATTTGCCTTACCTCGATAATACGACCACCACGCTATTAAGACCATTTTTATTAAGACCCGCAAGTTGTCGTATTAGCGGGGCTTTACTGTATTCATATTAGAATACTAATAATTTATCTATAAACTTCACCCATGTGTTTGTGGTTTTTTCATGCAAACATGTCAATGGAAAATGTGTTTGTTAGTAACTTAAATCTGCCTTCTTATATTTTTTCCAAAATCCAATGACACACCATAAAACATATTGGTTTGGCCTTGTTTTTTAACAGTACTTCAGATTAATATTATCCATTCAAGAAGTGTCAACATTGCAGACAAACTTAACAAGAGCTTTCTCGTGTATTATTTTTCAGAAATGTTGATACAATACAGTAGCATAATCTTGTAGTCTTGAAATTTTAAATTTGCATTCAACTACATGTACTACAATATATTACTTCTAGCATCCTTACACCAAATGCAGATCAACGCTATTTGCTGCTTTACTGAAATTTACACCATATGCGAAGATCTATAGGTCATGAACTTTGATTGACGCTTTGTCCCAAATTTTCACGTGTCAACATGATGCATGCATGTCAATTAGGGGGTGTCAAAATTGAGTCGAACCAAAGTTCTGAGCATCAAAATCCGGAGTTCCGGGTCAAATGAAAGCCATGTAACTATGTAATTTCGGGAGGTGAAAGTTGCGATCAAAATCCTGTCGGAACAATATAGACAAAGAAGGAAAATTTTTCAACCACAAAATTGGTCCTTTCATAAAAAAAATGTGTATCTAAATGTTTTTTTAGGGCTTACAAGTATAGCTTCTGTAACAATTACATCATCTTGTGACCCATTGCAGATGCAGCAAGTTAATGTACTGGGTGTTTAACATATGATTTTTGGATTTGAAGCATAAACTTTCATGTGCTAGACAATATATAACTCTTTTTTTTAAACAACTTGTGTAATTTTAAACAAGAATTGTATTAAATGGTATGTCATATGAAAACACATTGGATAATATATTAGATACAACAACTTAACAGCCATTACCCGGTAGTAACGTTGCATACCATGCATATTTAAAACCAATATAAAACTGCGTGAAATGTCCCAGGGTGAAACATCCCAGAGCAAAATGTCTTTCAGTGTGAAACGTGTCTGATTCTGCAATATTTACCCTGATGAGCCTCACTGTTGTAAACAATTTATTTGCCAGTAGAGGGAAGTTTTCCTTGATAACACATATTGCAGCGATCTGTTTTGTGTCGCTACATTTACGCCCAGAAACAAGTTACAACACAGCATTAATATTATGTAATAAAGTTTTCACATCTGTAAAGCGTAAAGAGAATTTATTCCTCAACAATGTTTGATAGAGAATACATCTATTTCTTATGAATTAGCAATTTTATTCTGTCACCAACACACCCTATTGTTTAACATGTCAGCAGCTGTGTATCAACTTCTCAATAATTTTGTTGACAATTTAATTTTATTGGAAAGAAGAATTGCACAAATAGTCTACTGTGACCGGTATACTACTTTAATATTTTTTAACAAATACGGTGTCATGTAGTTACTACATGTATCAATAAAAATTCAGGCTTACATACTGCATCATACTGTTAATAATTGGTTCATTGCATACACTGTGCTAAGAAAATGACAACATGCTGTTGGATGTTACAAGCAACAGGAAAACATTTTTTTAGATTTTAGACATTTGTGAAGAACATAGAAATGATGATTTATAACGATTGTTATAAAATCTACAAAATATAAAATACACTGTACTTTAAAATACTTTTCATGTTCTAAAATGCTTACCGGTAAGTATTTACAAAGTATATTTTTTGGCACATTACATCAAATTGTCTGCTTAAATGCTTAAAGTTGTTTTAAAAGTCATTTAACCATTAGATGAATTTCTGCTAAGGTCAAATATAACAAGAGCTGTTTGTAAAACAGTTATGCCCCTCTAGGTTAAAATAGCCAAAAAGGCTAATTTTAGATAATCAAGGGCCTTGACTCCACAATTACTGGGGATATTTAGCTGATTATTAACTTGGCCAAGATATTATGCCCACAAAGATTTTCACCAAGTTTGGTGAAGATCGGCTTTAAATTGTTGGACTTAGAGAGCGGAAACTGTTAAAAATTCCACTTTTACATAATTCAAGGGCCATAACTCCACAATTCCTGGGGAGTTTTGGCTGATTTTCGAATTTGACCTAGATATTATTATTACAAACAATTTTCATTTAGTTTGGTGAAGATTGGATGAAAACTGTGCGGAAACGGCTAAAAAGGCTAATTTTAGATAATTCAAAGGCCATAACTCCACAATTCCTGGGGCGATTTGGCTGATTAGCAAACCTCACATAGATATTATTATTATACAATTTCAGGAAGTTTGGTTAAGATTGGATGTAAACTGTTGGACTTAGGTTAGAGAACAGAAACTGGTAAAAGGCAAATTTTAGATATTTCAAGGGCCATAACTCCACAATTCCCAGGGCAGTTTGGCTGATTATCGAACTTGACCTTGATATTATGCCCACAAACATTTTCATGAAGTTTGGTGAAGATCAGATGAAAACTGTTGAACTTAGAGAGTGGAAACGAAAGTGGTCTACTGACCAACATTAGCAAACCAATATACGCCACCATCTTTGATGTGGGCATAATTATATTTTGTTTATAATTGAACCAACAAGTTGAGTAATTACACAAAGGCTCTGTATAGACAGTGTTTTTCTTCTCCTTGGGGGAAAGGTGGTGGGGCCCTTCAAGCGGGGAATTTTATGGCAAAAGGGGAATTGTTTTTGTAGAAAAGCATTATAACCTTTTTATATTCTTCTTTGTTATAAAATAGTAATCAATTGTTTTGATACCAATGATTATGCAAAAACTTGGTTTGATAAAAAAGTTGCTGGGATTGTTTACAAAAATTCCTATATCATAGCAATTTTTGTCCGATTTTGGTCAAGTTTTTTTTGCAAAATAAAGCTTATATTGTAAGGGCAATTTTAAGGTAAAGATAGGGGAAATATATATACTTTTTAAGCGGAGGTATGGGGCCGAATTTTGGCCCCAAATTCGCCCTAACAAACAATTTTATAGACTATATCGTAAGACTTATTGTTGGTTTTGTTTTCTTTTGTTATTTTAGAAACAGGAAGTACTAGTAGCTGAAGATGGATTTTCAGAATCGTGTGGGTGGGAAAACTGGTGGAGGGGGTGTTGCCTCAGCATCAGAGTCCAACAGGGATCGTCGAGAAAGGCTCAGGCAGCTCGCTTTAGAGACAATTGACCTAAATAAGGTAGTTAATGTTATCAATTGTTGTGTGATCCATTGTTAGTTTCATAAAGGTAATAAATCAGATTTATAGTGTATTAAGTTAACTATTAAATATTTATTCAGTCAATGTGTTAGCGTAGTGTATGTCAAAACTGGAATTGCAGTGACAACAGCTGATGTTTTTTTTCAGGATCCTTATTTCATGAAGAATCACCTGGGATCCTATGAATGCAAGCTGTGTCTTACTCTCCACAACAATGAGGGCAGTTATCTGGCCCATACACAAGGCAAAAAACATCAGGCTAACTTGTAAGAATTCCAGTAATTATTTAACCTACTGTGGTTTCATTTAATATCGTTGACATGAAATTTCGTGGATTCGTAAAGTCGGGCATATTCGTTGGATCTTAAATTCGTGGATTTTGATTTTTTGCCAAAAACCTAAAACAGTACTGTATATATGTGCTTTTGTTTATTCTAACAACCCTTGCGCTCAGTTGACATCCGCTAAAACAACAACGTGTCAATTACCCGCATTGTCCGTATCTTATGGTCTCAATCGCGCGATAATGTGCTCCCTAGTGTAACAACACCATACCAATTAGCGGGATTAAACATAGGTGCAATATACGAGTATCGCAATAAACAGTCCAATTAATAGTGGTACCCATAGTGTCTTGTATATTTGTAATAAAACAGTGGGTCCGATTAATGGCAGTTTGACACTAAGCCAGTTAAGTGCATGACAATTAAGAAGTGACAAACTGCGAATATCGATACGTGCGTGACAATAATTTAACATCATGTCAGTATTCACAGTAAATAATTATCAAGGGATGTAACACAATCACCCAAACATGGGTCAGAAGTAGTTGCGCCCCTTTAGTCTGACATCACAGTAGTGCAGATACTAATAATTTCGGAAATTACTAGACTTCAGACATAAACGTTCGTTGTACATTTGAATTCGTGGTTAAGCTGACCCACGAAAATCCACGAAAATTAGTGTCTGACGAATAATAATGGTTTTACAGTATATCTCTAATTTCCTTTGCCAATGCATTGTATCATGTGACCGTAAGTGTTTGATAGTCATTATGGTGTCATTTTGTAATAGTAACATGTATAAGTTAATGCAGGGTATTTAAGAATGTGTTAGTTGTATTATAAATCAAGCTTTTTTCATTTGGACATTAAACTTCCGCAATATAGTCCAAAGACTCTCCAAACAAAACTGAATGTAAACCCTGTGTATTACACATATGTGTCATTGAAGTTCACATGTTAAACTGTTACACCTCTTCATTAAAGTGTTAATTGTTATATATTTTTAAATAAGACATTCCTTACTTAAAATACCTTGCCTATTATAAAAACATATTGTGGATCACCTACATTGAATATTAGGCGTGTCATGGGAAAACAGGGCTTTGTGCTCGTGCGTAAAGTGTCGTCCCGATTCAGCCTGTGTAGTCCGCCATGACACTTTCCTCTTTTATGATATTTTCTGTTTCAAGGAAGTCTCTTCTAAACATAAATCCACTGTTGGCGGAAAGTGCCATCCTTGATTAGCCTGTGCAGACTGCACATGCTGATCCGGTACCACACTTTACGCCCATGCATTAAGCCCAGTTTTCCCATGACACACCTCATATATATGCTAGAATAAACACTCTGAAAGCCCATTAGTAGGGATGTCATACCCAGCCCATTAGTAGGAAAGTCATACCCAGCCCATTAGTAGGGAAGTCATACCCAGCCATGTTGCCATTTCAGGGCCCGTCGAGCTGCCAAGGAAGCTAAAGATGCCCCTGCACAACCAGCCCCAGAAAAACCCAGGGTGGACATCAAAAAGTTCGTAAAGATTGGTCGCCCGGGTTACAAAGGTACACTGTTAAATACTGGACTTGTGAATAAATATTGCGAAAATGTACAATGAGTGTTGTGTCTAGATTAAATCATCAATCATACTTGTTTTGTAATGTCTAGTTGCTGAGTAGCTAATATATAACTTAATTCTTGAACATTTTTAAGGGGAATATTTTAAAACTTGAACATTTTTCAGGGGAATATTTTAAAGTGACTTATAATTTTGCAAAAGTAAAAACAGATGGCTGTTAATGTTTATTCCTAAGTGTTAAATATTGAACTAAGGTACATAATTATATCATATTTCTGTATTTGTATTTCAGTCACCAAACAGAGAGACCCAGAAAATCAGCAACAGAGTCTTTTATTTCAGGTACTTTAGGTCTTGATTTAGTTGAGCATTGTTCTGTAATATGTATGTGATTAGCATATTGCAAATAGATAACATACATTATTTAGGTTTTGAATTGTATGTTTCACTTCATAAGAGCTGTAATATGTGTTTGCTTTTGACATGTTACCTTTTTCCTACACAGATTTGATCTATTACATCAGTAGTGTAGCTTCCTGTAGGCACATAGATTTTTTCCAAAGAAGACAATATAAAACAAGAATCTGTGTTTGATAACACAGATGCTCCCAGTTGGTGCTGGGAAGCCCATTTCTTAGTCCAAATTAGGTCAAGGTCAAAGTGAGGTTGGGTGATATGGGTGGATTGGGAATGGTCATAAGTAACAACTGTGTAAATATCTAAGTGTTGTAGTATGCAGTGTTGGTGCTAGACGAAATGGTAAAATCTACTTAACCTTGTGACGGACGGAAGGACAGATGGAGGACGGACAGGACAATCACTATGCCTCCCGCATCAAGATGCGGGCATAAAAATGAAGCAAACACAAGAGTGGTGGGGTGAGGGGGAATGTTCGTCAGTTGCGATGAAACTCATTCCTTAACGATGAAGTTAATATAAAATAAATTTCATGAATAGAAACACATGCTTATTTTGCCCCCCATCAACGAAGATGGCGGCATATATTGGTTTGCTTATGTAGGTCGGTCTGTCGGTAGACCACTTTCGTTTCTGCTCTCCGAGTCAAACAGTTTTCATCCTATCTTCACCAAACTCCATGAAAATGTTTGTGATAATAATATCTCGGTCAGGTTTGATAATCGCCTTGGAATTGTAGAGTTATTGCCCTTTAATTATTGGCCTTTTTCACGGTTTCGGCTCTCTAAGCCCAACAGTTTTCATCCGATCTTCACCAAACTTGATGAAAATGTTTGAGGTTATAATATCTTCCCCATATGATCAACCAAAACACCCCAGGAATGGCAGAGTTATGGCCCTTGATTTATCTAAAATTGGCCTTTTTAGCAGTTTCTGCTCCCTATTCCTGTTCTCATTTGATCATTATCAAACTTGGTATTTTAAAGATTGCTTTTAACCTAGAGGGGGCATAACTGTTTTACAAACAGCTCTTTTTTTGTTTGATTTACTTGTAATTTGTGGTTTAGCTAAAATTAGAACGATAGATTTACACTCATGTTATTGAAAGCTAATTGTGCCTATACATGTTTATAGCTTAGCTACGCCCCTCACATTCCTATCCGGCTTGTCTATATTAGTTGTCTATTTCAAGTTCCTATAGTTCTTGTCACTTTACCCTGTGTTTCAGATCGACTACCCGGAGATTGTTGAAGGCATCATGCCCCGTCACAGGTTCATGGCGGCCTATGAACAGAAAGTAGAGCCACCAGATCGTCGATGGCAGTACCTCTTATTTGCAGCAGAGCCATATGAGACAATTGCTTTCAAGGTACTCAAATATTTTCTGATGAAAAATATTTTAGGGGTGTCGTGGCTTAATGCCTCTGCATAAAGTTTCGTGCCGGATTAGCCTGTGCGGTCCGCACAAGCTAATTGGGGATGACACTTTCTGCCTTCAGTGGATTTATGTATAGAAGAGACTTCCTTGAAACAGAAAATACCATAAAAGCGGAAAGTGTCGCCCTGGATTAGCCTCATTTAAATAACAGGAAGTACAAGGTATACTCTATTATAACACATGCCAGACATAATACTTATATTAAAATACTATGCTACAATAGCTAACAAAACAAGACTTATCGAGTGAAAGGGTTATGCTGTGTACTTTGCCCTACTTACTTATGGGTAGTCTTAAAACACTCGAATTTAAGTTCACATGTCAGTATGTACATTATGTATATAAACATTATTTGCAGGTTCCGAGCAGAGAAGTGGATAAAGATCCAAAGAAGTTATGGAATCACTGGAACAAGGAAACAAAACAGGTGACAACATTGTAATGTGTACCTTATTGAATAATATGACACATTCTGGTTTACCAGTACATAATGTTCTTATGATTGTTTACTGATAAAATCTGATCAAAATGGAAATGGAATTTGCTTAGTTATGCATGAAAGTGGATCACCAGAAAATCCTGATATTTCTATGCTAACAGTATTATTTCTTCTTGCAGTTTTTCCTGCAGTTTGCGTTCAAAGTAGACTCCAAGCCTCCGCAGCCCCCTGCTCCCCCGAAGAGTGACAACGTCCAGCGGGGCCAGGGGCCCATGAGGGAGGAGGAAAGAGGGGATGGCCAGTCAGGAGGCCCGCCCCCACAAGGCATGCCTCAACCACCTCGCATGCCTCCACCTCCACCCAGGATGCCACCGCCCCCTATGAATGCAATGGGCGGCCCTCCTCCAATGGGAATGCAGCCAGGGATGGCCCCTCCCCCGCGGCCCCCTATGCCGCCAGGACCACCGGGTCCCCCTCCAATGGCTCCCCCCCCAATGCCTCCCATGGGTGGCCCCCCAGGGATGGGCCCAGGGGCACCCCCTCCTCCCCCTGTCCCGCCTCCGCCTCCTATGTCAGGCCACATGCCCCCTATGAGGGCAGCTGCACCACCACCACCGCCTCCACCATCTTCATAGATCACCTTGTGTTTAAACATTCATTAATAAACATTATTATTTCATTTAATGTAAATATGCATATTGGTATCCACATTTGTCATGATCTATGATCGATACAGTTAAAGTCTTTGCTAAAAAACTACTACAATTCATGTTTTATATTTTATTTTTTATGATAATTATTTAGAGTATATTTTGGCTACAATCATTGTCTCAGAAAAAAAACGCACCAGTGTTTAATGTTTGTGTTAAAATTTTAAGCTAACAGCATCATTTGTGTGTTAGTAGATCTATGTGATTATAAAATGAAACATTGTTGTGAAAAATGCTGTTTAGAATAGCAGCAGTTGTGTGTTTAATAGTAGATATTTTTTAAAGAAACAATATTGTTTTTAATGGTATATAGTTGTCCTTATGTGGATTGAGCAGGATTTCATAGCAGTCTTTACGAATAAATTTTAAAATCAGTTGACTAAGACACTAAGACAGCTAAATAGACTGGAACAGACTACAATTTAGTGGACCATAGTTTGTAGATTTTCTTTAACGCTCTTGAATATTCAATCTGTTATAATTTAAAACATGGTTTTTACACTTTTATTCTTTTATTAATATTGATGGACCACCGGTCCAGTTTACTTACAAATTTTGCTGGACCTAGGAATAATTTGGTCCATGGTCCACTGGTTAATCGTGAAGACTGTTATAGTACACTATGGATCAATAATTTAAACATTGTGACTGTAATTGTTGCAATAATGAATGAAGATACTCCAATAAATACAACATTTCCATGATTTTAAGATTATAATTATTTCTTCCGTTTCCTCACTTCTGAATTTGTGCAAATTATCTCTGTTGCTATCCCATGAATTTCACTGTTAAGTAACATGTGAGTTATGTTGTAAGGGTTTTAATTCAGATGAACTCATTCAAGATATAAATGTATTTAAACGGTGAAATCAACATTAAACCAAAATAATCTTGTTTTTAATTACAGTTTCCATCTTTTGAAAAACATTGGACACTTTTATTTGCAAAGTTAATATTTAGGTTTGTGTCTCTCAATGCATTAAACAGTAAACAAACAATTAAAATGAGGGCCATTTTCAACTTCTTATCCGACGTTGCCTATCACTAATGTCCAACATATTGTGGTTTTATCAAACAACAATAAAACTGTGAGAAACAATTTCTGTATCAGGATCCCAGGGTTTGGTCTTAACTGTTGGGAAATTATGGTCCACAGGACTGGTTGCCTTCAAAACCTTCTAGTCCCATACTGTGTGAACTGGTCCCGATAATCAAAACACATGAAACTGCATGGTGCATAGTTGAATGAGAAAAGAGGCATGTCATGGGAAAACCAGGCTTAATGCACGTGCGTAGTGTCGCCCAAGATTAGCCTGTGCAGTCCGCACAGGCAGATTTCAAAATTTGAAAAAAATGTTGAATGCTAAAATTTACTGTCCAAAATTAAATATACCAAATTCAACAGGTAGTTGTTAGCAACGCACGTGCAGCAAATCATGTGATGCGATTATCTCAGCTGACGACATGTCAATTAGCCACATGTGTATAGTTTTATATCTATGTAGCTGCTAATTATTTGATCGGAACAATTTGTGCCTTTATAGACCCTCGACCGTTACTGGCATTTAATAGATATTTGTGTTGTTATAACAATATCTGCAAACTATATTGATATAAGATATTGGTAACATTCGGATGCTAACTGTATGAAATTTTGTTGGGACTTGAATTTGTGGTTCGGTCTACCCACGAAAATTCGTACCCCACGCATAATAATGGTTTTGCAGTATGCAAGATCTTACAGTAAAAAGTACAAAAATCACCTCAGACGGTTCCCTGTATTCTTAATAACAAATGATAATTGACGATTTACGTAGTAGAAACCAGTCCTAAAACATTGGTCACCGGACCAGTAGTCCTTTGAAGTTAATCGGTCCGAGCGAAAAATCACTGTCCAAGGACCTAAGGACACGTACCCTGGTATCCTGATAGAACACAAGCTTTACATTCTCTGAAACATACAGTGTATTAAGTCCTTGAAAGTCTTGTTTTAAATATCCAGATATGCAATGGAGACCTTTCAGCACTGTTTGGTGAGATTCATTCTCCTTGCTGTCAATGTCGCCATTTAGAGTACTAAATTTTGTATCAAACAAGTGCAGGATCTGCTTGGAAAATAGTGTTTTAGTAAAACTTGATAGGTCGATAGGGTAGATTTCTTCTCTGGGTGTTTTTGAAATAGATTTAGCACTCCTGAAAATATATATCTAGCATAGATCTAGCACTCCTGTTAGGGGTGTCACAATCTACCGGTATATTGGTTTATTGCAATATTTGATTCTGCAATAAAATATCGCAATAAGCATGTCCATACCGATATATTGCATTAGTTATATGGTCATTTCACAGTTTTGTGTTTTTTCCTCTTATAATTACCTTGATTACAAAACACGCTTAGTGTCAGTGTTAAACGATTGAAAGCCAGTATCATTTTGTAAAGTTTATAATGTTGTAGGAGTGAAGGTCAAAAGCAAAACCATTATAGACTGTACTGGCGACCAATAATATTCCATTTATGTTTGGTGTACATATTTTCTCTTAAAATGTTTATTCTTAAAAATACATTAAACCTGATATATTGTTTCCAGTCTAAATAAAGAGTGAAATACTTACATAGTTTATGCACAAATTCTACAAAACAAATATACACCATTACTGGAGTACCTGTATATGTAAAAAAAAATCGCTCTGTATGTAATATAATAAATACACCGGAACAGCCATGACAGGCGGTTCGAGAGTGTTGCTCATAATTGTTTTGCTTTTCTATCAGCTGTTGATATGTTGCTATTGTTGCGCCTGTCATCAATATCAGTGAAAATATAAATAAATAAAACATCCTATAAAATAGTGCGCTGTTCATAGTGATTTCATAAGTCCTAAGCTTATTAAATACATAGATACAAAGGTCGCAATATATCGCAATAAATATCGTGATAAAATAATAAATATCGCAATATGGAATTCTAATATTGTGACACCCCTAACTTCTGTAAATTAAGAATGGCCAACATTTGCTGAAGCATTTAGCAAAAACATATGAGCCGCGTCGTGGGAAAACCGGGCTTTATGCATGTGCATAACTTGTCGTCCCGGATTAGCCTGTGCAGTCCGCACAGGCTAATCCAGGACGGCACTTTCCGCTTTTAAGGTATTTTCTGTTTCAAGGAAGTCTCTTCTAAACATAAATCCACTGTAGGCGGAAAGTGTCATCCCGGTTTAGCCTGTGCGGACATGCATTAAGCCAAGTTTTCCCACGACACGCCTCATATAATGTAATTTCTGGATATATGTGACATTAAGCATCAAAATTCTGATAGTCTTTTACTGCACTTCATTCTTTGTGATTCCACTTTAGTGTTAGTAAAAAGGAAAGTTTAAAATTAATATAGCTCTATATTTATTTAATCATAATGTTTTTACACCACTCACAATAATTGTTAACAATAAACAAAATATATTATTTGTATGATAAAATACATTGTTGTACAATATGTTAACAAGTGTTCTCATTCCATCTGGTAACAAAGTATGAAAAATATATTTGAAGTAGGAATACATAGGGTACACATCAAAGAACATTAGACATCATTTGCATTGAAGTGCACACAGGTCCAATATTTGTATTAGTAGTTTGTATGAATATATAAATATATTAGATGTTATTGAAATAACAATACAAGTACAACACATACTATTCAGAATAGTTGCAATAAATGTTTAAAAATTGAAACAGTTTTCACAAGAACAGCATTTTAATGTGTTATTTGTGAGTTTTATATTTAAAAAACTTTCCATAACAAATACTTATTTTGTAAGATTAATGAATAAATGTAACATTTGATTTAACACATATATTTTCAAAGTTAAACATTCTGGGGCTTTTTGCATTTACTCACAAATATCTGATATTAAACTGTATTCAACAAAATAAGCATTCAAAAAACATTAACCTGGTTATGTCTAGCATTCAATATAACCTGTCTATTCAACTTATTGTACAAGGCAAATTCTACCTCAGAAGAGTGCACACATGTTACTGGAACTACTACAAACTTGACATTTTTTACACCGTTCGGCAGTTCAATTTAAAGGGACCTGTTGACAAATTGACATTTTTCCATCTTTTTGTCACATATTTAGAAAAGAAATGAACAGCGTATTCATGGGAGCGAAATAACTTTATAGACATAGAAATATACTGTAAATACCGTTTCAGTTATGAGTAATCATCAGTGGAAATTGATAAAATTATAAAGCGTTTGTAAAGCTAAACAATTTGGAGCATTTCTGAAGATTTCGTTAAAATTGTTGACAACATGTGGATCACTTATATAAGGTAACAAATGCAGAGACAAATATAGAAATCGGAATGGCCAAGTGGTTAAGGCGATAGTCTTTCAACAGGAGGTCCCGAGTTCGAACCCCGAGTGGGACCAATTTTCTTTGTTCTTTTTTTTTTTTTTAATCCTCGTCTTGTTACTATATACTAGTATGACCAATTTGGTTCAGATGCTTAAATTTGTCAAGTTAAGACATTTAATGGCATACTTCAAAAAATGCAAAAATCTGTGAACGAGTCCCTTTAAGTCCTGCTAGTGGTTAAATATTATGGTTAAACAACTTTCTTGCAAAGAATTATTGAAATGGTTAAATATGGTTAAACAACTTTCTTGCAAAGAATTATTGAAATGGTTACATATTATGGTTAAACAACTTTCTTACAAATAATTATTGAAATGGTTAAATATTATGGTTAAACAACTTTCTTGCAAATAATTATTGAAATGGTTAGATATTATGGTTAAACAACTTTCTTGCAAAGAATTATTGAAATGGTTAAATATTACGGTTAAACAACTTACTTGCAAAGAATTATTGAAATGGTTAAATATTACGGTTAAACAACTTACTTGCAAAGAATTATTGAAATGGTTAAATATTATGGTTAAACAACTTACTTGCAAAGAATTATTGAAATGGTTAAATATTATGGTTAAACAACTTACTTGCAAAGAATTATTGAAATGGTTAAATATTATGGTTAAACAACTTACTTGCAAAGAATTATTGAAATGGTTAAATATTATGGTTAAACAACTTACTTGCAAAGAATTATTGAAATGGTTAAATATTATGGTTAAACAACTTACTTGCAAAGAATTATTGAAATGGTTAAATATTATGGTTAAACAACTTTCTTGCAAATAAATATTGAAATGGTTAAATATTATGGTTAAACAACTTTCTTGCAAAGAATTATTGAAATGGTTAGATATTATGGTTAAACAACTTACTTGCAAAGAATTATTGAAATGGTTAAATATTATGGTTAAACAACTTACTTGCAAAGAATTATTGAAATGGTTAAATATTATGGTTAAACAACTTACTTGCAAAGAATTATTGAAATGGTTAAATATTATGGTTAAACAACTTACTTGCAAAGAATTATTGAAATGGTTAAATATTATGGTTAAACAACTTTCTTGCAAAGAATTATTGAAATGGTTAAATATTATGGTTAAACAACTTTCTTGCAAAGAATTATTGAAATGGTTAGATATTATGGTTAAACAACTTTCTTGCAAAGAATTATTGAAATGGTTAAATATTATGGTTAAACAACTTACTTGCAAAGAATTATTGAAATGGTTAAATATTATGGTTAAACAACTTACTTGCAAAGAATTATTGAAATGGTTAAATATTATGGTTAAACAACTTACTTGCAAAGAATTATTGAAATGGTTAAATATTATGGTCAAACAACTTACTTGCAAAGAATTATTGAAATGGTTAAATATTATGGTCAAACAACTTTCTTGCAAATAATTATTGAAATGGTTAAATATTATGGTTAAACAACTTACTTGCAACGAATTATTGAAATGGTTAAATATTATGGTTAAACAACTTACTTGCAAAGAATTATTGAAATGGTTAAATATTATGGTTAAACAACTTTCTTGCAAATAATTATTGAAATGGTTAAATATTATGGTTAAACAATTTTCTTGCAAATAATTATTGAAATGGTTAAATATTATGGTTAAACAACTTTCTTGCAAAGAATTATTGAAATGCTTAAATATTATGGTTAAACAACTTACTTGCAAAGAATTATTGAAATGCTTAAATATTATGGTTAAACAACTTACTTGCAAAGAATTATTGAAATGGTTAAATATTACGGTTAAACAACTTTCTTGCAAAGAATGATTGAAATGGTTAGATATTACGGTTAAACAACTTTCTTGCAAAGAATAATTGAAATGGTTAAATATTACGGTTAAACAACTTTCTTGCAAATAATTATTGAAATGGTTAGATATTATGGTTAAACAACTTTCTTGCAAATAATTATTGAAATGGTTAGATATTATGGTTAAACAACTTTCTTGCAAAGAATGATTGAAATGGCTAAATAGTATGGTTAAACAACTTTCTTGCAAAGAATGATTGAACTCATTGCCATTATCAGCCGTTTAAACAGGAAATGGACAAGGTTGTTTCATTTAAATGTTGTTTTTTTTTTGTTGTTGTTTTTTTCTCTCAAAATGTCAGTACAATACAAAATATAGGCAATCAAGTATTTTAACATGCCAAGGTACTCGTGTTCTGACAATTTAACTGACAATATACTAGCATTACCTGTTTGGGTTTCGTTCTTACATTGAACATCTTTTGGTGTAGTTAATAGCCCTGCAAGGGAGAATACTATGCTTTGTTTGTTTGTTTATTTGGATTTTTCGCCTTATTCAACAGTATTTCAGTCACATAACGGCGGTCAGTTAACCTACTCACACTTTTCCTGGGTAAGCTGGTTTACCAGTACTGAGTGCACATACTTATGCCAGTAAATGACAACTGCCCTACTTGAATTAGAGGTAGGGGAAGAATGGCCATAGAAATAATTTCATGACCAATCCCCACACAAGTTATGTGGCCGGGCGGGAATCGAACCCGCGATCCTTGGATTTGTAGTCCAGCGCTCTACCAACTGAACTAGAATACTAAGCATATTATTACGGTACATTTAATGGGTAAATTACATTAAAGCCCTTGAATAAAATGTTTGATACCATGGCAAAGCAAAACTAAGAAAACAACACGTATTTCTACTGACTAATTCACAATTATTGACAATGTTCGCATATTAATAAAGGACGTAACAACTGGATTAGGCACACTGGATTCGCACAACACCAAAAAGAAGACGATAACTATATAATAATGTTCTTGTTTGTTGGTAAACAACACAGAATATCTATATATGCCTTTAAGCAAATTACATACTCATATATATATATATAGAAAGCACCAGATAGACGGCTACAATATTGTTTAGAACATTTTAACATATATTTATATCTGTAGAAACAATATGAGACACATCAGTACATGTAGTAATTCCAAATACTATCAACATAAACGATATATTATCAACAGTCCAGGGGCTGTATTCTAGAACCATCTTAAGTTTATCTTACAAATTGTTCACTGAATTTCTAATATTCAAAATGTATTATTTCTAAAACGACATATAATTTGGTGCTTCCCTTTACAGTTAAGTATACACTGTACAACAGTATGGTAAATAATATAGTAGATAATTTCTAACACTTAGCACAACATCATAATTATTCACATGGACAAAAAACGTAATGAAAAGTGATGATTTTAAAGTTACAGATTTAAGATTTAACTTCAGATGTTTTGGTAATATGGCCCCAGACAGAACAGCCATGCATATGTTTCTTCAAAGCAATGACAAGTAATTTAAGATGATGGATTTTTGTATAATATAATAAAACAATGACACAATATTCTATAGCTTTGATTATAGCAATTGATTTATGAAATTACAAATTTTGCTTTTTATATAGGTAAGTTACTTTTGTTAACATGCATGGGAAACTTGAAGACAATGTTTACGATTGTATACGATTTCTTAACTAAACTTGCCTTGATAATAAAAATAAATCACGTAAAGAACATTGAGATGAACCCTTTCTTTGTGAAATGAAAACTAATTTTTCAGTGTTGCTCATAATTTACATAAATATGTTGTTCAAATAAATATTATTATAATATATGGTTTTTAAAAGCTTTTTTATACTTTATAACAATTGTGACTGCTAATATTCTTAGTGTATAAATATGTGAAGATATAAGCATCATTTGAAATATCGCTAAAACGTTATAAAAATATATTGTCTTAGTTTGTAAAAAACTACAATTATGATGATTCCTTACCAAGAAACCTAAACACATGAGTGAAATACTAGATAAAACAACCATTACAACAATAAAAACAAACAAAAAACATTGACTTTTGCAAATAATATCATCACGTTATATTCCTACCAAAATTATGAACACAATTTTGTGACCTGTCAAATTACTCCTGAATTGTACCAGCATTGATTCACAGCAAATGTCAGTATAGGAAGGACAAAGATTTGGAATACAAAAATATTAGGCACTATCATTATTTCAGTGACACACACGACAGAATATGTCTGGAAGTATAGAAAAGCACCTATTCAATATAAAGCCACTTGATTCTATCCTAATCAGATCTATAAAGCCACTTAATTATATCCTAATCAGATCTATAAAGCCACTTGATTCTATCCTAATCAGATCTATAAAGCCACTTGATTCTATCCTAATCTGATCTATAAAGCCACTTGATTCTATCCTAATCAGATCTATAAAGCCACTTGATTCTATCCTAATCAGATCTATGCCAATGAAGCTAAGTAAATTTCCCTTAGCCCCAAAAGTAAGAAACCTAGGTAGTAAATGCCTACTGGTTAGTGAGTATTTGTCGGACAGTAGTATTATCCGGACGTTTTTAAATATTCGCGTTTCGTAACCGCTTTTCGTATTTTATCATCATAATACAAATAAACACTTATATTTTCATGTACGTTTCGTTTTTCTTTGAAAATAGTGAGTTTATTTTTTGGTAAAACCCCAAATGTTTACGTTGATAGTCTGAAACGCATGCAACTGTCGTCTGGGAAAGTAAAATGACGTGCGCATGCGCGATAAAATCCCAATTTGGGGCCCAGACAAGGTTTGTGATAGTTTTGCTCATAATAGCAGACAAACTCTGGCAGAACATTATTTAACCCGCTACGACGTTAAGGACGTGCGTAGTAGCTACGTAGATACGTAACGTCTAGTAAACTCTTTAAAACGTCATGCTTCCGTATTTGTTTCAACGCCTTACGTATATTCTCTAGTAATTATTAAATCATTTGATAAAGTTGTGTTATTTTAATATAAATTACGCATTTGATTATTTATTTGTTGTCTAATATAGATTAAATAATGTTATAAAGCATTTCTCCGTATATTTCACTGTTAAAAAAACGTCCCGAAAATACTACTGCCAACGTGTAAAAGACCGTGTTTTATGTACCCCTTTCATGGCCTCTATTGTTGCCCATGCGCGCAAGTGAAACTTATTTTGTTTACAAACGCAAACGGGTGTTCAACCCAGGATGTTACAAGCGGATTTTCATCGTTGAGTTTGTTCATGAATTAAAACTGTCCCAAAATAAATGCATATTTCGTCCGAAAAATACTCGCTCACCAGTAGGCTTAAAAATATATAAATAACTTATAAAATATTTTGCACAACTTAGGCTTTTTACTTTACTTCTGGATATTAATTTACATTTGTATATCAAACATAATATCAAAAGAAGCATTTCAGGCCATTTTTAAGCACACCATAAAGTAATACCCAGAAGCATTACCCGGCACATTACATTTTTCAAGATTAAGTGCCTAACAATCCTTTTATGACCTCTAAGACAGTACAGGAACTGCAACATTTTGATCACCGGTCATCTCCATGTTATCCGTAAAAGCCTCGGTTGGGATTTGCTTTTCCTCCACTTGCTTGTTCGCTTTTCTTTTAAAGTACAACAATTTTGGAACAGCGTGAATCTTCCGACACACCTCCTCCCGCCTTCTCCAGGGCATTCGGATCTTGAATCGATCGGGGAACCGCTTTTTCGGACGCTTTTTCAGTCGCCCTGCGTATGGTTTTTCCTCCGTAGGTTTCTCACGTCCAAACTGCCAGATCAGTATACCGAATACGATGAAAGCTATGATGCTAGGAATGAATGCAATGGCTTTCACGCCCAACTTGTAATTGAGATACTTTGTGTTCATGTGAGTGTCATCGGAATTAAATGTTCTGTTGGTATCTGGATTAATGGTGGTGCTTCTGAAATCGTATGTGATTTGTGTTTCATTGAAATTCTCCAGACTGTAGTCATCGTGGACTGTATAAATGCGGCCATCATTGTTCACGTACTGTCCGTAGTCGTAAGGGTTGTAGAAGATCTGGTTTTTCCACATGTTCAGATCCAGCAACATCACGATGAACAAAATTCCGTAGTTAAACCATTTACCTGAAATAAGAGGAAATAAACTGATGTACAGCAAACATAATAATTATAATCCATTAAATGACTGCTTTCTAACACTGTTTGTGAAATTAATATGGCTTACAGACAAAACAAGTGTTTCTGCCCAAACAAGGCATTACTCACAATAGTCCTCTATATGGCAATCAAATTATAGCACTGGAAATGAATGAAATGGGTGTTTCATTGCACAAGGAGGACAGAAGTTCATAGGTTCAATTTGCTTGTTGATCAAATAGTTTAGTCTAGCAACTATGAATACATAACTACAGGTAATAACTGTCACTTCATTACTGATTAAACGCTTTTGCATTGTATAACAATTTACTGAGAATTCATCATATAAAAGCGTGAGAACATTGTTTTTTTAGGAACTTTAAAAGTGTGACGGTAATATCACAATTGGGCCCCCTAGACGCCTGGCCAAATTGCTTAGATTTATATAACAAGAGCTGTCGGACGACAGCGCGCTTCACTTTTCTTGTGCTTGTCAGAGTTTCTGGAATTTTTTCTAAAACAAACTGTATCCCCTATAAACAAAATTAATTTCTTTCTGGAGTTTTCTTTCTAAACTTCAAAACAGTGACCTTGACCCAACTAACCCCATATGCAATTTCGTCCAATGTCTCGTTATACAGTATCTATAAATTGAATATTCCAATTTGTTATCGAGTTATAAAGCAGATTTTTTTCTATTTTTAGTAACAGTGACCTTGACCCCACCCAACCTACCACAAATGCATTCCCGAGTAGTGTTGCTTTAGGGTATTTAGACTAGAGTTATCAAAATTGGCATATGAGTTCATTTTAATATAGGGAATAAGTGTTCTAAGTTTAAATGAATCCCTAAAGCCATTCCTGAGAAACCAGCTTACCAAAAAACTTAAACCTGTCCATATAGCTTATATGTAAAATTTCTAAGTGTAAAAAGGCCCATAATTTTGACTAATTTCAAACTAGTTATCAAAATTGGCCAATGAGTTCATTTTCATATAGGGAATAAGTGTTCTAAGTTTGAATGAAATCCCTCAAGCCATTCCTGAGAAACTAGCTTACCGAAAAACTTCAACCTAGCTCGGACGCCAACGCTGACGCCGATGCCCATGCCAGGGCGAGTAGAATAGCTTGCCTTTTCTTCTAAAAGTTCAGCTAAAAAATTGCTAGTTTCATTTGAGATTGACAACCCTGCTGATTAGTATTTAGTAAGGCAAATGACCACAAGTGACTCTTAATACACTACCAGTTATGTGGATGTCCCATCTCTCCCATTTAAGACACTTTGGGATGCTGAAGCGAATGTGCGCAGTGTTCACTCCAGGAAGCTTGATATCAATAGCACTAACAAAGTGGGGGAAATCCCAGTCCTGAAATTGACATATTATATAGAATGATAACGGATGATAGTTCTAGTTTGAGCCAGTTGGATGACATAACTGTCACAGAATATTCAACAAAAAAGCCTACCTCGCAATGATGTAATGGATATGGTGTCCGCCTTGTGACCAGGAGGTCCCGGGTTGGATCCCCACTCGGGGAGCGTTCTCAAGATCTTTCCAAAGACACCAAGTACTGGTTCTTCCCAGGAAACGGACTCGAGAGTGTCTCTATAACCCTAAGGCTTTTGATGCAATCGAGCTTAAATAAATAGGTTTAAACTAAAAGCCTACCTGCATCACTATCAGAAGATCCATGACCAAAATGAAGGAGGCAAGACAGGCTCGGGACAGCTCATTTGTCGGCATGAAGTCGCGATTCAGTCGGTCCCAGTTGATGTAGTCGGTTGCTATGGTGAAAATGACCGCAAACGAGGTCAGCACGACCACGATCCAGAACATGATGATGCGGTTGTAGCCCCTCCTCCACCACTGGCGTACGGGTCGAGCCCACCCTGGATACAACTTCTCCTGTAGCATTATGTCTGTAACCTAGGAAACCAGAATAGGACAAGGAACGTTATTATAAACCAGATATACACAAACGTAATTACCATATTGTCATCGAAATATACAGACACCCAATATTTTTAAATATTTTTATGTTTCTAAATTTTCTTAGAGTAATTATGTTAAAAATGAAGTTAACTATGGTACCTTAAAGGGGAAATAAGACAACTATCACTATACAGCAATCTGAGCACTATAAGTTAGCAACCATTATTTAAATTCATACATTCATACAATCTACTCAATCACCATAAATAAAAATTCCTGCATTAAAAATTCATTATGCAAGTGTATAATTATATTCTAAAAACATGTTATATGTACATTTAAACATGCTAAACTAAATTACTCGGGTGAATGCACTTATTCTAAGGTTAACGTCTACATTGTAAAAATTCAGAGCAAAGACAAAGTCAAACCTTGTGACATAGTATGAGCTAATTGTAACAGAATTTTGTGATAAAAAATATGTTTCCATTAAAAATGCAGTGTTAGAAACATTTTTCAGTAAAAGTAGTTACCTTAAGACTATCATCTTCATTTACTCTGCCACAGTATGTCACATATAATTACAACGTATCATTACTATGGTGAAACACATGTTACAACTTATCTACATACTAATCTTAGAAGCAGTCTGCTTGAGTTCATCACTACTGATCTCGATTATAACCAAATATGAAACCATTCATGTACATGTACGACGAATGTTCGGAATTTATTAAGACAGCGTTTGTTATAAGGTTTGAAAACTTTACAGGCAATATGTGAACAAGAGGGCCATGATGGCCAAAAGCGCTCACCTGAGAACTGGTACAGATGAAGACCATACTGTTGTGACAGGTTTGAAAATTAAGGTATCTGAACAGTACGCAAAGGGGGATAGGGTAAATTTTGATTTAAAACATTGGTAAGTGCAATGGCCTAACTAAAGTACGGTTGGGTAGTGGATATGTGTTTTTTTTGCTAATGGTTCTCAAATCATTTTTCTTGATATTCTAACCTGACCCTTTTTCATTAAGTCAGTGACAATTCTGGAAAATGCATAAACAGTAGATTTTGATGTCTTTTTTGCAGACTGTTTTGGAGAACTAGTTGCAATGCGATAATTGCGATGGCTATGCTATAAGGTAAATTTTTGCTTTTTCTGATAATTTTCGGTCCAATGATGATAAATTATGTTAATGCACGCTCTGAAGCCATCAATGTTGCATGTACAAATAACTGTTGGAAATCAAATTTTATCAATCAGTTTTTATGGTCATACGCAAACTGTGTAAGTTTGGTCAACATTTAATCAAAAATCGTGTGTGCAAGCCAATCATTGTAACTTGTTCATGTTTTTTTCCAAACACAAGGGGCAATAACTGTGTGTTTCTGGCCCGATCATGCTTATATTCGACTTCACCTGTAGCCTTACATTTATAGACAAACATGCACGGTTGGTGAAGATTGGATGAAAAAATGAAGTCTCTATCCTAAATAATATCCATTTTTGCATATTTTTTTTACAAACAAAAGGCAATAACTCTGGTGTTTCTGGTCCAATCTTGCTTATAATCGACTTCACCTTTAATATTATGGTCATAGACAAACTGTGCAGGATTGGTGAAGATTGGATGAAAAATGAAGTCTCTATCGTGTATAATGTCCATTTTTGCATATTTTTTGTCACAAACAAAGGGCAATAACTCCAGTGTTTCTGGTCCGATCTTGCTTATATTCGACTTCAACTGTAATCTCATAGAAATAGACAAACTGTGCAAGAATGGTGAAGATTGGATGAAAAATGAAGTCTCAATCCTGAATGATGTCCATTTTTGTATATTTTTTTAATATACAAAGGGCAATAACTCTGGTCTTTTAAACACGATCTGGCCCATTTTTTAGAACTGATGGTCACACACAAACTATGAAAGTTTGGTTAAGATTGGATTGAAAATAAAGTCTATATGTTGGAAAAAGGCATTTTTGCACTTTTTTGCATGAAAAAGGGTCAGCAACTCTAATGTTACTGATGTGATCTGACCCAAAAAGAATCCTATCTGAGATTTTATGGTCATACACAAATTGTGCAAGTTTGGTTAAGATTGGATAAAAAGTGAAGTCTCCAGCGTGAGAACGAACCAAGTTGTTGACGGCACACGGCCGACAGACGACGCAGGAGAGGTCCTCTATACCAATAGCTCACCGAGCACTTCATGCTCAGGTGAGCTAAAAATATAAGATGTATACATGGTCTACAGATTCAGTTAGAAGTATACAAGTCTCTTGTATGCGGAGCACACCAACGTCATACCTGCAACATCACTGTGGCATCAACAGTAGAGTGTCGTTAATTGACAAAGTAAATTCCATCTAAATGAATGCAATTAATATAGTAATAATTTTATTATGCACATTTTTGCACCACTGAGCATCTAGTTTCTATCAGCATTCAAGGAGGTACATCTGAATTGATTTCAGCTATTATATATGATATTAAGTCAAATCTTTGACATGATTTAGGGATGGAACCTCAAAATCCAGTGTTGCTACATGTAAAGCAGCGTTGAAAGGTGGTTTTGCAATCAGATCAAATGCCTAGAAGGGTGTTTGCTAACCTTGTTGTAGTTGCGGTGTGAGCTCGGTAAAATTGTCTGGATGGACAATTTATGCTATCTTGCTGTTGTGTGAGCTGTTATCGCTTTTTCCACATCGCATGCATAGCATGGATAAAGTCCCTTTGTACTGATATACATAACTACACTATCCAAGTTATTTATATTCTCAGTAGATTGTATGGACCATAGCCACATATATAATTGAGGTCTTCCTTCCAATTTTGTGGGATATAGAGACGTAAAATCAACGTTTGTTTCAGTGATTAACTAAAGACAGAGACGTGCAAAGTCTTCTGTTGGTATATTCAAGCAATTTATAAGTGTCTTTGTGACTCACTAATTACACAAAATATCACGAATGTCTGTTGATCCGCCTCAAAGAATCCATTTTATTGGTGAAAACAGTTCTCAGTCGCTATCTTCAAACTACATGGTACCTGAATATAATTACACTGAAAGTTATCAACCTTCAAACAAATGACGTCTGTACCTAATACATTGAGGACATAAAAAAAAGATTTACATTTTCTTGTTATATATTCATTTAAATAAGCATTATATAGCAGTATTTCGATATTTGTCAACTAGTATCATATGGTGCTCCGAATGGCATAACCTTGTACATTTCCAACACATATAAATCTTAAATAAACTAGCTTACTTATGATTGGATCATTTCATTTGTAGGACGTGAAATTGTATCTGTGTTAAATTGTACGTATGAACTTTGTTTATTATAAAACATACATTCTGTGTCTCAACAGTACATTAACTAGCCTCGCATTTAAGTTGCATTTTCATTAATCAAGCACTTGAACAGTATTGTTTTTTATTTAAATTAATTGCATAGTTACAAAAAGCTTTCCCTGTAAGATTGAAACTATGTAATTGAATGTAGGTATCTTTAATATAAACCAGTTATCGATATAAAAGCTTTTTCTTTCACATTATAAATAATGCATGTACCATTGTTTTCAAAGTAATTACCAGTAAAAGTTGCTTGTTAACATTATCCTCCCAGTAGATTCCAGAATTGTGATTTTAACATGATACTCGCTAACTTTTCTGATTCTGAGCAGAAAAAAGTAAAAAGTAGTTCCAATTATATTTGCAAAAAGATATGTCATATCATGTTAGAACAGAAATAATATTTTTCTGGTGCGTGCTATTAAACAACTGGGGCTAATGCCCTCATGATTTAATTCCTACCCATCAGACCTCCAAATCGTTGTATATTAGCCGATAAACAACAATAAAGCAAAAATAATTTCTTAAATGTAAAGCAAGTCAAACAGATGTACTTAAATGACTCAAAGTACAACATTATTGAGAAAACATTTTATTGACATGGCTAACAATAAAATGTCAGAGAAATTATTCACTATTCAATAAAACGAGACAATTTCCAATACTTTTAACTAGAGAACAAGCCTAAACAGAATTTATTACACCAATCCTGAAGTCATAGACTTCCTCAACACAGAAGAAAACAAGCCCAATCTAATATAGACCCTGGTGTAATCAAATTGTCAGAAACACACGAAGTATGTCAATCAGCCTGATAGGACTTTCATTGGCCATGCGGCAGAGAATTCTGGGAAAATCCGGAAAATTCCAAAAGAAAGTAAGTCATCGCTAATGTTGTTCGCATTGGTGGTAGAGATTGGTAATTTATAGGATAGAATTTTACGCCATAATCTTCATCTCAATACCATATTTCACAATTGGAAATGCAAATATGAATACTAGTATCAAGCAATATATATCTTGAAAATAATTGTATCACTGCTGAGACTATCAATGCTATTAACTTTGTTTTCATAATGGATACATTTTTCGGCGTAGCTGTCTAAGATCACTTTTGACCCAGATTTTCTTGCGATAATTATGCAGCGGGAAAATTGAATGCCAATAGAATTCTGCAAATTTTCTAATTCTAGGGAATGCAAACTTCAAACAATGGTTTAACATATACCAATAACTGTTGCATACTTTTGGGGAATAAAAATTTAAATAATTGTTTACATAAACGGTTAAAATGAAGTTATAAACATATCCTCGCGTATACTCTAGAACTGAGGCTAATTATGAACGTATTTTCTCATTGTATGCCATAAATAGAATGATATATTCATTCACGTAACGAAATAACTATTTTGTTTAGCCTACATTTATATAAGCGTTACGCTCTATAAATAGCAATTGTGCAATGTTCCCATGCATAAATCTCACTCACAGAGTTGCCGTTCCAAGTAGCCCATTGATTCTAGCGAGTTCATCGCATTCCACAAAAAGTAGTGGCATTGTAAAAATAGCGCGCGTAGCTAGCAACGGCTGTATAGCTGTGTTAATATACTCGTACATGCATAAATAATAGCGTTCAGAGAATCATAAACCTAAAAATTTCAATAAATGTGGAATGTATATTATAAACTTACTGTTAATTTGATTTAAAATTGTGGTTACGATTTATTAACGATTATTTATAATTGCATCTTTCTATCAACTTCTCCAGTAGATGTTATTTAATCTGTAAAAAGATGCTACATTTTCTATAGATAAAATGTTATGAAAGAAGATTCGGAATATGTCGAATTGTTATTCGCGTAGCATGAATACACAATTTGCAATACTAATTATACACAGGAACCCTTGATATATAATATTTCTACTGACATAATTTAAAATCGTCATAGTCTAATGAATTTTTATGTTTGAGTTATCAAAAAATAAAGTCTTAACATTTCAAAAATCGCTCAATGTTCCCTGACTATTGCTTTTTATTGGGATACACAGGGTACATGCTTATTTGACTTCAAATCGTCATTATATGAACTAACATGAATGGTATATTACCCGTACTATAAATAACAATATAGACTCGTCTGATACATAATAATTTTAATTCATTCCCGAAATTACTTTCTTACATTGTTAATTCGTTAAATTGGCTCGACAAATTCAGACAACAATTATGTTAACCTAAATTATTTTGGTTATTCATATATCACTGGTGGAAGCATGGAGCTGTATGATTGGTTTATTCACGGCATAGATATTAATTATAATTCTATTTAATTTTTAAATTTATAAATTTATCTCAAATTAACTTTTGGGTCCGAGAAGTTTTCTTATAGTGTCCGAAAAATCTGGGGTCCAATAAGTCCCCTGATATTGGTGGGGACCAAAACATCTGGGATCTGAGAAGTCACGAAACCGATCATCTTGGCCGTCTGTTTAGGTAAACTTTAAATGACATCTCAATATTAATTTCAACACCGATTGTCTTTTTTAAAAGACATTTCTTGTTAAAATTCTACACACTAGCACTCATTTGCCAAAGTATGCAGAAATCAATATCAATTGAACACCCCCTCACAACATAAACAGACAAAAATTTTAGGACCTTTAGCAAACATATTCTAAAATTAGTGTTATCATTAACAATTCAGACAAAAAAAACCAGAATAAACCCCACACTTGTAAAGTTACTTGCCTTAAACATTACGCAAATGCATTAAATATATATATGCTAAACGTTTGCCCACACAAGTAAAATTTCCCAATGAACTTGACTGAATAACAATTCAATTCTCCGGGGGTTCCGACAAGAGGGTATTCATGAAGATTAGACAAAGATAAACAAATAAGAACATATACAACAGTTTTTTTTATAAATAACAAAACACCAAAATACTAACCATCCAGGCAGTAAAGAAGTCTCCACACCAGGTCCCGCAGGCGGCTACCTTCATGAAGATGTCGTTACTGACGCCCATGAGGTCGGAGATGCGCCACTCGCTGGTGGAGTCGCCGCCCATCATGAGGAAGAGGTTGAAGAAGCAGGACATGATGAAGATGGTGATGAGAGAGATGAGGAACATGATCATCCAGGAGCCCTGGCTGTCGCTGAACATGCGGAGACGGAAGATTCTGTCTGAAAACAACCATGAGAAATTTTATAGGATTTTACACATCCTATAATCACTAATTAATTCTCCACACCAGGGAGAGAACAAAATCCTTTCAATGCCCCAATCAATATCCCCCCAGGGAGGGGGAGCAGCAGGCATATACAGGACTTTTGACTAAAGCAATTCCCGACAGGCGGGAATTTGACAGGACGAATGATTTCGGGGCCCGGGGGAAAATAGACTTTGGTCAGATTTTAGGTCCCCGTGAAATTGGTCCCGGGGCAATTCGATATCCCTATAGCATGTCCCACTGCGGGGATTTAGACAAAAATGCATGGCTGTAGGGTGGGGAATTAGACCCTAGGGGAAAATATTGATAGGTGCATAACAGGCGTAATATTCTGTCTGAAAACGACCAAGAACTACCACTGTATTATGGAAATAGAATTTTAAATATCCCATAATTAGGCATGCATTGAAGAAATAAATACTGGCAGAATATTCTACCTGACATGATCAGATATTTTATTACAGAAAGCTGACTTATATCATTATAGTTTATCCCATAAATTGGCTAGTACCGAGGAATAAATCTCTTTCTATTAAATGAGGCTTTATTCCTACCCATAAAATGAAAATAAACTATAAAAAAACCATCGGGACCAGTCATAATTTTGGTCATAATTTTGTTAGTGAACTGAATAGATTGGGGATTTATTCATCGCTAATAAACATTCCTTAATTTAAGAAATAACCATGTACCAATATCTTTATTATAACCTTTCTACTTCATTTTTAATTAGTTTGGTTTTTAAATTCATTAATGCATTTGGGCAACCAAAATTGCTATAATTCATAACAAGAGCTGTCAGAAGACAGCACTATCTACTATTCCAAGTATATCAGTTGGTTACGGAATCCGGTTAGTGCCATATGGAATAGCGTGCCTCTTACGGCGAGGGCGAGACACGAGAATTGCGCGAAACACGAAGCAAGACACGATATTCCCGCGAGACACGAAGCGAGGCACGATATTGTAACACAAGATCTCGCACTGTCGCAGGAGCCCATACCACGATATCTCGCGGCAAAATATCGTGTTTCGCGCAATTCTCGTGTCTCGCGGTAAAATATCGTGCCTCGCTTCGTGTCTCGCGCAATTCTCGTGCCTCGTGTTCAAAGGTCGAGACACGAGATGCGAAGCGAGACACGAAGCGATACATGATACTCAGACGAGACGCGAAGCGAGGCACGATATTATATCGTTCAAATATCGCCCGAATCTTGAGTATCGCGGTAAATTTTCAAACCACGATACAGGAAACACGAAGCGAGACGCGAGACACGAGGCAAGGTACAAAATTTTACAGCGAGACACGAAGCGAGACACGAGAATTGCGCGAAACACGAAGCGAGACACGATATTTTGCAGCGATATATCGTGGTATGGGATACTTCGACAGTGCGAGATCTCATGTTACAATGTCTTGCCTCGCTTTGTGTCTCGCGGGAATATCGTGTCTCGCTTCGTGTTTCGCGAAATTCTCGTGTCTCGCCCTCGCCGTAAGAGGCACGATATTTCATATGGCACTAACCGGATTCCACAGTTGGTACATATTTTGGAAAGTGGAAGGGGCAAGCATTGAAATACAAAGCTGAGTTAAGGCAATTATTGTCATAATACTTAGCAGAATTATGGGAATGTTGCACCTGATACTGGAGTTAATGACAAAGGTATATTCCAAGTTTCAAGTGAATAACATATGTAGTTTTGATGTTACAAGACATTTGAATATCAACTGTAACCAGAAAATCTACCGGTATGTGGAAAGGGACATACCTCTATCAAAATACAAAACTGGTTATGGGGAATGTTGCACCTGATGCGGAGAAGTTGATAACAAAGGTATATTCTAAGTTTTAAGTTAATAACTTATGTAGTTTTGAAGTTACAAGACTTATGAATATAAACTTCAACCAAGATCGCGGACGCCGACATTGACGCCGAGGCGAGTAAGAAAGGTCAGGTATTCTTTGAATTGTCGTGCTCAAAATTATTCCATAAATATAAATAAATATTGCCAATAAATGTATGCATTTTACCAAAATTGTCAGATAACTGTCTCGTTATATCAATGGAAGCAAGAATAGATGTCATGTCTGTACACAGATAAATGGACAAATAGCAAATTCAGCACTGATACTACGGATACATCCTATTACAATCAGTGCTCTAATGATGGTTTACAATTTATAGATTATTAATTTATAGACAGAAACTAGGGTGACATTTCTAAGACCAGTCAACCAAAATAACTATTTCATGTTATGTATGCACATTTAGCATTCAATATGTCTTATATACATATCAAGAATCAAATATAATGTATTAAAACTGATGATTGCACAGTTATGTGTAACTTTGGGTCTTTACTCACTGCCATGAATAAAATCAACAAATCTTTAAGTCAAAACTTGACGTTGAGTTTTATGAATAAATTATTAAATTAAGTTTAGGGATCAAAAATATATTTAGGTCTGATATGAAATACTAAACAAGTAAATACATGATCTTGTTTCATTATAAAGTGAAATGAGTAGTTTACATTACTTTTTTACTTATTATGTCTGGTACTAGCATAAAAGTCCATCCTAATTTGTTAATAAGCCCTCAATTACAATACATGAATACATATAGAGATGTTAGACAAAGCAGACAATTCTGAGAGACAAATGTGAAGCAGAGAAATCAATGAAGACTGATTTGCCATTACAGCTAGGAACTGGAGATTGCATTTTCTCTTGGACAATAATGGCTGGTATATCAGGAGGCTTACAATTCTTGGAATAGCCATTGTATTATATGTACCTGTAATCTGATATAATGAAACAAAATACTGAGGAATCAGCAAGGCTTGTAGTAAATGTCATTCCGAATGCTGGGCTTTTGTATGCCATCAAAATGCAAATGGACTGCTTATGGAAAATAGTATTCAATAGGAATCCTATTTTATCCTTCTCTCTACTAGGGCCAGAGTTTTTATATTTTTTTATTTACGGGAGCGCCGGTTCTAAATATTGCAAAACCCAAATAAAAATAAAATTCAAAATCGTATAATTTTTTAAATATTTTCCGCCCATCTTCTCTGCTTCCCGAATTATAAAATAAATTGGTCTTGTGTAACCTATTTACGACAATGTCATTTTGTAGTAATTTTTGCGCGCCAGTAGACTGCTTTACAAACTGAGGTTATTTTCTGGCGTTCTGCGAAAATATTTTATTGTAAAAACGTGAAAACCAGTCTAGGCAGTTACAATAAAAACAGCAATGGCGGTTGCGGCCGCTGTGTAGTTTAAAGCTGCGCGGCCGCTGTGTATTTTAAAGTTGCTATTCAAAAACATAAAGAAAAAATAATAATTAATTAAAATCATACAATAACATTCTTTTGACAAAAATTATAATGAAATAATATCAGAAAGCAGTATGAGACAAAAGATTTAGCAGGTGCCCGAAATGCGAAAACTATTTATTCATATACGCAACACAATTAAAACATTTAAAGTATTCATGTTTAAAATACGTATATTTTCATATTTTTCTATGGGTACGAAATGGGTACGAATGTATGTTTTGTTCTAGTGCGGTTCGTACCAAATTGATTTAGGCCAGATTGTTTATAAATTTAAGATTGATGGGATATTTGTTTCAAAAAAGATATAACTTGGAAAATCCAAATAGTATTTATAAAACCCTCTAACAATATGGAAAAATATATTTACTCCTAATTCTAGATTAACCTTTCTTGTAATAATATATTTTTAAATTTAGGTGCAGTTTTAATAAAATAATTATTTTTTTTACTTATAATCATTTTATTTTTATTATTATTTCCGATTCTCACTTTTTTCTATTTTATTTTTATATTTATTCCCTCCTCCTGGTGCTCAGTTTTGAAAAACTTCCTGTATATCTAAAAATTAAAAATCTCTGGCCTAGATGACAGTAAATTAATGTATCACAGCTTGAGGCCAAAGGCATTAATTTGACTAGAAGAATGCAGGAACACAAATCTCATCAAATAAATTTACATTTCTCTAACCATTAAATGAGAGCTGTAAATCATTTTGAAGATTGTGGTTGATCAGGAAAATTGTGTGGTAACTTAAGAAAGCTTGATTTGGCTGGAGATGGTGTTTTAACAAAGACAGTATACAATGTGAATTTTTTCGAGAGCATTTAATTAAGCACAAACTAAAGCTATCACAAGAGTGATGTAAACACCTGAACACCGCCTTGACCCAATTGCAGATAACAGAAGTATTAGCATATTCATAATATTAAAAATAAATTAATAAAAAACTTGTGTTACAGAAAGTTATATAATTATAAAGAATTAAATACAAGATGGCCACCAGTCGGCCATTTTGAATTTTGTAGAAGAAAATATTGTGTCAAACACTACTACGTATTATGATCATCAACTGTATGAACTTTCCTGGAAATCTGCTGCATCACAAAATGTAATAAGTCCATCTTGAATCTGAAAATTATCTCACACACTACTACTCCTTTTGAATATGAAGTGTGAGAAGTTTCATATAAATCTAACCAAATGAAGTATGAGTTCATAGGGCAAACTTTTATCCAAGTTGGCAGCCATTTTGAATTTAATACAAAAAAACACATTTATATCACGCACCCTTTAGATGAACTGTATAAAGTTTCTTGAAAATCTGCCAAATGATATAGAAGCAGTTAATAGTAGCTTAATAAAATTGCCGCCAGTCGGCCAATTAAAATCCAATATGGCCGCAAGTCAGAAATTTTGAATTTTGTCGAAGAAATTATTATGTCAAACACTACTATGAATTATGTTTATCAAGTGTATTCAGTTTCCTGGAAATCTGCCACTCCACAAAATTTAACAAATACAAGATTAAAAAAGTAGTTCCAAGGCAAAACTTTTATCCAAGTCGGCCATTTTGAATTTTATTGAAAAAAATTATGTCTTGCACATCTCATCATGTAGATGAACTGTATAAAGTTTCATGAAAATCTGCCAAACGATGTAGAAGTAGTTCGCTAGACAAAATGCTAACAGACCAACAGACCAAATTTGTTTGTGGGGGGATAAAAACTGACTATGGGTGTTTCAGGGGTGTGATTTCACAAACACCAATGGTGAGGGAATTACCCTCACTGGGTTCGGCATTGGGAACAGGAACATTCAGCATTACTTATCAGATCCAACAAATTAAAGCACTAAAATTTATAAGAACATATTATGTACAGTATTCCATATCTAGCATTCAGAACTTGGAAAAACACTTAGTTTGATTTGTATTTTAATTATAATTATACTCATTTAACATAGTCCTAATATGCTACTGGCATAAAGACTAAGTGTATATAGGTACTTGAATATGAAATTTAATTTAATTTCATGCCATACCCAAGAAAAAAAATTAAGTTGTAAAATTATTTTATCAAAGCTGTTACATATGAACAGCACAGCAAATGCCATTTACGTATTATTTCTATTCTAAGATCAAGAAATATGTTGGTAAGAACTTGTATAACAGGTTGAGAGTAAGAAATATAGATAAGAAACAAGAGGGCCATAGTGCCCTTGGTCGCTCACCTGAGGGGCTAAAGAACAACTGTTCTGAGCAAGTTTCATGAAGATTCAGCTAAGAACGTGGTCTCTAGAATGTTCACAAGCTTTTTCTTCAATTTGGCCTGGTAACCTAGTTTTTGGTCCCATGTGACCCAGTTTCGAACTTGTCCTGGATATCATTCGGACAAATGTTCTGAGCAAGTTTCATGATTATTGGGCTATAAATGTGGCCTCAATTGTTCTTCAATTTGGCCTGGTGACCTAGTTTTTGACAAGATGAAACCTAGTTTCAAACTCGTTAGAGATCATTGAAAGCAATGTTCTGAGCAAGTTTCAAGAATATTGGGCAAAAAATGTGACTTCTAGAGTGTGAACAAGCTTTTTCTTCACTTTGCCATAGTGACCTAGTTTTTGACCCCACAACTCGTCTGAGATATCATTGGGACAAATGTTCTGAGCAAGTTTCATGTTGATTGGGCTAAAAATGTGGCCTCCTGAGTGTTAACGGATATGTTTTTAAACAGAGAGCAAGCATTTTTGAACTTGGCTGAGATATCATAACAACAAAAGTTTTGAACAAATTTCAAGAAGATTGGAAAAAAGTGTGACTTCTATAGCATTCACAAGTTTTTTCTTCAATTTGACCTAGTGACCTAATTTTTCACCCCACATGACCCAGTTTTGAATTCGGCCAAGATATCATTGGGACAAATGTTCTGAGCAATGTTGATTGGGCAAAAAATGTGGCCTCTAGAGTTTACAAACTTTATAAAGTTTTCAATATAGCCATATAAGTGAAACTGCCCCGCCCCCTGGTAGCCTTGTTTTTCAACAGAGGGCAACCATTTAAAAACTTGGCCAAGATATCATAATAACAAATGTTCTGAGAAAAATTCAAGAAAATTGGGCAAAAAATTTGACTTCTAGAGTGTTAACAAGTTTTTTTTTCAATTTAAAATAGTGACCTAGTTTCTGACCCCACATGACCCAGTTTCGAACTCGTCTGAGATATAATTGGGACAAATGTTCTGGGCAAGTGTCATTAAGACTGGGCAATAAATGTGGCCTTTAGTGAGTTAACAAGGTAAATGGTCACAACAAACGACTAACAAAGGCCGACGGACAACTGCCAAAAGGCGATTACAAAAGCTCACCATGAGCACGTTGTGCTCAGGTGAGCTAAAAAAATGAACTTGCATTTCAACTATGTCAATCATATGAAAATCAATCTAGTAATTTATCTTTTTAATTGTACATTAATATCATGTTTAGTGGTTAACCTATTTTACACACAATATAGTGTGTGGTAAAGCTTTGTAAATATTGACAAATGGAAAGAATCTATTAACAATAGCTGGGTAGTAGTTTCAATATTAGTGGCAAAAAAATGGAAAGATCTATTTGAGGCATGTCGTAGGAAATCCGGGCTTAAAGACGATTTCTACATTTTTTCCCTTCCATGAACAATTGTAATTTTCACATATTTTGCAGATAGTTCAATGTCTAATACAATGAAACCATAAACAAGAGGGTCCCGAGGGCCCTAGGACACTCAACTGAGACCTTGTAACCCAATTGAAATTTGCATTCCAGAGGTGTGGCTTATTTTTATCCCAGGGGCAAAATTTGAACAATCTTGAACAAACCTCTGGGCCTTGGGGTTTCAGGTAAAGATTTTTAAAGTCATTTTGCTATATAAGTCTATATATACCATGTGACCCCTCGGAGTGTGGCCAGATTTGACCCCAGGGCATAATTTTAACAATATTTCGAGAGGACCACTATGCAATGTTACATATCAAATATAGGACAGCAGGCTGCAGCTGTGGGCCTTGCCATTTCAGAGGAGAAGATTTTTAAAGTAATTTTGCTATTAAAGTCTTTGTAAACCATGAGACCCCTTGGGGTGTGGCCAGATTTGACCCCAGGGGCATAATTTGAACAATCTTTCAAGAGGACCACAATGCAATGTTACATATCAAATATAGGAAAGCTGTGGGCCTTGCCATTTCAGAGGAGATGATTTTTAAAGTCATGTTGTTATTTAAGTCTTCATAAACCATGTGAACACCGGGGCGTGACCAGTTTTGACGCCAGGGAGCATAATTTGAACAATATTTGTAGAGGACCACTATACCAGGCCTTTCCCCAGGCGCTTTAAGAACAGCAGCACCGCTGTACCTTAATTTCCAAATCTTTGTCACCACAAGGCTTAAAATCCCAAAATCAGTCTAGTGCAGCACAGTATAATTTCAATAAACGTCTAACAGCAGCTGACTCAAGAATCGACAACAGTAGACACATTTCAGCCAGGTAGTTCTCAGCACAGTAAGGTGTATACAGCGTGCTATTTTTAGATCTTATGAAAGCAGCTATTGAGTTACACAGTGTTGTGACCTAAGTGTCAAAGTGTTAGAGCTAAGAAGTGATGAACACCATGTGGTAATTTTCAGCTTCTGTGTGTTTTGACTTATGGCCATAGTAAACAGCAGATTAATGGCTTCCAGTTCAGTTAGCTATTGAGTTGGAGTTACCTGTATATAAATGCTCAACCACTCAAAGGTGCTATAGAGGATCATTGGAGATGACCACTGACATGGAAAATGTTCCCCACTGGAATGTTGTTGGGTAAGTAAATTAGCATGATGCAATGTTGAGGCAACGTGTTTGAAATGTAGAGTCAATCAGTCTTAGTATATAAGACAGTCTTATATCATGGAATTTTGACTTTAGAGCTAATACATTGAATTTTCTTACAGGCAAGGTGTATATTACTAATTTTATAATGAAATTATAACAATAGACCTAGATCTAGTCCAACTTAGGTGGAAAGACAAACTGAGTCTGTGGCCCTGTCACTGCAGTCCGTTTCACCAGCATGTACAGAAACATGTAGCATAGAGTTTAAGTCTAGTCATCTAATTTAAACCTTTAATTTGTACAGTGTAATTAAATGTGTGCAGCACACACAAACAATTTAATACATTTTTTGGCAGATTGTGACAGGGGAGTCTCAACCATGAACAAGGTGAAAACTACACACAGATCATCTCCCTCCAAGTTCTGAATGCTTTGTTGGCAACCTCCACCCAAGGACCTCTTCTCAGAAGAACAACTTTTTAGTACCAGATATCGGAAGTGAACACTATGTATCTTCAGCATGTTGATGGACACATGGCACCAGCAGAAACCATGAAGAACAGCATTCCAAATCTGTGTACAGGGCTTGCACTAACATGCAATTTTTGTGTTGGATAGTGCAAGACCTGAACATTTCAAACATTAAATGAAGTATAAATAAAGCTATGTTTAAGGTCATTTATAATAATTTTGTAATAATATGCCAATTACATCATTGAAAGAGGTATACATTTAGGTAAACAGTGTCATTATATATTCCATGTTACATTATCTATTTCCAGGTTACATGACTTTTGCCACTTGTGTTTTTGTCTTTCTTTGATAAATTTGTAAACAGTGTGTGTGTTTATGATTATGTTATGTCATTGGGAAACAAAAGAGAGAAAAAACTATTCAAAGTCTGTTTATTTGTATGTTTGTGTTAGCTCTGAAGTACTGTAGATTTGATTTAGTACACATGAAAAGTATTTTAAATATCGGAACGTGGAAGGGAGTACACCCCTTCACACCCAACCCCTACCATGGGTATTTGCCCCTGTGCCTAAGCAAAATCCTGGGGAAAGGCCTGCTATACGATGTTACATATCAAATATGAAACCTCTACGCCTTGCGGTTTCAGAGAAAAATTTTAAAGTCATTTTGCTATTTAAGTCTATATAAACCATGTGACCCCTGAAGTGTGGTCAGTTCTGACTCATGGGGCATAATTTGAACACTCTTTGTAGAGGACCACTATAGGATGTTACATACTAAATATGAAACCTCTGGGCCCTGCAGTTTAAGAGAAGATTTTTAAAGTTTACTTTCGTTTTCAGTGTATTAACAAACTTTCACAAATAATCACGTCACAAGACACTCCTACTATAATCATGGCAATTATTATGAATATATTTGATTCTAGTTGGTAATTACAGCGTACTGTTGTATTTTTAAGTACTAGAAATAAATTAAGACTGCTTTCTTTGATGCCATCTTGGTATGGTGGAAATCAGTTATCTGAACAGGGTATGTTGTCATCGTTTACCATCATAAATTAGCAAAGACTGGTCTGTTCTGTTGCTCGGCAGAGTCTGTTTGGGTGAACTTTCAACAGTTGCCTTCATAAGTATTAATTAATGAAGGTAACTTCATGTTATGCTGTTTTGTCTTTTAACAGTTATTATAATAAACAATGATTGTAGTGACAAGACTGTGTTCTGGAAATATAAATCGCTTAACAGTTATCCTAATAAATATTGGGGGCCTATCATTGTCAATCCACACCTTGGTAATACCCAAATATGGGAGAGTAAGCAGATTCGTATAAAAGCCAGGAACACGCAGAATCTAGAGGAGTTGGGAGTTGAGCTTGGACATGTAATGATGTGAGGAGTTTGAGTGTGAGTTATTCATGAACTAGATTGGTGTATATATTTATTATCGTAGAGTATAAATAAAATGTAGAGTGTATATTCTGTTGTGTGACGTTTGAAGATATGAACTACTCGCCCTCCCATTCTAATTTTTGTAACACGAATGTTTAGAGAGTTTGGGTGGAAATAAGTGGTTTTCATCCATGGATTTGTTAAGTGGATTTTATCAAATCGAATTAAATGCTGCGGATAGAGAGAAGACAGCATTCTGCACTTCCCATGGGGGATTGTATCAGTATGTTACCATGCCACAAGGTCTTCATGGATCGCCAGCAACTTTTCAAAGATGTATGGATTTAGTGTTTAAAGGTCTTCAGTGGAAAACACTAATAATATATTCAGATGATATCTGCTCCTATGCGAGAACTTTTGAAGAGGCAATTTTGAGACTTGATGTCATTTTGGGAAGGTTAGAGAAGGCAAATATGAAGCTAAAACCCAGCAAGTGCCACCTTCTTCAAAAACAGATCGATATTCTTGGCCACACAATTGACTGTGACGGAATACGCCCGAATGACGAAAAAGTGGCAGCTGTTCGCCAGTGGCCTCGACCTCGAAATTTAAGTGATTTGAGGTCATTTCTTGGTTTTTGTTCATATTATAGACGGTTCATAAAGGGATTTAGTCATCGCGCCGCACCACTTAATCGCTTAATGGAGGCCGGTCAAGCGTTTAATTGGGTGTTGAGCAAGAAAGTGCATTTGTGGACCTGAAAACTGTGTTGACGGAGAAAGAAGTCATGTCGTATCCACAGGATGACGGAATGTTTATTGTTGACACTGATGCTAGTAACTTCGCGATTGGTGGATGTTTAAGTCAGATGCAGTGGTGTGAAGTTACAAAGGAATATGTAGAAAAACCTATCATTTTTGCGAGCAAATCACTTGATAAATGTCAGCGTCGTTACTGTGCGACAAGAAGGGAACTATTGGCAGTTGTTATTCGTGACACAGTTCAGACATTATCTAATGGGTAAAGAGTTCGTATTACGGACTGACTGTTCAAGTTTGAGATGGATTATGTCATTCCGATCACCAACAGATCAAATGGCAAGATGGTTGGAAGTATTATCGCAGTACGATTTTCGGATACAACATCGAAGTGGCCGAAAACACATTAATGTGGACAGCCTCAGTCGAATACCCAGTGAACCAGAAGCATGTCAGTGTTATGAGGGACATCTAACACTAGAAGAGTTACCGTGTAAGGGGTGTGACACGTGCTTGAAAAAACATCAGCAGTGGTCGGATTTCTCTCAGTTTGACGACGCAGTTCCTTTATTTGCAAAAAGGAATGCTGAGACAGCACAAACCTCGGGGTCGTTGAAAGCAAGAGTTTCCACAGTAAAACTTCATGAAAGTGGATTCTGGAGTTGGATTCTCTTGCTGCTACAGCTTCAGATGGTGAAGTTGTTGAACTGTGTAAGTTTCATGTATCGTGGATTACTCAGAATAAGGAAATACTGTCGCTACCGGATATCCCGACTGCGCTTCCGTGAAAATTCTGACAACCCAGATGCAGATCACAGTTCAAAGTTGGGTGACAGAAACAAGAAAATGCTGAAAATAGACGGAAACCCTACTTTAGGTCAAGTGGCATCTCCTGTAGGAAGTCTTGTGAAATTCAGCACAGTTAACTGTTCACCGGAGAGAATGGCCAGACTCCAACAGCAGGACCCAGATATTGGGGCTGTTGTGAGGTGGCTTAAATCTGACAGTGGAAGACCCCCAAGAGACACTGTTTCTGGCTATTCACCTAGTGTTCGAAATTTATGGCTACATTGGGACTTACTGATTTTGATTGAAGGTGTTTTGTTCAAGAAATTCATTTTGAAAATGAATGAAGAATGTCCTTTATTGATAGTCCCAAGAGTAATGCAAAGAGAGATATTAATATCAGCACATGACTCAAATACTGGTGCACATTTGGGCATTGATAAAACGTATTCGAAGATTAAACTTAAATTCTTTTGGTACAAAATGAAAGACAGCATAAAACACCACGTTAAGTCTTGTGAAAAATGTTCAAAGCGGAAACGGCCAGCAAAAACACCTAGAAGTCCACTGACAGAATACACTGTGGGATTCCCAATGGATAGACTTTCAACTGACATCATGGGTCCATTACCTGAAACTGAAAATGGGAATAGATATTGCCTTGTAGTGATTGACAATGATAGGCCCCCAATATTTATTAGGATAACTGTTAAGCGATTTATATTTCCAGAACACAGTCTTGTCACTACAATCATTGTTTATTATAATAACTGTTAAAAGACAAAACAGCATAACATGAAGTTACCTTCATTAATTAATACTTATGAAGGCAACTGTTGAAAGTTCACCCAAACAGACTCTGCCGAGCAACAGAACAGACCAGTCTTTGCTAATTTATGATGGTAAACAATGACAACATACCCTGTTCAGATAACTGATTTCCACCATACCAAGATGGCATCAAAGAAAGCAGTCTTAATTTATTTCTAGTACTTAAAAATACAACAGTACACAATATTTAATAAATATTATTATCTGTCACGACACTTCACATTTTAAAGATTTAAATTAACTCCACTGATGCACGAAAAGATGCGCAGAAAAAACTACCGAAATCATCTTTAATGCATATGCGTAAAGTGTCGTCCCGGATTAGCCTATGTGGACTGCACAGGCTCAACCAGGACGACACTTTCCGCTTTTATGGTATTTTCTGTTTCAAGGGAGTCTCTTCGAAACAGAAATCCACTGTAGGCGGAAAGTGCAGTACTGGATTAGCCTGTGCGGATTGCACAGGCTGATCCACGATGACACTTTACGCACATGCATTAAAACCGGTTTTTCCATGACACGCCTCATTTATATTAAGGCTGACCAAACAGTGTATGGTTCAAGGATGCATCTGCAAGACTCACTAATTACAAACCACAACAATCACTAGAACATCTCCCATTTCCAAATCACTGCTACATGTTTTGAAACTTCTGGACTAACAATGGTCACAGCAATTTTCCTGTTCCTCTGCCAGGCATATTCCAATAATTGCTCATCATTGGAGCCGTGTGAATGAGTTACAACAATGAAATTGTTTTGCTGCAGGGAAAACTAATGTGTATTAGGCAGGTAATAACAAAAAGAGCACTCAATGACAGAATTCCGATTTCGCAAAAAAAGCATAACATTTAGCGGGCTGAAGAAAATCAATCGGATCAATCTATGCCAAGTTCCCATTTGATATTTTATGGGCAGGTACTAATCAGTGTTGTTAATCTGCAAGTTTTGAATGTTAAATAAACAAGATTCTGTGTTTGATAAACACACATGCACCCGGTTGGTGCTGGGTAGCCCATTTCTTAGTCCAAATTAGGTCAAGGTCAAAGTGAGGTTGGGTAATATGGGTGGATGGGAACAGTCATACGTAACAACTGTGTAAATATCCAAGTGTTGTAGTATGCGGATTGGTGCTAGACGAAACAGTAAAATCTAGTTGACCAAGAAACAGCCCGTTTGAATTATTCTAAGTGCAAATTAGGTCAAGGTTAAGGTCAAAGTGAGGTTGGGTGATATGGGTGGATAGAGAATGGTCATAAGCAACAACTGTGTAAGTATCCAAGTGTTGTAGTAAGCGGTGTTGGTGCTAGACGAAACGGTAAAATCTACTTAACCTTGTCACTGACGGATGGAAGGACGGACGGATTGACGCCGAGACTTACGGACGGGGGCATAAATACAGAATGTTATGCTTTTAATATGTTTCTTCTTTTATCATTATTCAAACTCAAAAACTTTTTTGAACATGAATTAGTTATGTATTTGTAGTATCTAATAACTAAAGATTTTATATAATTTTCAAAATAATTTTTCTCCATACCATCTTACCATTTGGTAATAAATCTGTGTTCATAATCTCGGAAAACAATGTCAGGTGAAATTGAATTAACAGTTTACCAAGTGTTTTCACACCCAATGATGATTTGACACTGCATTTATTCCCATAGCCATAACCATAAAACACCAACATAAAATATTCATGGCCTGTTATTTGTTAGGAGATTCTGATCTTCAGACCAGACTGCTTTCCCAGTATATACACCAATCACAGTCATGTTTTCTGTGGTAATAATTAATACTGGGTGATATCAATCTACCTGTGGTAATAATTAATACTGGGTGATATCAATCTACCGGTATATTCAAACAATTCCTACATTTCCTAGCAACTATAAAGAGAAAGTGAATGACAAAAGTGCATTTAAACAGGATAAATTATTGGGGAAAACAGTCCAACCATTTCATTATTTGATGGCAATTTGATTCAGATGGTATAGGATAGAGAATGCCTTTTTTAAAATGTTATGATCTAGAAAAACAATGTGTAGCTTAAAATGCACTGAGTACAAATAAATAAGAAACTATTCTATCAAAGCAGGAACTGTCTTTATACAAATAATAATCTGTGACATTAAACATGTACAAGCAACCTCCACATGGATTCAACCGGGTATCTTGCAGCTATTATTGCTGTCTTAAAACTACAACCAAACTTTTGGTTGTTGTTATTTTTGCTTTTTCTTGACCACTGAAGAGCAAACCCTGACTAATAAAATAAAATCTAAATACCTAAACAAAACGACCCCTCAATACTTACTGAACAGGTAGCCATGTACCAACAGCTTCCCCACAAAGAGCCCGACAATGAGGCCAACCAACCAGAAGACAACCTTCAGAAGGCTCCAGGCGTTGGGAGGGTACCTCGTGCAAATGAAGGCCACGTCGTTTCCAATCATCGGAATAAGGCACTCTTTCCGACTGTGAGCCACAGGGTCTTCGGCATAGATGAGGAAGTTACAGAACACAACAAAGTAGGCGATTACCAGTCGGCTATACGGATGCTGAAAATAGTACCTACAGTCCTTCTTGGCCATAAACAGCGAATAGGTGCTGGCTACGTCCACATCATCTTTGCCTGCATCCATCACATCTTCTGCATCACTCGTACGTTTATCTATCTCATAGGAGCCATCAGGTTTGATCACAACTTCCTCCTTACGTGCAGCTTCATCTGCATTTTTTTTGTTATTATTTATACCAGTTTCAATATCATTGTCAGTGACATCAGCATCTTCGAATTCAAATTCATCATGACTGTCGTCTTCTTCAATCTTCTTAGCACCGGTTTTTTGTTTAGCAGCTGGTTTCTCTTCCTGAGATCTCCTCTTCTTAGCGTTCTTCAGGTCTGTAAGGGGATCGAGCTGTTCCAACTGATTTTCAGCAGTATCCTTGCCACCTTTGTTACCCATTACTGCCACCTAATATCTCTGAAAATCCTGATTTACAACAAGGACTTGCACTTGTATAATAAAAGGTTCCCCTGTGTTGGACTGAAATTAACAAATGGAATCAGCTAAATTCATTTGAATAAATCATTTTGAATATTTAAGGTAACTATGGAATATAGGACAAATTGTTTTTTAAAGCGCTGCTTTCAAACAGAATACAATGATTATGGCAGAAATGAGAAAGACTGGTCTTATAAAATGTTACTGTAAATTTCACAATGTTGCAGCTTTAACAGTACATAATTATATGTATTGAAAACAAAATAAACATGTTCATGATTTCATGGTTCTTTTTTTTAGATTGTCCTCAACAAATAAAACGGTTTGGTCTCTTGAAAATAAAAACATATTTAAGGTAATTTCACTTGCTATCAAGCTTATTTTGTCAGTGATAACAAGTTTTATATAAGAATTGATTAAATCTTTTATATATAAACTTTACATTAACAATACAATAGATGTACAACAAATGACAATGAAAAAGAAAACAAGTACAAGTACCAATGCATTATTTGCTTTATCAAACATCCATACATAAATACACATACTTGTATAAATGATTTTTGTTTGTTTTGTTTGGATTTTTCGCCGTATTCAACAGTATTTCAGTCATATAACGGCGGTCAGTTAACCTACTCACACTTTTCCTGGGTAAGCTGGTTTACCAGTACTAAGTGCACATACTTACGTCAGTAACTGACAACTGCCGTACTTGAATCAGAGGTAGGGGGAGAATGGCCATAGAAATAATTTCATGACCAATCCCCACACAAGTTATGTGGCCAGGCTGGGAATCGAACCCGCGATCCTCGGATTTGTAGTCCAACGCTCTACCAACTGAGCTAGCTGGCCCGGCCTTGTATATGAGTATAAATGAATATATCAGCATAATCAACATCTCGAGGGTTCAGCTCAAAACTGTTGTATCTGCAAAACATTTGAGGCATGTCGTGGGAAAACCGGACTTAATGCATGTGCGTAAAGTGTCGTCCCGGATTAGCCTGTGCAGTCTGCACAGGCTAATCCGGGATGGCACTTTCCGCTTGTATGGTATTTTCTGTTTCAAGAAAGTCTCTTCTAAACATAAATTCACTGTAGGTGGAAAGTGCCATCCTGGATTAGCCTGTGCGGACTGCACAGGCTAATCAGGGACGACACTTTACGCAAATGCATTAAGACCAGTTGTCCCACGACGCGACTCATTTTTATTTCAGATACAATAGTTTTACGCTCAACACTTGTTATGTACATACCAACAACGGCAAACTATGAAAATTTGTAAATATTACATGTATCAACAATAATACTGCTGTATTAAAAATAGTAAGAAATGCAAAAGCAAAGAAAAGTGTCAACAATACAAATTTACTGAAATTGAGTCATGAAAGCTGCAAGCAATTTGAAAAAAAAAAACGTCTTTTTTTTCAGTTAAATTGCCAGTTCCAGTGCTGTAGATAAGAGAATTACTGTGTAAATACTCTTTTAAAATTTGCATAATACTTGGGGACACCAATATTGACAGAAACCATAACTGTTGTGTTGTTGTTGACAGTTGTTTGGAAAAAAATCATCATATAACTAACTTAAATAAGAATTTCTCATTATACTTGTAGTTTGGCATATGAAGTTTAGGGATGGAGTTCTGAGACCTTTTCACACAAATTTTATCAAGAGCCCCGTAAAGGCTGGGATTTAATTTTATGCCGTAAAGTTAGAGTTAGAGCTAGTTCTGTTTATGAGTAAATGTTAGTAAAGTGCACAATTTGTTACAGTGGTGAAGGAGTTACAATGTTTATTTTTTGTATAAAGGCATACATTTTTTATAACAACATTGACTGCTATGCACTGTCACCAGAAAGCCCATTTTACAGTAGGTCAGCAAAATAATGGTACATTAATACCAATATGTTGATACTGGTACATTAATACCAATATGTTGATACTGGTATATTAATCGTAAATCAATCACAAACAAAAATATAAGGTACTGGTATACTTGAAATGTGTAAAAAAAGTGAAAAGTATGATCATGTAAACATCATTACATCCATCATAACATATTCAGCTAGTGTAAGTAGTGTTTTATCCAGACCTAATCAGCGCGGCGCTGCGCCACGCCCTTTTATTTATACGCCACCCTGCCCTTTTCAAAGGGAATTAGCGCCTAGTGCCCTCTTATCTAATGACTGTATTCCCTTAACAAAGGCCCTTTGTGATGGCATGTTATGGTATATTAATCTGTCACCAACTGATAAGATCAGCTGTAGGGGCAATCAGCTTACGAGTTTGTTTCCAGATACAATAAAACATACTGATTTTGATTTGAAAATGAGCGTAAATTGCCTGCTTTTAGCAGCCTCGTTTTCATATGCAATTTCTAATGTTTTTGTTTCGTCAAATTTTATGATAAACATAAGAATAAATGGAAGAATGCATATAAATGCAGACTCAGTGTGGTCTTTAATAATTAATAATGAAAAAAAAACATGTTCATACAATATTTTTTCCAATCATAAACAAAAGTCCCTGAAAAAACGAATTGCAGAACTAGCTATTAATTCGGACAAACACATTCTGACACATCATTTCAATATTTCCTTCAATATAAAAGGTAAAATTATTTTTTATAATCATAGCAGGTTATAACTTATAAGTATTTTATCATTTACTTTAATAAGCATGATTTTGACATGCCCATAAACAGTTTTAGTGTGACAGTTGTTAATAAGTTTTTCATGTATAATTGCCCAATTTGCACACTGGAAATACTTATGAACAATCAATAATAGATAAATTTTCTGAAATAAATAATGCAACAACAATATAACTTAACAATAGCAAAAAGCAATACATTTGGAAAATTAAAATTTGTTAATACATGTACTTGTTTGACTTGAAAAAATCATTAAGCAGATGAAATGATTCAGTCAGTAATATACAATTTCATAACTGGTTTGAACTATTACTTCAGGAAAAAGATAAAACCTGATATGCCCTTATTAACAGTGTCACCGCGCACAAAATGCCCTTTTTCCAAGTCAAACGCCATGCCCTTCTGCCCTTCTAGATTAAACAATATGTAAGATAATTCATCTCATTCAATTTATATAAATATTAAATATGTGAGTATTAATAGTGTTCATGTTTGGTAAAATGACATTATTCTGAATTTAATTTCCATCAGCCTCAGAAAAAAAAAGGAGTATAATTATAATCTGACCCAGATTAATAAACACTGGGCTTTTTTTGCCAATTTTACAGCCGTTAGTTTGTCATATTCACATTGGCAAAAATAATCTTTTTTTCGCAACTCCAGCCCCAAAATTCCCAATTGATGGTTTGACTTTCACATGTTTGGAAATAAGAGAGTTCTGTGTAGAAATAAAGACTCTTGAAGTTGAAATAACCGTTTTACTGATTTTGTTTGTTTTTTGTTCAAAACCTTCTATTTTATGTAGTTTATCTATAATAATTAAAATTTCATTAATCAAACAATTATAATTCTTCACAGTTTTAGGTGAATAAACACTAAAATTCCAAATTTCATGGGTATAGGTTATATTCCCAAAATGGTGAAAAAAAACACACTGAAACACCTGCATGATCCTAAAATTTTGCAATTAAAATGAGACAATTAATAATCTTATAAGTTCCCTAGGTGCCCATATTATAAAATTGACTCATGCAGTACTGATATATTTACACAACAGTGGCAATCACTGATAAAGCACACATATTTTATGTACAATGTTTCTGAAGATTGTTTAACAACTTGCAAACAAATTTCTATAAATACCTTAAAACTTTGTTCTATCAAAGGTTGAATAAAAAATCAATACTCAATGTCATAAATGTCACAGCGACAACATGTTATGCATCTTTTTTTATAAAATCGATGAATAGAAGGATCCAACATGCTTAATTGACAATCGAGATGTAAATGTGGTAACACACGCAAATATGCTGAATCACACTAATATGCAGTCGTAAGGTATATAATGAGATATTATTAAAATTTCAACCCTTTTCCAAGAAATTTTGAATGATAAAATTTAAACATTTCATTATTCAACACATTCAAAACACATTGAAACATGCCTGAGAAACTATTTCATCCCATAATTATAATTTATGATCTGACATCACTTATGACTTTGCAAGGGTTGCTCCATCAGAAGGAATTTATATATAATGACAAAATAAGAAAAGAAGTTCTTGAACTATCTTCAGTTGTACTCAAGCACATTTCTGCATCAATTCATTAATGAAATGCATACCTGGTCAATTTAAATTACACAAACCAGTATGCGAGGTCTGAAACACAAAATGGGATTGACAAGGACTAAATGAGAGAAAGTAACGATAAAATGTCATTCTCAAATACACAGCAGAGCAACAGATAAGTCGCGTATTTGCGTAAATACCCAATTCTGAAACACCTACCATAAAAGCTCTATGTTTTCGGACACTTTAAAATAAGTAAAAATGTTCGTGTCCGAGAATTTGGATACACAAAAATATTCCCAAATTACAGGTGTCTGAAAATTTATAGACAAAATGACAATATTGCAATTACGTTCGGATATCTGGTGTATTACGTCTTTTTCCGAAAATACACGGATAGTATCGATTAATGATTGCGCGTGGTTGTTAAATACTACGCCGTATAGTATTATTAATTTTTTAGCGATGTTTGCAATTAATTTTAAATCATTTCATATGTATGATTTGTTTTTACAGAAAATTATGCCAAGACTGCATTTTTGTCGACCGAGTTCAAAGATTACCATCTCGTAAAATAATTGCCTGTAATTATTGCAATAAAAGATGCAAATTATGATTTTGTTGTTTGTTCTTGAACCAAAAACCTTGAACAGTTGTCTTTAACACCTTCAAACATTCGTGCAACTTGTGATAGGGTGCAATAAAACTGGAGCCTGTTTGTCACACTTGTGGTGTTGAGTAGGGGCATAGTACCTTAGATACCTGAATCGTTAACTGGAATCTGCCAGGTTTTATGACTATTCGTTTGTAAAAACACATGTGCGATGTGTCACCGGATTAACGCACACATTTTATAATTCTGCTAAAATACCACTGTCACATAAAATGTCCGAAAATGAGATTCATTAATTATGGGTTAAAATCAGGATGTCCGAAAATATATAGTGACAAAAAATAATTATTTTGGCTAAAAAAGAGGGTGTCCGAAAATTTAGAGTGTCCGGAAACATAGAGCTTTTACGGTACTCAATTAATGAAAAATTTAATGAGTGACAAAACTCAATCCATAATACTGAATACTCAAAAAAACGCCACACAGATTATGTAAAGATTGGTCAATGTTTAACTGATAGAAATAGTTCTATAGTGAATATATGAGTGTTCAATGCAACCTAAATATTATATGTGACATCCACCATTAATATTTTAATTGCGAAATTCATGCATGTTTGTAAAACGATAGGCATATTAAATTGGATGCAATATGTGTGATACAGTTTTACTCAAAATATTTTTGAAAATGATGGGGTAATACTCAATTATAGCAAACTCCCTACTGGTGAAGTACTTAAATCCGGACACCTGAAAACAAATGTGTTTGTATGATCAAGACCCATAATTCTATGGTATGAGTTGATGCACGCACCTGTCTCATCAACATATATCAATTTTCAACAGAATCAACTGAGTATTAATTCATTAACTTACTATTTTTCCTTTCAAACAACTAAACACTTGCACGTGGAGGATTGAAATCAAAACAATAGATCTGCTAAATAAAGCTAAACAGAGAAAATTTTTAAGTCAACACCAGAACAATGTAAACAAAGAAGAAAACACAATTACTGACAAACAAGTTGTAGTTGAATGCTTATTTTTATTCTTTTTGTTTTTAATAAAACATTTTTAAAGTGTCCAGATTTTGGTACTCTCCAGCTGTATTTTGAAACGTGTTACTGGCCTTTTTTAAATACATCATACTTTTACTTTAAGATAGCAATTCCCTCTAAGATTTTGACCAAAGCTTAAGATAAAACCCAACTTATTATGTTTAACTTTTTATTTTCGTTTGATGCTATTATCCTGAGAAATCGTCCAAAATACGTAAACAAAGAAATATCAGAATGTGCATACCTGTTGTTTTGTGTCCCGTTGAACTGCCGTTGTCACGACCCGGTGATTTTCTGTCTGACATCGCCAATCTATTTTTATAGTCATACCACACATTAATAGGCACATCAACAGGTAGATACTCCAAACGTATACGCTATGGTCATTTTCCTCGATGTGTAGATATTTAGTTCTAACGTTACATGAAATAGCGAAAAACTGAGTTTTTTCAGAACTGACAGAATTGGAGTGCTCGATTAACAACAGCCTACGCGAGCTAAATGCCACTGTAACTTGTAATCGAAAATCGATTAACAACGAACGCAAATATAGTTAATAACTTTCTGAGTTAATTACTTTGGTGTTTTTGGCATCTAGAGGTAATCGTGATAAGTTTTTTTTTAATTGTCGGTCTTAATAGATCTATCTAAACAACTGACAACCATTTGGCTGCATATTTCAATCGAACGTTTTAAGGTTTTGTGTGTATCATAATTAACTGACAAAACAATATCAAATATAAATTATTGTGTTTTACTTAATAGTGGGATATCGAACCAAAATCAGTATACTATATACGTAGATACTAGATCTACAATACCTTAACTCGCCAGGATTACCCATCGGATTAGTAACTGGAACAGACCTATAATCGTTTTCAAAGGCGGAAAGTGTTTTTTTCGTAGCCTTATCTAGCAAACATTTGTTTGAAGAGAACATGTATTAAGGAACCATACGTTAACAGATTTATATTATAAATATATGCAATGCTACAACATCTACATATACATGTACCGCAGAACGCGCATTTTGCACGTGCGCCCCATGCATTGTGCAGGTCAATGTGAGGCACTGTCTGTTTCTTTTCTGGAAGACCACGTTTTCTCCTTGTGTACAGTTTTAAGCGTTTTTGCTAAACATTACTTGTATAATGAACCAATGAATACGTAGTCCAACTCAGAGTAAACTGGGGCGTTTTCGTTGGGGAATAATGTGTTCATAGTTGTTGTATGCTGCTTTGACCTTCGTCTGTAAACCGCTTCAAGTCGGGCAGTCAGTCACTGGCATAAGTATGTGCACTTAGTACTGGTAACCTGCGTAGATCGGCTAAGCTTGCCCAGGAAAAAATCCAAACAAACAAACAAGAGGGCCATAAGGCCCTAGGTCGCTCACCTCAGGGGCTAAGGAGAATTAAACAGTTCTGAGCAAGTTACATGAAGATTTGGCTAAAAATGTGGCCTCTAGATTGTTCGCAAGATTGTTGTTTTTTTTTCAATTTGGCCTGGTGACCTAGTATTTTACCACATGTGACCTGGGTTCGAACTTGTCCGAGATATCACTGCGACAAATGTTCTGAGAAAGTTTCATGATGATTGGGACACAACTGTGGCCTCTAGATTGTTCACAATCTTTTTAAAATTTGCAATATATCCATATAAGAAAAACTTAACCCTTCCCGTCCCATGGCGGCCATGTTTTTCAACGAACCAGAACCATTTACTAACTCGGCCAAGATTTCATATGAACAAATGTTCTGAGTAAGTTTCATCTTGACTGGGAAAAAATGTGACTTTTAGAGTGTTCGCAAGTTTTTTCTATAGCCATATAAGGAAAACTGACCCCCCCCCCCCCCGGCGGCCCTGTTTTTTCAACGGACCGGACCCATTTTCGAACTCGGCCGAGATATCATAAGAACAAAGATTCTGAGCAAGTTTCATGTTGATTGGGAAAAAAATGTGACTGCTTGAGTGTTCGCAAGCTTTTTCTATAACCATATAAGGAAAAGTGCCCCGCCCCCTGGCGGCCATGTTTTTCAACGGACCGGAATCATTTTCGAACTCGGCCGAGATACCATTAGAACAAATGTTCTGAGCAAGTTTCATGTTGATTGGGCAAAATATGTCACTTCTAGAGTGTTCACAAGCTTTTTCTTCAATTTGACCTTTCGACTAGTTTTTGAACCCACATGACCCAGTTTCGAACTCGACCGAGATATCATTGGGACAAATGTTCTGACCAAGTTTCATGAAGATTGGCCAATAAATGTGGTCTCTAGAGTGTTCACAAGGTAAATGTTGAGGACACACGACAGACGACGGACAAAAGACGATCACAAAAGGTGAGCTAAATATCATGCCCTACGGTAATAGGAAACAGGGCGATATACATACATACATATGCTGATATTGCGGTTGATATTACGCAGCGTTGGTAATCCGTTGCTATAATGTTTAAGGTAAAAAATCGGTACCCTAAAGGCATAATGACGACAGTAGGTGGAGTTACATTTCACTGGATATAACCTTACTTGATTTTTCAAACACCATTATAGTGGACAAAACTATATAAAAACTATACAATAAAATTATCCAGTCCTGTATGAATTTTAGAGTGGAGGCACTCAGTAAAATACAACCAAATATTCAACAACAGGTATGACAAAGGGACATTCACCGTGTTCCCATTATACATGAAAAATTCCCCGAACAAGCAGTTGTTTCTTTATAATCTTTCCCCGAACAAGCAGTCGTTTCTTTATAATCTTTCCCCGAACAAGCAGTCGTTTCTTTATAATCTTTCCCGGAACAAGCAGTCGTTTCTTTATAAACTTTCCCCGAACAAGCAGTCGTTTCTTTATAATATTTCCCCGAACAAGCAGTCTTTTCTTTATAATCTTTCCCGGAACAAGCAGTCGTTTCTTTATAATCTTTCCCCGAACAAGCAGTTGTTTCTTTATAAACTTTCCCCGAACAAGCAGTCGTTTCTTTATAATCTTTCCCCGAACAAGCAGTCGTTTCTTTATAATCTTTCCCCGAACAAGCAGTCATTTCTTTACAATCTTTCCCCGAACAAGCAGTCGTTTCTTTATAATCTTTCCCCAAACAAGCAGTCGTTTCTTTATAATCTTTCCCCGAACAAGCAGTCGTTTCTTTATAATCTTTCATATTACCCCTGACCATTTCCAAAGGAGTCTAACTTGTAACATTTTTTACCATGCAAATGGAATATGTAAGAATTAAGAATTCCCAAAACTTGCAAGTGATACATATTTTATTAAACAACTATCTGCAATAAAACAAGTAAGTACATGTTTCAATAGAATATTGTTTACTGCTATTTACAACCCTATCACTGTTACTTTCTACGCTACAGAAATTGCAGATGATTATTTTGGTACAATTGCCAACAGATCAGAAGTGACCTTGAATGCGAGATAACATCTTCAGAACATGCAAGCCTGAACCAATAAAGCTAAATTGAGATTCTTGAACACTGATTATCAATATAACAGACATGACTGACCAATGCATTGTTTTATTACAGTTGGTTTGTTGGTATGTCATTTGTACGTTAGCAACTGTATGCAAAAAGTTATGAACAACTATGCATGAAATTTTCTGAGAAGGTTGGAATCAGGCAAATTTTCAAATGATTTTGGTGGTGAGGAATGTTTTAAACTGGGTTTCCCCCAGAAATATTGTAAGGGATGTCTGGCCGAGACGGGGTGGGCTTGGGAGGGGTGTTGCCTCCCTACGTTGTTTGAAAATTTTACGTTTGAGTGACCTTATTGGTGCATTTAGGCGTATACTTAAAGGTGTGTACACTCATATATTGCAAAACAAAATATAAACAAAAACAATGAACACTTGATTCATAGTATTTAATGGTCTTGGAGTAAATAAGTTCAGATGCATACAATGTGTGCTATTTGAAGTGCATTCAAGTATCGATTAACGCTCCACTTGCCATCTTACCTACCTGGTAATTTAGTCGATTAACTCTGGCAATTGAGAACCGCCTCCTCTAATCGTCTATGTCGGGCGGCTTATTAAGGCATGTCGCTGCAATTAAGGGATGTCGGAAGACCACCCCAGATTACGAAGGGATGTCGCTAGCAACACGCCATATTGGCCTGGGGGAAACCCTGGTTTTAAAGATTTCTTTATTATGGGGCCAGGAAGGTAATCTTTCACTGAAAAATTCAATTGTTACAGTAGGGCAATATCTTGGCAGAGGTCTGCACCCTAAGTGTAATCTAGTTTAAACGTGAAACTTTTCCCATATTTTAACAATCATAAACAAATGTCATTCTCTGTACAGTTAATATACATATTTAAAATGTAATATAACACACAACAAACAAACATAATACTTTTGCTAACACCAACCATATTAAACAGGGAATGTACAAGCCTCATGAATAAACAGATAAAAAAAATGAACCTGTTTTCTTTGACAAATAAAACAAACATACAAAATGTGGCGCACATGTTACCATAAACTTTCTGTTTTGTATCAAATGCATGTGGCATAAGGTATGCAAGTAATACAAATTTCTGAACATAGTTCGGTTGAAAATTATCATATACTTGATTCTAACATGTTAATGTCCAATAAAGTATGGAAATAAGGTATACAATCAAACAAACTGCCTTTAATTCATACATAAAATACTTTGATAATAATAATAATATGAGTTATAAGACAGAATATGTAACTATATTAATAAAAATACACATAATATAATGATACATAAATTAATATGATGGTACAAACAAACAAAGCCATAATCTATGGACAGGTTTAATGCTTAATGAACGAATGGCTATTTGGCACTTAAACGATACAAAAGTATAAAACGAACATTTATACATTCCGAGGGAGGGAATTACCATTCAAAAGAACTTTTATTTCTATATGCAACGTGTACACATAGTCCAAAATTGAAATATGTAGATCAGATTTAACAACAGCAATTTCTCTTCTAACATGTGTAATACAAGCCACATGTTTTATGTTGTACTAGTCCATTAATTTGTTTAAAGCAATTGAACTCAATAAGTCAAAACAAATACACCATTGAAAAGGTAGAGGCCTACCAACATAACTTTTTCTCGCCTAAGTTTCAGAGTTTTAGCAAATTATAATGGAGGCGCGTTGTGGGAAAACCAGACTTAATTCATGTGCGTAGAGTGTCGTCCCGGTTTAGCCTGTGCAGTCCGCACAGGCTAATCCAGGACAGCACTTTCCGCCTACAGTGGATTTATGTTTAGAAGAGACTTCCTTGAAACAGAAAATCCCATAAAAGTGGAAAGTGCCGTCCTGGATTAGCCTGTGCAGACTGCACAGGCTAATCCGGGACGACACTTTACGCACATGCATTAAGACCGGTTTTCCCACGCACACGCCTCAATTATTTATTTAGGAGCACATTTTTGTGTAACAGTATCGTAGCGAACTTTCACAACTTTGATCAAACACCTTCAAAACTGTTTGTAATAGGTTTGTTAGATGAAGTGTTAATACGTTTACATGACAAATTTTGCTTATGTTGGAGTATTTCCGGTAAATATTTTGGAGTGATGCATTTGTGATGCATATTACCAGTAATAAAATAACATTTTCTATATCAATAATTTTTGAACTGTACCACACATGATTAGAAGTTAAAAAGGTCAAAAAATACAAAACCACAGTATCTGTATTTCACAAAGAATATCTACACTAACATCACCTCATATGGCCCAGAATATGTCAAACAAAATCACAAGCATGATACAATGAAGGTCAAGCTGAGAAAATCTACATTGAGAGTAACCTGCAATCAGCATGATGCCGGCCATTAAAAAAGAACTGATAGAGGAGCTGGTCCCCGTACTGAAAAACATGGTCATAGTAAACTCTTATACTTATAGGGGATATAGGGGATGTAACTCATACTCTGTTCAATTTTCTAATTCGCTACTGAAATTTCTGAAAATATTTGAAAAAGAATTGCATGTTCACACTTTTTAAAGAAAATATTTATAAATAACAGATTATCTTTGCAAATCAAATTTTCGGCTCCTTATTCAGATCTTTCGGCATCAACGTTGATATTTCCCTAAAATGGTTCACTAGAACTACTTACTTCCAAAAATGTTTCATCTACTTTATATTCAGAAATAAACGTTGCATTCAAATGAAGGAAATCAGCTTTAGGAAGAATTACACACCTGTATACAACACATAATTGTTCTGTAGTAACACAGTCAGGTTAATTGGGTTTTGATTTTGCTTGCTCAAATACCAGAGTTTAAAAATATATAATTTCAATAACCAACCAAAAAAATATCAATTGATCGTTTAGCAGATATTCTTCTATAGAGATTTCCCTTCCATCCCAAGTCCTTACTTTTTTTACATGGCTAACATATATTATGGAATACTTTATACACTTGTTTCTGTTTACAGTTCTCAGATCAGTTTATTACACAAATCTACGTAACACTGACTTTCAAATACTATTTGCTATATGCTAAAAACAAACAACAATTTCACAAAACAATACAGAAATAATATCAAAATATCGATCTCTCATTCAAAGTCGTTTATTCCATACTTTTCAATGTTTAATATGCTCACTTAAGAAAAAACAAAACAAAACAAGCACCATCAGTTTCTTTGGAATTTAAAACCCACAGGTTAAAATGTTTATGGCACTAATTTTCTAAACTATATTTGAGCTTTACTTTTGTAGCTGAACATTATTGATGAAACATAATTAAGTTTAACCGTACCCAGGTACTAATTTATGCACAAGTTAAAATCTACATAAAATCGACCTTATAAAAACTCCTGCCAAATGTTTTAGAGGCTATCTGTTTCTTGCAAACTACAGGAAACAGTGGTTAGTGTTTCAGAAAAAAATCACGATTTCTACATCTGAATTCCTTATCAGCAATGACATTTTTGTTTCAATTTTATTCAAAGCAATCTGATTGTACAACAGTTAGGAATTTAAACAAAACAAAAAAGTTGTGTAATTACTTACTTGAAAACCCCAGGAGAAACAGGTATTTGTTTTAGTCCAATTTGTTTTGCTTTATGAAGTAAGTCCAAAAATGTTGCAAGGAACACACAGAAGATGTTTTAATGAAGGAAATGATCAGCTAAAGCAAATACATGTACAAGCAAGTGCAAAAGCTGAAGTGTGCTTCAAGCTGTCCTTCAACAGTTTCTGTACATGAAAGCTAATTTACGAAAGCGGATCTGGGTCTAAATTGCACACGTAGCTTGACCTTCCCCTCCTGTCAGTAACGAAACTCCGCCTCCTTGACCTTACGAATGAGGCAGCAGGCGAAGATGATGCCGAAGATTTCGATGAAGCAGAAGCCGAGTGCAATGCCACCGATGAGTAGGAGAGATTCTTTGGTCACTTGCTCCAAGCGGTATGTACAGCCCTGTAAAACACAGTTTAAAAATTTGTTGTCACATATTCCAAAATGAAAATAACATTCTGTATCAGGAAGGAAAATAATTCACGGTGCATTACATGAATAAAATTGATATAAGGCATGTGCTATGCTAAATGACTGAGCAGAAGGAACAGTTTTAATGGTATTTTAAACTCCATGTCTCACTTAAAAATACATCTAATCTTACATAAAGGCCCTGTCACAATGTTGCGAATCTGAGATTTAATTCTGTACGAGTTCTTACGAATTATAGCCCGACGTAAAGTGGACGAATTGGTCGCGGAATTATTTCACGATGACATTTGTTTGAGTTATTTTCAACATTGACGCGACACTGACACGACACAAGTACGATAATCACATTTGATCACGAAATCAGCCACACTATCTTTTCCACAACTGAAGGTTTGTCTTGGAGAATGTACGAGTGTGGACGAGTTTGTACGACTTGTGAGGACATCAGCACGAGTTTATGAAGATAAACGGATAAGCAGATGTCGTAGGCAAGTCTCCCAAACTCGCATGAAACTTGTTATGTCGTAGAACAATAATATACGGCAAAACGCTACAATAAGGTAAGACGTGCCTTCGGAATGTGTTCGAGTGTGTTTGAGAGTGTGCGAGATTCCTTCGACATGTCTTCGACACATGTACGAGAACAAAAAGTCGAAGAGAAGTGGCGAGAATTCTGAATGGTTTGAGATTCTCGCCGCTACTTGGCGAGTTCTGGCGACATTAGAAGACATAAGTAGACATCACTGCGACAAAGAACAACATGTGTACAAGATCTACACAACACCTGGGGAGTTGTGGCGAGTTACAACTCACCAGAACTCGTACCTTAAGTCAGTGTGGCCTTAGAGCCAAAACATCTAGACCTATGGAATAAAACCGACACGGTATCTACCTTGTCTATGATTGCAAAATAATTTCTTACATTTTAATTACTTTTTTCCATCACCCCAAGTTATATCATCATTTTAAGTCTCAATAAATTTGTGCATAGGTATATTGTGCTCAGATGATCTTCAATGGCCAGGTCCTACGTCTATGAAAAATTTCAAGATCAAACTTAGCCTAAATATAAAATAAAGTTTATTTGTTTGTTTGTTGGGGTTTTTCGCAGTTTTTAACAGTATTTCAGTCATATCATGGCAGTCAGTTAACCATCTTACACTTTTCCTGCGCAAGCTTAGCCAATCTAAGTGGTTTACCAGTACTAAGTGCACATACAACTGCCCTACTTGAATCAGAGGTAGGGGGAGAATGGCCATATAAATAATTTCATGACCAATCCCCACACAAGTTATGTGGCCAGAATGGGGTTCGAACTCACGATCCCCGGACTGACAGTCTAGCACTCTACCAACTGAGCTAGCCGGACCCATATGACCAATGAGATATAAAGCCTATATGTAACAATCAGTAAATACTTAAAGTTCAGACTAAGTTAAAGATTTTTGTAGTTGTCAAGTCAGGTTAAAGCCACAGCACCTGGTAGTATATATTGGATGGGTGGTCTCTGATGGCGCACATCTCTCCCGCGGTAATGCAGCAGCTATCGGGCGTCTTACGGAGATCGTTGCCCTCCATCAGCCACTTGGAATGCTGCCAGTCTTGGAACGATGCTGAGCCACAACACCTGAACTATAACATAAACAGAACATGCGGCCTCATTTTTTTACACCATTACCTTTACGTTTTTTGTTGTTTCACACTGCAGTTAATACCGTTAGTTGTGTTTTATCACTTTCATTAAGATATTTGGTCTCACTTAGTTCTTCAGGTCATACATTTTGGAAATGTGTTTACCACATAATTTAATAATAAGGATTTTTCTTCTTGGGGCAACAGTTGTTAAATAGCATTAAAATCCCATACCAATGTCCATGTTCCCTGATTCACTAGTTCGGATTATGGAAGAAATAGTTCTATAAACATTTGTCATTCTCAACAGTAGTTTAAACTCGTCTATTTACAGTGGTTCAGAAACAAATAATACATGTATAATGGATGAACAATGCAAATCTAGACAGGCAGAAAAAGACTACAAATTTTACTACATGTATTGACAATTGTTTTGTCTGGCATAAAAGTTTCAATATTCTATGCAGCATTCAAGAGAATGCAGACTAGCAAAAATAAAATCCATTGAAATACAAAAACCAATGAGAAGACAATAACGAGACAAGAAAATATTGTAAAACAGAAAAGATACTAATACATGGTAAAGTCAACTACAAAATTTGGCATAGGGTAAACTTTAACTTTACATTCCGTATATTCCATAATTAAATGCCCCCCCCCCCCCATTTTCACATTTTTTAAAATACCCAAACCCTCCTGTCTGATTAATGCCCGTATTTTTCTGATTAATGCCCGTATTTTGCTTTAAAACCCAATACAAATGCATACCTGATTTTGTGAATATTTGCAGAGTGAGATTCACAGTCAATTTATTTATAACGGTATATATGACAGAATGTCAAGAACTGGATAAAAGCACCCGTTGGGGAAAATATAAAGCCCTCGGGGGAATTTATACGGGAATAATTACAACTGTTTGCATTTTCACATAAATGCTGCATTCTGATTGGATAATCCACCCATGTGACCCGTCATTCATACCCTGATGAACCGGCTGCATATGCAAATTACTTCATTATTCATGACCATACTACTTTTTCATTCCCTATTTGCGAAATGACGTCATGTTTTGCACGAACTTTTATGATGTATACACTATCATTTAGAAATAGGGATGGGACCGAATACTCGAATATTTGAATATTGGATAATATTCGAATATAAAAAAAACGCTTAAGAATATTCGATTTTCACATTTATTCAAAAATGAATCCATTATCAGCAAATCAATTTCTTTAACAAAATTAGCATGATCTGGTCAATCTTAATATACGTCACTTGTAAATTATTCTCCATTATATCAACACAAGAGTTTTTTTATACAAGTGTCTTTATTAATAAACTATGCCACCATCACATGCTTGGAAGAACTTTACGCGGTCATTAGACAAAACCCAGGATACATGTAATCTGCACAGCAGATACAAGCTTCATGGTTCTAAAAAAAATGGAACGATTAACAAATTAATTAACGATACATTTAACAATATCTTACATTTCTTTATATTTGCCTAACACTCAAAAAGTTATATCGCTCATTTAGCAATGAAACAAGGTAATACAACTATGTACTCGTAGAATACATATTTCAGATAGGTAAATATTCGGACAGAGTGCCGTATATTGTAGTATATAGTAGTATTTACAAAACGAATATTGGAATATATTCGATTACCTGAAACGAATATTCGAATATTAATTTCAGTATTCGGTCCCATCCCTATTTAGAAACAAAATGACTGATTTTTTTCGGTTGCTGGTGTTGCAGATGATGAAATTATTAACGCATATTTGGGATAATAAAATTGTTTTTACCAAAAAAACAACTTCAAAATGCTCCACAGCAATTTGAAATGTCTGACGAGATAATTAGACAAGAGGGCCATGATGACCCAAAGCGCTCAACTGAGAACTGTTACAGATGAAGACCATACTGTTGTGACAGGTTTGAAAATTAAGATATCTGAACAATACACAAAGGCGGATAGGATCAATTTGATTTAAAACATCGGTTAATGCAATGGGCAAAGTACGAGTTGGGAAGTGGATGTGCGGTGTTTTTGATAATGGTTCTCAAATCACTTTTCTCAATATTCTTAACTGACCCTTTTTCATTAAATCAGTGACATTTCTGGAAAATGCAGAAACGGTAGATTTTGATGTATTTTTTGCAGACAGTTTTGGAGAACTAGCTGCAGTGCAATAATTGAGATGGCTGTGCTAGAAGGTAAAGTTTTGCTTTTTATTTGATAATGTTCAGTCCAATGATGATAAATGATGTTAATACAGGCTCTGAAGACATCAATGTTGCATGTACAAATAACTGCATGCAAGTCTTGCAACTGTTGGAAGTCAAATTATATCAATCAATTTTTATGGTCATACACAAACTCTGTAAGTTTGGTCAACATTGAATAAAAAATCGTGCGTGCAAGCCAATCTTTGATAACTTGATGTTTTTTTCCAAACACAAGAGGCAATAACTCTGGTGTTTCAGGCCCGATCATGCTTTTATTCAACTTCACCTTTAATCTTATGATCATAGACAAACTGTGCAAGATTGGTGAAGATTGGATGAAAAATGAAGTATCTATCCTGAATAATAACAAATTAATACAATTTTTTTCACAAACAAAGGGCAATAACTCTGGTGTTCTTGTCTGATCTTGCTTATATTCGACTTCAACTGTAATCTCATTGTAATAGACAAACTGTGCAAGATTGGTGAAGATTGGATGAAAAATGAAGTTTCTATCCTGAATAATGTCCATTTTTGTGTATTTTGTTTATAAACAAAGGGCAATAACTCTGGTTTTTGAAACACGATCTGGCCCATTTTTGGCGCATGCTGAGATCTGATGGTCATACACAAACTGTGAAAGTTTGCTTAAGATTGGATGGAAAATAAAGTCTATAAGTTGGAAAAGAGCATTGTTGCACTATTTTTGCACGAAAAAGGGGAAATAACTCTGGTGTTCCTGGTCCGATTGAGCCCATCATCGAACTCGCCCAAGATTTTATGGTCATACACAAACTGTGCAATTTTGGTCAAGATTGAATAAACAAGAAGGCCCTGAGGGCCCTAGGACGCTCACCTGAGACCTTGTAACCCAATTGGAATTTGCATCCCAGAGGCGTGTCTTATTTTTATCCCAGGGGCATAAATTGAACAAGCTTGAACAAACCTCAGGGCCTTGCGGTTTCAGGTAAAGATTTTTAAAGTCATTTTGCTATTCAAGTCTATATAAAACCATGTGACCCCTTGGGGGGTGGCCAGATTTGACCCCAGGGGCATAATTTGAACAATCTTTGGAGAGGACCATTATGCAATGTTACGTACCAAATATTGGAAAGCTGTGGGCCTTGCAGTTTCAGGTAAAGATTTTTTAAGTCATTTTGTTATTTAAGTCTATATAAACCATGTGACACCTCGGGTGGTGGCCAGATTTGACCCCAGGGGCATAATTTGAAAAATCTTTGGAGAGGACCACTATGCAATGTTACGTAACAAACATAGGAAAGCTGTGGGCCTTGCCGTTTCAGAGAAGATTTTTAAAGTCATTTTGCTATATAAGTCTATATAAACAATGAGACCCCGGAGCGGGGCCAGTTTAGACCCCAGGGGCATAATTTTGAACACTCTTTGTAAAGGACCACTATACAATGTTACATACCAAATATGAAAACTCTAGGCCTTGCGGTATCAGAGGAGAAGAATTTGAAAGTCATTTTGCTATTTAAGTCTATATTAACCATGTGACCAATCGGGTGTGGTCTGTTTTGCCCCATGGGGCATAATTTGAACAATCTTTGTAGGATGTTAAATACCTAATACGAAACCTCTGGGCCTTGCGATTTCAGAGAAGAAGATTTTAAGACATTTTGCTATATAAGTTTATATAAACCATGTGACCACCTGGGCGTGGTCAGTTTTGAACCCAGTGGCTTAATTTGAACAATCTTTGTAGAGGACCACTATAGGATGTTACATACCAGATATGAAACCTCTGGGCCTTGTGGTTTCAGAGGAGGAGATTTTAAAAGTCATTTTGCTATATATCCTATATAAACCATGTGACTCCCGGGGTGTGGCCCTTTTTGATCCCAGGGGCATAATTTCAACAAACTTTGTTCAGGACCACTTAAGGATGTTACATACCAAATATGAAACCTCTGGGCCTTGCGATTTCAGGGGAGGAGATTTTAAGTCATTTTGCTATATATTATATATAAACCATGAGACCCCCGGGGCGTGGCCAGTTTTGACCCCAGGGGCATAATTTGAACAATCTTTGTAGAGGACCACTATAGGATGTTACATACCAAATATGAAATCTCTGGGCCTTGTGGTTTCAGAGGAGAAGAGTTTTAAAGTCATTTTGCTATATATTCTATATAAACCATGTGACCCCCAGGGTCCGTTTTGACTCCAGGGGCATAATTTGAACAAACGTTATAAAGGACCACTAAAGGATGTTACATACCAAATATGAAACCTCTAGGCCTTGCAGTTTCAGAGGAGAAGATTTTTAATGTCATTTTGCTATATATTCTATATAAACCATGAGACCCCCGGGGCGTGGCCAGTTTTGACCCCAGGGGCATAATTTGAACAATCTTTGTAGAGGACCACTATAGGTTGTTACATACCAAATATGAAACCTCTGGGCCTTGTGGTTTCAGAGGAGGAGATTTTTAAAGTTTTCACTTTTTAAAGCTAGTTTTAGCTCTGGTGACCTACATATTCAGAAGACATGAAAGATTTAAAAAAACTTTGAAAGAGGTCCACCCAGGGATCATTCCTGTGAAGTTTGGTGAAAATCTGACAAGCGGTTTAGGAGGGATGTTGTTTGAATGAAAAGTTGATGACACACGCACGCACACACGCACGACGGACAACGGGCGATCACAAAAGTTCACTATGAGCACTTTGTGCTCAGGTGAGCTAAAAATGTTGTCGCGATAACGGTCCAAATTGTTGACGGCACCTTGAAGACGGAAGGACGGACGACACCGGAGAGGTCCCCTATACCAAAAGCTCACCGAGCAGTTCGTGCTCAGGCGAGTTAAAAATGAAAACGGGGATTCCTTTGCCGGAGGTTACACGTCAGGTCGGGCCCTTTGATGGTTAAAGTATTTTCTTCATTTCATCGGTGTATGAACTGTCGGGAAAATTACGCCTAATTTATAAATGCATAAATGCCGTCAGCGTCAATAAATTGGGCATAATATTCCCGACAGTTCATACACCGATGAAATGCAGAAATGGAAAAATACTATTCAATTCTTAAATATACGGTAAGTCCAGTACCTCCATGTGCATGTCATCAATGGCCTTGGTGATAGCGGTGTCATACTTGTACTTCTGCATCATGGTCTCGTTCAGATTCCTCGTAAGCTCTTCATGTATCTGCAGGCAGCAAGTGCTTGGAGTTATAGTGGATGTTATTGCATAGAGCATACTGATACTGTATTTTTATTTTGGTCAAACTAATATATACAATACATAAAGAACTAATCTATACAATAGTGAATAAATAAAGAACAATCTCTTAAGTACATGTAATAGGCCTACAGACACTATCAAGCACAAAGACATACTTTTAAACATTACTTGTATATACATGGATTTCAGTAATTTTGAAAACCATGAGTCGAATGTCCCCTGGATCGAAATGGTGGGGCCTCACAATGAAAATTTCAGCTGTTGGGAACAGATTTACATCAGTCACAGAAAATTTGTTCCTGCACACTTGTTAAATGCTCTTACAATGGTAATTTGTGTAAATAACTTGCAAACTTAAAAACTTTGCCAAACGGTTTCATAGAGTATGATAAAGAATCTTATTGAGCAAATAGAGACAATTGCCTCAAAATTATGCAAGGCAGCATACAGTATTTGCTCATGTCAGAAATGTGTAAATTGTAATTTGCTTGCATCAAAAAGCAGGATTCTGCTTTTAATTGAACCCCACTCCATTGTACATGTAGGCCAGTACCCCTGCCACAGGATTCTCCTTTTAACTGTACCCCCAGATACACCTATTCTTACCACTCCATTGTACATGTAGGCCAGTACCCCTGCCACAGGATTCTCCTTTTAACTGTACCCCCAGATACACCTATTCTTACCACTCCATTGTACATGTAGGCCAGCACCCCTGCCACAGGATTCTCCTTTTAACTGTACCCCCAGATACACCTATTCTTACCACTCCATTGTACATGTAGGCCAGTACCCCTGCCACAGGATTCTCCTTTTAACTGTACCCCCAGATACACCTATTCTTACCACTCCATTGTACATGTAGGCCAGTACCCCTGCCACAGGATTCTCCTTTTAATTGTACCCCCAGATACACCTATTCTTACCACTCCATTGTACATGTAGGCCAGCACCCCTGCCGCAGGATTCTCCTTTTAACTGTACTCCCAGATACACCTATTCTTACCACTCCATTGTACATGTAGGCCAGTACCCCTGCCACAGGATTCTCTTTTTAACTGTACCCCCAGATACACCTATTCTTACCACTCCATTGTACATGTAGGCCAGCACCCTTGCCGCAGGATTCTCCTTTTAACTGTACTCCAAGATACACCTATTCTTACCACTCCATTGTACATGCAGGCCAGCACCCCTGACGCAGGATTCTCCTTTTAACTGTACCCCCAGATACACCTATTCTTACCACTCCATTGTACATGTAGGCCAGTACCCATGCCACAGGATTCTCCTTTTAACTGTACCCCCAGATACACCTATTCTTACCACTCCATTTTACATGTAGGCCAGTACCCATGCCACAGTATTCTCCTTTTAACTGTACCCCCAGATACACCTATTCTTACCACTCCATTGTACATGTAGGCCAGCACCCCTGCCGCAGGATTCTCCTTTTAACTGTACCCCCAGATACACCTATTCTTACCACTCCATTGTACATGTAGGCCAGTACCCATGCCACAGGATTCTCCTTTTAACTGTACCCCCAGATACACCTATTCTTACCACTCCATTGTACATGTAGGCCAGTACCAATGCCATAGGATTCTCCTTTTAACTGTACTCCCAGATACACCTATTCTTACCACTCCATTGTACATGTAGGCCAGCACCCCTGCCGCAGGATTCTCCTTTTAACTGTACTCCCAGATACACCTATTCTTACCACTCCATTGTACATGTAGGCCAGCACCCCTGCCGCAGGATTCTCCTTTTAACTGTACCCCCAGATACACCTATTCTTACCACTCCATTGTACATGTAGGCCAGTACCCCTGCCACAGGATTCTCCTTTTAACTGTACCCCCAGATACACCTATTCTTACCACTCCATTGTACATGTAGGCCAGCACCCCTGCCACAGGATTCTCCTTTTAACTGTACTCCCAGATACACCTATTCTTACCACTCCATTGTACATGTAGGCCAGTACCCATGCCGCAGGATTCTCCTTTTAACTGTACTCCAAGATACACCTATTCTTACCACTCCATTGTACATGTAGGCCAGCACCCCTGCCACAGGATTCTCCTTTTAACTGTACTCCCAGATACACCTATTCTTACCACTCCATTGTACATGTAGGCCAGTACCCATGCCACAGGATTCTCCTTTTAACTGTACCCCCAGATACACCTATTCTTACCACTCCATTGTACATGTAGGCCAGTACCCCTGCCACAGGATTCTCCTTTTAACTGTACTCCCAGATACACCTATTCTTACCACTCCATTGTACATGTAGGGCAGCACCCCTGCCACAGGATTCTCCTTTTAACTGTACCCCCAGATACACCTATTCTTACCACTCCATTGTACATGTAGGCCAGTACCCATGCCACAGGATTCTCCTTTTAACTGTACTCCCAGATACACCTATTCTTACCACTCCATTGTACATGTAGGCCAGTACCCATGCCGCAGGATTCTCCTTTTCACTGTACCCCCAGATACACCTATTCTTACCACTCCATTGTACATGTAGGCCAGCACCCCTGCCACAGGATTCTCCTTTTAACTGTACCCCCAGATACACCTATTCTTACCACTCCATTGTACATGTAGGCCAGCACCCCTGCCGCGGATTCTCCTTTTCACTGTACCCCCAGATACACCTATTCTTACCACTCCATTGTACATGTAGGCCAGCACCCCTGCAACAGCCTCCAGGAGGAATATCAGCAGTAGGAACGAGGCATACTGCAACACAGGCATTATCACGTATATAATGGACCTTAAACATTAACACTGTATTAAGATACTGATATATAAAAGGCGTGTCGTGGGCAAACTGGGCTTAATGCATGTGCGTAAAGTGGACTTACGTACAGAAGCGATTTCCTTGTAACAGAAAATACCATACGCACTGCAAAGGCTGATCCGGGACGACACTTTACGCATGTGCACTAAGCCCGGTTTCTCACGACACGCCTCATTATAGTCATGTATTTGTCATGTATACCAGTATGTATGGACATGACAGCTGCCTATCATAATAAACAATTGTCTACTGCATTTGATTATGTAAATATAATCAAAAAAAGTAATATGCCTACTTTTTAAGTTGGTATGTTACAATTTAGATGACTTCCAAAAATATTTTGTATTTATAATCTGACAAAACCCCAAAAAATAGTTTTATGATTTCATATCCCTTTCTTCCAGTCTCTTTCCTTACATATGTTAGTAAATAACAAAAGCAGACACCAGTTCAGACAATGATGTCACAAGTAACTGGTTGCTTCTTTGAGATGATCACTTCATTCATGAAACAACTGAAATATGTTTTTTCTGGCTCTTAATATAAGTAAACAAAAATTAAGTTAGTGATAACAGTATGATAACCAAATTAAATTAACCATGTACAAAACATTATGTAAAACAGTTTAGTATTTTATTAAACCAAACCATACATACTGCCAAATATTTCAACGTTATACAAACAACTTATAGTACCATACATTCTGCATGCATAAAGCATTTGGGTTTTGTATGAGAAATAATAAAATAATCTTGAACATTACATTGTACAATTTTAGAAAATGTAGATTGTGCATACTGTGAAGAGAAGGCATCTGTTTTCCTGGCAGGCTCCAATGCAGCCAATGACCCCCATGATGAAGATGATGGCCCCAGTAGCCAGGATGATGTATGTCGTCACCGGGAACATGGTACCCCCGAGGAGGCTCACGAACGAGTGACGGTTTAGCATCACATACAGTCCAACACCTAGGAACGCCAACCCTGACATCTGGACATTCAGATAGCATTCATTACATGCATTTTGTTATTGTGTAAATTAAAGATAATTTTCTAACAGGTTTTAATATACTTTGTAGGTTTTAAATCAAAAATGAATAATTGTGTACAATTTAAGAACAAATTTTCCTTAATGAAACCTAATTACATGATGTAATACTTTGCTTGATTTCTTGTAAATATAATAAGTAAACTTTAACAAACATATAAATCATTTTCTTTTTAAATGTAAAATAAGCAAGTCAGATATACATTAAAACTGAAATAAAACCATAAGATTTTGAAACAAACATGACTTTGATTAAATTTTCAATATTCTTCCATCACTTACAAAGAAGATGATGTTGAAAACATAAAGCAGATTTCGGAGGAATGTTTTTCCACAGTAGTCTGGGTTCTTCAGTCTGTTCTTGGCAGGACTGCCTGCCAGCTGGCTACCATTACGCTGCATGATTGGGCCTGTTGTGTCCTACAAGTCTTCTCAAATAAAATGAAAGTGTTAATTTAGATACATTTTACAACATTTAATGGATGGTAATATAAAATTTGTAAAACATTCTGATGCGGTTTACTTTCTTTCAAAACATTACAACATCTAATGTTCCTTAACTATAACTATATACATAGTAATTTGTGTATGGTATATGGAAAACAACTGTTGTTTTGAGTTGTTTTCCCATTCAAGTCCATGTTGAAGAGGCATATGGATGGTATATAGGTATAAAATTTGGTATTTCAGGAATATTTCGAAGAACTATGGACAACTATTAAAACAAGATACTTTCCTACTTAATCAAATATGATAATTATTTAAGTAAAGACAATGTGTTAAGAAATTGTTAAGAAAACATAAACTTTTTCCAATAGGATAGGAACTCGTAACTACAATATCGAGCTACACGTTTAAACTGTTTATCGAATTGTGCAGGCAAATTAGAAGTATATTTTCCCAAGCCTGAAAAGTGTCATAATGATGACTGTTTATATGATAAATGAATATAATTATTTTGGTAAATTATGTTGGTTTATACAAAAAATATAGATCGCACACATTAACCTGACACTGACCTTTATGCAGGCATATATAAAACAAATGCGTTACCATGAATATATTAGCTTTGGTAATGGAACCCAGTTACACTGATGTAGGAGTATTTCAATGACAATGGTGTTATGGCATCAAAGAGCATGTGAAACGTGTATAAACAAAGCCGTGTATAAAAATAGGAAATCAATCAAACTGGTAATTTATGCCCTTTAGAGTTCATGCATGTCAGGTTAATGATGCCTGAGCTATACCAATGTATTTAGCAATGCTACTAGTTCAACATCAATTAGCTTTTGCTTTTGAAATGGTGTCGGATCAGGATGGCCCTGGTTGTTGACAGCCCAAGTTGTTCACAGAAAGGACCATCACGGCCCAAAATGAAACTTTATAGATTAAGAGAGTTGTTGTCTAGGACTGATATAAGTAACCATACTAGTATTCAAACATTGTTTGACAGTGAAAAAAGATGAAATTGATGTAAATAAACTTTGTAATGCCTAACTGAAACTAGTTCAAATACATGTTTGTAAGAACCTATCAATCTCCCGGGGGGGGGGGGGCATATCGTGACTTTAGACTGAAAGCAATTCCCGACAGGCAGGAATTATTGCAATTATTTCATCAAATTATTTGAACCTTATGTTACATATAAACTTAAACATGAAAATCTAAGCGAAAAAGGGGCTTAACCCTGTGAAAATGCAAAACAGAGTTATAGGGAGGTTGGCCCTGACACTGGTGTTGATGACAAAGGTTTGTACTTATTTTAAAGTGAAAAACTTATTAAGTTCTGAAGTGACAAACGTTTTGAATATAAACTTTAACCAGAAAATCCATGTGAAAAGGGGGCATAACTCTGACAAAATACAAAACAGAGTTATATGGAATGTTGCTCCTGACACTGGAGTTGATGACAAAGGTATATTCCAATTTTCCAGTGAATAACTTATGTAGCAGGCCTTTCCCCAGGATTTTGCTAAGGCACAGGGGCAAATACCCGTGGTTGGGGGTGGGCGTGGGAGGGGGGTACCCCACTCCACGTTCGATTTTTTAAAACTTTTTATGTGAACTAAATCAAAATCTACAGTACTTCAGAGCTAACACAAACTTAAAAATAAACAGCCTTTGAAAACTTTTTTCTCTCTTTAACCGGTACTTCCAACTCAATAGCTAACAGAACTTGAAGTCATTAATCTGCTGTTGACTAAGGCCATTAATCAAAACACACAGAAGCAGAAAATTACCGCATGGTGTTCATCACCTCTTAGCTCTAACACTCTAACACTTAGGTCACAACACTGTGTAACTCGCTAGCTTCTTTCATAAGATCTAAAAATAGCATGCTGTATACACCTCTTACTGTGCTGCAAACTACCTGGCTGAAATGTCGTCTGCTGTTATTGATTTTTGAGTGAGCTGCTGTTAGACGCTTATTGAAATTATAGTGTGCTGCAGACTGATTTTGTGATTTTAAGCGTTGCGGTGAGATGGATTTGGAAATTAAGGAACAGTGTTGCCGCTGTTCTTAAAGCGCCTGGGAAAAGGCCTGATGTAGTTCTGAAGTTACAAAACTGTTGAATTATACAGAATATAAACTGTAACCAGAAAATCTATGTGAAAAGATTACTCTGTCAAAATACAAAACAGAGTTATAGGGAGTGTTGTCCCTGACACTGGAGTTCATGACAAAGATATATTCATAGTTTCAAGTGAATAACTTGTGTAGTTTTGAAGTTACAAAACTTTTGAATATAAACTTGAACCAGAAAATCTACGTGAAAAAGGGGTATAACTCTGTCACAATACAAAACTGAGTTATGGGAAATGTTGCCCTTGATACTAGAGTTGATGAAAAAGGTATATTCCAAGTTTCAAGTGAATAACTTGTGTAGTCTTGAAGTTACAAGACTTTTGAATAAAAACTTTAACCAAATTCAGACGTGGACGCCGACGCCTGGAGTAGTAGGAAAGCTCAACTATTTTTCGAATCGTCGAGCTAAAAATACAATTAGTCGAATTCCCCTAGGGTTGCCCGTGGCTGCCCCCCTAGGCGAATATATTGATAGGTGCATCATGCACATGGGTATGAACAATGCATATGTTTTTCACACTTTGGAATTAATTGTTTGCATAATAGTTAATTTGTTAACACCATTTGTGCAATTGGTAAAAATACCTTGCTTTTTATTCAATCACAATCACTTTCCTTGTTGCTTTATATATAAACATGTAAATAAAAAGTGGGCTGTCAACGACTTGGGCTGTTCTGACCTGCATTTTTTTAAATTGTTATTGTGGACCTACTGTTGATACACCCTTTTAATATATTTCAAATTAAATATTATATGAAAGGTCCAGACATCTTACAAATAAGCCACTTTAGTTTGTCTGTAAATTGTAAAAGCAATAAAAGAATCAGACATTGAATGATTCACTACCGACACTAGGTCTAGGCCTGGGCCGGGAACAAGTTAGCACATTTTATGTTTCTGAGGCTGTGTATTAATCAGATACGACTGCATGTGATATGGAAAGCAAGATAAATATCGGTCTTAACTAGTTCTGTTATTTTAATCATAAGAAAACATACCTTTTAAAGAAACTCACCCAAAACTAGGTATATTTTTGTTAATTAAAAATATTTGTGGAACAGGTAGTTGGACACAACAAAAGTTCTTAACGAATAAGAGCTAGTCGATCCAATTTCAGGTTACATTACACTAATATTTGGAAGCCGTTTGATAGAAATTATGATAACATGCAAAGTGCAGGGGGGGGGGGGGGATCATAAAGTGAACTCGGCTACCTTTAAGTGAGGCAAAAAAACAGCTGGCGCTCAAAATGGCCGGTTTTGAAACATATGCTGGATATTTTTCTATGGTTCGTACATCTTTTGTTCCGCTTTTCCCGCAGAATATGCTCATGTTGTGGCCCAATATTTCATGTTATCACGTGTTTCATTTCAAGACTATAACGTTTCATATAAAAAAAAGTTATTGAATGTACAGTGTGTGCATGTGTGTTGTTGGATTGTAGATCTCACAGCAGTTTTCCGCATTTTTAATAGTTAGAATACAATTTCATACCATTTTATGACTATCGAACGATATGCACTTAGCCTTAGTCTTACTCAATAGCCAAGTTTAAAACTTCTAGTGCAAATATTCATACTGTAAGGCAGCAAAAACATACTTCACGCTCAGAAATATTTCTGGTGACGACTTTAAGTACAAAATAACAACTGGAGTCAGGCACTATCGTTTGCAAAGCAAAGAATTTGATTTGCAGATATGCACCTAAATCAGTTCGTCCATCCATCCATATGCATATCAGCAATATCTACATTAGATGTATCAATCGTTTTGCATATACGTTGTTGACACCATTACACTTTTACGTTTGAGTATTAAATAATTACCTAGATCTAATTTAAAAGAATTAATATGAACAAGACTATTAAATAAATAATATAATAATTTTATGATTTATCAAAATCACATTATCGTTGTGCAACTGTTTTAATGATTTTGTATTATGAGGTATTAAGATATTGAATAATCCATTTGAATGATATGCATATACATTATTAAATTTCAATGTTAATTCACGTTTTCAGCGATCGAGTCTTCAATGGCAATGATCAGATGACCACTTTCTGTCCACTCGCGGTTGACCCAGGAAACTGTTCACTAGCTGTAGCAGTCCAACAATAAAGTGGAACTAACAATTAATGTGCTGCTCTTGTTTGAAATGGTTCCTAGCATCAGTGTATGAAGTTATTAAATACGTTCAATATTCGCTATTCAGTATTGAAGTAGTATTATAATATGTGTTTATTGTATCATCCATTTATACGTTTTATATTGTTTTAATACATGGTAAAATATAAAAGCATGATTAAATTAAAATAGGTTATTTCAAAGTCTTCAGTTGTCATATGCGATACCCTTGTAAGTTGTTATTTTATCAACTGCCCCGTTTACTAGTACATAAGAAAATAACGGTACAAAGCGATCAAGAACAATGATTGGCAATGTGCTAAATTAAATGCCAATATATTTGGTCTACTTAATTAAACACTTTAGCATTCTTGATCATCAGTCAGGAAATGCATAACAATTATTTACCGGCCAAAAGAGTCAATACTCTGTACCTATTCTTTCTAGCATTAAACTTAATATAGACAAATTAACTTCCAGATATTCAAGCAACTTAATTGATCAATTTACAGCACAAGTGTTACAACAGCCTCTTTTCCAACGCAAAATGATGGTGCTTGCAGTATCATAAAACTGGAGAACTCTGAAAAAGAAAGGAAAAATATATATATATATTTAAAATACATGTATACGATTCAATTAATAAATTGGTTTTATCTACATCGTATTATATGGCCGGTATACCCATACCAAAAGATCTGAGTGTGCAAACTTTGCATTGTACTTGTTAAGGTAATGTCTGATTACCAGTTGTTATTTTGTACTTAAACTAAATTAAGTCGTCACCAGAATTATTTTTGAGCTTAAAGTATGTTTTTGCAGCCTTAAAGTATGAATATTTGCTCTAGAAGTGTCAAACTTGGCTATTGTGTAAGAGTAAGGCTAAACTGCATATCGATAGTTATATATAATAGTATGAAATTGTTTTCAAAATATTAAAAATGCGAAAAAATGATGTGAGATCTACAAGTTAACAACACACCTGCACACGCTGTACCTTCAATAAATATAACTTTTTAATATGAAAAGTTATAGTCGAGATATAAAACACGTGATAACATGTAATATTGGGCCACAACATGAGCATATTCTGCGGGAAAAGCGGGAAAAAAACTGTACAAACCATTGAAAAATATCCAGCATATGTTTCAAAACCGGCCATTTTGAGCGCCAGCTGTTTTTTGCCTCACTTAAATTGTTGAACGGACAAAAAATGTCTTATAGAACGTTCGTAGAACGGTGTCGGAGATCGAATTAAGTACGCGTGATTAGAATGCACCGGGGGGGGGGGGGACGGCGGGCTCAAACAGGGGAATTAGATTAATTTTATATTTTGGGGTCTATTTTCCTACCCATGAGCCAAGCATGTTTGTCTCAATCCCCACAGTGGGAGATGCTTGGCGTATCAAATGGCCCGGAAGCCCAATATCACCGGGATCTAAAATCCGACCAAAGTCTATGTCCCGGGACCCGGATTCATTCGGCGGGTCAAATTTCCGCCTGTCGCAAGCGCTCATGAAAATATATGTATTAATAGTCCCATTTTCGGTGATGATATAACGCGTTATCACACCGAAACAAACAAATATCCTCTATTTATTACGTACTTTATTGGTCTTGTGTCTTTGTACTGAAATGCATATGATATATACGAAATCATATCGACTATATTTATTATAGGTATTAATATTAGTAATTCAACAGCCGTATACGGATCACTGAGGTTAACGATGTCCGTGTGAGTATAATCAAATACCCCATCAATGCATCGTTTTGTATTTAAAATAAATGTTAAAAATACATTCACAATGACAAATATTCATACATATTATAAAAGTTCAGAATTGCACGTTCAAAGCAAGTATACCGGTAGTCACAGTAGAGACTATATATCTATTGACGAAAGGTTTCGTTATTATGCTAATCATAAAAATCAATGCAAATATTGCTCATTCAAGATACGCGTATTAGTACCTTGACGATTTATCGCCTGAAATTGCTGGCTTTACGATAGTAAAACCTTAAGTACAAGCATTGGTGCTCACAAATCCGGATTAATTAAACAAATTCTTTTGAAGTTCAATATCGCTTAGCATTAAATAAGCGCGCTGATCGGCATTTAACTGATGGATCTTGTGAATGAAATAGTGTTGGAGTCTGGGATTGCTATACTGTCAGGTTAAATTAACACCATTATTTAATAAAATTATTGGTTATTAATTAAGATTTCCACTTAAATGCCACTATGTGTGTGCCAGAACAAGTTAGTGCAACTTTAAAATTTCACTTATACAAAGTTTGTTGTGTTAGTACACATGTGTTTTCATTGTATGCATGCACGTATAACCAAACAATCGGATCTTGACAGCACAGCTATCTACATGTGTTAAAATTTACATGAGGCATTTTAGTGCTATTTATTAGTGTTCATGTTTACCCCCGGACTTATTTCAGGAGGCAAGACCAGAGACGGAACACCGTTACTTACCTTTCCAACAGATACGGCAGACTTGTTGGAAATGTATTCCGCGGCGGACATTGTGCGGCTTTTACAGGTGCGCGTGGACATTTATTTGTACATCGGTTACAAGTAAAATGATTAAAAAATATTACAAAATGATACTTATTCGGGAACCCTTTAATGTCAATGCAACAAATTGGTGTTGCAATAATAATATGAAAACCGCATAAACGTGGTCGATAACCTAAAACATACATACGCTGTTACATTACATATTTACATTCGCTGTTACATTACATATATGTATTTACATTCGCTGTTACATTACATACATGTATTTTAATTCGCTGTTATAGTACTTATTTACATTCGCTGCTACATTACATATACAAAATCTACTTCGTAATGTTTATTGTATTTCATGATGGGTTTAAATAAAACTTAGAACAACTTCCAAAACTTTCCAGTTCTATGCAAGACTTGCTGCTAGCGACCACGTATCTGTGATTGCCGATTTAAGCAAAGAGTGGACAGATGATTGTGTCTCAAAATTTTCAACAATTCTGAACGAGCTTCAGGTTTGCTGCGCAACAGAACTTTACTTCTTCCTTTCATCGACCGAACTTCTTTTACAACGGTGCTGTTGAAATGTCGTTTTCACATATTATTTCTGTCAATACGTGTGCTGAATAAGTTGCTTAATTAACAACGATTTGAAGTTCTGATGCATAGGACTTAAACCACGAGGGCGTTAGTCCGAGTTGTTTAATAGCCACGCATCAGAACGACAAAGAGTTGTTTCCTGGCAGATAAACAACGATAAAGCGAAACTTATTTCGATTCTAACATGAATTGACATTTATTTTTGCAATTGTCAGTGAACTACTTTTTACAATGCTGCGCTCCGAATCGGAACTTCTTTCTGCGTTGTTTATGGGTAGTGTAACAAAGATAATTTTCTTCTTTGTATATAGAAAAATTAGCGAGTATCATGTTAGAATATCATATAGCTTCCTCGTAATAACCATACACTACGGACACACATTAGTTGCTGTTTCTGTCTCGATGTGCTAGGTCAAAACAGCAAGTTTTGTTTTACCAGTCATGGCGTCTAGGGTGTTACTGAGATGTGTACTCCATTGAAAAATGCCAATATTTGTATTCTTTAAAGCTCAAAACACAAAGATGCGTGAAGAAAGCATATTTGGTGAAGACTGATAATCCTACCGACAAGAAGTTGAACTTCTCAAAGTACAGGTCAACCGGACTAACAATAAACGAATGCCAGGTAATTGCGGTCAGTTTTTTTTTCTTGTATGCGTAAAGATGGAACATTAAAATGTGACTGTTCCAAAGCCCAAATGGAACATATACGAACGCTTATTTGAAGGAAGTTATCACTGTCCAAGGTTGATCACATGTCCTCGAACTTAAAACTTTTTTTTCAGGAATTTTGTAAGTGTCGAATTAGAACTGATGTTTAATATGTAGGTAAACCATTACGAAACGACATTGTTATTCATTGAAATGAGCTAATATACAAAACGACTGAAATAAAAAAAAAACGAGATCTTCCCACGTGTTATTCGGGCTAGGTGATATTCCTGGATTCCCACGAGGGGCTGCATGCACTGGTCGACAGGGACCAACTGACGGCCGACTATGGCGGCACTCTTCAGCACAATCACCGGTCATGGGTAGACTTTCATAAGGTGAACACCCAAATTATGTTTTAATTGAAAGGATGAACCAGTTGCTATTCAGATCTAAAGACATCTATTCTGGTAAAGTTTTAAAGTAACCTTCATCTTCACTTGCCTTAACTAAATAAGAGACAAAATAATGCATGTATACATATTTGCAAAAAAAAAAAGCTTATTGATCTGTACCACAAACTTTTATTTCAATATTGCTAGCAGATGTCGCAATGAGCAATTAATATTGATTATATGCATAATCATTTATCTATTGCATGTACGTTTAAGTATGATTTAAGTTTCACCGTATAAGGTTGACCGTTTAAATTATTTATGTACTTTATGTACTTATCCGCCGATGATTATACGCATGTATATGAATACTACTCCGCTCATACGGTACTTTCTTAACATGTTTTGTGGCAGTAATTTTTCCACGAGTTTTTCACGCAATGCGACGGGTATATTAAGCCTTGTTTTTTGTTGTATCAGGGGTTCAGATATTAAAATTATTTAGAAAACAATTCAGGCTAATGTTTTTTTATTATTATTGGAATTTTAAATTAAAACCTAAATGTTAACTTTACAACTAACATAAAACTAAGTTAGCAACACGAGATAGCCTACTTACGAAAATGGTATTACATTGGACATGCGAGAATGTTTACTTTACAGGCATATTATCCTATAATAGAGGAGGTGTCTTCAACCAAGAACATTTTGTCTGAAATAGCTCGCAGCGTCAGTAATGCCCTTAGGAAAGGCTGTGATGTCCTCGACGGCACGGACGCCTTGGATATGTTTGCCACCATGCGGAACAAGAAAGCCGTATTTCTGTATGTATCGAAATTAACACAATAATATTCTAAGCTACAATAGTGTCCATTACATGTACATGAAATGTGTTTACAAATGGGGTTGATGTAAATTTCATAGAAAAAAACATGTAGTATTATTACTCTGTCTACTTCATGCCTTAATCGTCAAAACAGCACTTTTTAAATACGGCATATTGATAACTTCACTCTCGACTATTGTTCACTAGCGACCTGGAGCTTGAAAGGATTATCGAAGACGGCCAAGAGGCACTGGAGAAACTCGAGCATCCAGACTTCGACCCGACACTCATAAAACTCCCCGCTGGTGTTCTTGGCGACGCTGTGGCGACGTTAAATGATAACCTACTGAGAATAAAAGAACTATCAGATCTCGTTAAGAATCAATTTGAAGAGGTGGAAGCCGAAATTAACATTTATCATAGACTGAAAGAGTGCAAATACCACGTGGAAGAGGTAAACGTTGTGGAAAACTATAATACGCTGTTCTTAGTTTGCGATGTATTATGGTAAATAGCTAATAAAACATACATTCTTTTATTTGAAATCTCACAAATGCTGAAATCATTAATGAAACATGTTTATAAAATATCAATCTCTTTATGGTTACTAGTAAATATAACTGCTATGTCCACGTACCGTCTTTTTTATTTGAAACCTCTCAATGACTGAAACTATTAATGAAACATGGGTTATTATTACATGATACAGGTGCTGGACACCATCAGTCTAATGCGACAGGAAGGTGAAGACCTGCCAGATATCGGCACCAGTTCGTGGGAGGCGTTTCATAACCGGCAATACTTCATAAAGCACATTTTAACACCTTCTAAGGTTACTAATGTATATTTATGTGCACGGAATTATAAGTAAGCAAACCGCCATTCTATATCACGTTACCAGAGAAGTTTGTGTACATTTCCCCTTTTCACAGAAAGAAGATCTGGTTTCATCTCAAAAACAACTATCCATATTACTGCCATATACCGTTACTCATTTTTGTTCCTTGTTTCCTTTCTTTTATGATATATACACATGTTTCGTGCATGTACAGACAATAAGCATGGGTAAAATAGTTGTATGTTCACTAGAATTTACGTTACAGTACATTTACGTTATTTTACAAGTATCAATCACGTTCAATGGTTATCGATAAGTTTTTGCCTAAGAAACAGTTCAGAGATGCACGTTCATTAGACAGACGGTTTGTATTTATTAAATTGACCGAAACATTTAATGAGTACACATTTATACTTATAATATGACTTATAAATAAACGTTATTTGATTGGCTCAGCGACACATCCTTGAAAGAAAATCACACATGATGTTGCAGTTTTTACCTCACCCGTGCATACAACAGATGATATTGCACAGTAACTAAAATAGTTTATTTGGAATCCCAATAAATGTACGAATTTTGCCAAGGCTCGTTTCGTTCAATTACGTTTGTCCCGATGTACGAGCCTGTAAAACTTGTGCAGCGAAACAGTGATCTACCTAAAATTAAACAGGGGAAGTAACCGAATTATATATATATATTTTTTGTGTTGATATTATGACTGAAACAAATAAATGTAGTGTTCTTTATTCTTAAAACGCCATCAGCTGCCATTTATTTTATAAGTCATATAATAAAACAAGTATGAACCTTTTAGCTGTGCAATATCATGTGATGGTGCACAGCAAAATTCATATTGAATGAGGCGACAGCTGTGCACCATCACATGATATTGCACAGCCAAAAAGTCCATATTTGTATAAAATTATGGTTGCCAGGAAATAGTGGACTGCGCGGAGTCGGTGCTTGAGGACCTACGTGAGGTGGGCATGGAGATCGGCAGTACCTCACGCACACAGACATTGGCGGACGTCCTCAATGCTGAGCTGGAATCCTTCACACTCAGAATCGATCAACTAAACGACACCTACATCAGAGTCCATCTTTTCTACGTAATACTGGACAAGGCATGTGCATTCTCTTTTAACACCAAGAGAAAAACTTATTGTATGTTTTACGTGTAAATGTACATGGAACGCAAAGTATGTACATATATATTCGTGAAATGCAAAGCACTTATAAGGAAGATGCTATTAACAATTCCGAAGGAGACATTCACATATTTATAACCAAGTGCTTATGTATTACTTTGTGTTTACAAGTCGTCTACCAAACTTGACGTTACATGTAACGCTGTTGTTGAATAATACAAACTCCGGTTTACGTTGCTCGTTACAGGCTAAAAGATGGTTAAACAAGCTGACGATGCATGTAGACAAGTATTCCAAAGTGCCTCCTAATCAAACGAAACATATCAAAACTGGGCAGGATATGAAAACGTGTGCTCATGACTCTGGTAAAACGCAGCAAAACACATTGACATCAAACACATGTCAGGCACGATTGAAACGATTTCTCAGGAAACATCCTGCTCCTAAAGAACTACATTTACTGTTACTGAGTAAATACGTTCCAAAGAGTGTTAAATCAAACCACACTCAACAGGCTTGTGAACTTGCAAAAGGGTAAGTAGATTTAAACCATCTATACGGGAGATAACAGAAGTGTTGTTTAGTAAATACACATAATTTATTGCACTCGAATGGTTTACATTACAAATGAATACTTGACAACACTGAATAGCCGCCTATGTCAGCATCTTTTTTCCTGAACCATGACATACGTGCGCCATCAAGAAAACATCATCTATCTATTACATTTTTCCCTTGGTAAAACGTATCTGTGTGATAAAGTGTTCATTTCCAACAACTGAATTTCAGGTTGTCAAGCATTTTGGAAGTTATAGAACAAGAACACGTCAAAATGGCGAATCTCCAATCCCTTTGTTGGGCGCCACTTGCGGACGACAACGACAGCTGCCCCGAAGTCACCCTGGTCTGAACAGATATCGTAAAGACCTATTTGGTTTGGACATACTCTGGACTAAGCAAATGCTATCACAATGCCTATACATTAAAAAAAATATCATATTTTTTAACACAAATATACAAGCAAGTGGTGTTTGATTGTGGCTTCATCTACGAATAGCTTTATCCTGACAATCATAAACACCAAAGTATTAACAAAACACTTAAAAGGTTGGACATAATGACCAGCAATTTGTTATTATTGTGTTGCACAATAAAAAGATGATCACGATTGAATTAAAATGTACATGTTGCACCTTCAGATACTTTGTTAGCTGTCATACAGCTGAATAACAGGTGAATCTGTACCAACACAGCTGTAGCAAATCAGAGAATTCTCATAAACAAGATACTTCCAGTTCCAACAAGATACTATCAATATCCACATCATGATTTTATCAACTGCTTTTGTGTCCTTTATGCATCCCTCTCAAAGCCAAGCCTCTCCTGCACATTTAGTTTATGTCAGATCCCACCATCAGATCGTATCATTTTCACACGACAAGCTTCACTTCTATGATAATGCACATCATAATGTTAAGATCTTGCCTCTGGAGGCCAGCAGTAAGTAGTCCCAGTGCCCTCACTTTCAACGTATTCATACACCCACTTCCGATTGCACCTACATTCACCACCGCATTTTTCAGAGTAGCATTTAGGACAAGGAAAATGGCAGCCAGGGCAGTCCACTTCTAAACAGTCACACAGATCCTTCCCATTGGCAACCAGTAATCCCTTTTCATCATACATTTGGTTCTTCTTTGCACTGGAACAACATTTAGAATGGGTGTGTCTTACAAGAGGAAACAACATATCAGCCTGTAATCTAGCATAATCAGCTACAGTGTGAACTTGAACATTCATTGCCTGTCAACTTATTCACCATCAGTACACAATACTGTAAATAATTTTATTTTGCTGTGTCTCAATAATGCTCGAAAAATGGCTATTTCAGGTGGTCTTAAACTGACTTGTTCACAGACTTTTCGTGTTTTTTTTTTCAATGTCATAAATGCCTTTACTGCAAATACTACAGCACCTGGAATAATCTAAAATCAATATTATATAAAGAAACAATGTTTAATTTAAAAATTTGCCTTTGTAGGGACTCGAACCCGCGACCTTTGAGATAAAAAATAATGCGCTGACCACTTGGCCATTCAGATTTATACATTTAGTTGTGTATTTTTAACGCTAAGTGTTTTTCAAAATACCAATGAAAAGCGTTACAAAGCTTTTATAATTTTATCCATTTCAATTGATGATTATCCATAGACAAAATGATATTACGATTATACTTCTTAGTCCCAAGTGTTATTTCCCTTGTGTGAATATAATGTACAGTGTATAGTTTCTTTTTGGAATAATGACATTTTTTTTTTAAATTGTCAACTTGCCAATCTGTGAACAGGTCCCTTTAAATTCACGCAATTGCCTTTATGTACAATAATCTTGTTATAAATACATGGTATATATAAATGAACATTATTTTTCATTTTGTAACTAACATACTGTTGCAAGTGACCAACAACTTTCTACAAAACAATGCGTCATTCGCTTGTTTATCATAGAACTGCTCGTTATGCACACAAACTGTAAGAAATTTACCCCCACATACTGCTTATACTGGGAATGAATAATAATATATTTATGCAGGGTTTTCAATTCCCCCTAAGTTTGGGTGGCAAAATAGTGAAACTTAGTCCACCGCAAAATAAAATGATTTTACAGTATAATGTTCTTGTACAGAATTATCAACAAAAGCTGTCGGAGGACAGCGTGCTCGACTATTCGAAGTATTTCAGTTGCTACATATTATGGATAGTGGAAGGGGCATAATTTTTTTTAAATACAAAACTTTTAAGTGAAGCCTTGTAAAGTTTAGACATTTTTAGATAAAAAACTTAAACCACAAAATCTAAGTAAGAAGTGTGCATAACTCTGTCAAAATACAAAGCAGAGTTATTGGTAATGTTGCCCCTGATACTAGAGTTGATGACAAGGGTTAGTTCCAAGTTTCAAGTGAATAACTTATGTAGTTTTGAAGTTACACAACTCATGGATATAATTTAAATCAGAAAATCTATGTGAAAAAGGGGCATAACTCTGTCAAAATACAAAAAGAGTTATTGGGAATGTTGCCCCTGATACTGGGATTGATGACAAAGGTTAGTTCCAAGTTTCAAGTGAATAACTTATGCAGTTTTGAAGTAACAAAACTTTTTAATACATGTATAAACTTTAATCAGAAAATCTAAGTGAAAAGGGGCATAACTCTGTCAAAATACAAAACAGAGTTATTGGGAATGTTGCCCCTGATACTGGAGTTGATGACAAAGGTATATTCCAAGCTTCAAGTGAATAACTTATGTAGGTTTGAAGTTACAAGACTTTTAAATAAAAACTTACACCAATTCAGACGTGGACGCCGACGCCGGGGGTAGTACGATAGTTTACCTATTCTTCTAATAGTCGAACTAAAAATGTATTCTCACATTAAGATACTCTCTTTTAAGCATTAAGTATACAAGTGAAATGCATAGTTCACAATTCTAAATGCTGAAGAAAACACCGCCCTTACGCTTTATCCTTATTCAATCTCCTGTTCATTTTTTTCAGCTCCCTGGCACTTCTTTCTGGATCAAAATCATCCATGAACTTCCCCGGATTAACAAAGTTCAGCATTCTTAGCTGCTTAGCCTGCCTTGTCTGCATCATAAATTAAAATATGAGTATGTACATTTATTTTAACCAACTGGTCTTCACTGGGAAATGTGTCACAGTTGTAATTATTATTTTCAAATCAGTCACGACTTGGGAAAACATTATTAAAAGTATATAACCATTATGATATAAGGAATAACAATCCCATCAGGCGTACAAAAAAATATGTTTGTTTTAGGTTACATGCCCAAATAAATTGGGGTAGGTAGGTAAGGATTGTTTTTTTACGCCTCATATAAAGGCAAATAACATTGGTGGTAGAGGGTCATACAATAATTCAACTTAAAAGGAGATTAGTACAAAGAGAAATACACAAACATTTCCCCAAATAAACCAAAAAATTCCTTTTTTTTTTAAATTAATCAGGATCGCTCAGAGGAAATTACAGTAGACCTGCCAATTATGTAGGGGAAATTGATTTCAGTTTCTATTAAAAGTTTTTATTTTTTTCAACTGCCAAGCCAAAGAGTTAACTAATCCTATATGTATTAGGTCGGTATAGTTTGGATTCTGCCCATACAAAATATAGCTCAGAATCCACCAATTATGTCTAATTATTTGGACTACTGGGTAAATATGATTTAAAGGAATGCAAAAGAGGACACCCAAGGCACGAAGTGTCTATATTAAAAGTTTTATTTTTTCCACCATGCCATTACACAAGAGATGTTGAAAGCAAATTGCTGATGCATCAAAACATCGGATAAACATAATTATATACAAGAACAACTTTCCCATGGGTGCTAACGTGCAAATAAACTTAAGTACAATACCTTTTCTTCTTCACTGATATCAAGTTTGTTGATTTTATCCAACTCGGCCTGTACTCGTGCATTCTCAGATTCCCCATGGGCCTGAAAAATCATACTGTAATTTATTTATCCCCTTTAAGTTATAATGATTCATTTCTCTGTTAATTCAAACTATTTCAATGTATGACAAATTTATCTAAAACTGAAGGTAGAATAAGATGAGGAGGCAGTTCAAAATTAGTGCTTGAAAAATTTTAATTGCAGGCAATTTTCATTACAAACCATCGAATGATTTTCTGATCTGAGCTGGGAATCAGACAGACTTTTGTCAAAAAGAGCTTGATTTTCCCTGAAGGTCATTTCAGCAGTACACTGTACTTTTTGCAACCCAACCTTGTTTTCTATATCTTGCTGGATTCTGTTGAGGTTTAGCGAAATATTATTTAATGGCATTTTCCCTTTTGTTCTGAATTGTGGTTTGTCAGGAAAAAGTGTTGGTACTGCATCTGAGTTTAACAGCACATTTATTTCTAGCCCAACACTACACATAACACATGGAGCATGGTTGAAGCAACTATCCTCAAAATGCCTTTTACATATTTTAGAATTGTTGGAAGGTATAAAATTTGCACTTATTCCATTCAAACTTCTATGGTAATTAACAGCTTCAACCCATTTCCTTCTTTGCACTTCATCAGTAGGAAAACGATAAAAACCCCAATTTCCCTTATCAGGGCGCTCTCTGCATCCATATATAGTACACTGGTCCATATTTATTGAATCATGTGTATCATGCAACAATAATGAATCTACACAACAGATACAACAAATGTCAAGCAAATTAGCTGTAAACTCATCCACTATCTGATAAATACTAAAATAGTTTTGATTTAATTAACATAGTGCAATGTAGCCGAATCGCGAAATTACATTGCCATTAATACCAAACGGTTTTTAAGAACGAACCTTTATAGCATTAAAGGACTTAACGTCTGACAAGTAAGTAGAGACTGAATTTTCGTCATCGGAGTCGTCGTCGATAATCATAACATCATCGGCGTCATCCCCAGAGCTTTTGTTTGTTGACATTGTAAAATCTTACACCGAATATCCTTATAGGTTACACTACATGTTATCGCAAAAAACCCATCAACGCTCAGCCCAGTATCCAGATTGTCTAGGCCGAATACATAGTCGTAAGTCATATATGTTTATGTCTGATAGAAGAAGGAGATAGACAAGTTTCATCATTTTAAGTGATGTTAACAGTGAGGAATTTGAAAGGCGAATTCGTTATATCAATCGACAGGAACCGGAAATGTCAGTCACGTGATTTTTGGCGTCAACTATGGTGGACATGTAAACATTTGTTTCTATGTTTATGTTATAGAAGTTTGTAAAGGAATAATTGACAATTCCAAGAACAATAGTATATCTTTTTTTTACGTTTAAATCGTATTTGGTCATTTTTTGAAAGCGGTCATTTATTGATATTTAATGTGCAGAAGATTGATTTCTACTAACAATCAATTTTGAGTTGCAATGGATTGTTTAAATGTGTTTGATAACTAAATACTGATTCTGATTGAAGGTGAGTTTACATCCGAGACAGCAATTGTATGACAATTAATATTTTAATTACAAATTACTTTTTATAACATTAGGCAGCTTGTCCATATGTCCGCATCCTTAGGCGAGAGTTTTTTTATTTCTTGGTTTTCGGATATTTTTGGAAAAGTGTCCGGTTGGAGGAGGGAATTAAAAAAATAATAAAAAAACAACAATATAGAATTGAGTAAATTAATGACTAGAATTTCACAAATGGAAATGGGCAGTGAATTAAAAATCTTTATGCATTATTACTTACAAAAATCATATTACACAACATTAACTTCATCACTGTGTGATTAACATGACATTAACACCAATAATAGTAACATTAAAAGGCAGTCTTTATCATAAAAAAAATAAATATATGCTAACACTTAAACACAGTACGTCAGATATCGCTGGGCAGTGGCCACATTATATGTATAATAGCATGTTAAATAAAGGAAAACTAACTACATATATCTTATTAATAAATCAATATACACCAATGAAATTTTGTTAATTATAATATTTATATAAAATTATAAATGTGTATTTAATACAATGATTCTAAGATCTTCATTTGTTTTTACTGAGTATTTTCTTCTGAGTAAGTGTTGCATGATGTATAAAATAACAGAGAGGAGATCATATGAATCATACAGCGATATGCAGTCACAATGCATGTTACATAAAATGTAGTCATTTCTTCAGCGTTTTTTTTAACAGGTTGAAACCCTTTCACAAGGTCGTTTTTTCTAGGGCTGTGGATCATTGGGTGACGATCCGATCCACGAGTCAGGGTTTACGATTCACAGATCGAACCACGAATCAGCTGTTACAAATTGTGATATAGGAAAACACTCTAACGAGGCCAACCTTAAACAATGGTTTTTGTTTGCCTACCCAAGGTTGCTGGTAACAGGTAGGTAGGTAGGCCTGTTTTTTTGGTGAATAAAAAAAGAGTAAATTGAGGAATGATCCATTTAGCTTCAAAATACAAAATATTAGACAGACTTTTGAGTAAGAACTTTTTCGTTGGGAAGGTAGGCAATGGCAAACAAATTTTAATTTTTGCCTGAGTCATAAAGACTAATAACTTTATCATATTAAACCAATTTATCGCCTTCTTCTCATAATTTTTTTTGAAATATCGAAGTATTTCCACACTAAGAATGTAAATTTTGCTGGTGGTTTGCGGTATTGTTGTTCCGCCATGAATCATGTACTTGCGCGTGTGTATGACGCCATTGTTTTGATAGGAGTTTCGCATTCATGTTTTCTTGTCTTTTTTAATTGATTTGGGATTAACGTGCAACAGCGCATATTTAGGTTAACTAGGGCAAAACTTACCTTATTTCTTGTTGGTGACTTGAAAAATGCAGGTTTTGAAAAAACATTGAATGTAACACTCCCGATATTGCAGCTCTACTTGTCACGTGACTTGTCTTTACATTCTTATATAGAAAACTAAGACATGCACACACATTAAACTGCAATATGATGTCTCAAAAGTATTTATTTTGTGTATTAATTAACTAATTTTATTTAAATCAATATAAGGTAAATATAAAATTTAAGATCGCAATTTAACGATCTCGGCAATGGCGAGTATACATACTCGATTCCCAGCCCAAAATCGTGAGTATCCGAGTACTCGGATACTCGCAGCAGCCCTAATTTTCAGGTACATTCTAATTTTTTATATATTTTTTTCTTTTTGGAAACAATCAGAGAACCAAGAAATAAAAAAAAACTATCGCCTTATCTGAAATAGTATCTGTATCTGCAAGCGTATCCATATCCACAAGAATATCCGTGTCCACAAGCTTATCCGTATCCGAATAATTATTATGGGGAAGGCTTTTTTCAATTAATCTACAAATATATCGTCCTATATTTTAGTTCTGTTCGTATTTCCAAATAGTTGTGATGCCTGAGAAGGAAGATTTCAAACAATTTTTAATTAAATTGGCTGCAATTAATATTTATGCCAGTATGCAAAAACATCCACAATTGAGGTGAAGGATAAAAAAGCATGGTGCAGCAACCCTGCTATTTCCCTCTGTATCTTTTTCTACAATTACTGGTAAGACAGGTACAAAGGTGTCAAATAATGCTTAATTCAGATGTCTCGAGACAATTTCTGCTATTTTCCAATGTTTCATGTATAACAGTCTTTTGCTCAACATGTTAAGTGAGATGCCATGTCATCCGCATTAAATCTCTCATCAACACATAAAATCCCTCAACGAGTGATTTTTTGCGGATGGCTTTTGTGGATACACTTTGCGGATAAGGACTGCGGCCATATTGAAACGGGTCAACTGTTTTAAGCTTGTTCAATATTTTGTGGATACGGACATATAGAAAAGTGACCTTACTTGTTAGGCCTTAGGCAAATTGTGCTAGTATTTTATATTCCTCTCATGCGCCTTACCGTTGAAGAACTATGGAGGACATATCCTGACGACAAAAATACATCATGCTTGATCTTCCCTTGTGATAACTTTCAACCTTCTACATTGTAAAAAAAACAACATAATTCTTGGTTCTAGATGATTTTTTTTTCATTGTAGCTACTCTTTCTTTTTTCCAAAGTGCCTTACAGTACATTGAAACTACTTTAGTGTTTACTACAAATTGCTATCTTGTACATCGCTTGCTTACTCTTGTCTGTATTTACAAAGTCAGCATCGCATCTGTAAAGACATAAGTTCCATTTTTTCAAAGCCAGTTTTATATGAATCATTGGGTATTTCTTATTTAAAACTTTAAGATTTACTCGCTTCTCATCTAGGTGTCTCGGGTTCACTTGCCACTCCCGGCGCATGTGAGTTTGGTTGGTGGTCACCATACCGGACAGGTGGGGTTTCCTTCGGGTACTCCGGTAACCGGTAATTTTCGGTAAAATGCATTTAATGTTATTTTAAGCAAAAATACAAGTTTTTCGGTAAATGGACGCTGAAAACAAGAGAAAGTGATTACAGAAAACTCCACTCGAAATTACTACAGTACTGTTAGTTAACAATTAATAACCGTTTAAGTAATCAACGCTATGCATATATATTCGTTTATATAAAGATTTTCACCTTGAAGTATGTGTAGCTTTATTCTGTCGCAACTGCAGTCATTATTGGTTACGACTGATCGAAATCCTGTGAATGTTAAAAGACTTACATAATTTTACAGAATACTCTGCTTGAAAGTACAGAAGTTCCATTAATTAATTAATGCACATCATCATATTGACCGTACGAAAGTTATGCCTACATATGAATTATTACATAAACATTTTCATCTAAAATTGATTTTATCCTGCTACTGTTTGCTTCAAAATAGTAACAGGATAAAAATAAAATACGCGATATGTCACGGGAAGGAGAAAGTTAATCCGGTTCGGCCCGAAAACAAAAATAGGATTTTCATTTTCTAAGCTTCACCGGATAAACTTTCTCCATCCTGTATTCGCTATTCGCTCGTAACTGCAAACTGAAAACAAGGGAGAGAACTGACATATTACCGTTAAATAAATAAAAGATATGCATAAATTTCACTTTTAAGTGACTTTTATTACTGCAATTAATAGTAAATACTACTTATATTTTACCAACATAAAAACAGATTTTTGGGGATTTCGGTAACTAAGGCAATTTTGGTAATTCTACATACCGATTTAATACATTTTTGTTGAGGAAATGCATTCTATACATCGAGTGTGACATCACTGCGTTTGTCTGACCTCTATTCCGCGGAGGATTAAAATAATTTCCAAACAAGCACAATTTCCGTGTATTCTTATTAAAATCGTGTTTAGCCATGATAACTATATCATCATTATTAACTTCAAACACTCAAAGCATTCTGTTTATATCTGTTCGTGCAATAATATGCGTTTTACTTACGTTGTCATGCAGTTTCTGCTTTCACTTGAACACTATATACAAGTGAGCAAATAGAGATAAAAACTTTTTTATTATTAAAAACAACCCTGATTTATATTTCAAATTGAATTAAATGATGCACAAATTGAGTACTTGCACCAAGTTACGTCCTACAAGACTGTATGACGATTTTGCTTATGTTTAAAGACGTTCGCAACAATTTCCTTCAATTTCTTCCCAACGACAGATTTTCTTAAAAATTGGCAAAAACATGCATCTATGTATGATAAAACTAAAACAGTCTTACAAAATAGGGGTCACCAGCCTTTTTCCGGAAATATTGAATTTTGAATACGGCACCTGTCTAAGCCTTTTTTCAGTTTGTGTTACTTAGAATGTTGAATAATATAAAGAGTTCATATTCAAACAAAGATTTGAAATGCATTTTTTTTTTAATGTTCGTTTGGCAATATACACGTTTAATGATAAAACGCGCTTTATCTACAGTTATCATTTAACAAATGACTATTAATAGACACTTAACGAGGTTAATTATGCATTAAATATGCCTGTGAAAACATCAATAATTTATCAAATACACGAATACCTTTTGTTCCAAACGACAGATTTTATTAAAAGATCCCACATACATGCGTCATTGTGTACTGAAACTAAAACAGTATTAAAAAATGGGGGTCACCGGCCTTGTTCCAGAAATATTGGGTTTTGAATACGGCATCTGTCGAAGCCCGTTTTTCAGTTGGATTTTTATCAATGTTTTAAGTATATAGGAGGGCTTTTTTCAAACAATGTTTTGGTTCTTTCAACTGATATTTTTGTACATGCTTTGTTTGGCAATTATACAAGTGTATGTTGATAATAAAAACGCTTTACCTACATTTACTGCTGAAATAATGAATTTGACTGGACATTTAAGTGTGGCTAACGTGAACTAGGGCTACAACAATATATATCGCGGTATGTGTTTGACATTTTGTACCGCAATACGATTTTCACCATACCGATATATCACTGTACGGTTATTGTCATCAAAATCCATCCAGTTTGTGTCCAAAAAATTCATCCTGAGTAACAAATTCCAAATAAACACACTAATCAGTTTTCAGTAAAAAAAATTGTTACTTAAAAATAGCATTTTGAAAGTCTATTATATAGAGTCGTGGCATTAGATGGGAGCCTTAAGTATGTGTGTTGGTACATAATAATGTTTTAACAAAATGCATTTAAATGTATGAGAGGAAAAATATGAGAAATAATTAATAAATCAAGGGTGAAATTATAAACAAGGGATGAAAAACAAAATCGTTCTCTGTTGTATCTATTTGACCGGCTTATAAACGTGCTCCAAGTCTCTTTTGGGTAGTTATTTTTCTTGTCAGCAGTTTGTTGTCTTTCTTATTGTTTTTATTAAGTTCACAAAATGGCAGACGACAAGGATGCCGAATTCGATTTAGTTGAAAAAGTAGACATGCTTATATTTCTTAAGAAAAATAAGCAGTAAAATATGAGCCTTATTGTGTATTTGTTTTTCCAGTTTGTATTAAACACCAATGACTTGTTAAAGTTGTACTTTTATTATAACATTGAGTCGTACATGCACTGTTCATGTCCCAAAAGTCTATGGTATACACGTAATTAAGAAGTTATTTACTAAATTATGTGAAGAAAAAGCATTTTGTTTTTAATTATTCGGTTACAAATTTACAGTATATTGCAATATATTGCGATACAGGTTTGTGGTCTGGCAATATATTGCAATACGGGTTTTGCCGTATTGTTGCAGCTCTAACGGGAACTAATAATGCTTTCTGAAATTTCATTTTTAACAAATGAATATTTTGTTCCAAACGACCGATTTTCTCAAAATTTCGCACATACATGCATCAATGTATACTTAAACCAAAACATTAACAAAAATAATGGCTCGCCGAACTTGTTTGGGAAATATTGGATTTCATATAGGGTATCTGTGTAGCCGTTTTTCTGTTTCGAATTAACATACATAAACAACGTATCAATAGAATGGAGATATTTAAAGGATCATTTATGAACTGATTTGTTTGGAAATACATTGCATAAGTGTGTTTTTGATTATTATATATGCTTTATTAACTTTTACTATTAAAAATATTTTTTGGGAATGGACATTCGAGATGAAATAAGTATATTGTAACCTATATACAATAAAGATAAAATGGAGCAAAATGAGAAATTAACCCAATTATTTTCTTTTTGTTGCGAAGATTTTTAAGGGATGCGCCTCGTGCTTCTTTTGGCGCCTTATGAATATAGTGCTTACCCATCATGCATAGCGCGAAATCACACAGGTTAGTTGCGAGAAGCGACACCTGGTGGACACTATGAAGGAAATGGCGCCATCTATGAAACATTTTTGGCAGGACTGTTCAGCATATAATTTTACAAATAAATTTTTTTATTTCCTCTATGGTTCGGTATAAATACTTAAACGAGTTGTAAAAATTCATCAAATATACATATTTTTCTTCTACAGTCGTAAAGTCTTGAAGACATCTGATCAATATTTTATATGATATCAGGCATTTAAAATAAATATTTGACAGAGCATTAAAATGAACATTAACAAGCAAGTAGCATGGAAGATATAACTTCGAAAAAATATGATAGATATTGTAACGAATGACAATGAAATTTGGGAAAACAAATCTCACAGTTGCAGGCTAGAGGGAAGAAACAACGACATGGAACTAAGTTTTTTTACCATGTAGAGAGTTGAAAGATACCACAGAGGAAGTTGCACTGCGCAATTTGGAAGTTGGGATGTAATCAAGCATGATCTATTTTTGGCAGGATATGTCATTTCTGGGCTGGAAAGTTTTGCTATAGTATATGACATATCATATGAGGCGCGTCGTGGGAAAACCGGACTTAATGCATGTGCGTAAAGTGTGCGGACTGCACAGGCTAATCCGGGATGGCACTTTCCGCTTTTATGGTATTTTCTGTTTCAAGGAAGTCTCTTCTAAACATAAATTCACTGTAGGCGGAAAGTGCCGTCCTGGATTAGCCTGTGCAGACTGCACAGACTAATTTGGGACGACACTTTACGCACATGCATTAAGACCGGTTTTCTCACGACGCGACACATATATTTTAGCACTCAGTTCTGTCAGATCTGAGATTTCCTACTAGCCTCGGCATCTGCTTTAATTTCTGAACTTAGGTTGGAAGTTTTATTGAAAAGTCTTAACAGCTTCAATACTAGATAAGGCATTGACTTAAAAATTGAAAGATTTCATTGTCATCAACTCCAGCATCGGATCAAAGGCAACAATCCGTGTAACTCAGTTTTATATCTTGAGAGAGTTAAGCCCCTTTCCACTTAGATTTTCTGGTTAAAGTTTTTGTACTAGTCCTTGAACTTCAAAACTACATAAGCTATTGACTTGAAACTTTTAAAACAATATTGTCATCAACTCCAGCATCAGTTGCAGCAATTCCTACAACTCGGTATGGTATTGTGACAGAGTTATGCCTCCTTTTTACGTAGAGTTTCAGAATAAATTTCAGGTTTAAAAACTACACTTGAAACTTTGAATATAGGATTGTCACCAGCTTCTGCATCTTGACGTTCCTCGGCTTTGCATTTTGACAGATTTATGCCCTGTCCTTTAAAAACAAGAAATGTCTTAAAAAAGACAATCGGCGTTGAAATTAATATTGAGGTGTCATTTAAAAATTACCTAAACAGACGGCCAAGATGATCGGTTACGTGACTTCTGTGACCCCAGATTTTTAGGTCCCCATCAATATTAGGAGACTTATTTGACCCCAGATTTTTCGGGCACTATAAGAAAACTTCTCGGACCCAAAGGTTCATTTGAGATAAATTCATTAATTTAAAAATTAAATAAAATTATCATTAATATCAATGCCGTGAACATACAGCTCCATGCTTCCACCAGTGATATATGAATAACCAAAATAATTTAGGTTAACATAATTGTTATCTGAATTTGTCAAGCCAATTTAACAAATTAACAATGTAAGAAAATAATTTCGGGAATGAATTAAAATTATTATGTATCAGACGAGTCTATATATAGTAGGGGTAATATACCATTCATGTAAGTTATCTGCCTGAAAGGGCAAGTATAAGAAGGATGCAAAATTATGAAATGAAATGAATCATTCACCAAAAATTCAAAAATTTCAAGAAAATTTTCTGTCAAAAACCCATAATTACCTGTTATTTCGATATGACTACATGAACATCATGGCTATCATTTGAACTGTAAAGGCTGATGTAGAACGGCACTTTCCGCCTTAAGTGGATTTATGGTTAGAAGAGACTTCCTTGAAACAGAAAATACCATAAAAGCGGAAAGTGCTGTCCCGGATGAGCCTGTGTGGACTGCACAGGCTAATCCGGGATGACACTACGCACATGCATTAAGATCGGTTTTCTCCCGACGCCCCTCGTTTGGTCATCGTTCAAGCATTATTTTATTGCATTTCAGGTGAAGATTCTTCAGGACAGTCACTCTGGTGATAATGCTGTTATCCTGGATCAGTGCCTACAAAACTGGATATGGGTGCTACAGGTAAGTCCCGCACAATGAAACCTGTGTATCCCAATAACAAGCAGTAGTCAGGGAACATTCAGCGATTTTTGAAATGTTAAGACTTTAACATAAAAATTCATTAGACGATGACAGTTTTAAATTATATCAGTAGAAATATGATATTCTGCGTATAATTAGTATTGCAAATCGTGTATTCATGCTACGCGAATAACAATTCGACGTATTCCGAATCTTCTTTCCTAACATTTTATCTATAGAAAATGAAGCATCTTTTTGCAGATTAAATAACATCTACTGGAGAAGTTGATAGAAAGATTCAGTTATAAATAATCGTTAATAAATCGTAACCACAATTATAATTCAAATTATCAGTAAGATTATAAATATAAATTCCCCATTTATTGAAATTTGTAGGTTTATGATTCTCTGAACGCTTTTATTGATGCATCTACGAGTATATTAACACATTTATACAACGATAGCTAGCTACGCGCGCTATTTTTAGAATGACACTACTGTTTCTGGAATGTGATGAACTCGCTAGCATCAATGGGCTACATGGAACGGCAAATCTGTGAATGAGATATATGAATGGGAACATTGCACAATTGCTATTTATAGAGCGTAACGCTTATATAAATGTAGGCTAAACAAAATAGTTATTTTGTTACGTGAATTAATATAGCATTCTGTTTATGGCATACAATGAGAAAATATGTTCATAATTAGCCTGAGTTCTAGAGTATATGTCGAGGATATGTTTATAAATTCATTTCAACCGCTTATGTAAACAATTATTTAAATTTTTTATCCCAAAAAGTATGCAACAGTTATTGGTATACGTTTTTTTAACCATTGAAGTTTGCTTTCCCTAAAATTAGAAAATTTGCCCAATTCTATTGGCATTCAATTTTCCCGCTGCATAATTATCGCAATAAATCTAGGTCAAAAGTGATCTTAGACAGCTACGCCGAAAAAAATGCACCTACTGAAATACAAATAGTCAAGGGCCCTCTCCTCTGACAGCCCTTGCTTTATAATTAATTTACAGGTAACAAAGAAAACAACAGCAACATTGGTATGCATTGTGTGGATATGAAATGCAGGGCTCACTCTGCCATCCTCCAAATTAGCCAGTGTTTAGCATTTGGCTAAAGAACATTTTGTTTGGCAACACCGTTTTCTTCAGAATCATTTATAAAATATCCAAAACAACAGATTTCAACATAGAATGGTAAATTTTGCTGAAGACATTTGTAAGCCACAGGAAGCGCTGAAATGACGGGGCCTTACATAGCTACCAATGGTAGTACCATTATTATGAATTGTGCATAGTGCCAGTGTGCATATTAATATTGCATTACATCATTGACACAACTGTTGTATAATCATGTTCTATTGTAATCACCACAAGGTGAAGGAATTGACACTTGCATTTAGATTGTCCTATCTTAGCAGTGCTCAGTTTCGCATGATACATATATCAAGTGTTTGATTATCAGTTGAGTTAAGTGTGTCTATCTTGAAGTAAACACTGTCCTGCCCAGTTTGACTCCAAACTTGTAAGATAGTAACTTCAGTATAAGCCTGTGTCTCCTTGTACAGTTGCAAAGTCACAGCTCCTTAAAGGGACCTGTTCACAGATTGATGAATTGACAATTTTCCAACTTTTTGTCACAGATTCCAAGGAATACAGTATATAAACGAGCAAAATAACACTACCGGAATCCCGGACAAAACCACGGCCGAATAATTCCCTGACCACTGTTTTTAACAACCCGTACAATACCCTGATCAATGTTTTTCACACCCGCACAAATCCCCAATCGCTGTTTTGTCAAACCGGAAGAATCCCTGACAGATTGGTAATTTTTCTGCCCGGTTAATTACAAATCCCCAATCGCTGTTTTGTCAACCCGGACGAATCCCTGACTAATTTTTCTGCCCGGTCAATCACCCGATCAAGCATGTTGTTAACATTTTTTTTACTTGATATGGAAGTATTTTAGAAATTATATTAATGAGCCACGAAACAAATTCATGAACAAATACATGAAAATGATCTCAACAATTACTTCAATCATAATCAATAATCACGAATAATAATTAGCACATAAAACGCTACTGAAGCACAATTAAATTATTATTGATGAAGAAAACATACATTTCAGTTTGATTTGAGTATTAAATCATGTCACAAATTGTTGCTTGGTGTGAACTAATAAATTTGTTTTCGCGGAAATGGAGTTAATCGTTCCACTATTAATTAAAGGACATGGTGTGAAAGCAAACTGATAATTAGGTTGTTTGTTATACATGCGCCTTTCAATTAGAATTGTAATTACGACTATTAGATATCATGATATGCATGGAATTACCTTTTACATTACTTAGTGGCACAATCAGGGATTTGTCTGGGTGTGAAAAACCGTGATCGGGTATTTGTCCGGCCCTGCAAAACCTTGAACGGGGAATCATCCGCCTTTACAAATTTGATGAACGGGGTTTCGTCCGGGGGGGGAATTGTCCGAATACCAACGCTACGGACATAGAAATATACTGTAAATACCGTTTCGTTTATGAGTAATCATAAGTTGAAATTGATAAATTAAATAGCATTTGTAACGCTATACGCTAGAATAATTAGGAGTGTTCCTGTTTTTTAAATTAAAATGGTTGACGACATGTGGATCACTTACCTATAGTAAAACTGCAGTGATAAATAGAGTAATCGAAATGGCCAAGTGGTTAAGGCAATAGCCTTTTAATCCATAGGTCCCAGCCAGGTATGAATCCCGGTGGGACCATTTTTTTTTTTTTTTTTTTTTAATCCTTTTTTTGGTATTATACTTGAGCTATTTAGTTACGATGTTTAAATCGTTCAAGTTAAGACATTTACTGGCATACTTTAAAAATGCAAAAATCAGTGAATAAGTCCCTTTAAAGGCACACTGTAATGGAAAACATTTTCATATTATCATTTAATTTTTAATAACATCAAAATTAGTCGTAGAAAGCAACTTGTGTTGTATCTATAGCTGAATAGCTTGCGGGCCATCAAGCTGTCTTTTATTTGTGCCAGTGTGTCCCTAAAAGTGCCTTCAAAAAGCCCTTACATGCCCCAGGCAGTAAGTCTACACCCCCTGTACGTCGGTAAACCAATTTGCAGATGATAAATCAAATTTCGGAGAAAACATATCGTCCGCAATTGACAGGTAGGTACTTATTTTGAATTTTTCGGCGATTTAAGTCAGTATATATACAAAATTATTGTACAAATGTATAATGTCCAAAGCCATTATGTATTAAGTGTATAGCCAGCAATCTACGTTTTTCTAAGAAGAAATATACAAATTGCCTGGGGGAAATACAAAATATTCACAAAATGTACGTATTTATTTAAATGTTGGCATCTAAATCAGCACATTAGTGAACTAAACTGTTACAGAGAAGTGATATAATCCATCTAAAAGGGCTTCAAACGTTTGTTAGTTGATGCTGTGGTGGTTTCTGGGTTAAAATCAATTATATATTGGATTGGTATGCTCATTTATGGATAAAGCCGAACTGTTTGAAGAAAATGTGTTAATAAAGTCCAACTTTAACTGGATAAAGCTCAAACTGCACGATAAAATGATTATTTTTTGCAAAGGAAAGTTTGTTTTGTGCTAGCTTTCATTACATACTTTCATTACATATACATATTTTTATTATATGTAATAGAAGAAGAATAAAGTTTATTCAAAAATTGTACAATGAAGCATATAAAAAAACGAATAAGGCCAACCTGGCCCATTATCGTCATCAATAACAATTATACAAATAGGAACAAATAGTATCACGCTTTAAGAAAGAGAAATAAATTTATTTATATTTATCTGCGCGTACTATATAAAAGTAATCTGTACTGTATTATCATGCTTTACAAACATAATTTATATCTTAGTAATACATAAAAGTGATCTCTAATGTATTCTCATGCTTTACAAAAATAATTGTTATCGTAGTAATACATAACAGTGATCTGTACTGTATTCTCATGCTTTACAAAACTACTGTATATTTAAGTAATACGTGAAAGTTATCGGTACTGTATTATCATGCTTTGCAAAAATAATGTGTATCTAAGTTAAACATTAAAGTAATATGCACTTTATTCATAAAAGTTATATGTACTGCTTGTAACTTAGCATTAAATAGCATTAATCATCATGTACTGACAATATTTGTAATTTCAAAAGCTCTACATGCGTAAACAGCTAGTAACTTGATAGTATTTGGATTCTGTGAGGAAAATAACTCTGTGGCTTTTAACAAGCTTGGGTGACGTATATAATATACTGATATATGTATTGTATTTTTGTCTTGTTTGTAAGTAGATGTAACATTAAAAAAATAAGATGATATTCATCTTCGAGAACAGGGCAAACTGGGCAAACACTATATTACTGATATCAGTATTATTTCACCTTACCTTCTCGATGTTAACCCATTTAAGGTAAAATTGAAGTTCAAAACAGAAGATATTTCTACAAAATAATGCCATTGAACAGCCATTTATGCGTCCTTCTACACCTTGGACAAAAGTGTCAGTAATTCTTTGCTTAAACACACAAAAAACCATAGAGATCGCCAACATCTTGTGCCAAGCAGACATGATAGAATCCCAATGAACTTAGATTACATTTCACTTTACTTGCCCATTTGTTTTTTATGGGGATTACTTTCAATATCGTCTAGGGCCGGCTAGCTCAGTTGGTAGAGCGATGGACTTACAAATCCGAGGATCGCGGGTTCGATTCCCAGCCCAGCCACATAACTTATGTGGGATTGGTCATGAAATTATTTCTGCGGCCATTGTCCCCCTACCTCTGATTCAAGTAGGGCAGTTGTCATTTACTGGCATAAGTATGTGCACTTAGTAGTGGTAAACCAGCTTACCCAGGAAAAGTGTGAGTAGGTTAACTGACCGCCGTTATATGACTGAAATACTGTTGAATACGGCAACAATCCAAACAAACAAACAAACAAATTCAATATCGTTTAGCGTAATTTTATATATCATTTTAATGAATGTATGTTCTGAAGCACAGATCACCTTAAACCAATACTTTATTATATTCATTTTACTCAAAGTTAAAAAGTCAAGTATCCCTGCTCCGATAATATAAAGTCATTATGTGTGCTGATTTTTACACCTATTTGTCCTTCACCATTTAATAACATATTTAAAATTCAAATAAGCAATTTTATTGTTGTTTTGTAGACATTACAAAGCCATTTGATTACATTGTAAGGGATATCCTTGGTACATAAGATACGGACTCGGTATTTGAGGATTCCGTTTTACAGCTATAAAAGCAATGCATACTCATGTGTACACAAAAGTAAGACATCATAATGATATCGGAACTGCATTTGAGAGTCTTTTAGGTCTAAGACAAGGCAAGTGTTTTGTTCCCGATTCTATTTTCTTTGTATATCAATGGCATGGAGGATATATTGTACTCAAAATGTGCTAGTGGTATTGATATAGTCATGTTAAAATGCTTCCTACTCAAGTATGCAGACGGTGAAGGGCAAATACGTTATCTGTTGTTCCCATTTTCGCTCGACATTCAGCTTGTGCTGCCAGCAATACATGGTACTTTCAGCCCAGTTTGCCTACTTTTAATCAAATTTGTGAACAATTTACCTATGACACTTAACATAGGTATCACTATAAAATTATTTGTGTCATTTAAATCTCCTTTTTAATGTATATGTACAATAAAACATTCGGTCCATTTATCTGGAAAATATCCAAGACATAATGTTTTGTTAAACAATTTAAGCAAATACGGAGGAAGTTCATCTCTGCCATTTATTATAAATTTATTTAAGATCAGATCTGGTCCCGCACTTTTTCCAGTTTTTATATTGGCAGTCCCTTTGAATAATTCTACAGCAGTAAAGTATTACTGTTATAAGAACCATAACAATGTCAGTGTTTTTTTCACCTTTGGGGGAAAGGTGGCGGGGCCCTTCAGATGGGGTATTTTACGGCAAAAAGGGAATGAATTTTTTTTAGAAAAGCATTATTACATACTTATATTCTACTTTGTTATAAAAAATTAATCAACTGTTTTGCTAGAAATGATAACTTAGACTATGCACTAAATTGGTTTGATGAAAGATTGCTGGGATCTTTTTACGAAAATGCCTCTATCTTAGTCAATTTTTGTCCAATTTTGGTCAATTTTTTGTCAAAATAAAGCTTATATTCTGAGGGGAATTTTAAGGCAAATATTGTGAAAAAATATATACTTTTTTAGCAGGGGAATGGGGCCAAATTTACATAAAGCACTCTTGTACAAGTTTGGTTATTATCCATTCAGTTTAAAAAAATAGTTTGGACTTTACCACCTTTTTTTAAAGTTAAGGCTTTATAAATTTTACATTATATTGTCCCACGAAATTAGCAATATGACGCTTATTTGGTGCATTTAAACAACACATGCAGCAGATATACAAAGAAGAATGGCAGATGCGTAGGGTCGTACATTAATAATTGCAAAAACATTAATTGATCAGTACTTTTTTACATAAAATATTGCCAACTTAACTGATTTTTCTGAATTCTTAACTCAATTCATACTAATTTGGCCAAATAATTGCCATTAGGAATCATTTGTAACAGCGCATTATACGTACAAAATATCATTGTATCTTGTGCAATATTTTAAATGTTGAAACTTACCATAAAGATATGAGTATTTGTAAATAAATTACTGTCATAAGTAATTTGTCCGACATGTTTTCTCTGAAATTTGATTTGTCATCTGCAAATTGGTTTACCGACGTACAGGGGGTGGTCTAAGAATAAAGAATATTCTTGAAACTGCGCTGTAAATTTGAATCTTCCTTGGTATTTACCCTCTTTAATTACAGAATTCTTCATTAATGATTTGTTAATGACATAAGCAATATTGGTACCCAGCAAATTTGCAAGCGCAAAAGTAATTTTATTGAGTCTAAGTCTGTTCTTTATTCTTATGTCTAAGAATGGGTTGGTGAATGGCCCTGCTTCATTGATTCATATGTAGCGCGTCGTGAGAAAACCGGTCTTAATGCATGTGCGTAAAGTGTCGTCCCGGATTAGCCTGTGCAGTCCGCACAGGCTAATCCAGGACGGCACTTTCCGCTTTTATGGTATGTTCTGTTTCAAGGAAGCCTCTTTTAAACATAAATCCACTGTAGGCGGAAAGTGCCGTCCTGTGCAGTCTGCACAAGCTAATCCAGAACGACACTTTACGCAGATGCATTAAGTCCGGTTTTCCCACGATGCGCCTCATATGTTTTATGAAGCTTATAATATAATTATATTTTTCCTTATAATCATATAATGTCATTATTACATGTAATTATATTATTATGACCTGATCAGTTTTTAAGCATTCATACTGATTCAGAGTGCCTATGACTCTCTGTTAGAATACGTTAGGGAACACACAGAACAGCTGTTTTGTTAATTTACTAATTGTACATTGTATTATATTTTAATATTTATGCCAAGTATCTAATTTTTGTTTCAGTTCAGTTTGAACAGCTGAACCTGCCACAGTGATGAGATTAGCCTAAAAGTGCCTGTTTGCTGATATTCAATAAAGAATGAACAGGTATGTGTATTTTATTGGTGCTGAATTATGTAAATATCAGTAATGTTAAAAATACATATTTGAATATCTTTGTCATTCAGCTATAAAATTGTCAGAGATAATAAGAAGTTACAGCACCACATCCATTTATTAGATGTGACAGTATCAGCAGTTTGTTTGGAAGATATGACAGTTTACTTTATGCTTTCCGGTGGTTTATAGGAAAATATCGGTGAAATATTATTGGTAATTCACTGTTTAAAACAGTGAAAATAAAATTGGTAATTCACTGTTTTAAAACAGTGAAAATTACGACTGATAATGGAAGCTTTTCACTGGGAAGTTGGAAAAAAACAAAATAACATATTTTTAAGCATAAAATAAAATGAAAAATTTGTTGGTTTTGGTAGAATATCGATTTTTTTATTCATTCGTGATCATAGAAACTAAATAATTTTCACTCAGCCATTTGTGAACATATAAATTTCTATGATCACTTGTGAATTAAAATCGATGTTTTACTGAAACCAACAAAAAAAATATCCTGTATGTCTTCTATTGCTGTTCTCTACTAGATGGATATGACAGTTTTTTATACTCCCCGAAAAATTTTCGGGGCAGCAATATAGTTGCCTCTTTGTCCGTCGGCTGTCCTTCCGTCCCATCTTCTTGTCCAGAGTATTTCTCAGCACCTACTGACCAGATTTCAATGAAACTTCATGGGAAGCATCATTACCAAGAGGAGGTGTGCGTTGAACCAGGACTTTCCGCATCAATGATTTTTCTCAGAGTTATGGGACTTTGAAGATTTCTGAAATAAGCATTTAGTGCACAATTTTTGTCCTGTCTATTTCTACGCAACTACTGGTCTGAATTCAATGAAACTTTATAGGAAGCTTCATTACCAAGAGGAGGCGTGCACTGAACCACGGTGTTCCGCTTCAATGATTTTTCTTAGAGTTATGGGACTTGAAGATTTCTGAAATAAGACTTTAGTGCACAATTCTTGTCCGGTGTATTTAAATGCAATTACTGGCCATAATTAAATGAAACTTTATAGGAAGCTTCATTACCCAGAGGAGGTGTGCACTGAACCAGGCTGTTCTGATTCAATGATTTTTATAAGAGTTATGGGACTTTGAAGAGTTATCAAATAAGTATTAAGTGCACAATTTTTTTCTTATCAATTTCTACACAACTACTGGCCCGATTTCAATTAAACTTTATGGGGGGGGGGATAACCAAAAGGAGGTGTGCACTGAACCAGGATGTTCCGCCTAAATTATTAAGAGTTGTTGAACTTTGAAGATTTCTGAAAATAGAATATAGTGCACAATTCTTGTCCTGGCTATTTCTCCGCAACTACTGGCCAGAATACAATGAAACTGTATGTGATGCTTTATTATCAAAATGAGGTGTGCACAGTACAGGATGTTCCTTTTTAGTGATTTTCCTTGGAGTTATGGGACTTTGAAGGTTGCTGAAATTAATGTATATTGCGCAATTCTTGTCTGGACAGTTTCTCAGCAAGTACTAGCCAATATTCGATGAAACTTTATGGGAAGCTTCATTGCAAAGAGGAGGTGTTTACTGCACCAAGATGCTCCGCTTCAATGATTTTTAGCTCACCTGAGCACGAGTGCTCGGTGAGCTATTGGTATAGGGGACCTCTCCGGCATTGCGATAAAGATTACATTTTTAATTAAATCTTGACCAAAAATGCACAGTTTGTGTATGACCATAAAATCTTGGACAAGTTTGATAATGGGCCTAATCGGACCAGGAACACCGGAGTAATTGCCCCTTTTTCGTGCAAAAAAAGTGCCAAAATGCTATTTTCCAACGTATATACTTTATTTTCCATCTAATCTTAACCAAACTTTCACAGTTTGTGTATGACCATCAGATCTCAGCATACGCCAAAACGGGGCCAGATCATGACCATAAGATTAAAGTTGAAGTTGAATATAAGCAAGATCAGACTAGAAGCACCAGAGTTATTGCCCTTTGTTTGTGAAAAAAAAAGCAAAAATGGACATTATTCAGGATAGAGACTTCATTTTTCATCCACTCTTCCCCAATCGTGTACAGTTTGTCCATGAACTTAAGACTACAGGTGAAGTTGAATAAAAGCATGATCAGGCCAGAAACACCAGAGTTATTGCCTCTTGCGCTTGAACATAAAACATCAATAAGTTATCAATGATTGGCTTGCAAACAAGATTTTTTATTCAATGTTGACCAAACTTACAGAGTTTGTGTATGACCATAAAAATTGATTGATAAAATTTGATTTCCAACAGTTGCAAGACTTGCATGCAGTTATTTGTACATGCAACATTGATGTCTTCAGAGCCTGCATTAACATCATTTATCATCATTGGACTGAAAATTATCAAATTAAAAGCAAAACTTGACCTTATAGCACAGCCATCTCAATTATTGCATTGCAGCTAGTTCTCCAAAACTGTCTGCTAAAAAGACATCAAAATCTACTGTTTCTGCATTTTCCAGAATTGTCACTGATTTAATGAAAAAGGGTCTGGTAAGAATGTGGAGAACAGTGATTTGAGAACCATTATCAAAAACACCGCACATCCACTACCAACTGGTACTTTGCCCATTGCACTAACCCATGTTTTAGATCAAATTGATCTTATCCGCCTTTGTGTATTGTTCAGATATCTTAATTTTCAAACCTGTCAAAACAGTATGGTCTTCATCTGTAACAGTTCTCAGGTGAGCTCTTTGGGCCATCATGGCCCTCTTGTTCTTACAGTTATGAGACTTTGATAATTGAAATTAATATATAGAGCACAGTTGTCTGGACTCTGCTCTTCTGATTGCATTGCCATTACTTGGCAATGCGCATTGGGGAGCATCCATCAGTTCACTGATATCCTTGTTAGCATTGCTGTGTTGTATTTTTGGAACAGTAATGTAGATTTGAATGGTGCATCTTTATTATTTATTTATCTTGAGATATGTTAAGAAACCACTAAAAAAATCATTAACAACAAACAATTCATTTTCATGTCATTGAAAATATAATTTGAAAGTCAGTTGATTCGCAAATGCATAATAATCTTAAATATAACTTTCGGTTAATCTCTTAAATAATGAGCATGAGTCATTTTAGATCTTCTTTATAAGTTGTCTTGACTACGTGTAATTAAAGCAATCATGTAGGTGTTTTGTGAATAATTGTAGCCATATTCAAAATGCAAAACAAATGCCAATTGGCAAAAGAGATAGTGGTAATTGGAATATAATTGGATAGCGGTTCACAAGACCTGACACGTACGTGTAAATTTGTATTATTTCTAAGTTCTATATTGGATTTACAAAAAAAAAGAACATGCACAGAAATGGATTATTATGCTAGTTTTAATAGTGGTAAGCTTACAGAAATATAAACAAATGATGATTAATATTTGGGTCACTATAGAGTTTGCTTTTATCGAGTATGTTTTCATTATAATTGATATTATTATAAAGTAATAGCGTTAGGCTTAGCAGTTTCTTCTGGTTGTGAACATTTTGTTTCTGGGGTCACTACTCACCAATGCAGCTATCAAAGTAACAAACCGCCTTTTGTTTCATATTTATGATTCACAAGTAATTATCTAAGGGTTGATTTAAAGTTTTCTTAGTTCTCAGGGATCCAGTATGTCGAAAGGTTTGCCGGTTTGCCGTGTGAATAACATCCATAGCTGTAAAGGGTACAATTTACATGTATAACTGCTGGATCTTCATGAATTTATTCAATCTTCTGAGAAAATATTGCAAACTTTTTCAGCAGTCTCTTCGATGTAAGATTGTTTTCAATTGGGGAATAATAATTTTGCATCTGTCCAATGGAAGCCTGGGTAAAAAGTCTACAGAATCAAAAAAGGAAAATTTCTGTTGCTATTTTTCTTAGGTGTAAAAAAAAATAAATGTTTGTTTCAGGTAACATGCCCCAAAAAATTAGGGTAGGTAGGTCGGGATTTTTTTTTTTTTTTTTTTTTTTTGGTAAATGGTCAACTTGAAGATTGTAAAACTGAATAAATATTCAAAACATATCAGTAATTTCCTTAAACATTGTTTATAAGTGGATACTATCAAAACAAAACACTTATTTATCCAAAACACGTTTAATTATTGAAAAAGGTTAATAAAACAAAAATCATTCTGTCAAACCCAATGAAATGTTCTAGGGTCGGGTCATTTTCTTATGGTAGGTCGGGTTACCTGAAACGAACATTTTTTTTCACGTCTTACAATGAAATGCAGAAAAGGCAGAATGGCTGTTGCCTAGATTATGAGTCACCTGATTATTGATCAGTAGCGATATAAACACAGACAGAGAGCGTATTGATTACATCAAACATACATTTGATCAGTTATTGATTGTATCCATTATCCATTAAAATCTATGTTTAGCAATGTTCGATCAATGTTAACATTGCTACAGTTTAAATGTAGCTGCTCACATAACTGTGTTGCTCATGAAAATAAACTGTGTTTGAAAAGTAGGGAACAGTGACTACATATATAAAACATTTGATATGATTTAAAATTAATAAAACTGTTTGAATTGTTATATGGCCCCAGCTTTTCCCTAATATTCTGAAAAAAAACGCACATAACTCCTTTGGGATTCAGCTTTGGTACTCGGTTTACTGCATGTAAGTAATTTGTGCAAAATGCACTAGGTTACCTTTCTTCAAAAAACGTTTTAGATATCAAAATCCTTGGACCGGCTCAATGTTTTGTAGTCTTAACAAACGGGGCATTAATGGATCTTAATTCTGTAAAAATTGGAGTGTTTGGATGTTTTGGAATGCATTTTATTGGGGCATCCAAGTAGTCTTGAGTATTGCAGTATTGACAAGGATCAAACTCCTGCGTTTCAGCAGTTTTGCAATGTATGCATAAATGTAGAGTTTGCAACACATAGAGATAGCCAGTTCTAAAGCATGTTGATTTGTTAATATCTGATCAGGTTAATTAAGAATATAATGCTTGATTTTGATAACTGCAAAGGTACTTGTATTCTTTTTGTAAGAGAAGTGTATAAGTAAGGAAATTGTGGCCAGTCTTAAATACTGTCTCCTTGGATGATATAATTTAATTAACACTTAATCAAAGACCTGTTAGAAATTTGTTGGTCTGCATTGATCACATTAGGCCAATAAATAGAAATATAGGTTTTACATTATCTGACCTAATATTATAGTATTCTTGGTGTCTCCATATTGATAGGTTTCTTTAAGGAAATTTACCCCAATTAGCAGCTATCACAATAGCACACTTTGACGTCTCTTGTATGCCAATAGGGTTGTTTCTCACACCCTTCCTATCTTGTGTATTGCATTATGCAAGTAACATCATTATGTTATCATGCAAATAATGCTTCAGTATTTAAAGTGGGAAAAGGTGTCTTTGATGTGAAGCCTTGCAATTTATATCTTGATGTTAATACAACCTGCAGTTTAAAAGGCCAGGATTTTTAATGCATGTTTAGACTTGATGTGCATGTGATATGATTAATAACAACTGTTAAAGGATTACAATTATTTGTGAAAAATCACGTCTGTTGACTGTTTAAGTTAATGAGTGCTCTGGTAGTTACATTTTTTAGGAGTCATTAACTAAAGAACTTTTTGGGCACATTTTAAATGTTTACGAATGTACATTTGTGATGGTTATTATTGCTCATTTTGGACAAAATGGATTATGCAGTCTTTAGTAAGTAAATATTTTATTCATATCTATACAGTACATTGTATGTCATTGAACTAAAACGAAAAGCATAATGAAGTTAGCATGAGTCTTAAGAACACCTTTAATCCATAAATTTCAATTTATTGCTATTAAATGTTTGGGGAAGTTATTATTTCACCATTTCCCACCCCCTGTGAAGTCTTATCAGGTACTGATTGGGCCCTGAGCTTTGATTGTTAAGCTGTAAAAAAAGTGTGCGTGAGACCTTGAAAGTTTTGTGTGTGTGTGTACGTGCGTGCGTGTGTGTGTATTTTATTACATGTTCAAATTTGATCTTGAGCACTAGTGCTTATTCTGTGTCTGTTACACAATTTCTGACAAATTGCCACCATTTTATTCCAATTACAAATAGTATTTATGTTGGAAAATAATTCAAAGTGTTGTTTTTCTTAAAGATAAATATTGAGTACCAGTATGATAAACTCAAAGCTTTTCAATATGTCAATATGTAAACTAAACACTTTAAAACAGTCAGCTGTTTAATTTATACTATATTTTTAATAATTAAACTAAATAATGAAACTACATTTGTAAAGTATATCTTTTACACACAATTTGAGTCTAGATTATTGGCCATTAACTTAGTTTGTTACTTGCATTGTAAGTCATGCTTAAGTTAAATTGGAGCTTTATTAATACTAACTAATACTTCTTGCTGCAAAATCAGCCATTGTTAGCAAAGCAAGCATAATATTAAATAAAACCAGCTACTATGACATGTACTGAATGACATTCAACCACACGGAAGAAACCTATTTCCAATTTAATCTCATGTATTAATGGTTTTGAAATGTTTATGTTAACATGTTCCTCGTACCATATTTCACCGCTGCTGTTTCAACGCAAAATTAGTTGGCAGCTTTCATGTCCTACAAAAGGCTTATCTTCATTGACATGCTTTTAAAATCCACTTTCAGTTACTTGTTTTATGTTCAATTAATAGATAAATTCTTCAGTGAAAGGTTTTTAAAGAGTATAAAAATGTGTTTATTATGTTCGAGATGTGTATAACTGGTGTTGGCTTACCTTGATGTTTACAATTTTGGATGCATTTGCAGTCTTTTTGTCACCAGATTTAATAGACTGTAAATTATTGGGCTTCTTCAGTATAATCAAGGCCTTCAATAATGGGTATTTTTGTGGTACACGATCGAAACATTGATTTTGTCATTTCGTCAGGTCAAATGAAGGACTTGGGACCATGCCAGTTGGAGGATTAGGTCAAAACATAGACGCAGTAACAGCTGATTATAAGGTTAATCATTGAAACTCAAAATATTGACAGTGCTGTTGGTTCAGAGTGAACGGAAATCATTTGTGAAACGAATTGGTAGATTTGTGCAACTAATTTGATTCTGCTGAAACATTTAGATCGATGTTTTGTTTAAAATGTTGTAAGAAATGTAAACTAAGCGATGTGAAAAGTCTGCTTGATAACATTAATTTGATATTGGTGTGTGTTTGTGCATTGAACAAGTAAGTAACTTATTTTATTAAGATGTTCTGTGTAAAAGTTACTGAAATATTGTTAGGAATTCATTTATTTTCACATTCATTGCTCAGGGCTTAACTTCAGCCTTTGCATTGAATATTGAGGTTACATTGCCCAGTAAATTAACACAAAAATAATACTGATAAAACGAACAACTTGGCAATTAAAAAAATAATACAGAAATGTCACACCTGTGTACATTTTACAGGTATTCAACTATTGACAATCATTACATACCAGAATTTTTACACTAATATGCATGTCAAAATGTGCAGATATGCAATATCATTTTCAAATAATATTTTACTTGTCTGATATTATGGACAAATGACAAAGCAATTGAAGGTTTTATCTCAAACTGAATTCAGTTGAATATTGTACATGTATGTAAAATTAAAATTCCTGAACATTCATGGATAATTGCTCATTATGCCCCCCCCCTTCGAAGAAGTGGGAGTATATTGCTTTGCACTTGTCGGTCGGTCGATCGGATGGTCGGTCTGTCTGTCCATTGACCATTTCGTTTCCGCACGATATCAAGAGAACGCTTTGACCTACGATCATTTATGTTGGTATGCTGGTTACTTGGGAGGAAAGGATGATGCCTATTGATTTTGAGGTAACAGGTCAAAGGTCAAGGTCACAGGGGCTTGTAACATGAAGTTTGTTTCCGCACGATATATAGAGAACGCTTTGAACTACGATCATTTAAGTTGGTATGCTGGTTACTGGGGAGGAAAGGAAGACGCCTATCAATTTTGAGGTCAAAGATCAAGGTGACAGAGGCTTGCAACATGAAAAACGTTTCTCTTAAGATTGTAGTAAGATTAAGGGAGATTTATCATGGTTAACCTACGAGCGGCCAACAATTCTCACGCTTCACTACGCTTCCAGGCGATTTGGACATTACAATGTCTCGTGCATAATTGTGCAACAAGTATAGGCAAACTTAGTGAATGCGTAGTATCATCGCAACAAACCATGCAAGCATCGCCACCAATCGTTGCGTTGTCGTGGTCCTTCGTGTATATTTGTGAGTTGCTTTGATAGTCGCCGCAAAAGATGCTGCTGAAATCGTAACTGAACCGTAAGGAAAGCGTAGAAATCCGTATCATATACATAGCAAAACGTATCATAATGTAGTACAGTCGTTTATATGTTTGTTATAAAAAACAGTCACAATTAAACACAAAAAGCCAAGAATGCCTATACGATGGCTGTAGGAAAAAGTCAGATTGAGATACGATTGCACTAGGATTGTCCAATGTTCTGAAAAAATTGTTGTGCTGCTATGAAACGCCAAGTAGTTTTTGAACATGTTCAGAACTGTTGTAGGGCTTCCTGATCGATGAAGATCACCCTAGACTCTTCATGATTCCCACAGATGCCGGCACGTATATGTGTATGCTTTACCATACTTCACCAAGATTTTGTAAATCGCAGACAATCATAGCCAAAATCGTGGCAGTGTGACCAAGACTTAAAATATAAACAAATATAGAAAAGGAAAATTTATGGCAGACATGTATTTCTCGGGATAAAATTATGTATAATGTATTTATATATATTACCCGTTTGAAGCTTCTGTTTCTTCTTGGCATTTTCATATTCAATATTACATATACTTTAGAAAATCAAGAATAATGAGGAAAAAATTGGATCATCAGAAGATTTAGAACAGTCTAAAGTCTTAAGCAGTTCAAAGCAGCAATTGATTTTCCCTGTTTGGAATATCATTATCAATGGCTCAGTACTAAACTGTATTGACTTTTTGTATTTCTCCTGACAGTTACATTAGTTTTCCCCTGTGCCGTCAGTTTGAAGTTTATGAGTTTCCAATGGCTGCTTCCTGAACAGGGAGACATTGATTATTGTGTACCCGGGTCAGGTCCTCCTGTGGCATTTACAGCTACTGCTATTGAAAAAAGATGTTCTGTATTTTGTTATTGATACATCGGTTGTTCTACATTTCCTAATAAACTGTAATAGCCAATAACATTGACTTTTTTGAGATGTTGAAAGAGACCTTTACTCTACGAGTAACTTATAATCGTCACAGTTGTTAAAAGTATATAAAAGCGGTGTGTTCTGAAGTCAAATTTGGGGAAAAAGATATTGCCAGAAAGGGACGCCTTTATAAGGCCACACGACGTCATGTAAAGAGCTGCACTTAAGACACTTGTAGTCAACTCCACATACTACTGCAAGGTTGCTTGTTTGATCCGCCTCTGTTTCTTAAAAATTAAATTAGTAGTCTTTTCCATGGGCAATTTATACAAAAAGTCCTGTGTTCCAGATGTTTTACTCTGGGGAACATAATCGCACACAGTTTCAATTGGGAAGGACATCTTATATTTTGAGCACACTGGAATAAATTAACTCCACTTACTCTTGGCAATTTGGTACGCTGTAGCATGTATCCATATCAAGTACAGTTGTTCATTCTTCAGAGCAAATGCAATCAATAAAGGAATAATGCAACTCCAGAGACATCATCAGGTGAGAAACCCTTATTACCATCCGCTGGTCCTTTATTTGAGGCAAGTGACCAATTGCCTGTACAATACAGGACAATACATACAACACAACACAACACAAAACATAACAAGAGCTGTCAGAGGACAGCATGCTCAACTATTCAAAGTATTTCAGTTGGTACATATTTTGGATAGTGGAAGGGGCATACATTTGTTAAAATACAAAACTTTTAAGTGAAGCCTTGTACAGAGTTATGGGTAATGTTGCCCCTGATACTAGAGTTGATGGCAAAGGTTAGTTCCAAGTTTCAAGTGAATAGCTTATGTAGTTTTGAAGTTACAAACTTTTGAACATAAACTTTAACCAGAAAACCTATGTGAAAAAGGGGCATAACTCTGTCAAAATACAAAACAGAGTAATGGGTAATGTTGCCCTCATACTGGAGTTGATGACAAAGGTTAGTCCCAAGTGTCAGGTGAATAACTTAAGTAGTTTTGAAGTTACCAAACTTTTGATAATGAACTTTAAACAGAAAATCTAAGTGAAAAGGGGGCATAAGTCGGTCAAAATACAGATAGACTTATGGGTAATATTGCTCCTGATGCTAGAGTTGATGACAAAGGTTAGTTCCAAGTTTCAAGTGAAAAGCTTATGAAATATTGAAGTTACAAAAGTTGTGAATATAATCTTTAACCAGAAAACCTATGTGAAAAAGAGGCATAACTTACAAGACTTTTGAATAAAATCTTTAACCAATTCAGACTCGGACGCCGACGCCTGGGGTAGTAGAATAGCTCACCTGTTCTTCGAATGGTCGAGCTAACAATGATTTCAACTAGCAATGGGTGTTTAAACTGGTTTAAAGGCATGCCGAACCTCACACTTAGCCCAAAATTAATAAACAAAACACGCAATTGTAAATAAACTTTAACCTCATAGCATATATAGTATTTTACAGTATTTGATAATGCATCCAGTTCTTTTGGATTTGATAATCCAGGTGACCATAAACTTCAGCTTTAAAACTGTGTACTTCAGATTTACTCTATCAAACTGACAGCCAATGATTTAAACTGTGAGACAAGCCCTGTGACGAGATATTATCTCGACTTCTTATATTGTACTCCTATCGAACGGTAACATGGTTCATTGGCTGTGAAGCATTCGGGGCACAAGAAATATGTGCAGGCCCAGTGTATACCTATTGCAGTTTTAGGATTTTAATATTAACACTTATTGGTGTGCGTGGAGTATTGAAAGGAGACTTAATTAATGCGAATTCATGCTGTGCTGTGAAGGTTGTGTGATTGAAAAAAAACTGTGATGTTTTGATGGTCTTTTAGAGGTTAGGTAATGGAAATATTTAGTATTTTGAAAAATTGTGGTTTTGAAACATGTTGAAGGTTATTACATTAATTTACTGGTCAGAGCAGTGCATATTTAGTTATAAAAGCTTTAAGCTGTTACGTTTCTACAAATACAGTTGCATTTTGATTTGTATGTTTGAGCTTTAAAAGTTTCATACCAACATTTGTAGTGTAAAAAACACCTGCAGAAACAAATTTTTACTAACATGGATATCCCGAATACAGTGTCATGAAACATGGTAAAAAACTGTGCATTTGCACTGGGTGTTCTTATATAATTATTAATAAAAAAGCTTATTTATTATAGACTAAACTTTGGTCTGTTTTTCCAGATTTCCACAAAGGGGTAGGGAAGGCACTGGATATCTGTGGCTATGCTTGTGGTCCTGACAGAACCATGCCAGAGAATCCAAACATCGACTCTGAAAGTGGAGTGGATAGTTTCTATGGTAACAACGTTACCATGGCAAGCCCCAATGGCAACGTCCAGAAGAAAAATAGCGTGCCCCGGGTGTCGTCAGCGGGACTGAAGTATTATGACATAGCTACTCAGCTGCTTGGCAAAACGGGACCGGATCTGGAGGATCTTTTTATAGCAGCTGCTAGGGTATGTGTAGTAACTGGTATATTAGGTTTACTGCAAAGATCTAAGTTCAGAAATGATACAGGGTGCTGCTCAAAAGGAGCAGGGGTGAAAGCCGGACCAGTTCTTTGATATTTTCAAATAATTTGCTTAACCCAGGGTGTTAATAATGTACATGACCCATGTTTGTAGGTCAAAGATCAAGGTCACAATTTAAGGCCAAATTATTAATTTATTAATATTTGCATTGTGTTTTTCTCCGTAACTTCTAAATGCCTGAAAGGATTTTAATATTACTTCAAAATGTTACTCCACATGACTAGACAATGTGTCACGTAGATGTCTGAGGCTTATCAGTCAAGGTCAAGGTCTTATTTCAAGGTCAGATATGTGTGAATCTTTTCCGCTTGTACTCGTAATTTGCATGTCAAGCTCATTTTTCCTTTAATGCAGGTCATTTCGTCAGTTAATACATTGTTCCGTGTCAAAACTCTACATCTGGGTCAAAGCTCTACATCTGTGCCAAAGCAGTGGGGGGGGGGGGGGGTATTAATCACCTTTAGTGATATCTCTAGTTTTCACAAATAGCTGGTTTAGCATTTGTGAAATGTAACATAATGTGGTACAGTTAGCAGGATCCTTCCTGAAATTTCAGGATGGCGTGCACGAGCGCATAGAGAACTTTCTGCAGAGAAACAGGACAGAATATGTTATCAGTATTGATGTCAAGGACAAGAAGACAGGCAACACTCCACTGATATGGGCAGCCAAGAGGGGGCATGCAAAGGTAAACCAGATTCTTCATTCATACTATTATTTATGGTGCTGCCTTTTGGCCATGGTGCAAGTTTCTTATCATGGTTCCTTTTAGCAATGGGAACAGACTGAGTATTTGGGACTGGTTAATCTTATCTCGCTTATATCTCGTCATTCTGGTATCTGGAAATCATTTGCAGAAATATGTTTGCAATATCATATTTATATTTGAGAAAATTTTAGCTAGGTAACAATTCGTTCTGTGCGAGTCTTTTCTGTAGGTAAATACATAGTAACCCGAGCCATGGGGAGTGATAAAAGTTTCCAACGATAATGTTACATTGTTGCCCAATTAGGCATCTTAGTCATTCTGGTGCAAACAATGCAAAGCAATGAGCAAGGTAGGATGTTGACATTGGGCAGACGGACATCAGATTTCTGATGTTCTGTACACTATATGGTATAAGACCAATGAGGAATATTAATACAATAGCTGGCTAACAGCATCATATTGGCTGGGTATTGACAGCATTAAGAGGTTGCTGACAGAAGTCAAATTACATGCGAAGTTATTGTATTTGTGAAGTGTGAAATAGGTCAGTACGGGATCTGGTGAAGTGCATTTGCTTTGATTACAAGGAGTTTAAAGTGAATTATTCTTTGTTTAAAAAGAAATAAAATCTGAATCCCCTCAAAAATGAACAAAGGAAATGTAAAACCCAACGCTACATCTGGATAACCAATATTAACAAAGTAGATTTCAGAGGGTCATGCAAGCCGTTATATATATCACAATCTAATAATGTTTATTGATGTTTGCAACAGGTGAAATCCTGTTCTTATTTCATCATGACATTTAAATCTTTAAATCGATCAATCACCCAATACTGCGATCAGCTGTTTACAAAAAGAAAGCTGGCACAGTGCCAGGTCTTTGTCCAGTCAGTTTTCACCAGCGTAAAACCACCGTATTTGCTTTGTAAATGTAAACTTTGTAATTGCGATGAATTATTGTCAACATATTAAAGTTGAACAAACAACCAATGAGCTCAGTTCAATAAAGTTTGGCAAGTTTAAGATGGTATATCCTTGAGTATGTTTGTTTAACCACAGTGGCTTAGCCCCACGCTTGTATTCTTAGATGTTTAAACTAATACTAATGTTTTGATGCCAAAAACCTGTTCATCAGATAATTTGTATGTGCTTTTTGTGCGTTACAAAAGTTAAATCCTACTCTCCTGCCTCATTATTTTCTACATCTTTGTCATCATCAAATGCATTTTGAATTGAATTATAAATATTTCTTCATTATCGTATCCATTACCATCATCACTGTCATTGTTGCAATCATTATTGTCATCAATCAGATCACTTTACTGGCATATCTCCTTACAAATTATGCATGTTTATCAACTTAAGCTTTATTTATCATCTTAAAAAGTAGTTGTGAAAAATCAGAAAGGAATGTTGAATGATTATGAAGAAATTATGCATTATCTAATGGTGTCATTGGTATGCTATTACAAGAGTTGTTGGCAATTTATATTAAATAACTGTCCTCATGCATTCCTAGTGCAGTCAGGGGCGGATACCCGGATTTTGGGTTGGGGGGGGCGTAAACTTTTGATCGTGCAGTTATAATGTTGTCTGTGGGTCTGCAGTGATCACCTACAGATCCGTATCAAAGATATATGATAAATCATTATCATCATCATCATTATCATTTAATGCACTTTGTTTCACTGAATAAATTAATACTTCACCGTTTTTTGTTCAAAAGACATGTTGGCTCAACTGTATGTCATGAACCTGTATTGGCAGTAAATTGCCCTTGTTTGATGTGCCTATCCACTGAATATGTATTTGACATTCAATTTTATATTATCAGGAATATCTTCAAACATGTCAAATCGGTGACTAAATTCTAACACACACGCATCGATAATTATTTGAATTATTCATTAACAGAAGTGTAATGATCTCTTTTCGAAGACAAGTGAATGCCATTTAATTAACTTACACGTTCACAGTTTTGGTCATCAATTGTCTTCAATGTGCTATGCACTGTTGTTTTTTTTCTCATGGAACCAACTAACGGACAGACAGACTCGTATGATTGCATGGTGAAATAATACGGCAAGTGATGCCGACAGTGTGTCAATTTCGCTGACATATGGTGCCGGAAAAAATTAAAATCGCCAGAAATTGGAGCCAACGTTGCAGACACCAGGGATCTCACTAGGATTTTTAAGTAGGAGTCCTGGGACTCCTTCCCCCTAAAAAGTAGGAGTCCCAAATAGAAAAGAAATAAAATTTAAGTATGTGACGCGTGCAAGTGAATGGAATTTTTACAATTTATACATTTATACAATATATGACAGTTATAAATAAAATAATAATCATGATAATAATAATAATAATTATTATTATTATTATTATTATATTAATATTCTTCTTTATATTATTTTTATTGGTTATGTAATTATAATGATAATATATAATACTTAATCATGTTTTATAAAACAATATTTTTGTACCAATAATTAATTTTAAAACAGGCAAATTCTGGACAATTTGCAATTGATGGTCTAAACTTGTTGACTGAATTGTAATTTGTAGGCCTAGTAAAAAGTTATGATGCGGTGATTACAGTAAAGCATAAGTAACTGTCAAGTAGAGAAATTGTGAAACAGGTTAACAACACAAAAATGTAAAAAGGAGCAATTATTGGTGATATTAAACACCAAAGTATGTGTTTGCATGTGTTTTACAAATGTTTGTGACCTGTAAAATTGGCAACGAAAATTTTCGCGAGGTCGCGAAAATATGTGACGTTACAACATTGTGTACTTAAATTACCGCTAGTATTGTTAATTTATGTCTTGTCATAGGTGTTATCTAAACTAGAAACTTCCTTTATTTATGATTATTGATCGATGCTTTTATACTCCTGTAAAAATTCAGCCCTAGATTTTCGTATAAAATTTCTGTCAAAACAAAAACTATCACCGCATTACTGAGATTTAGTTGTTATTTATGAAATTGGATTGGTAATATAAATTAATGAAATCAGCTGAAGCTGTTTTTCATTCATTTTAACAATGTTGTTTGTTTTAAGTTGTCAAATATGTTCAAAACTGTTCTTTATTGAGGACGCCTTTTGTCACATTTCGGCGATTTCGCAAATTCTAATTGACTTGTGCATTAAAGCACAGCAATGAGTGACAATGTAATTTACCATTGAAAATTAACCGTAACTGTCTGGAATGATGAGGGCGGAGCTAAGGGACTGCTGTGGGCGGAGCTAAAGGACTAGACTTTGACAGCTGCAGTGTGTACTGGGGCCGATATTGATTTTATTGCGACTACTGCCAAGTTTACTGCAGGCACTCATGTATATGTGTTAAGTAACAGGGTATACGCAGTAAGCCAAACAGCATGCGTCCCAAGGACTCTTGGCATGGGTTTGACATGCGTCCTTTTGAAAAAATATGCGTCCAAATACGCTTGATTTTGCGTTTCCGAGATCCCTGGTAGACACCCCTCTACTTTATCAATTTATATCTTTTTTATGAATGCATAAAACAATATGAAATTTGGTGTCATTGCTAATGGAACAATGGACAACATGTTTGTAGATTTAGATTTTTGGGAACTAAACTCTTTATTGAGGCAAAACTGTTTAAACTCGAAAGTAGTCATTGATTTTACTTTAATTTCGACTTCAAATGATATTTATTCGAGAAGTATAAATGGCTTTTATGCGGTATCCCATGCCAATGGTGTATTACATCTCACATCTTTATATTATGTATGATTTTTAAAAAGAAAACAATATCATTGACAAATACAGGTATATATACCCATTGCCTATATATTGTTAATTGTTTTCTATGAACATTTTGCGCCGGCACTACGGTGTACATAAGAAATCGTGGTCACCCCCCCGCCCCCCCCCCACCACCCGGATCCGCTAGTGGCAGTAACATAGTAAATTGTTTTGCTGCACTTAATTTGCCCCCAAACCTGTAAAATTTATATCTATTAGCATATTCTAAAGCTTTTGAACAACCTACCGAGCAGAACACTGGATTATCTAGCAGCAGTATCGTGATTTATAGTATGCTGTCATCTGCAAGTTGTATTAAAGTTTGCAGTTTTGCCCCATAGCTTTTTCTAGGTCTTTGTCCTGAATTAATGTAAATGCAAGAGCAACATGTATTTCATTAGGTATCATACAGAATGTACTTTGATTTATGGTATAGCCAGTCTCAACTCTGTAAGGATTAAGGTTATGGTCTTATTTTCTTTGTTGAAAGAGTTTCCTGCTTTGTTTTTGTTGTTGGCTTTTGATTGTGTTTTGCTGGTATTTCTTTGGATAGTTTTGCTTAATAAGAATCAACAGTAGCATTTCATAAATGTACTTATTCACAAAATATATAATGCAGTTATAATATATATTAACAGCCATTTATAACATTGTCATAAACATGCAACAATAACATTCAACAGACTTTATGAATTATATATGATCATGAAAATAATAATACATATCATTTGTGTTGATAGTAATAATCATCTATTTCTCAATAACACTCCTATTTCATTGAATATGTTACAACAGTTCTCACATTTGCTACATGATTACGAGTATTGTTCAAACTCACTTAATTTGCGCTTGACAACAACAGGCTGTGTGTATGGCTTTGGTGGACCATTGGGCGAGCCATCATTAAAGTCATATGGTATGACCCCAGATAACTGCTGTGCTTCCGTGGTGTGGGCGATCTTGGGCATGATCTTTGGCTGTGATTTGCTGGCTGCTGATTCATTCATTAACGTTGATCCTTCAGATGACCAGTGATTTGTCATCTTTGTGCCGTGGTATGCGTCCTCTTTAATTCTCAAGTCTTCTGGAGATGCCCATATCGCCGGTGTCATGGATACGAACACTACATATCGCCACCGCCCTGGGTTAGCCCTGCCCTCTAGTGGCTGGGCGTTAGCATGTACAAGCCTGGAGTCCCATAGCACCATACCGCCTTTGGGCACGGCCACTCTAACAATCTTACACCTGTTCTTCTCAAACCAGTTCACTTGTGTTTTGTTCAGCCTGAAGAACTGCTTTTCTGCAGAAGTTACGGCAGCTGTTTCATTCTCCTTAAAGAATTTTGCAAATACATTGTGCGAGTTCTCCATCACTTGAAGTGTCCAGTCATCTTGCAGGGTCTCCTCCAGGTACACGCCCCCCTGATAGGCATGCAGGCCCTCCCTTGTGGACTCCTGGTCCAAGTGCAGCCAGTATGTTCGTCCATCATCATATGGCTCCTCCCCATCTTCCGGTGGTCGACCAATGGCTATGGAGTCAAAGCTCGTCAGAAGTTTTTCAGTTTTCCACAATTGTGAGAACACATCTTTGGCCTTTAACCTCACCTCCCAGGTTGGCTCAAGATGGCCGGTGTTGTAGCCCCGTATCAGACCCTTGTTGGATTTGGGCCACCGTTGACCGAAGTGTGCTAGCCATTGCTGATATTTTTCGATGTACTTGTCACACTCTGTTGGTGATATGACCCCTAGCACAACTGTGTAGCCCTTGGTTTCTAGATCCCGGAAGTTGGCTTCAGTGATCATCCTGAAATTCTGTCAAACATTGTTACATTCGCTTTATACAAACACAATATTTGCTCTCTTTATTCTTATTTCTTGTTAAATATACTACAAGAAGTCTTTCATTCTCTAATAAAACTATATTATAAGAATGACTTATCTGTTTTTAAATCATCTTAATTTTTATTTTTTTAAACATATTCAGTAAAAGTTGTCCAAATCCCAATGACTGTTCATTCACTTAATATTTAACCATTTAAATATAAACAATAATTTATTTCAACGATTTAAATAACATGTTTGGATACAGGTGTTGAAGTCATTCACTCCAATAAGAAAACGATAAATACCTAAATAATCAGGTTAAAAACCTGTTGTGCTCAGCTCAACAACTGCTTGGTACAATGACATTCTGTTAATTTTCTATGATTTTATGTGTTCATGAAGTATTGCGCAATCATGACTATTGCACCACAATTTGAAACTAAATATTGGTTTACTCTGGCCCAAACATACACAGTTGTGTAGGTAGTATGTAGATCTACGTTAATTTATTGATAAAATAAGAACATGATTTACTTTTCTGACACATTAAATGTCAAAACAGATTTATGTTAACATAAAGAGTTATCTTTAACCTTTACATTGATTTACGTGTATTGAATGTCTGTTGACAGAAGTTTAATATTGGTAAGTTGTTGAACCTAGGGAATTCATTGCATTCCATATTTTGATAACATATTTTTTATAAAAAGAATGAATAGATTGAAATGTGCTGTCCTTAATATTATATTATAAAACAGTTGAACAATACATGTATACCTTGCAATATGTTTCCGTAATATTAAATTGTGCCATCCAACCATGCAGACCAAATCCTATGGCACAGAATATGGGAGAGCTGTTTACATAAAATAAATAATAAAAGTCTTAAGCTTCTATTTTGAGGTTTTGGTTTGTGTGACAAGTGTCCGGTTTTGGTTTCGATGCCAGTATTTGGTCTGCTTAAAAATACACTGTTACAAACTCGATGCCCTTAATGATAAATTCATGAGAAGACTTTGACCATGTTATTGAAATTGCAGCAAATAGTTGGTGCATATCAATTTCTATTTTTGAATTTTACAATTTCTAATTGATATGTAGACACAAAGGTGGCATGATGCCAGGTTTCATAAAGTCAGCACAAAGTCTTTGTTGTGAAATGACTTCTATTTCTAACACCAGCTGTTGCTGAATATTTAATTCGGGGAGTTCAGACGCCAGTATAAATAGGTGATCGAGTTAGATCATCATTATCTTACTATGTAACATTCTTAAAAATTTATTTGAATACTGGTAATTTGTTGTTGTTTTTTTAATACCATTTTAGGCTTTACATTTTTGTATGTTAAACTGTTATTTTGGTTTGAAAGTGATTCTTATTCAGGTTATGCTAAGTTTAATTTAATTTTGTCATTTGATTTTAGTTTGGGTGCTCGTGTTAGAATATTCTGAAATTTATATATCTAATGAAATAAATTGAGTGTGGCGCGTCGTGGGAAAACCGGACTTAATGCATGTTCGTAAAGTGTCGTCCCGGATTAGCCTGTGCAGTCTGCACAGGCTAATCCAGGACGGCACTTTCCGCCTACAGTGGATTTATGTTTAGAAGAGACTTCCTTGAAACAGAAAATACCATACAAGCGGAAAGTGCCATCCCGGATTAGCCTGTGCAGACTGCACAGGCTAATCCGGGACGACACTTTACGCACATGCATTAAGACCGGTTTTCTCACGACGCGCCGCAAGTATTTTTGTTGCGTTCATAAAATAATGTAAACGTGTATTCCATATTCCTGACCTGCGGACTCCACGTTGTTCATCTATACCTTCAGATTGTACAGTTGTTGCTACGGCACGGTGCGGACATCACCCTGAGAAACTATGAGGGTCACACCGCACTAGATGTTGCATCGCCCTCTATACGCTCAATACTACTGGAGTCCGTGGAACGCACAACGGAGGCCTCTCATCAGCTTCTTCTGCAGGCAGCGTGGCAAGGGGACATTAATGTCGTCACACGTCTGCTGGTAAGATTTACGATTTTATAATGGCCACGCTGTAGGCTTTCAGGATAGTATGGGGATCCTTGTACAACTAATACACAATGCTATCACAGGCTTTCTGGATAGTATGGGGATCCTTGTACAACTAATACACAATGCTATCACAGGCTTTCTGGATAGCATGGGGATCCTTGTACAACTAATACACAATGCTCTCACAGGCTTTCTGGATAGCATGGGGATCCTTGTACAACTGATACACAATGCTCTCACAGGTTTTCTGGATAGCATGGGGATCCTTGTACAACTAATACACAATGCTCTCACAGGCTTTCTGGATAGCATGGGGATCCTTGTACAACTAATACACAATGCTCTCACAGGCTTTCTGGATAGCATGGGGATCCTTGTACAACTAATACACATTGCTATCACAGGCTTTCTGGATAGCATGGGGATCCTTGTACAACTAATACACAATGCTCTCACAGGCTTTCTGGATAGCATGGGGATCCGTGTACTGGCTGCATAATAAAAATGGAAACTATATTTTGGTTGTCATCTGCCTGCTGATATTAACAATGCGTGAGAAAACAAGAAAGCATTGGGATCTGTATATACTTTATTATATAAGCTTTTTTGTTAAGCATGTTGATTGTAACACTAAGCGTGGTTCTGTTACATTAATAATTTATGTGTTTGTTTGTCTGTGGGTTGCAGGTTTGATCTTGTAGAGACACTGACCATTTATAACCTAGAATAACAACTATGTCATGGTAAACATTTTGATAAAAATGATGACTTCGTGACAGTTGAAAATTGCTGCACCCTAATTTCATCGAAAGTTATCAACGTCACAGCAGACCTGGTGTGATGGATCTCTGTTTATTGATTTTTGATCATTCAACGATTTCATATCTGACACTTTGTAATTCCGGTGTCAAGACTTCGTACACTCATGTGTAAACAGGCACATAAATTAGTGTGTTTCCAGGTTTTGAACCCTGTTGTAAAAGATTGAATGCATAGAGACATTTAGATATTTTGCAGACAAAAATGTCAATTTTGCATTAAGAATTAATATGATTGCACTGCTTATTTGATGATCCCACTTACAGGACCTGAATAGAGATTTGTTAGTTAACGAACTAATAATTCTATTTCATAGGTCTGCTGTTGAATGGGATTTATACATTTTATGGCATATTCGTGACTTACATTGAACTTGTAAAACTGACACTTCTGTATGTGACTGATTTTCAAATGGACCATTATGTACTTGTTTAAGTGATTATTCATGTTTTGAGAATTAATTTGTTTGTTCAACAGATCTTTTGTCTGCCATTTAACTGCTCTCTTAGTTCGTATTAAGTTTGTTTACGATATTATAGAATGCTTGAATAAACAAAACTTGGCACCGGTTCACAAACTGTGTTACTCAAAGTCTTAATGAATCAACATCTGATTGTAAGCCTGGTGTTTTTTTGCACATCGGAGTTTTTGCTACATAATGGTAGTAAATGATCTCTCGACTACATGTACTAGTTGTCACATAGAACATTGCGGTGGAGCGATTATACTCATAATGGTCTTTGTCAAAATATAATTAGCATAGGAGATTGTCTTGCTGGCCTCTATTCAATGAAAAAAATCGTCTATTTAAATGCAACAGAATCCCCTCCAACTTAAATCCAATATTGGTGTTAGGCTATTTATATAGGTGAGGTCAAGCTGGCTGTATTAGCTAATACTAATATATGAAAATTAAAGCCATGAATCACACTACTGATAGTCAATGCAATAAGAGGTGAAGAATGGCCATTTAAGTGACCATTAAGTTTTCAGCTTTTGATTGTTTATTGAACTATCATAGGGAAGGTTCAGAGGTGCAGATTTTATGCACTAGTGTTCAGATATAGTTTAATCAATTTTAGGCTCTTATTTTTTATGCAGTTAACTTTCGAGGTGCATATTATATGCACCTAATTTAAAATATGGTGTAATCAATGTAAGGTTCCTATTTCATGTACATTGTAGTAAACATCAGAGGTGCAATTTTATGCACCCGTATTCAAATATGGTGTAATCAGTTTTAGGAACTTATTTTCGGTGCAGTTAACTTTCCAGGTGCAGATTGTATGCACCTAATTTTAAATATGGTGTAATCAATGTAAGGTTCCTATTTGATGTAGTAAACATCAGAGGTGCAATTTTATGCACCCGTATTCAAATATGGTGTTATCATTTTTAGGAACTTATATTCCATGAAGTAAATGACAGCGCGCATGGGTATTGTGTAAATAATAAATTACTGGTAAACGTTAATTGTTAAAGGAAAATTGAGAAAGATCTGACTTTAACATATTATGACGCCTTTTGTCTGTTTTGAATTTTTAAACACTCATGAGTGTTTTTTCTTAGACCCAAGTTTCAAAAGCACAGTAGATAAAGGAACTGATCAGTTTGGCTGCAACAGCTGTTTCATTAATGCAAAACAGACCATACACTTTAATGAAAAACATTCATTGTAACGTCATCGGTTTTTACCTTGCAGAGTCAGAAGAAAGTTCTCGACATCAACTGCAAGAATGCGGACGGTTATACGGCGATCATGCTGGCGACTCGGGACATGCAGTTGTTTGAACGTCTAGCCACACAGATGTCGCGACCTTACAACCCCGTGGAGGTGATGGCTGAACTGCTCAGTGCTAGAGCGTATGTTGCGGATTTTCTTAATTTTCGTATGTGATTGGATGGAGGTGTTTTTGTTATGTTTGTGTGGCTTTTGTTCTTTTTTAACAAAAGGTATAAACACAACAAAAAGTTTTCAAGCCTAATTATTTCGTTCTAAAATTGTTTACAACGAGTGTTTATTTGAAGGTTACATACAGCTTTTTGTTTGTATTCTGCACTGATTTTTCATCTGAAATGCGCACACATTTCTGCCCTACATATCGGTAAAGTTATCTCTGACATATGTACATGTACTCAGTCAGGGCTATATATATTAGACTAATGTCAAGGTCTCACAACTTTTCCGCAATCAACAACACTTTCACAGGTATTCATTATAGGTGCATTAGACTTGAAGCAGGTAAAGCTGGATTAAGCTTCTTTTAATGTGAGCAAATCAATGATTTTTCTCATCAATATTTAATGAACAATAGCATTTTCACACAGTTTCTGGACAGATTTTCAAGACAATGATTCTGCAATCTAAATGAATAGGAGTCATCCAGATGTTATTGCTGTTATTGAATATGTAGGGTGGAATGGGTTGTTTGGGCTTTCTTCCAATATGCATATCAACTTTAAATTCATAATTTTCACATTTCTTTCAAATAATCCTTGACATCCCGTACATCCTAAAGTATTGAGTGATAGTTGGCTGATATTCAAGATTTTATATGACAGCTTTTTTGGAACTCACAAAGACACCATTGTCACTATGATCTATGAATTGTTTTCATTGCTTGTAACCATTTCCTTAGAATATAAAATATTTTAAATTGATTATGCATATGAGGCGCGTCTTGGGAAAACAGGTCTTAATGCATGCACGTAAAGTGTCGTCCCATATTAGCCTGTGCAGTCCGCACAGGCTAATCCAAGACTGCACTTTCCGCTTTTGTGGTATTTTCTGTTTCAAGGAAGTCTCTTCTAAACATCCACTGTAGGCGGAAAGTGCCGTCCTGGATTAGCCTGTGCGGTCTGCACAGGCTAATCCGGGACGACACTTTACGCACATGCATTACGTTCGGTTTTCCCACGACGCACCTCATATGTTTTTCTCATTGTTTCCCAGAGATCTGCATGCGACAGATGAGGATGGGAAATCTTGTCTTCATCATGCTTGCTCATCGAAAGCCATAATTGCTCAGGCCGTGGTATCTACTATCATCGCTGGTGGTCCAAACATGGGTATGTAGACAATGGTTAAGTCAATTACTGATCCAGGACATATATTTTAGAAGGCTAAATGTCTTAAATTATTTGTTTTTATTTGCATTGTTTTGATAAAAATATGGCTTTGGTTGTAATTAAGTTACCATTTGAATGTTGAGATGCTGTAATGGATAGGTTAAATACAAATAATTGTGAATTTCTGTTCATTTTCATTTCAAATTACATTGTACCTAATTTTATTGCAGTTGAAATTATTATTTATTCTAATGTGAAGTACTGTTGTTATTGTTATCAAAATTTCATTGTGCTCATTACATGATATGTACTTGTTTATTACACTATAAATAACCTGAGAAGGAGTATAAAATCTCTATGAACTTATTGTAATAAACCGGTCTCTGTCTCTGGTCCATTAACACCAATAGTAAACAGAAATATTTTGTTAACTCTTCCATTTCAGAACAAAAGGACAAAAGATGTTTTGCGCCGCTCCACTGTGCATCCCTCACAGGGAATGCAGACTGCATCACCACACTGCTGGAAGGGGGGTCGGAGGTCAACTCAAGAGGGTTTGCCGGGACCACCGCCCTACATATCACAGTAAGACTGGGTGTTAGATCATTCGGTTGTTTAATGTTTACTACATGCATAATACAAAGGAGAAAAACTTGTTGTTGCTGTAACAGTAATAATGGTAAAATTTAATGGGTCAGCATATTATGCACAAAGCCATTTTTATGTTATATGTTAAAAAACCTGCTAGTTTCATATTTGCTGATTTACAAATAAATGCTAACACAAAAATAGTAGTGGTTAATAAATTCCAGTAATCATTGTTATTAAAAAAAAGTCTTCTTAAAATGTATTTTTTCTACATGGAGTAGAGCGGATTAAGAAAAGTTTGTGGGTTTTAGATGTTGCTTTTATAAATTGAGCAATAAATTACACAAATAATGTGAAGTTATTAGCTCAGAAATATGTTTCAACAATTTGTATTTATCAAACTACATAATGAGGGGCACCGTGAGAAAACCGGTCTTAATGCATGTGCATAAAGTGTCGTTTCGGATAAGCCTGTGCGGTCTGTACGGGCTAATCCAAGATGGCACTTTCCGCTTTTATGGTATTTTCTGTTACAAAGAAGTCTCTTCTAAACATAAATCCACTGTAGGCGGAGAATGCCGTCCCAGATTAGCCTGTGCGGACTGCACAGGCTAATCCGGGATGACACTTAATGCACAAGCATTAAGTCCGGTTTTCCCACGACGCGCCTCATATTATATGATATGTTATAACTTCATTTTTGTGTGCAGTCCTACAACAACCATGAGAAGGCAACGACCGTGTTGCTGGAACATGGCGCCAACGTCACGCTGACAGACGACAGGGGCCTGAACCCCGTGGACCTCGCCAAGACCCGCAAGATGCGTAAGAAGCTACAGGAGGCTTGGACGGAGGCCACAACTGCCAAGACGTCGTTAAATCTGGGACCAATCAGGTCCCACAGCAGGGAGGATCTGAGAACGTCTGCCGAGGATCTTTCAAAGAAGAAGAAGAAGGGAGAAGTTATATTTGAGGTAGGATTTTTTTAATTTTTGTGTGTGTTTCTATTCAGTTTCTTTGAAATACCAGTATGACTGTTATTTTGTGAGTGCTTGATTATTATATTTTGTGTGTGTTTCTGTTAAATGTCTTTGAAGAAACAGTTTGACTGTAACAGTTATTTTGTTTGTGTTTCTCTTTCTTTTGGAAGAAATTTTCTTGTTAATATTGTGATAAATTTACGTGTATATCAGTAAACATGTTTTATTAGAAATCTCTTGGTTGCAAATATACAAATATGTATGCTTAGTATTAGACATTGGTTATAATTTCATTTTATCAATCTCAACATTATTTTTTTATCTACTTGCAGGGGCTGCCAAGTAATCCATTCAGTGATTCAAATAAGAGGGACTCCATTGCAAGTAAGTTGGGTGTAATTCTGCATGTTCTTTGAACACTGCAAGACCACATCTTACTACACCTTTCTATATTGTAATATCCTAATGCTTGAAGCTTCATTTAAGAACCCAAAGCAAATTCTAACCTCAGTTTGACCATTTTAAAGGGGCATATTGCAGTTGACAAAATTGAATATTTATCATTTTTATATATATACAGTTGTTACCCATGACACATGACAAAAGTTTTCATTGAAATACGTGGTTTTGTAGGCTTAAGTTTGAATCCTGCTGGATCTGTCTATCCAAAGAATTATTTTGGCTTTAAATATATTTATTTCTTACAAATTTCATCAGTATATTATTGCTACTAGAAAAATATATAAGAGTAATGGGAATATGCTTTGCTTTAATATGTGTCAATATTTATTGGAAATAACCGTCAATATGTCCCTTAAAGTGTGTGGTTCAGTGGGGGAAAGCTTCATGCGTTCTTAAACACAGCTTGAAGTTGTTGATTTATACATTTGGACACGATATGTAATTTACTCTGTATCTAAAAACTTGTGATTTCGATTTCTGACAAAGTTGTGTCATTGTAATATTGGCCATATCAGAGAATTTCAATAAAAGCTGACATTAAATCAATTAAATTATTTAAAAACAAGCAATTTATTTCAATATTTAATGTGTGTATTATTTCCCAATTGTACGAAAGGTACTTTACGGCGCACCAGTAGTTTAAAGGAGGTTCGAACTCTCCGTATTGATGCACTGCGTGAAATCTGGTTCACTAAACATCTTGACGTTACCATCCCGAGAAGTATTTGCCATATTTTGTCGAATAGTAGAATGGTTAAAGTCAGTGTTTATATTTATTAGGGTGGTCTTGTTTTTTCTTTGACAGAGAATGTTTTTTTTACAAGACAATTAGATGAAATGTAGTTACAAAATACAAAATGTGAGGGTTAATATTTATTTTCGATTATGCCTTAGTTACTGAAAAACATATGCATCACACCAATACAAAAGATAACTATGTTCTTGTTCAGTTCCATTGAGTTTGATTGTTTCTCTTTGTTCATAAATGTATTTTTGTTTATTTCATCTTCCTGTAGCTCTTTTGCAAAAGCTGGGTAAAAATTATCACACAGCGAAAATGTTTGATTTTGAGTGCACTTATATTCCTTGATTGATATTTGGTAAAAACTTCCTCTTTCTGTTACTCTCAGTTTTAGGTTCAGGAGTTATCTTCCAGGAAATATTTAAACTTGGTACTTTTTTCTCTCTTTGGGTTTTTTTGTTTGTGTCTTTGGGGATGTTATGTGATTTATGTACATGTTAACTGTCTATTGTTTGACTGGTGATGGATATCTGCCATGTGTTTTAAAGTCACAGTGTGAAGTGCCACATATTTTCAGTCACATTCTTCACAACTTAATGTAATTAATGCCTTGTATGTTGACAAAGATGTATAATAACTTTAGCACTTTAAGGTAAATGTTATCAAAATAATTAAAAAGAAGTGCAAACAAACAAACAAAATAGCATACGGACAAGAAAACATTGCCGTGAGTGCAAATTACTTGTTATTTCTGAAAGCATATTAAGTTTTTTTTGTAGTAGTGTATAGCCTTTTGTTTGTTAACAACATCATATTTGTCACCTGTTTATATTGGGGTTGGATGTGGAACCTAACTTACATGTTTGTTTGTTAAAACTAATCAAATTGAAAGAACTTCATTATGAGCAGTATATATCTAGTGTGTATCACAATTAAATCACACATGTGCAGTTAAATAAGTTTTGTTTCAATAACTTGACGAAGGTTGAAAATATCAACTATACTAGTATTTCTTATTTCAGTAAGACTGTCTAATACAATGTTATAACGGTGTTGCATACAAATAGATTGTTCAAATAAACAGGTCTCTTGCGTCATACGTAATAGGATTTTCATAGAGATTTCATAAAATAAGTCATTGAAATAAGACAGGACCCTAGTACATGTATGTGTGATGCCTTTTCAGACTCCAAGGGGCTGACCCGTCACCTAAGTCTGAAGGACAAGTCAGGGAGGGAAGAAGACCACAGCCAGATGTATGTCAGGTGGAGAATTGTTTATCCTGTATTGTCTTTGAAATAAATATTCGTTGTGTTAAATAGTATCCATGTCTCTCGATTAACAAAAAGGTCTGTCACCTTCTGTGCACCATTGCTGAAAGCAGTTTTGGCTTTCTATGGACTATTATGGTCATGCAAATAAGTTTCACTGGTCATTTTTAATGCTGACTTTATTCTTTTGTATTAAATGAATAACCTTGGAATTTCACATGAAGTGCTAATTTTTTTAATGACAGATCCTTACATTTCACATGAAGTAATAAAAAAGTAATGCACTTTTTTTAATTACGAAATGCTGTTATTTATCAGTAGACTTTCTTATTTTTACATTCTTCTTCAGCACCCTTTTAAAGACATGGTGGCATTGTTTCATGGACCTGTCTTACGTTATAAAAAACTTTTCAGCAACAGAGATGGTATCCGTAAGCTGGGTCAGGTGCGGAACCAACAGAAGCCAAACCCACTGCCACGCATGAAATCTCGGAGCACTGAGCGTCTTCCCATGATAAGCCCAGACAGGCAGGGCTCGGACAGAAACCTGGAGTCCCCCGTCATGTTCGGTAGAAACTCCAGAGCAAGACGGTCCTTCGAAGATAGGAAAGGTATTATGTTAGTCTCTGCCTATATATCGCTTTTTTGTTCTCTACACAGTTGACAACTTAATGCCGTTGATGTGTGCTGCTCAAAGCAGAAACCTTGTAATGTTGTTTTTCTTTAAGAAATTGGAATGAAAAGAACTACATGTAAATCCATGTTGGTATTGTTTTAAAAAAATGCCCATTTATTAAAAAACCGTTAAATAAACATAATAGCAGATGTCATTTTCAAAAATATTTTTTATAAAATACCAAGCTGTATGTTAAGAACATCCCTAATTATGGGTTCAAATATTCATTAGCAAGAGAAAGAAGAGCCCCCTTATCAACCCGAGAGGGTGGTGCAGGTAACCATGGTGATGATGTCTTTGACCAACTGACCCCTGGCGCCCCCTCCCCCACACCGAGCGTGAGCCACAGACGCAGCGAGTCCGACCCCAACAGGGACACCCCCAATCTGTTGGAGATAGCTGCGGGTTGTGATCCCTATATGCAGTCCCAGAGGAGAGGTGAGTTGGTGGGGAACCCTGTGGGGCTGCCTGTTTCCATGGAAACAATGTGCTGTTATTGCTGTGTACTCAGTTGTCCATGTTGTAGTCTGCAGAATAAACTTTTGTGTATTTCTAACCAAATGTTATTTATGCTAATTATGAATCAGTCGGAGAATTTTCCTCATTAAAAATACAAATTGTTTTAGAAATAAAATATAAAATTAGAAATGTTGTTCCAAGAAGATTTCTTAGGCATCATTTTGTGATTAGTTTCTGTAATTCTGATAATGTTTGTCGATTCATTACAGTTTATTTTATTCTCCTTATTATTTAAATCACCTGGACTATTCATGATATGTAATGTTGTATTCGATTTAAGAAGATAGTAATTTCAAAATGTCTAGCCTTGTAAACTGTTATTAACCTAATTATGATTAATTGCTAATCTGCAAATTGATTAATGCATTGGCTATGTCATCAGAATTTGAATGTGCTGGACAAGTTTTCTCCAGTTTAATGAATGCCTGCTGTTAATACAATGCTTTGTACTAGTTTTAGCCAGTTTATGTTTGTGTAGTCTTAGTGACAATAATAATAAGAGGAGAATGTTTCATACTAATATCTGCAATCTTTTCGTGTCTCTTATCTAACAAACTGTTGTATACTTGGTAAATATTATATAACGAGGCGTATCGTGGGAAAACTGGGCTTACTGCATGTGCGTAAAGAGTCGTCCCGGATTAGCCTCTGCAGTCTGCACAGGCTAATTCAGGACGGCACTGTCCGCTTTTATGGTATTTTCTATTTCGAGGTAGACTCTCCTAAACATAAATCCACTGGAGGCGGAAAGTGCCATCCTGGATTAGCCTGTGTGGACTGCACAGGCTAATCTGGGACGGCACTATACGCATATGCATTAAGCCCGGAATTTCCATGATACGTCTCATATGTACATGTGTATGCTATTTAATCAACATTGGTGTGTGTTGTTATATATTTAATATCTTAACATGGCAATGTCTATAAACATTTTGTGCAACAAATACAAATGTAAATTTAGGTTTGGTTGCATTTTTTTTTTCTGGAACATTTAATGATATAAGTTTACTTTAGTATTAAAAACATATTTTATTGTTTCACTTGTCTACCCATGTACATTGTGATAATTTTCTATTTAATTCCACACTTTGTGAATTTATTGTACTTTTGTATTCTGAATCATCTTTGTGTTGGTACTTGTCTGTCAATGAACACGATGTTGATTTTTTTCTTAAAAAAGAAAAACTATTGAAGTAAAAAATAGACATTACTGTGGTGTGGTGAATTAACATTCTAACATGGCATAGTTTTCTATAGACAAAGCGTTGTTAAACTACCAATAAACCACCCGAAAAAATAGTTCCAAAACGGTACAATATAGTTTGCATTGTAATTGCAGACAATATTTCCAGGTCATGTTAGAATCGAAATAATTTGTGCATTATCGTTGTTTATCAGCTAATAAACACCAATTTGTCTTTCTGATGCAGTATAATGCCCTCGTGGTTTAATTCATACGCATCAGAACTCCAAATCGTTGTTTATTTGCTGATAAACAACTCTAAATGGAAAATTATTTCTTAATTAACATGTATAATAACCAGTTGGTGATTTGTCTTTAACCAGGGCGTTCTTACTCGGTGACCTCTAACCCTCCCAACGACCCCATTTCTAACCATGACTACAACCGTACTTCTCCCCAATGCCACGGAGAGTTGTCCCCCTTAACAAGGGAGTGCACTGTGGCCAGCATTCTAAGGGAGGCAACCTGCACTCCAATGAGCATCTGCTCTTACCGGACTGATAGTAGAATGTCAAATAATGGTAGTCCACCGAAGATATTAAGCCTTGGTAGGTCCTAGTATTGTGCATATAATTGTTTAATCAGTGTCATTTCTTATAGATTATTGTTCACACTGTAAAATGATGACTTAAATTTGGTGTCCATGTTAAAATGTTTCTCTTTGTTATAATATCAGTTACATATTCAAAAATATATGAGGTGTGTCATGGGAAAACCAGGCTTCATGCATGTGCGTAACGTGTCGTCCCGGAGTCCGCACAGGCTAATCCAGGACGACACTTTCCGCTTTTATGGTATTCTCTGTTTGGAGGTAATCTCTTCTTAACATAAATCCACTATAGGCGGAAAGTGCCGTCCTGGATTAGCGTGTGCGCTAATCACAGGGCAGCACTTTCCCGGAAGACACTTAACGCACATGCTTTAAGCCCGTGTTTCCCACGACACGCCTCATATATAAAATAATGTACCAGTAGATGTGCTCATTAAAGTGTTTCAACTGGTATGGCCCCAGTTAGTTAACCGCATGTTATGCCTGTTTGTACTGTTGAACATTAATGTTGGTGGTTTGCTTGTGAAAAAAAATAATTAACCGGCTGATAACATTATCAACTAGCATAATAGATTTAGATTGTAGCAACATAGCAAACTGTGTGGACTTGACACTGATAATAATCCAAAACTTGTGTCAGTTATTAAACTTAACAAATCGTTGAACAACATTCAATTCAAAATTTTTACTGGCATTTAGCCGAGTGCATTCATCTCTTGGAATGATCTTAGAATATTATAGTAAATATTTAATGGATTTCGTAGGTGCAAAATTAAAAAGATCAACAAATAATAAATATATGAAATAATCAGAACATACATATTTGTTTAGAAGCTATATTTGATCAGTACACATCAGTTTCAGTTGTGTCTATATCTCCAGTGTTCTGTCCAGATCTTTACTGCCAAATTATACAAACTTGAGATTACATTATAAGCTGGTGTTATCTCTTGAAATAATGTTGGTATATGTTATATCTTGAAATAATGTCGGCATATAACAGTAATACATGTATTCAAGCTTCTTAGTGACATTTGACATTATGACAATTTAAGCATTTATTTACAAAAAAATTAAGAAATTGATTTTTTATCAATTCATTTATTTCCTATAGTGTTCAGATCAGATGCTGGGAATTATATCAGTTGAAAGTGTGTCTATATTGGCATTTTCTGTAGGTGTTTAGGTCAAATGTTTAGAATTATAGAATGTTCAGAAGTAGTAGTATGATGTATATATTATATCTGTTGAATGTGTGTTAATCACCATTTTTCCTTTGTTGTTCAGGTCAGATGTTGGGCGGGAAGAGTAAGACCCCTGTACAGCAGCTGTACGGCCCGGGCTCCAGCAAGGTTCTACCTCCCACCCCCTCCTTCCTCACCCAGCAGGCGCACACAAACCTCGAGGTGGGCATTAGAGTGAGGGCATTGATCTTTGTTGCAGTGTTTTTTAGGGCCAATTTTTGGCCAAAATTCGGCACCATTCCCCTGCTTAAAAAGTATTCACTTTCCCCCTATATTTGCCTTAAAATTCCTCTCAGAATAAAAGCTTTGTTTAAAAAAAAAAATTACCAAAATAGGACAAGTTAATGTATAATCTAAGTTATCAATTGTAGCAAAACAATTCATTAATGTTTTATAACAAAGTAGAATATAAACATGAAATTTATAATGCTTTTCAAAACAACAATTCCCGTTTTGGCGTTAAATTCCCCATCTGAAGGGCCCCGCCACCTTTCCCCCAAAGGTGAAAAAACACTGCATTGTTAGTGGTAGCATTGGAAGAGGTACTAAAGGATACTAATTATTGATATCAACATGTCTTTGGACGTTTTATTTTATCTAAACCACAGGCCTTCAACCGTTCCTATTTTTTCCTACTTTTCCCACTTTTTCCTACTTTTTTATTTCCTTCCTACTTTTTCCTATTTTTGCACTAAAACCTCCTACTATTCCTACTTTTTGCTGGAGAAAAAAAACAATTTTTTTGTTAGTTGTATTTTCAGAATGTAAAAGCTGTAGAACTGGCAAGTTTCTGTTGAGGAAAGGTGTGGCAATCAGCTCCAGCCATCTGATGTAAACTCTAGTTTTTAAGGTCAGTATTGGAGTTATTGATTATATAGGACTGCTAGTTGTTATATGGGTACAACTCCAGAAGCATCCAGAAACACTTAATAATATATGTAACCCAATGATGCACTGCTGAGGGTATTTGGTTACTTTCAAATGGACAATTCTAACATCAAATATTATTAGCAATAAAACAATATGATCAGGGTGGCCACATATTCTGGAAAACAGGGAAAATTATCAGGTAAAAAAATCCCTGCAGAGAAAAATCAGGGAATTTCAAAATTTGGCAAAAAACCAGTGAATTATCAGGGAATTATACAAAAATTGGACTACTGGTATTTTGTCTTCCTGACATTCAATAGATGTAAATCTTCAAACATCTCAGTCATTGTGCAAGCTTGAACATTTATATTTGCCTTTAAAATGTTCTGGTTCTTCTGTAAATGTAACAAGTAACAATAAACAAACATTTTTGTGGCCACTATGAAGATGCTTTCCATTAAAGTTTTAACCGAGATTATTATAACTAATTATGTGTTTGTGTGTTTAACATTTGAAAGTAACCAATATTGTAAAGCTATGACCAGCACATGATGTTTAAACAAATCATGCCATTTGCTGCAGCTTTATCTGTTTTTCTGTCACTTGCTTGTAACATTATCCTGGTTATAGGTGATACAATTACTGCATGCTACTAATGTTCGAACAATAATTTTGTCCTAAGATTATATTTTAAGGAATGCAAAATATAATTTTGGACTTAGTTATAGTTTAGATAAGGTTTAAATGTACATTATATGGTAGTATGGATATAACATATCTGAATAATCCTAGTGGGTATTAACATTTTCTTTTGCAGATTCCCTTAGACTGTTGATTCATGCCTGCTGTTGTTTTATCCTAAACCTAACTAACAGTAACAATGCCTGGAGGCAAAACTAAGTTCAACTCTGCTTGGCTAGTTAAGCTGGACAATAATGGTTCAATTCTTAGTGATTGGTGTCGGCAAGATCCATCAAATCCCTTTGCTGCATTCTGCATCGTATGTTCCAAGAGCATATCATGTTCTAACAGTGGTGTACAGCAAATATTGAATCATGCTGATGGACAAAAACACAAAAATGGTATCAAAGCAACCAAATGTAATTCTCAGAAGTTGCTCTTCACGAAACCTGTCCCTGGACCATCAACTAGTTGCCAAGGAGGGGGTGATGTCTGCAAACAAGTCTTCTTACAGCCATTATCTCATTTGGATCAAGTTACAAAAGCAGAAACTCTATGGGCATTGAAAGTGGCATCCTGTGGTCTTTCATACAGCATGTGTGATGGTCTTCCAGATCTTTTTAGGGCTATGTTTCCTGGTCAAGTGACGGATGACTTTAGTATGAGTAAGACCAAAGCTTCTTATTTGATATCGGATGGTATTGGACCATTTCTAAGAAAAAAACTTGTTGAGCAGATCAATTCCAGCAAGGCTCCTTATACTGTTCAGTTTGATGAAACTGGGACTTGCCAAGACAAAAAACAGTGTGACATTCTCTTAAGGTTTTGGAATGTAAAGAAGGAAGAAATATCTACAATCTATCTAAAAAGCTTGCTTTTTGGTCATGCACCTGCTCAGGTTGTTTCTGATGGAATCATTGAAACTTTGACTGAATTTCAACTGAATTTGAATCAGCTGGTCTCGATTGGAAGTGATGGGCCAAATGTTAACAAGTCCATTTGGAAAAAAATCAATGACTATAAGCAAGAACAAGGGCTGGATGAATTGACTCCGTTTGTACCATGCACCCTACATGTTGTCCACAATGCTTTCAAAAAAGGCATACATGTTTTTGGACAGAATGCCGAACAGCTTGCTGTAGACTTATTCCAGTGGTTTAAATCTCACACATGTCAACAAGAAGACTTCTTGGAAACACTTGCAGAACTTGGTCTTGAAGATGAAATGTTTGTGCGCCATGTGCAGTGCAGATGGTTAACTCTGGTGCCCTCTCTTCAGAGAATTTTGCGCAACTGGGAAGCTGTGAACAAATACTTCATGACGGATCTTCCAAAGCTGGCCAGAGAAAATCATACAGAATCAATCCTGAAGAAAAATTCCAGGTACCTGCGAATTTGTAACCTGTTGAGAGGAAAAGAAACATATGCTGAAATCCAGTTCCTGACCAATGCTGGACCATTATTTGAATCATTCCTTGAATTGTTCCAAAAACAAGAACCTCTAATTCATGTGCTTTACTCTGAAGCTGCAACCCTGCTGAAATCAATCATGTCACGCTTCATAAAGTTTGATGTTGTGAAAAATTGTAAAGGAAGACTTTTGTTGGACATTGATGTCAAAAACAAAGATCATTGTGTGGATGTAGATACCATGGAGGTTGGTAGTGACACTAGGAAAACTCTGTCTTCCCTTGACCATGGAAGTAAAAAAAGGTTGTTATTTGACATGAGAGCTTTCTACCAGACTGTAGTTGCCTACCTACAGAAGAATTTGCCCCTGAATCAAGATCTGATCAGAGGAGCCCAATGTCTCCACCCAGAGGTACGGGACCAGGACCATGCACAGAAGCTGTTGACTGTGCTGTGCAATGCCCTGCCAACAGTGCCTGATAAGGATGTTTCTTCCATCACAGATGAATGGAAAGTATACAGAGCTGAAGAGATCCCTAAACCTGAAATGTATGATGAGAATGACAACTTGAAAAGAATAGATTACTATTGGAGATATGTTCTCAGCATCAAAAACAAAGCAGGAGGATTGAAGTATCCAAACTTGAGTAAAATTGTGCAAACAACCCTGTGCATTCCCCATGGAAACGCAGATGTAGAGAGAAGTTTGTCAATCAACAAAAAGATCCTGACTCCTGAACGAACATGCCTGTCTGTGGAATCCTTGAATGGGCTGAGAATGACGAGAGACATTGTAAGCATGTATGGTGATGTTACTGATGTTCCAATAAGTAAAGAACTTTTGACAAGTGTTCGGCAAGCCAAAAAGAAATATTCAGAGAGAATTGAAGCTAAAAAGGAAGAGAAATTATTGAGAGATAAAAAAGCAACTGAAGATAAACAAGCTAAAGAAAGAGAGAAAGAACTTGTGAAGAAGCAGCAAGAAAGGAAGAGAAAGTTGAATGAAAAAGAAAAAGACGTGAAGTTACAAGAAAAGGGTCTTTCAGAAGATCTGAAAAGGGCTAATGAGCTAATGGATGAAGCTAATGGAAGACTTGCAGCAGCTATAAAGGCAAAGGACTTCAAAGAATTGAACATTTCACAGTCCTTGCTTGAAGTAGCAAAACTGAACTTTAAGAAAGCAACTGAGGCTGTAGAAAAGTGCAAAGAGGAAAGAGATGAAATTGACAAAAAAAGGAGAAAAATGATTGAATCATGCCTTTCAAAGCAATCATCCTCCTTAGAAAAGGGTCAGGAAAATTAAAGAAACTGTGCTTAATTAAGGATGCTGCGTGTAGTAACCTGATAATGTATTCTGCATTAGTTGGTCTGCTTGTATATTGCACATATGTATGCTTTATATGTAGATATTATTAACACTTGCTCACTGCTCTGAATATGCTTCTGGAGTTGACCCAACTTAATTTTTTTGTAGAATATAGTTATTTTGATAATGTGAACCTAAATGTTTGAGTACAAACTATTGTATGGCATGTGTTATAATTGAGTTAGCTGTGTGCTGTGAGATGATCTCAATAATGCTAACAACATTATGAAAAACATGTTTCTGTTATTATGTTACTAATAAAATAAAATAAAAAACATTTTAGGCTGTGAGCATCAGATGGCTGCACCTTTCAACTACAGAAGCTTGGCATGTAACAGCAACTAAGATACCTACAACACATTAGCTTTCTGAATGGTGAGAATAATCATCTGTAAAGGTAAGAGTTGGTTTACACAGATAAATAAGATGTGGATATCCTTCCTATTAATCCTACTTTTTTTATTGAGAATCTTCCTACTTTTCCTACTTTTTCTTCAGAAAACCTCCTATTTTTTTCCTACTTTTCTATCGGAAACCAGTTGAAGGCCTGAAACCAGATCTATGTCTATTAAAAAAATTTAAAGTGAAAGTATGTGAAAGCAAAATGATTTATTTTTTTTAATCATTTCATAGTGGTACATTATGCTTATATTAGTTGCATCCCTTACATTGTGTAAATGAAAATGTAACAGTATAATCTGCTCAATGGCTGATTCTTTAGGTTAAATTAAAATTCATATGAAATGCTCTTCCAGGATGTTACCTCCCCTAGATCTGAAGATGACGTTGGAGATTACAAGGATGCGCTGGGCTTTTTCCATGAGCTCTCAAGGTCAAGGACAATTTTCAAGGAAGAATTCATCCTTGAGGAAAGTAGACCAAAGGATCCCTTCATTCGATCCTCGTCCGGAAGTGATTCTGTCTCAACTAGTGGCAGCAGCCAGCTGTCTGATTCGTCCAGGGAAAGTCCTTTGTCTATGAAAGGGAAAAGTGTGAAACCTGTAAAAATAAACAGTGTTAAACCAGTCCTGCATGGGACTGAAGGCTCAGCAGGCAATACTGGTGCCAGTAGGAACACTTCAGCTACAAAAGTGACTGAGAACAAGACTCAAAATGAGAATATTGTTCAAAATTTAAAGGTGAATGGAAATGCAGTTCAAGAATCGAGTAAAGTCGACAGTTCTGATTCCAGTAAGGTGAAAGTTGGTGTTGGTTCTGGTAATACCTCATTGTTACATTCCATTGCTATGAGAAATGCTGCTGCTTTGAATGCCAATAATGCCAAGGGTAAAACTGGTGCTAAGCAAGGTGGTGTGATTGTTGTTCATAATAATGTTGCAAAAGGTAAATATGATGATGATATTGACAAACCTGTAGAAACCTCTGAAACAAACCATGTTGCAAATGGATTTTCGGAAGTGGAGAGTAACAATAAATTAGATGTTGTTGGATCAACTTGTGATAAAGACAGTGCTAGTACTATGCAAAAAGAAAAGTGTGTAGATAAAGGCCAAAAGAATGATAAAGCTAAACCAGCGAATGCAGTCAGTAATGCCAAAAAGAAAGCTCAGAACAAAATGCAAAATGTGTTGCAGGTAGTTCCTTCAAAGCTTACTCAGAACATTATACGGACTGCTCCTAAAGGAGGTATGAAAACTGATTCTGCTAAACAAACTGATAAAGGTAGTGCTGCTAAGGGTGTGCTGAACAACGTAAATATGCATCTCTCACAATCAGCTCAGGTAGTGAACAGAATAGCCAATCCTGTGAATAACACAGTTAATGAGAATAAGGAAGGTGACAAAGGCTCAGTAACTCAACCAGAAAATACAAGCGCTGTGGGGTGCAACGAAAGTGTCAAAGATGAGGTCAGTGCAAAATGTGAAACTGTTGTAATTGCAAATGACAAAAATTCCAGTCAAAATCAACCTTGTTCACAAAATCAATCAAATAACTCCAATAACCAGAGCAGTTCTAAACAAGGCAGTCATCAGCCTAGTTCCAAAAGCCAGTCCCAGCCAAGTTCTACAAATCAATCTAGTGGTTCAAATAACCAGTCCAGCTCTGCACAAGGCAATAATCCACAGGCAACACAATCAAGAAATGCTAAATTCAGTGTGTCCAAAAGTGCTTTGGTTGCTGAGCGACAAGTCAGCAATGTTAGGAAGACAGTTTCAAGTTACACCCCCAGGTTTGCGTCAAACAAGCAAGATAAATCATCCGATGTTTTATCAGCTTCAGCGAGTAGAATGCAGTCTAAATTTGAGGCAAAACCTGAAGAGCAGACAAAGACTGTCAAGACTGCTTCACCAACAGAGCTTGTGACACCATCAGTGAACAAGACAGCTTCCATTCTTAAATCTTACAATATGTCTTCTAGCCCGTCCGTCGTTAAGTCAAACAGCAGTGGTTCCATAACATCAGACACAACATCTGTGACAAAATCATCAGTGTCAAGCTTGGAAAAGTCAGATCCAGCCACATCAAAACACTCAATGTTGTCAAAATCTGTCTCTGAACCATTACAGTCAGCAGGTATTTCTGAAACAAAAACTGTTGCCAACTCGGGTATTGTTAGTAAGAGCATTTCACAAATGCCAAGTGTGGGCACTGTTTCGTCTTCGAAAGGAATTCCTAGATCTGCATCTATGTCTACAATTGATGAAGCCAAGGAGAAGAAACTTATGTCCTCCTCAGATACAAAATTAGAGACTGCAAAAGCTGCCAATACTAAAAGGCCATCTAGTGATGGTCCAGTAGGAGCTACAAGTAATGATGACAAAAAGAATGTAGTTATTAGTGGTACCTCTCCTCTACTGGAAATACTTCCAGATGGTGTCACTAAGCTATATCGGAAGAATTATGTTGATATACACAATCCAATTACTACACCAGTGATCGTGAATCCATTTGAAGAACTGGAGAAAAAACGTGAAAAAGAAAACATTCAAAAATTGGGAGGCAGGGCACTCACTGCCACCGAGTTCGGGTTTGTGGTTGATAAGCCAAACATGGAACGATCCAAGACTCAGAGTTCATTAAAGAGTAGAAAATGCAGAAGTGCTCAAAGAGGCTCCAATAAACCCTCCTCTGCCCAAAGCAGAGGTTCAAGTGCAAAGAAAAAGCGTTCCAGAAGCAAGGATGTGGGCAATAAGTCTGATAATGGAGGTTCAAGACCAAAAAGTGGGAAATCTGTTAAAAGAGTCAAGTCTGGCAAACGAAAAAGGAAAATCCCTGAAAACCAATTGGCAAAACAAAATGAAAAACCAGATGTCGCTCTTATTGGTGGCATTGGGTGGCAAATTGCCACATCCTGTATTGACAAATCTGAGGCTGATGCTGTAATTGTTAGTCAGATTGATTCCAGTGAATCTGAATCTGAATGTACCACAGTAACAAATGTTAATCAATTGCATCTTAACATTCCAAACACACTCGTCAGCATTCCTAATGCTATTGAAACTCCGTCATCTGTGTATTCACCAAGGTTTAGGGAGGTTCATCCACTTCGCGATGACAATCAAGATAAGGGATTGGGATATGTTGACAATGATGGATACCGGCCAATGAATCTGGATATGACCCAGAAAAGTTTGGGCTCCAAGAACAGATCTGGTGTATTCATTGCACAAGATATGCCAAATGATTTCCTGTCAGAATTCGAAGATGATGAATCTCAGATGTATGCTGGTGATGAAGAAGATTTCTATGAAGATGAATATGACTATGAAGACATTGATGAAAATGGCAATGCAATATTGAGAGTCATAGCCATGGGACAGTTAACACCGATACCAGAGTCACCCTCACTGTCAAATACACTGACGTCTAGTCAGAGGGTTGCAGCTGCCATTAGTAAATTCGACAAGCAAATTAAGGAGGAGGAATTGAACAAACTGCTGGGAGCAACTCCAAGAGACAAGACCTCCAGTAAGACCGGTGAACATTCACATTCAGTGCGGAACAGTGGTGGCTCATTGCGCACGTCACAGTCACATTCAGGGAAAGATTCACAGAAGTCTCCAGGTTCTGGCCAGTCACGTTCACATCAGTCAAGACATTCCTCCTCGAAATCAAGGACTACCAACCTCAGTGCAGACATAAAGGACAGAGCTAACAGAGCTCTTTCCAAGTCCTTAACCTCTCCAAAAGCGGGAAACATTGATGCTCATAACAAGAACAAAACCGTTGGGTCTGTGCCTAATAGTGGCTCGTTAAGGCGGAGTACTTCCAGCGAGAAATTAAGCATGGTCCCAGAAATCAGTAATACAAATGTTGTGGAAGATCAGGATTTAATGCAAAATACAATTGAAAAACCAGACAATAACCAAACAAAAGAAAGAATTGATAGTAAGATAATGGATTTGAAAAAGTTATTAGCCGATAAGTTGCAAAGTACCCAAAAGCTTTTGGAGGAGTCTGCAACGTATAGCTCTAATAAGAGAAAACAGAGTGAAAGTTCTCTTGAAGGTGAAACTAGACTCAACATTGGAGATCTAACAGAGGAGAATGTCAAGGCGTTAAACACTGCAAGGACTGAGGAAGACGCCAAGTCAAACAGGAGTTCAAGAAAAGAAAGGAAATTCTCGGAGACAAAGAATAGCTCAAAGGATGATGATGTTGATCAGGCAATAGATGAGATTCTTAGCAATACCTTCCCTTCATCAAGAGGGACGTTGAAGTCGAATGTTTCCATAAGGAGTGCAAGCAGTGCACTAACAGAGGCTGACAGAAAGGTTTTGGCAAAAATGGTACAGAACAGTAAAGAATCACCATTCCATGCAAAGGAGCCGGTCCGGGTGTCGAGTTCATACGAAGAAAGTGTTACCCTAAATAAGGATAATCCAGAATTGATGAAGCGATTCCAGGCTGAAAACTACCAAGTTGGACAGAGGGTCAAGGCAATGGTCGACGCCGGTGCAGATACACACAAGGTCAAGGCCATGTTGAAAGCAGACAATGAAGCGAAACAATTGGCCAGGATCATGAACAGTTTCCGTCAGATGGAATTGTATGCAGGTGGTAGTAATAGTAAATCCAAGCGCGAGACTCCACGTCATGAAAGCGAGCAGTTTGTCAAAAGCATGTCCAAATTCGAAAATAGGAAGGCTTTGGGCCACCTGTCACATGGAATGCCACCTAGGCCGGGGTCAGCGGGGGCTGGGAAACTCCGCCCAGGAAAGTTCACAGAGATAAAGGGAGGCAAGTCTGCTTCTACAGAAACAAGAGAACAACGAGCCCACAGTCCTGTTGATGTTCCAACGGTATTTAACATAGTAATTGCGTAGCATCATTTGTCATTGTAATGTGTTCCTTATTCTACAGATTTGTGTTAGGCACCTATATTAAATTAATGTTTCTGCAACATTTCAGCCATTAAAAACTTTTTGCACAAGATTTGCGAGCACGATTGTACTTTTTTTTAAGCATTAATTCCTCAAAGAAAATACAACACTTTAATAAAAGTTAAGTACAGTTAAATAATTATGATAATTGCATGTATTTAAATCATGACCACAATAATGTTTTATAGAGTCTGTGGTAAATATTTGTGCTCATGCTTTAGAATCTTGCTGAGGAGTTCAAGAGGAGCCCGTTTGTTCGGGTGAGCAGCCAGCAGGACCTCAATGTCCAGATTGATGAGCTGGCACATGTGATCCTGGCCGACTCACATGATAGCGAGGTATAGAATTTGAACAATTTAAAACAATGAATACAGTTGAAACGCGATACTACGAATAGTAACTGGAGACACTGATTTGTTCATTGTATCACATTTTTTGTAGTATCACATCTTTCGGAAAATACGCTAGTAACGTATTATTATTGCATTTACTGTCAATTTACATAGTGTCATAGCATTTACAAACATTCGCAAACTTATTTCATTTGAAAAAACATGCGTGTATGTATTCCATTATAAATAAAAAAAGTATACAATCCACACACAGTAATCGAATTTGCAATGACATAGGCATGTACGAAAGTCATTTAGTCAAACGTAAGTCTCACACTGTCAAGTGGCTTAGAGTAGTTAACAAACTTTTTAACAACTAAATTTGTCCATGGTGCAAACAAACTGGCTAAATGTCTAACTAGGCAGAGGTGTGAAATCTTCGTCGAAAAGGTGTGAAAATTCTCCATTACAATATGATTCGTAGTATTGTGTTAACTATTCACTACAAACATTATGATGGGACCGGATAATTTGTTGGTAGCAACGCATCTTTCGTAGTATCACAAATTCGTAGTTGCATCTTTTTGTAGTTAAACATATAAGGAAAACAGAAGAGACCGGTAGCATTATGCGTAGTATCCGGTCATTTCGTAGTATTGTGATTCGCAATATCGCATTTTGACTGTATTTACTCCTGCTTGGTTCTGAATTATGAATAAAGACGGCTAAGTTTATGACAAATTTCTACAAAGTGTGAACCTATGATGAATAAAGACGGCTAAGTTTATGACCAATTTCTACAAAGTGTGATCCTATGATGAATAAAGACGGCTAAGTTTATGACCAATTTCTACAAAGTGTGATCCTATGATGAATAAAGACGGCTAAGTTTATGATTAATTTTCTACAAAGTGTGATCCTAGGATGAAATCAACAACAGTACTATTCACCCGGAGAAATGAAAACAAAATGACCTTTTAAAATTCATGACACATATTTTGGAAAGTGAAGACTTAAAGTTATTTGAAAACAGGCTGTTTATCACAAAGTGTTTAGCTATGTACCAGCGTGTGTGATTTTGTTTCAGGAGGACCACTTTAGCCTAGCGGAGAGTGACCATGAGAGAGCTGACAGTGCCTGCACCACCCTGAGTTCCATGTCATCCATTGTAGAGGACACTATCCAGTGGAAGAGGGGCAACATTCTGGGCAAAGGAGCCTTTGGAACTGTACGCTATATCTTGGCTTGAGTCCTTCCGAACGACATATGTTTGTGATATCGTAACACTTAAAAAATTATTATGTTGTTACTTTGCCTCTTTTCATTTATGTTTTGCAACTTCAATGCAAACTATAAGGAAAATGATTGCTTTTTTTGTCGTTAAGTGTTTATTAACAGTCTCCACACATAGGTACAAAAAGTGTTCTTTTCAAAACATTTGAAAACTTCGTTCAGTATTATTTCCATTGCTCAATTGTTAATCATTTACTGTATCTGCACCTTAATAACTCATTCCTGCCGTATTTGCCAGGTGTGGTGTGGTCTGACCAGCGAGGGTCAGCTGATCGCAGTGAAGCAGATCGAACTGAACACGACCAATCAGAGCAAGGCCAAGAAGGAGTATGAGAAAGTGCAGGAGGAGGTTGAGCTGCTGAAAACCCTCGAGCATAAGAACATTGTTGGGTAGGTGGTGTTTGTGTGCCACTTTGCTGCCTAACCTATTTGATGTGCATCGTGGGAAAACCGGACTTAATACATGTGCGTAAAGTGTCGTCCCGGATTAGCCTGTGCAGTCTGCACAGGCTAATCCCGGACGACACTTTCCGCCTACAGTGGATTTATGTTTAGAAGAGACTTCCTTGAAACAGAAAATACCATACAAGCGGAAAGTGCAGTCCTGGATTAGCCTGTGCGGACCTCACAGGCTAATCTGGGACGACACTTTACGCACATGCATTGAGACCGGTTTTCTCACGACGCGCCACATTTATTTTTAGTGTGTGTCGAAAGCTTGAGGCTTTTTGACATGCATTTAAGTGCCCTGCTTGGGTAGAACCAGTACTTGGTGTCTTTTTGAGAAAGATCATTCAAAGTCGTCTGCAGTAGGGATTAAGTTCTTGATCTCCCGATCACGAGGTGTTGGTACACCATAATTATACTGTTCATAAATGTACCAATGTTAATCTGGCGACAACAACTATAATTATCCGTTCTTCTCATTCCAGCTACCTTGGCACGAGCCTGGAGGATAGTGTCGTGAGTATTTTCATGCAGTTTGTGCCAGGCGGGTCTATCGCTAGCATCCTGGCAAGGTTCGGGGCCCTGGACGAGGCCGTGTTCAAGAAGTACACGAGACAGATCCTGGAAGGGGTCGAATATCTCCATCAGAACGATGTGATCCACAGGTGGGTTGGCAAGAGAATGTTTGCACATTTCATCGTTAGTTTAAGTAACTTTAAGCCTATTTTTTAGCTCCATTGTGTCAAAAGCCGGAGGTTTATTATAACCCCACAAACCAAGTTAGGGGGGTTATATAGGAGTGAGCTTGTCGGTCCGACGGTGTGTCGGTCTGTTGTTGTTGTTTTTTCCGGATGATAACTCAAGAAGGGCTTGTTATATTCAAATAATTTTTAGTACACATGTGTAACATCATAAAATACAGGTCAAGTTCGACTCTGGTTATAAACCACTAAATTTTGACAGAGTTATGGCCCCTTTCCGACTTAAATTCCGTAAAAGCATCGTTTCCTGATGATAATAGGGATTTAGCTAAATGGGAATGGCAGGGCGGCCCACCCTTCCATTTATTAGCCCTACTCTATTGCCCCTTTCCTGCGCCTTTTTTAAAATCTGCCTGCCCTCCTGTGTATTGTTTGTCATTTGCGTCAGCACAGACACGCCTTAACATACCCGGTAATTTAATTGGTTACTTGCGAATCTTGGCAAACACATCTTGGTCTAAATGATCATTGACGTATCGTCACGACATGTATCATTAATCAGCTCATCATGACCATGCAACATCAATTATCAGTTACCGAATTTATGGTAATTTAGTGCCGAATGCGGTGCTTCTGTAAAGGATTTTTTTGCTGCTGTTGTTTGTTAATGTCTAATTATGTTATTTTACCAAATTTTGTCCATGTTATTGTTGTTGGTGTTCTGGAATTTTCCACTTATTATATTAATTTACTTTCTTAAAAAACAATATCAATGCAAACTAAATTTCAGATACGCATACATAATAACCTTGCGTGCAAAAACACATATTAATCCAAATAGAATTTTAATGACGTACACAATCTCCAGTTTAAGTCCAATACATGCATATTTCATCACTCCCATTTAAATATCCATTTTATACCATGCAACAAAACACCTGTTGGATTCTTTTGACACCGTTGACATTTCACTAAAACGCTTATTCATTAATGCTCTATCGATACTGCTTGCATTGTTCAAGTACAGTAGTGTTGATTCACGCTTTTGTTCACTGCTACAAACCGCTAGAGAATGGCCCCAGCTTGGCAGTCACATCAAAGACTTTTGAAGTCACAACGTATGATGTGGCGCTTTCACTCTTCTCAGTTGTAACAGGTGTTATTGTCAATGACTGTATTTTTTACGGATTTTATTGTTTGTTCAAATTCGAAATATGATATAATTATAAATAATAAATAAATAATTATTATAAGTTATAACCCTTCCCTTTTTCGCGAAAAGGCCCCCCCTGCCCTTTTTCAGGGCCCCCAGCCATTTTTTAGTCTGGCTAAATCCCTACTCAACAACGGCTTGTCATGTTTAAATAATTATTGGTACGCATGTGTAGCATCATCAAATACAGGTCAAGTTCGACTATGGTTACAAACCACTAAATTTTGTGGCGGCGTCAATTTTTCGTTTCGGCTTTCTAACTCTAGAACAAATTGAGCTATTGTAATGAAACTTCATACATAGATACTTTATATCAAGACCACGCTTTGGTTTTCATATGGATTGGGTGGGGTCAAGGTCATTGTTACTAAAAGTAGAAAAACGGTTTCCACTGAATGACTTGAGAACGCATCAAGTTATTTTAATGAATCTTCATACATAGATACCTTATAGCGAGACCTTGCTTGGGATTGCATATGGGGTGGGTGGGGTTAAGGTCAAGCTCACCGTTACTAAAATAGATAAACAGTTTCCGCTCAAAAACTTGAGAACGCATTGAGATATTTTAATGAGAAATTTTATACATAGAGATACCTTATATTGCGACCATGCTAGGGATTGTATATGGGGTGGGTGGGGTCAAGGTCACCATTACATTTTTTGCATTTGTGTATATGTATTTGGCCAAAGGCAGTTTGCCGGATTGCCAATAAACTTTTGATTTGATTTGATTTGAACTAAAAATAGAAAATGGTTTCTGCTCAATAATTTGAGAACGCATTGAGATATTTTAACGAAACTTCATACATAGATACATTATATCGTGACCGCGCTTGGGATTGCATATGGAGAACGAATTGAGATATTTTAATGAAACTTCATATGTAGATACCTTATATCTAAACCTCTCTTGTGATTGCATATGGTGTGGGTGGGGTCAAGGTCACTTTTTCTAAAAAGAAAAAAACGGTTTCCACTCAGTAACCTAAGAACTTATTTAGATATTTAAATGAAACTTCATATGTAGATACGTTATATTGAGACCTGGCTTTGGATTGCAAGGTCAAGGTCACCATTTCCTAGCCATAGGTGTATGACCGGTAAATATGGTATCCAGACAAAAGACCTTGCCCAAAAGCCCCTTGGTCTAAAAATGCACACATGGACATAAGCCCCTTGGTATATTTGACAGAGTGGACATTAGCCCCTTGGTAGATTTCACAATGTGGACAAAGCCCCTTGGTAGATATGACAGAGTGGACAAAAGCCCCTTGATGATTTTAATGTTGTGCTTAAAATATAAAGTTTTAATTTAGTAATATAAAGGCCATTTTATTTGTTTATATTAAAGATGTACTTAAATGCAATTAATAAAAGTTATAAATATTTAATACTTCATTGTTGGACTCTTTCTATCCCTCGTTTGCAACAGTATTCCAGTTATTTATATACATGTGAACTGTTTAATTTTAACCAACATTCATGGATACGACCAGTACTACATCACAATCATCCATAATAACCTGTCAACTTTAGATGAGTACGAACCTATGAACGTTACAACGGTTGCAATAAAATCCATCATATACAATATCAGAAAGGGGCTTTTGTCCTTTATTTCATAATCAGAAAGGGGTTTTGTCCACCCTGTTAAATTTACCAAGGGGCATATGTCCACTCTGTTGAATCTACCAAGGGGCTTATGTCCATGTGTGCATTTTTAGACCAAGGGGCTTTTCTGCACGGGGCTTTGGTACTACATTCATATGACCTTCACCTTGCACCCATAATTTTCTTTCATTATTGTGCTGACTTTTATGCATTTCGTTCGAAAAATTAGGTTTTTGTGGAATTTCCACGTTTCTTGTTAAATTATTTTTGGTACACAGGTGTAACATCATAAAATACAGATTGAGTTCAACTTGGGTTACAAACTACTAAATGTTGACAGAGTTATGGCTCCTATTAAAATTAAATTTTTCCAAATACACAGTTAAACATTCACATATTAAAGCATTCTCTCTGTGTCCATTTCTTTCGAATGGATGCCATAGTTAAGTTTTTAGTTTTGTGACAAGGCGATATTATGGCGGTATATCCGTCACTCGTGTGACAATTCTAGTTGAGACACTTTTGAGTCAGTGTTCTGGGTAGTACCAATATTTGTTGTCTTTTTGAGAAAGATCATTTAAACGCTTCCTGAGTAGGGATCAAACTCCTAATCTCCTGATTGCAAGGTGGACACCATATGAGGCGCGTCGTGGGCAAACCGGACTTAATGCATGTGCGTAAAGTGCTGTCCGGGATTAGCCTGTGCAGTCCGCACAGGCTAATCCGGGATGGGACTTTCCGCTTTTATGGTATTTTCTGTTTCAAGGAAGACTCTTTTAAGCATAAATTCACTGTAGGCGGAAAGTGCCATCCCAGATTAGCCTGTGCGGACTGCACAGGCTAATCCGTGACAACACTTTATGCACATGCATTAAGACCGTTTTTGCCACGACGTCCCTCATATCCATTACACCACTGCAACTTTTATCGTTAAGACTTAGTGTACTTGTTAACCATGTGTCTTTGCTTTATTGTCTTGATTTAGTTGAATGTAAAAAATATACTGTTGTAATTTTAAGGGATATTTACAATATTGCATATCTAATAGTAGAATTTTGAGAGTAGATTAAAAAATGGAAGCTATGGCATATATTGTCAGATTTCCCATTTTTATTATTGATAAACCATGTTATTATTATTTGGGAATGGTTATTTTGTAATCATTTAAAGGCCTAGTTTAAGGAATGTCTGGCGTCTCCGTGGGTTACGTGGGGTATTTAACTCTGTGTATTGGTCCACCATAAAATATCCTGTCATTATCTGCAATCTTTTCTGTCAGCCTGACTGTGCAATGGCTGAGTGCACTAGCTGTTTCAATTGCAGCAGTGTATTGATCTCAGCTGACTGTGCAATGGCTGAGTGCACTAGCTGTTTCAATTGCAGCAGTGTATTGATCTCAGCTGACTGTGCAATGGCTGAGTGCACTAGCTGTTGCAATTGCAGCAGTGTATTGATCTCAGCTGACTGTGCAATGGCTGAGTGCACTAGCTGTTCAAATGCAGCAGTGTATTGATCTCAGCTGACTGTGCAATGGCTGAGTGCACTAGCTGTTTCAATTGTAGCAGTGTATTGATCTCAGCTGACTGTGCAATGGCTGAGTGCACTAGCTGCTTCAATTGCAGCAGTGTATTGATCTCAGCTGACTGTGCAATGGCTGAGTGCACTAGCTGTTTCAATTGCAGCAGTGTATTGATCTCAGCTCACTGTGCAATGGCTGAGTGCACTAGCTGTTCAAATGCAGCAGTGTATTGATCTCATCTGACTGTGCAATGGCTGAGTGCACTAGCTGTTTCAATTGCAGCAGTGTATTGATCTCAGCTGACTGAGCAATGGCTGAGTGCACTAGCTGTTTCAATTGCAGCAGTGTATTGATCTCAGCTCACTGTGCAATGGCTGAGTGCACTAGCTGTTTCAAATGCAGCAGTGTATTGATCTCAGCTGACTGTGCAATGGCTGAGTGCACTAGCTGTTTCAATTGCAGCAGTGTATTGATCTCAGCTGAATGTGCAATGGCTGAGTGCACTAGCTGTTTCAATTGCAGCAGTGTATTGATCTCAGCTGACTGTGCAATGGCTGAGTGCACTATCTGTTTCAATTGCAGCAGTGTATTGATGTCAGCTGATAAGGTTTGCCATATTGTGTCCATGCTGTGACCTCAGCAGGATGCCAATACACGGGAGTACGATGGGGGGGGGGGTGAAATAACCAAATACCAAATATCTATAGTGTACACATGATTAGCTGCAGTTTAATGATGGAATGTTGCGTATCAATGATTTTAATGAATAGGGCAAAAACAAACAGTGCATCTTTAATTTAATGTGAAGTATAATGACATGCCTACTGTTAGTTGAATTGAACCGCCTCTCAGTATGTATGTACTGGTAATAGGTTAACAGTAAATTGTATTTCAATATGGACAGTTTCACTGATTGTATAATTTAAAACAGGCTACTCTTTACCAGTTAATCGTGACATAAGTGAAACATGTTTTAATAGATGGCAACATTCGTCACATGTGCCTCAGCGTTCAGGGTCTGCAAATCTGGTAGCCAATGGCTACAAATTAAAACTTTTGACTAAAGAAATGTCCATTTTGCTACGACTCTTCATAAAACAAAATAAAACGTCACATTTTTTAAGGATTACAAAATGAGACTATAAATTTTGATAAAAAAAATGTTGAGCCAGGTGCTGCCCAGAGATTATTTGCGTACTACATATTTTTGAAACTGAGCTAATTTTCCCCTTGTTTTTGTTTTGAGAAGCTGACTAATAAAAAAAATCACTTTCCAGTAAGCATGAGTCAAGCTAATTATACTTAAAAATTACCATTAATGGGTTATTATTTTATTTTTAAGTTCATCAAATGAGTCAAAGTGTAGAAATATAAGTTTTTTTGAAAGCAATGCACCAGTTTTAACACTGTTCTATGAAATGCAATTTGTTCTCAATGCTTATGTTGTTTTGATGTGGTTTTGCTAATTGTGACTTATCTATTAATTGTGGTTATTTAACAGTTTAATTGACACTCAAGTTTTAAAAAATCAAACAAGTGTAGTCATGACTTGTGGCGAAAAGCAAAGTAAGAGTCCATTGTTTCAGTGATATGTCACAGTCTGTTTAATTACAAGCACCTTGTTAATTGTTATCTGGTGAATCAATTAATTGAAATCAGATTGCTTCGTATTGTGTTGCTCGAAATAGGATATTAACCATCAAAATAACAGGGGATTGTGAATCGCCACTTGAGGGGACTTTATGAACTTCATCCCTTGCAGACAAACTGTATCAAGTGGAAAAAGAAAATTTCATTCAATTATTGCTTTTCAATGGATGATCTTTAAGGACAGCAATAGGTCATTTGGTGTCAGTTCATGAGTTGCGCGCGTATTTTTTTTCTCAGTTTGAGAATGATCGCTTGTTTTCATGATGACATGTCCTGTCATTTACTATGAAACTGAGTCAGCATAGGCACATTGTAGTATTCCACATATGCTATAAAAGTTATGCCCCCAGTTATACCCCTTCAGTTTTACCCCGACATACATGCTTACTCCCACATAAGCCATAGTTAATACCACCAGTTATTCCACCCCCACCCACCCCCCTCCCATTCCAAACCACTCACTTTACCCCCACTAACATGGTTACTAAACAATCACATGTTTTACCCCTACTTACAAGGGTACTGAATAAACACACGTTTTACCCTTACTTTCATGGTTACTCATATTGTATAGGTATTGACCACTTGAAAAACCAAACAGAATGGCCTGTGTATATAAGTTGAATATCACACCTTGCCTTTGTTTGTGACAGTCATTCATTTGTGACAGTCATTAACCAGAATATGTTATCAATCTACATGATTTAAAAGGTATATACATTATTCACCTGGGCCCGTATTCACAAAGCTCTTTAGGGAAAACTTAAGTGAGTTTCTCAAATTCATAAAATGTCTTAAGAGTGTGACTGTTTCATGTATACATCATTTTACACTAAAAAAATTTCAACGAGTAAATATTGCTTGGATGTTTTATACTTTACCCTTTTGTGAACAAAACTTTTTGGATTTCACATATGAAATTTGATCTGAAATTTTTACTTCAGTACAACTTAAGTTAAGATTTCCCTAAGAGCTGTGTGAATACCACCCCAGGGCTGGTATTTATGAAGAATCTTAGTCAAAACTTGAGAAAAATCTTAAATATCTCAAATTTAATTATTGGATTTTCTGACAAAGTAATGCATTTTTGGAAGATTTTGACACATAATTTGCAATATAATTCAAAATATCTAGTATTAGTCATGCAAATGTTCCAAAGCATAGTGTTTTAAACACAAATTCTAATTTTGACTTATGTCCAACTTAAGTTAAGAATAGCTTACGAATCTTTATAAATATGGGCCCAGTAATCCAGACCATACATGTACCCATCTTAAACTTAGTGTTGATGATTAAGTCCATGAAAATCAAGGCTAACATTGTCTTCCAGTGGATAGTTTAGGAATAAGCCCAGCCCAAGTGGGAACTTTCATGGACAAAGGTCCAGTTTATTTATTTATTTTTTTGCCATTTTAGACACACGACTGATGTTCAAGCCCATTCCTTAACATACTGCACAGTTTCAGGACATTTCACCTTATACACTAGTAGCTTATTTATAAAGCCTACTTCCCCAAGCCAAACTTCTTTAAAATCATGCATTTTTTTGCAAAATTTGACTTTACATCTGGATTTAATGTTCCCCTTTACTAAATTTATTGCAATATTTTCCGTAGAACAAGGGCCCCAACCTCAAAAACAAAATATGCCCAGCAGCATTGGAAAATGTGTTTGATTTAATTTACAGAGACATAAAGGGAGGTAATGTGATGCTGATGCCAAATGGGGTGATCAAGCTGATAGACTTTGGGTGTGCGAAGCGCCTGTGTATCAACCTTAGCATGGGGCAGTCTCAGATCTTGAAGTCGATGAAAGGGACGCCTTATTGGATGGCACCAGAGGTCGTTAACGAGACGGGACATGGCAAAAAGTCGGACATATGGTGAGGGTGTAGAGGCGTTTGTACATTTATAACATTTGCATTACACTCTTGCGTCATGTGATGTACGTTGATGAAATTTAAATTGTAAATGTTTGTCGGTGACATAATTGACGGATCACTATAGGACTTTTATAGGCCTACTCGGGGCCATCTGCGCCAAACACCGTTTACAGAAGACGAATGTTTGTACGATACATTTCTGTTAAACATTGAAGTCCATGCATTTTGAATAGCTAAATGCATTGTCAATCAAATCTCGTTGATTGGTCAATTATATGCTTGCGCATTTAAATCATGCAATTTTCTTTCTGTAGTAATTGTTTGGCTGTGATATAATAGACCTTTCCCAGGTTTTGCCACTAAACTTTCCTAGCTATTGTTAGTGGATTAATTTCTGTTCGTCCGATATCACAAACATATTACAAGTTTAGCATGTGCTCTTTTGTGTAAAGTAGGTTAACCCTTAATCATGTGATATCCAAATACAATGATTGGATAAAATCGCAGATAAATTTGCATGATTGACAGTTGTGGAAACGTCAGTTATATGATTGCACATATAAAACAGGCAATTATCTTAATCTTTCTTTCTTTCTATGTGACAAGGAGTGAAAGCGGGTGATATTGCAATGGAAATACTCTAAAAACAATACTGCAAATGATTTTGGCTTTGTTAAGACTTATTGAGCTACCAAAAAAACCTCATGTATTCAATTTAGATGCAGAATGTTGGCTAAGTTAAGTCGACGTGTCTAGTTTATTTGCACACACAAAAACAACAGAAATACAGTATTACAGTTGGGGGCAAATGGATCATACAAATAACCGTATGGAGAATATTAACACCTATTGAAAATGTAGCATTGAACATCGATACTGTACCAAAAAATACACAGAAAAATACAGTAGTAAAAAATACTGATGTAAAACTGTTCTTGTTAAAGAGTAAATGATCCCTAAGCTCCAGTTTCTATTGAAATGTACGGACATCAGAAGCTAGATTTTCACACTGAAATGTACGGACACCAGAAGCTAGATTTTCACACTCTTATAATGAATGCACATCCTTGCATAAATAGTATCGTGCCACAAAATGGGAAAATTTTCATGCAGTATCATTAAAACTTTGAATTAAACTAAATGTCCTTGTTTGCATTTGTCCACGAAAGTGTTTAGTTTTTTACGCTCCGAAGCACTGCTATACAAAGGTTATAATATTTTATTTCAATTTTGGTCTCTTTCATATCTGATGATCTAGATTTCATGTCACTAATACAATGACTGCATTATTTTGGTAAATTATTCTTCCTGCGTCCCCTCAGCGTCTGAGAACAAAGATGCTTGCTTTTGTCAATCAATGTATGTCAGGTGTTAGCTGTTTTGATGCATAAGGCTCTGTGAAGTGGGTATATATTACGATCAAATTTGCATGAAAAGAAAACAAAGTAATAGAAACTTATTGCACAATCTGTCCCTTCGAATAGGAAGTAATTTAAGGAAATTATTTCAATTAATTTGGAGATAATATGTACATGTTTGCATTAAAGATAACCAATCAGATTTGGGCGAGTGTTTTTATCTGACAATAGTGTTTCAGTGTTGAGCTTTTTTGAGAAAAACAAAATAAATTGGTGCAAATAAATTAATGTTGTTAGGGTTATTTATTCACTGTCACTGATATTGTCATCTCACAGCAAAATTGTTAGGGTTATTTATTCACTGTCACTGATATTGTCATCTCACAGCAAAATTGTTAGGGTTATTTATTCACTGTCACTGATATTGTCATCTCACAGCAAAATTGTTAGGGTTATTTATTCACTGTCACTGATATTGTCATCTCACAGCAAAATTGTTAGGGTTATTTATTCACTGTCACTGATATTGTCATCTCACAGCAAAATTGTTAGGGTTATTTATTCACTATCACTGATATTGTCATCTCACAGCAAAATTCTACTAACAAAAAAAGTTATATATTTTCAAAAATATTAATGAGGGTGTCTTGGGAAAACTGGGCTTAGTGCATTTGCTTAAAGCGTCGTCCCCAATCAGCCTGTGCAGTCTGCACAGGCTGATCCGAGACGACAATTTCCGCTATTATGGTATTTTATGTCTCAAGGAAGTCTCTTCTAAAACATAAATCCATTGTAGGTGGAAAGTGTCATCCCGGATTAGCCTGTGCAGATTGCACAGGCGATCCGGGACGCCACTTTACGCACATGCATTTCGCCCAGTTTTCCAAGGACACGCCTCTATTCTTTCTTTAATATGGTTGCTTGAACTACAATGTCGAGGGTTCTCTGCCAAATTATTTACATACATCTGTTTCTTCATTTTTTAAAGAAACATTTGATTTACAGTTCTTGAGAAACAAAAGCCAACCAATAAATGCATTATGAGTGGGTGCCCTTGCTTACTGCAATTTGACTTTGACAAATAATTTCTTATTTTCGTAAACAATATTATTTATAATCATCTTCCCCTATAGCATAGGATGCACATTTATTAAGATGGCTAAAGCTCTGCAGGGTACTAAACAAAAATAGCTGTATATCATTAATTCATTATGTGTTGTTGTCTTGCAGCCATGAAAATGTCCTTGTAAACAAAAAAATTCAAAAAATAAAATATCTATCATCATATGGGGAGCATATTGTTAGAGATTGCTAAAAAGCATAAAAATATCCTAGCAAAAAAATAGCTGTTTAATTAATGCATTACGTTTGTAGGCTCTTACCACCATCTAGATTTCTTTGTGAAAGTTATATTTCCCATTAACAACAATGTTTTTCCTCATTCCCAGGAGTATTGGCTGCACAGTGTTCGAGATGGCCACCCGCAAACCTCCCTGGGCAGAGATGAACCCCATGGCGGCCATCTTTGCCATCGGCTCGGACAAACCTGTGCCTCAGCTGCCAGAACGGTTCACCGAGGAAGCCAGACAGTTTGTCACTTCCTGCCTCACGAAGTATGCAACTAGGGCAGTTTTAAACTATGTTTACCTCCAGAATTAATACAGTAGACATAGAATGTAATACATATTTCCTAAAGCTGTAGTGTAATGGGACTTGAGGAGTAGGCAAAAATGAAAAACAAAATCAAAATGATCAGATTTCTCCTATATGCGGGGTGATCTGATCTATTCTGTTTGTACATGTGTACTTAATACAGTCAATGTGGATAACAATCACATGGCAGTTTAAAGGTGACGGTAGGTTAAGCTATATACTATATTAGAAATTTTGCACAATATTGGAAAACTTCCATAGAATGACAAATTATCTGTTCAAGCTATGTTACTCATCATCGTAGAAGTTTACTGAATGAGAAATACATGTGGAATCATAATGATATGTTCATTCTATGTCTTTTTATTGTTGTTTTTCTAATTTTTTAAATGATGAATTTGCTTTTTTTTTTAATGATACATTAAGGTGAATTTAACTCATGATTTATGTCAAAATCAAATATAATTACATGTACCGCTACTAAAATAGTATATTTTAATTTTCATTGATAATTTATTATTTCATTGTCTGTTTGATAAATAATTTTTTTCTCACTCTACTACTCAATATGAAGCATTGTAGATTTGTTCTCAACAACATTTTATTGCGTGTGAAATGAGATCCCGATTGTTATTTTAATCACAAAATATCACATGTTCCTATGTTGTTAGAGCTGATCAAGTAGTTTTCGTTTCTACGTTAATGTCCTTATTCAATATTGTATCATTAATTCTACCAACTTTCACGCGTGATTTTCCTTAAGGAGTCAACATTGATCTTTCGACCGGAGACAGAATTGTTTAAAAAAAAATCAGTATTAAAATTGAGATGAGTAATGACGGCAAGAAACTTGCATACAATCTGTGGTCTAAAGATCAGTTTTCTTAGCCTCAAAAGGTCATTTTGTTGATATGATGGCATTTTAATGTGGTTTTTATTGTAATATCTTACAACATTATTTGAATATATTTAATGTATACATATATTAATTCTTTCAATTATTAAGTTAGACAATTTTTACTACTTTATGTGCTGATTTCAAACGACTATGTGGCAAAAGCATTTAAAACTGTTTAAAATGAAACAAAGCATATGAGGCGTGTCGTGGGAAACCCGGGCTCAATGCAAGTGCGTCAAGTGTCGTCGCGGATCAACCTGTGCAATCCACACGGGCTAATCCAGGACAACTTCTTCCACTAAAATGTTTTTTTTCTGTTTCAAGGAAGTCTCGTCTAAACATAAATTCACTGTAAGTAGAAAGTGTCATCCCGGATTAGCGGGTGCAGACTGCACCGGCTGATCCGGGATGACGCTTTACGCACATGCATTAAGCCTGGGTTTCCCACGACATGCCTCATACATTTAAAACGTAACATCTCTTTCGTGACACTAGTCAGCTATCAGCGTAGTTTATAAAATTATATTTACATTAACAAAACAATGAAAATATTACACGCAAAGTAGTGTAATTGTATTAAAAAGTCCAACTAATCTATTTTCATATCTGATCAATGATCACATTATTTTCTGTTTGCAGAATAAGGTGGCAATTTAGTATGCTGTGAAATTGGTTGTAAATAAATTACCTTTCTGCTAGACCTACATTTGTAATTGAATTTACAGATATTGATATTTATTGTAACACTTATTATTTCAATTTCAGGGATCAGTCAAAGAGGCCCTCAGCCACAGAACTGTTAAGTGGCCAGTTTTTGAAACGACGATCTAAAAAGTCCACCAGCTGACATTATTGAATTGAATGGAGGTCTTAATTATGAAATGGATACAAGGTGTGCCTTAGAGTCCGAAGTTTCCTGATGTTTCCATGGATTCACTGCCTTGCACTGCGAAGATTCTTGATGTTATAGTGGTTACATGGTATGCTGTCCGAAGTTTCCTGATGTTTCCATGGATTCACTGCCTTGCACTGCGAAGATTCTTGATGTTATAATGGTTACATGGTATGCTGTCCGAAGTTTCCAGATGTTTCCATGGATTCACTGCCTTGCACTTCGAAGTTTCCTGATGTTAGAATGGTTACATGGTATGCTGTCCGAAGTTTCCTGATGTAACAGATACACAGTATGCAGTCCAGAGTTCCTGATGACGTAATGGACACACAGTATACCTTGCAGTCTGCAGTTTCATGATGATGTAATGGACACACAGTAAACCTTGCAGTTTACAGTTTCATGATGATGTAATGGACACACAGTATACCTTGCAGTCTACAGTTTCATGATGTCATCAGATGATGTAATTGATAAAGGGTCTGTTGTGCAGTATGGTTTCCTTATACTGTAATGGACACAGAATTTGCATGATAGTCCGAAGTTTCATAAAATGTTTTGGAAAAATAGTATGCCTTGCATCCTGAAATTTCCAAATGACACAATGGACATGCAGCATGCCCAGTAGTCCGAAGTTTTGTAATGATTTAGTGCATACAGGCTATTCCTGGATGTCCATAAATGTATTTTTTATTGCATGTAGCACAAGGAGTCACTTCAGTTGTATGGCATTAGTCTTGGGAATTTTTAACAGTAATTGATGTGTCCACCTTATGATCAGTAAGGTATGTGGCGCGTCGTGAGAAAACCGGTCTTAATGCATGTGCTGTCCACACAGGCTAATCGGGGACGGCACTTTCCACTTTTATGGTATTTTCTGTTTCAAGAAAGTCTCTTCTAAACATAAATCCACTGTAGGCGGAAAGTGCCATCCCAGATTAGCCTGTGCAGACTGCACAGGCTAATCCGGGACGACACTTTACGCACATGCATTAAGACCGGTTTTCTCACGACGCGTCACATATATTTCTTTCCTGCCTTTTGGATATTTCAGATTTGATGTGGGTTGTTAACAGACTAACAGTACTGTTTGCAAAGTTTAGGCGATTGAGTCGTAGGCAAGTCGACACGGGATAGACCTGTGTACTGGGCACAATTTCACGGAGTAATCAGTTGTAAACATGCTCAGAGTCACTCAGCATAATTTAGTTGCAGGCATCAGCTACTACTCCGCATAGATACGCTGAATAATTACGCCAATCCACAATTCTGACTCAATAGCAGCTTGTAAAATACTTGTTTCACTTGAGAGGTACTGTTGTACATTCTAACATGATACTTGCTTATTTTTCTATAGACAAAGTACAAAATTATCGTTGTTAAACTACCCAATAAAGGCAAATAGTAGCCCCGATTCTGAGTGGAGCATAGTAAAATGTAGCTCATTACAACTGCAAAAATATTTGTCACGTTAGAATCGAAATAATTTTTGCATTATCGTTGTTTATCGGCCAATAAACAACTCTTTGTCGTTCTGATCCATGGCTATTAAACCACTCGGACTAACGCCCTCGTGGTTTAATTTCAACGCATCAGAACTCCAAATTGTTGTTTATTGGCCTATAAAAAAGGATAAATAAAAAATAATTTCTAAATTGAAAACTTGGTTATATTTGCTGTTTGTTGATGGGCCTACCAGTACATACTATGCTAACTTGATTCATTTATATGCCATAGTGTAATATGCATTTAATTGACAAAACAACCTTTATCATTGTCCTGCATTATGAATGATGAATGTTTTTTTTGAGCATTTTTTTCCTTATTTGTTGTTGAGTTTCATAGAGTAATATAACTGCTGCAAAAAACTATTCAATTTTATACATTTATAATATTGATACTTGTTTTTACAGTACATGTATAAGTATTGTTTTAAGAAATGTGCTTGACTGTTTATAGTCAGATATCTTTTTTAAATCTGACATTGTATTTCCATTATTATGCACAACTGCTGTTAAAATGTTTAGTTTATTTTTTGATAGATGTGTTATTGTTCAGGCTTATTATGTTAGTTTGATGTTTTTTACCACTTTATATTTATTATGTATATTTTGAATGGAATCTTTGTGTGACAACAGTTATACATTGCAGCAGTTTGACTGCGTAGTTTTGTTTTTCCTTTCCTATTTGATTTTGATGATAAATATATATATTTTTCAGCACAACATCAACAGTGACTTGGAAGTGCCAAATATTGTGTTGTAAAGAATGAATTCATTCATTTGAATAATTTTACATGTCTGTCAATTGAAGACTCCTTACATTTGACAGTTTTAAAATAGTAATTGCTGCATCTACCTGATAGTTCAATTTCGGAATAACATGTGATGGGAAATTAGCCTGAATGTTCGGAATAAAGTCTGTGACCTCACACATACACTATGCCGCTATATACACGGAATCCTTTCACATTTCAGTCATATCGCTTCGAGTAAAAACATTCCAAACTTTTTCAAATGATCAAGTAAGACTCAGTATGGTTTGGCATACCTTTAAGAAGTGACTAGAAATTGCTGTTTTTACATCGTCCCTTTTTAAAATAAGTAAATAATTTGTATTTGTAGATATTCAACTAATTATATTGCATTTTGTACAAATGGTGTACATGTTGTATCAATCTTAGTATACTTGCAATTTGTAAGTGTCATTTTCTGTGATTATTTTATTGACAGCATTTTGCAGCCAACATTTTCACATGGATTTTGTTTTGTAAATACATTCAGCTGTAATGTAAATAGTTGTATTGCTGTTAATGTATACAGCTAAGCATTGTATGCATAGAATAATATATATGCATACTTAAAGTTTATCACTTTTATTTTTATCATTTTTGAAGTCATTATTGGCTTCCATGGCAAACATATTGGACAAAAAAACCAGAATAGGAAATAAATAAAGTAGTAATAAACCTTCATATGTTCGTGTTTTTATGAAAACAAAGTAATTAAACAATACTCATCGGGCAATCGTTTCCTTTTTTATTTGCCTTACTTTGCTTAGTTTCAATTGGATCTTTAAAATGGAGATTGGTCTGGGGACATATTGTAAAAGTATCTTAAGTAGAATTGTATCTTTGTCCTTATTCTATTATTATTAATATTATAATATTTCAATGGCAATAACAAACAGCGTGTTGCTCGCACTTAGATTAGTGCTCATTCAATTGAAGTATCAAATTATTATTAACTCTTGTTTACTCAACCTTGAAGGGATTGATGTAGAGGATATTTGTTTAATGCAGTGTAAGATCATATTTTATTTCATGAGTGGTCATAGTAAACAATATTTTCACGAGTGGCGCAAGTTTTGTGTATAAATATGACGTCATTCTGATTCCAACATTGTCGATCAGTTTTGTGGTGGGAAAATAGTGCCACACTTACTGCGTTGTTGTCGCTTAATTATATTTGTATTGAATTTTATTGTGTTTTCTGTTGTTTAAAAAGGCCGATTTTAAACTGACGATTAGGGTATTCACGTACTTTTAAAAAATAAACATAAACACAAAGTTAAAAGTAGTTCCATATAACTAATGATCAAACGTTATCATTTCACTCGACCAAGAATGCAATGATCGGGTTATCATTCCCTGGTATTCTCCACTCATTCACCGCATAGCATGAAATAAACATTAATACTGTATGGTGTTTGAAAAATATTACCTTGCCAACATTAGACTTAAGTGAAACTACTTTGAAGGTACACTAACGATGTTTTTGGAATAAGGACCCAGTTTGGTATATTATTTTACAAATCATGCTGTCTGACAAATTGATTTAGAAGTTTTGCGAAATCATACCTTGGGCCATATGCATGAAGCTCCTGAGGAATATTTTAACTTGAGTCATACTAGTGAAAAATCCAAATAATATTGTCCTTGTTAAAAGCAACATTTTCGTTTTGAAATAAGGTACAATAAGAAGCAACGCAACGGTGGATTCTTTACAAGAATAAAAATATTTTAGACAAAGTAGACTTTAAATTATCCATTTACAGACTTCAGGAATTTTATGATTTTAAGAAGTTTCCTTAAGTTTTTACTTAGGAGCTTTGTGGATATGGGGCCTGAATTTGTTCATGTCGCCGAATTTTGCTGTCAGTGGCAGTCAGCATTGCTATATATGTATGAGGTGCGTCATGAGGAAACCGGGCTTAATGCGTGTGCGTAAATTGTTGTTCCGGATCAGCCTGTGCAGTCCGCTGTGCAGTTTCTATTTGAAACATTGTCCGAAACTGACTGCAAAAATAGAAGATATAAATGCCAACGTAAAATTTAAACGAACATTTGGGAAGCAACATTTAAATAAATACTGAGTGCGCATTTAGAATAAAATAAAAATAATATTGTACATGGCGTTGTTCCCCCCCCCCCTCCCCCCTTTGTTAGTGTTTGGTATCTATTTATTATTATCTACTATGAACTTGTCTGTATTGAGATTCACTAATTTATGTGTAGTTTTAAAAAATCAGTATTTAAGTGAAAACATTTTAATATTAACTTAAGATGTAACCCCTAATCTGCGTATATGAGCACATGCTCGACGTTCGACTTAGAAGTTGACCTGTGTTTCGACACTTCGTAATAGCGTCTGTGAGCGAAAATACAGAAACAAATAAGTGTTATGCTCACAACAGTTTGTTATTAATCTCGTATGGACTTGGGTGGTATTTACAAAGCTTTTAAGGGAAATCTTAACTTAAGTTGTACTTTAGTGAAATTTTCAGATCAAATTTTATATGTGAAGTTTTGTTCAAAAAGGGGTAAAGTATAAAACATCCAAGCAATATTTACTCGTTTCAAAATGTTAAGTGTAAAATGATGTGTACATGAAACAGGCACACACTTAGGAGTTTTATGAATTTAAGAAATTCACTTTTTTTTCCGAAGGAGCTTTGTGAATACGGGTCCTGGTGTTGGCGGTCAATGCCAATGTTTTCAATTCAAAACACATCAATTATTGTATCCAATTTCACAATCGCTGTTTCTTTTCCTTGGCAACCAAGTATGCAATGGTTTGAAGGCATATCGGCACGTACATGTACACTAAAATAAATCTAGGCATACATGTGCATTCGTCATTAATTACAGCTTTTACTGTAATCAGTTAAGTGTCAGGTTGTTGTTGTTTTTCTTTAATACCCTTGATTATTTTTTTACAGTAATATCGATTTATGGGCGGCTTTACGTAGTATTTGCATCCGCGTTTAACATTAATCTTAAAATCGCGATATGAAAATAATGCGCTGTCAAAATGAACAGCCCGGCGACCTAGTATAAATAAACATTTTCGGAAGCAAAACACCGCGTTGTGGAAGTTATGGTTAAACCAATCACAGCACAGGTTGATAAAACAGCTTGTCAATAAATCATTGTGAAAGGTGGTTTGTACAACGAGCATGTACTTTTGTACGTTTACGACCGCGTCTGTCCCACGCGACAGCACGTGCATTTTTATACAAACAATAAAACGCGATTACAAATCGCTTAATCAAACACGCTGCTTGTCTGATGTTAGAACATCACATGTTTGAAGTGACCGCTGCGATGCTAGAGCGGTAGATTCTAGATTCGCGAGTTTGTTAACAGGTTGACAGATAATGCACCTATCAATGTTTTCTCCCGGGGGGGGGGGGGAAATAGACTGGTCGGATTTTAGATCCCTGTAATATTTGATAGATATTTAGCATCTCCCACTGAGGGGATTTAGACAAATATGCTTGGCTCTAGAGTGGGGAAATAGACCCCCCAAAATAACATTTGTCAAATTCCCTTAGGTCTGCCCGCCGCCCCCCCCCCCCCCCCCGGGGGAAAATCTTGATAGGTGCATAACGAATCGGTCGGAGTGAGCTTTTAAGGCGCCTGTAATATTCGATAGATATTTAGCATCTCCCACTGAGGGAATTTAGACAAATATTTTTTTTTCTATAACCACTCGTGATATCTAATTCGATCATTAACCGAAATCAACATTTATACTCTATTTCACTGTTTTTGCCCTGTCGTTGTTTATCTGGAAATAAAGATATACGTTTTCACTCTATAACACTCAGAGAAACGTCCCGTCGTATGCTTAGAATGGACATCGTAATGGATGACCAAGCGCCATTGCTAATTTAGGACATGCGTTGAGAAATGGTCGACTTATTTCAGTTACATCCGTCAATCGTCAATCAAAACGTTTTACCGAAGCAGCAGTGGTGCAGAAAATAGTGTCAACGCACACACTCCATACGTCCAACAACACCGGATACGGCCGGCCGTCCAGTCTCCGTTTTGCAACTGCGTTGTCCGACTGCGTTCGCCCGTTTAAAAAACGGACGAAAACACGGAACAATCGAAATTTCATGGGGGTTAGTCCATTTATCTTATTTCGTTGTCCGTAATTTTTGACGTCCGTTTAATATCGCTACAATCTTGACGCACCTTTTCGTTGTAAAGTGTCCTTTAATAATTTACGTTACAATTTCTATACTAATAAGATTCTATCGCGAGTAGGAATCGAAAACATGGAATAGTGTCTGCTTTGGCGCCAACGGACGCGATCTTGCATCGTAGTCTCGCGCCCTCGCATCGTGTTTTCGCGTTTTCGATGCGAGGTTTCGAAATTAATATCGCGATCTCGCGTTTTCGATGCGTGGTTGCGAACTTAATATCGCGATATCGCATGGTGTTTTTGCGTTTTCGCTTGAGCATTATGTCGAAATTTCGAAACAACGATAGGCATATCGTACTCTCGCCTTCCTGTTGCATATGCGCAGGCAAGTGATTTCGGCGGATGCGAGATCGCGAATTTCGCAACCTCGCATCGTGTTTTCGCATTCTCGACCTTTGGATGTACAAGGGCGAAAACACGATGCGAGGGCGCAAGATTACGATGCGAGATCGCGATATTAATTTCGCGATCTCGCATCGTAATCTCGCAATTTTGCATCGTGATGTCGCTACTTTGTATCGTGTTCTCGCGTTCTCGCGCTTGTAAATAATAGGTCGAAAGTGCGAAACAACGAGTGGCCCTAACGGAACACCGTAGCCAGTCGCGCAACGCAGTTGCAGTCGGATACTTGGAATACCAGACTACATTGTATGAACATTTTAGACGGGCAATATTCTATGGCTCCTCCGGAAATCAGTCCTTTGTTCGCGGCGGTCAGGTACCTGTTAGCAAAAATATCATGAACATGTCCAGATGTTCAGTGATTTAGAATGTAATTGTTCAAGAATACTAGATGTGTCACAAACACGGATGCCCTACGGTTCCTGTTTGGACAAAGGGCGTGTCGCAAAAAAAAGGTTTGCCTTCACAAATTTATTTTCAAGAATTATAGTTTATATGATATTTTATAGTGGAACAACGACAAAGTGCCATATTTCGCCTAAAATCGGTTACATAAAATCCTTTCAAGCATTTAAAGAGGAGTGGAGTCCACAAAATGTCGGGAAGTACTGTATATATTCTTAAGTGGACAAATGACAAAGGGTCATAATTCTGCCACAATTGGTGGCAGCCAAAACGCCGTCCTTTACGATCACCTACACATTAAGGTTCTTCAGCTGTGAAAGTTTCAGCGAAATTCGCCCAGCAGTTAAAGAGAAGTTGAGTCCTCACAATTTCGAGACGTACGGACGTATGGACGGAAGGACTGCAATGCTTAATCCCCCACCCCCACCCCTCTTTGTGGGAGCATAAAACAACGAACTATTAGAAATCATCTGTGGCATATTTTCTCTGACAGATAAGCGAGCAACAATTTTAGTAGTATAAAGGCTAAACAACGTCCTTGAAGTTAGAGACCATGCTTCCATAGATGATATTTAAAATTATATATTATAAATCACGGTTGAACAACATTTTTCGAGATCATGCGTTCGATTACCACATATACGCACAATGATTTGGAGTTTTCATGAAAAATAATGGCAAAATAGATCTAATGTATTCGGAACAAATACAATATCAGTAGACATAAGAACATAAGAAAATAACGTGTTATCGCGAATGCGATATCGGCACAGTGGTACATATAGAATATCAGATACATATTTGTATTTGTTATGGATACATGTGTATGTTAAATTGAATCTTTGCATTTTAACTGATGTGCAGCTCATCGTGTACATCCAGTGACCAATATTCCATTGTTCTTTCCGTGACCTGACGGACCGTACGGAATTCAGAACATTCCCAAGGATGCATTCTGTAGACAAATAAGCATGGATGGAAATGACTTTTGAGAGATGACGCGTCGCCGACTTTGAACTACATTGAATATTGTCTTGGCGATACGCACAATGGTTTGAAATGCAAATTAATAACTTTCAAGTGAAACCGGATGCTCCCAGCTTGCTCAGATGAAATCAAAACTGATCCTTTAATTACTTTTAACAATAACCGGCCTCCACGTGCTATATTAGCAAGGATGGCAGTCGGAAGACCTCGGATTTAGGGATCGGTTATTGGTTAATTATGGCATGTCCCATTTGTAGCCTGCTGGTACGTATGTCCTTTGTTCTATTTATGGACCACTTAAACGCTTGGTCGAAGTGGATTTTTACAAAAACAATTAACAACAAAACTGAATAAAGTTCATAAATCCATTCACAAAGATGAAACGAATTAATTATAATAGAAACAAAAACCGATACCGACATGTGAATAATACTCTTGATAAATGATTGAATATGAGAACAGATTTACAATTGACATTAAAAGTATAATTTATAATTCAATACGATGGTTAGAACAGAACTTGCACTCTGAATGCAAAACTATAATGCTGGGGGACACACGTTCAATCATTACAACCGAAGGAAGACTAGACATATGTAATATTTATTTTCAAAACGCAATGTCACCATTAATGTAGTTATGAAGAATAAGAGTACCCACGTGTGTAGGACCACATTTTTCACAAATCATATTTTTCACATCTGCGAACCATGGGATCTCATTATTCACAAACGCGAAAACTGAGACCTTATTCCTCATACATCAGTCTTATTCTTCACATTTTCTGTGAAGTTTGTGATCGCATCCAGTTTTTGATATGCAATGAAATCATAATCTTCCGTGATCCTCACGCATATCTCGTTTTTGGCCAATCGCATTGTTCACACATAAATGTGACAAATGAGATCCTATTCTTCACAGGTTTGTGAAAACTATGATTTGTGAAAAATATTATCCTATACACGTGAATGCAATCCCCAGGGCAAAACAACACGATCCCCTGTATGGTATGTTAGTTTATGTAATCCTGAGAATTCGACTGACACTATCAGGCATTTTTCTGTCCTTTTTGGGAAAAAGTCCCTGGTTTCAATTTGGGAATTTCTCAAAGTAAAATTTGCCAAATTGGGAAAAAGAATGTACAAATCAATCTTGTTGTCAGTATTAATTTCCATTGAATAGTTGGTAAAATGGCAACATATCTAAATGTCATTGTGATTTTAAATGTATTTGTTCTAAAAATATTTATTGAAGGACTTTTCTTCAAGATTGTTATAAATGTCTTTCTTCAACATTGTTATATACGTAAAACCAAATTCTGTAGCGTAGGGGAAATCTTTTTTTTTTTACAAGTGGGAAAAAACAGCCATATTTTGCATTGGGAATGGGTCAGATATTCTGACCCGTGAGAGTTATAGAAAAAGGCCTGACTTTAAATGCAATCTATATATCGATACAAATAAAAATTGACACACAATCTGTAGATCTGTTAGGGTAATAACTTAATAAGAAATATTTTGTATAAAAAAGTATTCGGCTACAAAAAGGTATTTTCTTTGTATTTGTTTCGCAATACCTTCACGGTATAGACCTGCATTGACCTAATCCATTTACAAAATCGTTGTATCGTCAGAAGTGTATGAACAATAGCTATACATATTTGCACAATGCGATGCAAAGAAAAATACATGTGCTGCTTTACAATGTTAGAAAAAACGCCAGAAACCTAAGATTTTGTTTATAAAGACGCAGTATATCCGTTACAACTCGCCATTCACGGATAGATCCGGGCCAGATAGGGAAAAGACACTGGGCATTGAAGACATGACATAGTTTTAAGGTTAGGCCGCAGGATGCAAGCAATACACTGAAATCATACAATCGACATGCCGCCGGATCACTTTTTCAAGGTCGCTTAGGCCTTAAAATACAAGGGATATAATACACCGTTTGGCAAAAAGATGTCAAGGGCTGTAGGCGGTTAACGTGCATAATTTGTGATGCAATCAACTTAGAAATAAAGATGATTTCAAACTATATGATATAAAATATATCTTGACATTTTAATAACTTAAACAACTAAATTGACATTACTTTTTAACTGCATATTTACATTTCTTGTCTTCAAATATATGTCGCGTGTCTACACATTTATGTACATGTTGTGTTTGTTACTTGCCTTACGAGCATATCATCGCGTGTATTTTAACACTGATTTTAAAAAGTAGTTATATTGTATTATTTTAATTTATATACATCATAGTTGCTCATGACAATCAAGTATTGGATCTAGCCATTTTCTTAGAGATGAAAAGCATGCTCATATTTAGTATTTAAAACTGGCAGTATATAATACATAATCTTTAAATACTATACAGTTGCAGTGAGCTTTTGCATTTTTACACCTAATGGGATTGCAATTAACGAGTTCAAACCTCATTACATACACGCACATTGGTTGTCATACTGCACACATAAATACATGTATATGTATATGACTATAAACAACATATTTGGAAGCGAAATGTGTTATCTCATTTATCTTTTGTAATACTTCTAATGTCACTTCCTAAAGATAATTTATATCTTGTAAATTGCAGATTGATTCGTCTGTCACAATACACCAACCGTAATAATTTTATGTGTGGTTGCGTATTCGCAATATTCACTCAATGAATGATAAGCCGAGCCTAATGGATATGTGTTGCATGTTGTATTTTGCAGTATTCCAACCTAACAGTTATACGCAGTCAATGCATGATAAGCCGCGCCTAATGGATATGTGTTGCATGTTGTATTTTGCAGTATTCCAACCTAACAGTTATACGCAGTCAATGCATGATAAGCCCCGCCTAATGGATATGTGTTGCATGCTGTATTTTGCAGTATTCCAACCTAACAGTTATACGCAGTCAATGCATGATAAGCCCCGTCTAATGGATATGTGTTGCATGTTGTATTTTCAGTATTCCAACCTAACAGTTATACGCAGTCAATGCATGATAAGCCCCGTCTAATGGATATGTGTTGCATGTTGTATTTTCAGTATTCCAACCTAACAGTTATACGCAGTCAATGCACGATAAGCCCTGCTCATTGGCTATTTGTTACTTTCTTACATTTTGGACACTGGACACTGTTCAGTTGCAGCCTGACAGAAAAAAAAATGCACTGATATTCTTGCAAGACGCGTTTCATATGCATTCCAGACTATGTCCGAACTCCTGGTGCCTCAGGAACGTATCCAGAGACGAACAAGCACCTCGGCTAATATTTTCTAGGGGTGTGTGTGGGGGCGGTCTGGGAGGCATGCTCCCCCTTAATTTGTTTTCGAGGTGCGATTTGGCGTATTTTTTTAATGGCTTCAAATTTACGAATTCCTTGTAATAAACTGACGAAGTATGGACACTGAAGAAAATTATTTGGGTTTTGACATTGTCTTCAAATCATTTAGCATCACGATCACTCTTGTTTTCAAGGGTTAGATCGATTCGGCGCCTGCCTGTACTATCCCACATCTGCACAGTTCGAAGTTTATCAAAGTTTTCAGTTGTCCGTAAATGTGCAAGAGAACAACATGATTCAGACGTTCTTCTACCATATTTCTGTACCAAGTAATTTACTAGACATGTATATTGACGTCAATATATTATTCACACGTTCTTCTACCAGGATATTTCTGCACCAAGTAATTACTATACATGTATATTGACGTCAATATATTGTTCAGACGTTCTTCTACCAGGATATTTCTGCACCAAGTAATTTACTAGACATGTATATTGACGTCAATACATTATTCAGACGTTCTTCTACCAGGATATTTCTGCACCAAGTAACTTACTAGACATGTATATTGACGTCAATATATTATTCAGACGTTCTTCTACCAGGATATTTCTGCACTAAGTAGTTTACTAGACATGTATATTGACGTCAATATAGTATTCAGACGTTCTTCTACCAGGATATTTCTGCACCAAGTAATTTACTCTATATTGACTGTATATATATATAGTATTATCAATAAGATTATATACTAGACATCTAATTTACCTATAAGAGTCGATTTATCATTTTATTTTCGAAAAGTGCTTATTTTTATTTTGGTCATTTGTCAAATTTTCACCGAATCAATTGTGACTGCGTGTGCTTCAACGTGGCTACGGGCCAGGTCCGTATCCACAAAGCTCCGTAGGGAAATCTTATGTAAATTTCTTAAATTCATAAAATTCCTTAAGTCTGTGGCTGTTTCATGTATAGGTCATTTTACACTCAAATGTTCCGAAATTGTAAACATTGCGTAGATATTTCATATTTACCCTTTTGTAAATAAAGATCATTGGATTTCACATAGAAAACTTGATCTGAAATTTTCACTTAACTACAACTTAGGGTTAAAATTTCCCTTAGGAGCTTTGTGTATACCAGCCCAGGTGCCAAATATCGAGAACATCGGCTGGGCACCGGGTTTAATGTGACCTAGGCATTAGTTAGCAGCTGAATGATAAATGATAAAACAAGTAACTTCGTTATTGAACCCACTTACAAAAAAAGCTGTATTCTTTGATATTATTGATTCAACTGGTACGCCAAACTGACATTACTTTTTAACTGCATATTTACATTTCTTGTCTTCAAATATATGTCGCGTGTCTACACATTTATGTACATGTTGTGTTTGTTACTTGCCTTACGAGCATATCATCGCGTGTATTTTAACACTGATTTTAAAAAGTAGTTATATTGTATTATTTTAATTTATATACATCATAGTTGCTCATGACAATCAAGTATTGGATCTAGCCATTTTCTTAGAGATGAAAAGCATGCTCATATTTAGTATTTAAAACTGGCAGTATATAATACATAATCTTTAAATACTATACAGTTGCAGTGAGCTTTTGCATTTTACACCTAATGGGATTGCAATTAACGAGTTCAAACCTCATTACATACACGCACATTGGTTGTCATACTGCACACATAAATACATGTATATGTATATGACGATAAACAACATATTTGGAAGCGAAATGTGTTATCTCATTTATCTTTTGTAATACTTCTAATGTCACTTCCTAAAGATAATTTATATCTTGTAAATTGCAGATTGATTCGTCTGTTACAATACACCAACCGTAATAATTTTATGTGTGGTTGCGTATTCGCAATATTCACTCAATGAATGATAAGCCGAGCCTAATGGATATGTGTTGCATGTTGTATTTTGCAGTATTCCAACCTAACAGTTATACGCAGTCAATGCATGATAAGCCGCGCCTAATGGATATGTGTTGCATGTTGTATTTTGCAGTATTCCAACCTAACAGTTATACGCAGTCAATGCATGATAAGCCCCGCCTAATGGATATGTGTTGCATGCTGTATTTTGCAGTATTCCAACCTAACAGTTATACGCAGTCAATGCATGATAAGCCCCGTCTAATGGATATGTGTTGCATGTTGTATTTTCAGTATTCCAACCTAACAGTTATACGCAGTCAATGCATGATAAGCCCCGTCTAATGGATATGTGTTGCATGTTGTATTTTCAGTATTCCAACCTAACAGTTATACGCAGTCAATGCACGATAAGCCCTGCTCATTGGCTATTTGTTACTTTCTTACATTTTGGACACTGGACACTGTTCAGTTGCAGCCTGACAGAAAAAAAATGCACTGATATTCTTGCAAGACGCGTTTCATATGCATTCCAGACTATGTCCGAACTCCTGGTGCCTCAGGAACGTATCCAGAGACGAACAAGCACCTCGGCTAATATTTTCTAGGGGTGTGTGTGGGGGGGGGGTCTGGGAGGCATGCTCCCCCTTAATTTGTTTTCGAGGTGCGATTTGGCGTATTTTTTTAATGGCTTCAAATTTACGAATTCCTTGTAATAAACTGACGAAGTATGGACACTGAAGAAAATTATTTGGGTTTTGACATTGTCTTCAAATCATTTAGCATCACGATCACTCTTGTTTTCAAGGGTTAGATCGATTCGGCGCCTGCCTGCACTATCCCACATTCAGTTGTCCGTAAATGTGCAAGAGAACAACATGATTCAGACGTTCTTCTACCATATTTCTGTACCAAGTAATTTACTAGACATGTATATTGACGTCAATATATTATTCACACGTTCTTCTACCAGGATATTTCTGCACCAAGTAATTACTATACATGTATATTGACGTCAATATATTGTTCAGACGTTCTTCTACCAGGATATTTCTGCACCAAGTAATTTACTAGACATGTATATTGACGTCAATACATTATTCAGACGTTCTTCTACCAGGATATTTCTGCACCAAGTAACTTACTAGACATGTATATTGACGTCAATATATTATTCAGACGTTCTTCTACCAGGATATTTCTGCACTAAGTAGTTTACTAGACATGTATATTGACGTCAATATAGTATTCAGACGTTCTTCTACCAGGATATTTCTGCACCAAGTAATTTACTCTATATTGACTGTATATATATATAGTATTATCAATAAGATTATATACTAGACATCTAATTTACCTATAAGAGTCGATTTATCATTTTATTTTCGAAAAGTGCTTATTTTTATTTTGGTCATTTGTCAAATTTTCACCGAATCAATTGTGACTGCGTGTGCTTCAACGTGGCTACGGGCCAGGTCCGTATCCACAAAGCTCCGTAGGGAAATCTTATGTAAATTTCTTAAATTCATAAAATTCCTTAAGTCTGTGGCTGTTTCATGTATAGGTCATTTTACACTCAAATGTTCCGAAATTGTAAACATTGCGTAGATATTTCATATTTACCCTTTTGTAAATAAAGATCATTGGATTTCACATAGAAAACTTGATCTGAAATTTTCACTTAACTACAACTTAGGGTTAAAATTTCCCTTAGGAGCTTTGTGTATACCAGCCCAGGTGCCAAATATCGAGAACATCGGCTGGGCACCGGGTTTAATGTGACCTAGGCATTAGTTAGCAGCTGAATGATAAATGATAAAACAAGTAACTTCGTTATTGAACCCACTTACAAAAAAAGCTGTATTCTTTGATATTATTGATTCAACTGGTACGCCAAACTGACATTACTTTTTAACTGCATATTTACATTTCTTGTCTTCAAATATATGTCGCGTGTCTACACATTTATGTACATGTTGTGTTTGTTACTTGCCTTACGAGCATATCATCGCGTGTATTTTAACACTGATTTTAAAAAGTAGTTATATTGTATTATTTTAATTTATATACATCATAGTTGCTCATGACAATCAAGTATTGGATCTAGCCATTTTCTTAGAGATGAAAAGCATGCTCATATTTAGTATTTAAAACTGGCAGTATATAATACATAATCTTTAAATACTATACAGTTGCAGTGAGCTTTTGCATTTTTACACCTAATGGGATTGCAATTAACGAGTTCAAACCTCATTACATACACGCACATTGGTTGTCATACTGCACACATAAATACATGTATATGTATATGACGATAAACAACATATTTGGAAGTGAAATGTGTTATCTCATTTATCTTTTGTAATACTTCTAATGTCACTTCCTAAAGATAATTTATATCTTGTAAATTGCAGATTGATTCGTCTGTCACAATACACCAACCGTAATAATTTTATGTGTGGTTGCGTATTCGCAATATTCACTCAATGAATGATAAGCCGAGCCTAATGGATATGTGTTGCATGTTGTATTTTGCAGTATTCCAACCTAACAGTTATACGCAGTCAATGCATGATAAGCCGCGCCTAATGGATATGTGTTGCATGTTGTATTTTGCAGTATTCCAACCTAACAGTTATACGCAGTCAATGCATGATAAGCCCCGCCTAATGGATATGTGTTGCATGCTGTATTTTGCAGTATTCCAACCTAACAGTTATACGCAGTCAATGCATGATAAGCCCCGTCTAATGGATATGTGTTGCATGTTGTATTTTCAGTATTCCAACCTAACAGTTATACGCAGTCAATGCATGATAAGCCCCGTCTAATGGATATGTGTTGCATGTTGTATTTTCAGTATTCCAACCTAACAGTTATACGCAGTCAATGCACGATAAGCCCTGCTCATTGGCTATTTGTTACTTTCTTACATTTTGGACACTGGACACTGTTCAGTTGCAGCCTGACAGAAAAAAAATGCACTGATATTCTTGCAAGACGCGTTTCATATGCATTCCAGACTATGTCCGAACTCCTGGTGCCTCAGGAACGTATCCAGAGACGAACAAGCACCTCGGCTAATATTTTCTAGGGGTGTGTGTGGGGGGGGGGTCTGGGAGGCATGCTCCCCCTTAATTTGTTTTCGAGGTGCGATTTGGCGTATTTTTTTAATGGCTTCAAATTTACGAATTCCTTGTAATAAACTGACGAAGTATGGACACTGAAGAAAATTATTTGGGTTTTGACATTGTCTTCAAATCATTTAGCATCACGATCACTCTTGTTTTCAAGGGTTAGATCGATTCGGCGCCTGCCTGCACTATCCCACATTCAGTTGTCCGTAAATGTGCAAGAGAACAACATGATTCAGACGTTCTTCTACCATATTTCTGTACCAAGTAATTTACTAGACATGTATATTGACGTCAATATATTATTCACACGTTCTTCTACCAGGATATTTCTGCACCAAGTAATTACTATACATGTATATTGACGTCAATATATTGTTCAGACGTTCTTCTACCAGGATATTTCTGCACCAAGTAATTTACTAGACATGTATATTGACGTCAATACATTATTCAGACGTTCTTCTACCAGGATATTTCTGCACCAAGTAACTTACTAGACATGTATATTGACGTCAATATATTATTCAGACGTTCTTCTACCAGGATATTTCTGCACTAAGTAGTTTACTAGACATGTATATTGACGTCAATATAGTATTCAGACGTTCTTCTACCAGGATATTTCTGCACCAAGTAATTTACTCTATATTGACTGTATATATATATAGTATTATCAATAAGATTATATACTAGACATCTAATTTACCTATAAGAGTCGATTTATCATTTTATTTTCGAAAAGTGCTTATTTTTATTTTGGTCATTTGTCAAATTTTCACCGAATCAATTGTGACTGCGTGTGCTTCAACGTGGCTACGGGCCAGGTCCGTATCCACAAAGCTCCGTAGGGAAATCTTATGTAAATTTCTTAAATTCATAAAATTCCTTAAGTCTGTGGCTGTTTCATGTATAGGTCATTTTACACTCAAATGTTCCGAAATTGTAAACATTGCGTAGATATTTCATATTTACCCTTTTGTAAATAAAGATCATTGGATTTCACATAGAAAACTTGATCTGAAATTTTCACTTAACTACAACTTAGGGTTAAAATTTCCCTTAGGAGCTTTGTGTATACCAGCCCAGGTGCCAAATATCGAGAACATCGGCTGGGCACCGGGTTTAATGTGACCTAGGCATTAGTTAGCAGCTGAATGATAAATGATAAAACAAGTAACTTCGTTATTGAACCCACTTACAAAAAAAGCTGTATTCTTTGATATTATTGATTCAACTGGTACGCCAAACTGAGGTATATCAACTAGGAAGTGATGGTGGATATTTTCGAGTAGAAAACACACGACTATCTTTGCATGACGTGACTTCAGCATCGCATTGGCACGTCGGCATTCATCTCTTCATCTACAGATCACTTTGTAATATACAAAAGACGCTGTCATTGTGTTAACATGAGACACCGAATACAAGTTTGTGGTCAAGGCCACTGTCCATTCACGCAACCATGCTCTTGATTTGGGTCTTGTATATGAATGCAACTTGTTTGGCGTTTTACATAATTATGTTTTTTTTTCTCGTATGTTCAAAATAACAAATAACAAAATAACATGATTTATCTCTAAGCCCACGAGGAACAAAACGATTATTATTTCCCTATCAGAATGCTACTAATGTTTTAATTATTGAAGGTTTCGAACATTTCGTACAAATGGTGCGTGTTGGACGAGTGAACGCATGTTTTGTTTTATTACCATTTCTTGCAGTTAATTCATGAACCGTTTCTTGTAGTTAATACATATACCTCTATAGCTCACGCTCTTCATACATTGGATGACATTCTGAACAATTGGAATGAAACGCACAATCATGTAAGATTTGACTTTTTCCGTCGTCTGCTTTTTGTTCGTTTAAAATAAATACTTTGATAGCATTCCATTCTGCACATGTAAGCCTACATTTGAGAATGGTGATTCAATTATTATTCGATTATAATGGTGATTCAATCTGAATAGAGTGAAGCCGTGTACACATCAATAGGGACATTGTATTCATTTTTTATCTGTTAGTTTGTTTGCCCGTTCATTCGTTCGTTCGTTCGTTGATTGATTAATTGATTGATTGATTCATTCATTCATTCATTTAATCATTCACTCACTCAGTCATCACTCCATCCATCCATCCATCCTTTTATTTATTTATTTATTTATTTACTTATTTATTTTTTATTTATTTATTTATTTATTTATTTATTTATTTACTTATTTATTTATTTATTTACTTATTTATTTATTTATTTATTTATTTATTTGTATTCGCATTTAGCATTACTATTTAAAGCTGATTTCCAGCCAGGCGCATCGTAGCCATGGTATATGGTGAATATCAAAGGATACACTGAATAAGTATGTGCGTTTATTTGAACTTCGCAGTACTTCCGACGTCTGTATCGCTCATCTCCTACAAATCGTCAACCACTGCCTTAAAACTGTATTTCTCAGCAACCCCTCATACTGGTACAAAAACAGACGTCTTTTGTCTCCGTTACCGTTTATGACATTGGAACAATGTCGATGTCGAAAATGCCGAGAAATTGCCGGAGTTGAAAGATCTGTGTTCAGGGCAAGAACAAGAAAGTGCTCATTGTTATTAGGTATACAATTGATTGATATGGGTAGTAGCCGCATGTTGTGGTGTTGACGATGCATAGGTTTTGGTTAGTAAAGACACTATGTAAAATGTGTACGATGAATGTCTAACCTACGGTATATATAAATGCGTTGCAAACATTTTGGATATCACCTATATAAATGCGATGAACCAATTGTTGGTAAAAAGAAACATGTCTAATGGCTACACGTGTAAATTAAAGCAAAATGAAGCAGACGACAGAACGCCAATATGACTCTCAATGCTACTGAATTGCAGCAAGAGCGCAAGACGATGGCGCCATCTATCAACTGAACAATAGCAATGTACGCGACCACAAAGTGTGGTGAGTATTCATTGCAAATCAAAGCCTCTCGAAAGCCACAATGATAGCAATAGTAACAATAAAATCCGTCAGCAGCGTGGCACGATTGCGAATGTACAAATGAAACTAAATGCAACAAATGATTTCGACGGAGGCCAAGGCATCGTCTTCAAGAAAACATGTACGAGTGACTTGAAACGGGTACCAGACTGCTAGCACACACGGTTCTACTGTTTTTCTCGCACATACCTAGGAGCGTACGACGGTTGCGCGTGAAACTAGTGTATCTGATATAAAAATGTTAAGCAGATACATTAGTTTCTCGCTTTACCCTCGAAATTTAGCATACACTGTGGCAATCTGGTAATTACGACGAATGGCGAAACGGGTACCAGCACACGGTTGTGCTCAAAGAGAACCCGAACATTTATACACGCGATTACAATACTTCACGAACGCCATGATCCAGGTACCATCACAGTATGTTCTTTACGGCGTTATTTACGTAGAGAATAAGAGCGCTTACATACATGATGACAATACTTGGCAACGAACGCCTTGATACGGGTATATAAACACACTATGGTCTTTACGGCGTTATTTTGGCAGAGAACACCAACATTTACATACATTATGACTATACTTGACAACGAACGCCTTGATACGGGTATATAAGCACACTATGGTCTTTACGGCGTTATTTAGGCAGAGAACACCAACATTTACATACATGATGACAATTCTTGACAACGAACGCCTTGATACGGGTATATAAGCACACTATGGTCTTTACGGCGTTATTTAGGCAGAGAACGCCAACATTTACATACATGATGACAATTCTTGACAACGAACGCCTTGATACGGGTATATAAGCACACTATGGTCTTTACGGCGTTATTTAGGCAGAGAACGCCAACATTTACATACATGATGACAATTCTTGACAACGAACGCCTTGATACGGGTATATAAGCACTCTATTGTCTTTACGGCGTTATTTAGGCAGAGAACACCAACATTTACATGCATGATGACAATTCTTGACAACGAGCGCCTTGATAAGGGTATATAAGCACACAATGGTCTTTACGGCGTTATATAGGCAGAGAACGCCAACATTTATATACACGATGACTATACTTGACAACGAACGCCTTGATACGGGTATATAAGCACACTATGGTCTTTACGGCGTTATTTAGGCAGAGAACACCAACATTTACATACATTATGACTATACTTGACAACGAACGCCTTGATCTTGATACGGGTATATAAGCACACTATGGTCTTTACGGCGTTATTTAGGCAGAGAACTCCAACATTTATATACACGATGACAATTCTTAACAACGAACGCCTTGAAACGGGTATATAAGCGCACTATGGTCTTTACGGCGTTATTTAGGCAGAGAACGCCAACACTTATATACAAGATGACTATACTTGACAATGAACGCCTTGATACGGGTATATAAGCACACTATGGTCTTTACGGCGTTATTTACGTAGAGAACACCAACATTTACATGCATGATGACAATACTTGGCAACGAACGCCTTGAAACGTATATATAAGAACACTATGGTCTTTACGGCGTTATTTACGTAGAGAACACCAACATTCACATACATGGTGACAATACTTGACAACGAATGCCTTGATACGGGTATATAAGCACACTATGGTCTTTACGGCGTTATTTAGGCAGAGAACTCCAACATTTACATACATGATGACAATTCTTGACAACGAACGCCATGATATGGGTATATAAGCACACTATGGTCTTTACGGCGTTATTTTGGCAGAGAACTCCAACATTTACATACATGATGACTATACTTGACAACGAACGCCTTGATACGGGTATATAAGCACACTATGGTCTTTACGGCGTTATTTTGGCAGAGAACTCCAACATTTACATACATGATGACAATTCTTGACAACGAACGCCTTGATACGGGTATATAAGCACACTATGGTATTTTAGGCGTCATTTAGGCAGAGAACACCAACATTTACATACATGATGACAATTCTTGAAAACGAACGCCTTGATACGGGTATATAAGCACACTATTGTCTTTACGGCGTTATTTAGGCAGAGAACACTAACATTTATATACACGATGACAATTCTTGACAACGAACGCCTTGATACGGGTATATAAGCACACTGTGGTCTTTACGGCGTTATTTAGGCAGAGAACACCAACATTTACATACATGATGACAATTCTTGACAACGAACGCCTTGATACGGGTATTTAAGCACGCTATTGTCTTTACGGCGTTATTTAGGCAGAGAACACTAACATTTATATACACGATGACAATTCTTTACAACGAACGCCTTGATACGGGTATATAAGCACACTATGGTCTTTACGGCGTTATGTAGGCAGAGAACACCAACATTTACATACATGATGACAATTCTTGACAACGAATGCCTTGATCCTTGTAAAAACACATTCTGTTGTTATGGCGTTTTATAGCATAGTCACCAATATTTACTTAGGTTAGAATCATTTTTAGAACATTCAGACTGTTCTCATATTTTCCCCAAACGTTCAGTCGGCAATCAGTTTTTCCTGCCAATTAATGCATAACTATAACCGAAAAAAAATCCCCTTCAAAGTGACCTAAGTCACAATCGCCAGTGTGAAAGTAGGCCTATTGCATTGCCAGCAAAACGATTGAAATGTATTAAACTTTATAAAATGTAACGAAATATATCAATCGATTCAGCATAAACTATTTATTCCAATATAACCACTTTACGTCACCACCACTACTACCACCACTACCACCACCACCACTACTACTACTACTACTACTACTACTACTACTACTACTACTACTACTACTACTACTACTACTACTACTACTACTATTACTACTACTACTACTACTACTATTACTGCTACTACTACTACTTACTACTGCTACTACTATTACTACTACTACTACTACTACTTACTACTACTACTACTATTACTACTACTACTACTATTACTACAACTACTACTACTAATACTACTACTACTACTATTACTACTACTACTACTACTACTACTACTACTACTACTACTACTTACTACTACTACTACTATTACTACTACTACTACTATTACTACTACTTGCTACTACTACTACTACTACTACTACTACTACTACTACTATTACTACTACTACTACTACAATACTACTACTACTACTACTACTACTACTACTACTACTACTACTACTACTACTACTACTACTACTACTACTGCTACTGCTACTACTACTGCTACTACTGCAACATGTACTACTACCACTACTACTACTACTATCCACCACCACCACCACCACCACAACCATCACCACCACCACCACCATCACTACTTCCTGCACCACTGCTGCTGCTACTGCTTCTGCTATGCTACTGCTACTTATTCTACTGCTACTTATTCTACTACTACTACTACTACTACTACTACTACTACTACTACTACTACTACTACTACTACTACTACTACTACTACTGCTGCATTAGACCGAAACCCCATAACTTCCTAACATGTTTTGTAGCAAGGCAATGATTGCGAGCCGTTCATTATTGAAAGGCAAGCATTCAGAATGCTCCCATTCCCGATATAAATCTCTAGATGTCAGATAAAAAACCTTTTAGGACTTCAGTGAATGTTGCCCTTCATCAAAGCAGGTTAATTTAACTCAGCGTCGCTGTCCAAGTCATATAATATATGATCTCGCCGACGCTCATCTCCCTTATATGGTTGTCATACAGAAACAGTTTATATTCTGGTCTATTTTTAAATCTATTCTCTTACGTGAAAACTTCTTTTTCTATTACCAACAGATCCGATAAACTTGTTCCGCAATTTGTATACATAATTATTTCTAAACAAAGTAACTAAAGTGTTTAATTAACGTCACTTTGCAATGTAGTTTTTAATGTGATAGATATATGATTCTGATAACGTGCATCGAGTTTTAAACTTGTAATCTTCATCGATTAAAAATACTACTGCAAGCCCCGGTTGTAAACCGAAACTGCCCCATGGGTATAAAAAGCTAAGCCGGTAAACCCACAAGTTATTTGCAGACGACATATCGAATCGCAGACGACAATTTCTTAAATTTCAACTGAACAAGAAGGTGTCTGACGATTTTATGAAATATGATGATCTGAGAGAAAAACTGTGATAATTATAACTGAGGTAAGAAGCGTTATTATTATAGTTTCAAATGCATTTAAAACATTTAATGCACAGTTTTTAATGAAATAAAACTTCACTTGAAGAAAAGATTTGATATAAATATTTTTATGGGAAGATATTGAAATATGCATTTTCCTTCCATGTATTCAGTTAATATAACTTGGGGAAAGTATCTTACATTGTGTGCACATGTTTCGGTCAGAAGTTATATGTGCATGACAAAAATGTGCGTGTCCGTTTCAAGCGCAAAACCGGCATCAGTTTTATTAATGATATGCAGCTATACCTATATCAGAGAGAAAGCATCACACGCGGAGATCGAACCTACTACCTCTTGTCCTAAAAATGACAGCTGAAACATTTCGGCACTGCTACCGTTGTCGAGACATCATTTGCAAACGTTAATAGTTTACAATATAAATATATAAATGAGTGCAATGATATTTCTATTTTATTATAATATTCATATATTATTAATTTATTATTATAATGTACGACTTTTTATATATTGTAATTCTTGTGCATTTATATATTCTTTCAACATCATTTATTTATACTTAGTTAAATTGACGGAACGATAATTAATTTGAGGCGCTATCACCCGCACCATTGGACGGTGCTATGTTCTCGGGATTCAAAATAATTTCCTTAAACCTACCCCCCCCCCCCCGCCACCACCATATCCCCCAAAGCTCCCCGTCACGCAACCTCGCTCGGCCTCATTCTGCGTACACTCTCTGTTCAATGGGTAACACTTTGCTGCTACGGCTCTTTTAACGTCTAGCTTGACAGGAAACCGATTACTCTTCGAATCCTTATGATATCGTAATCATTATAATAATTTTCACCTTATTGTACTCGATCTGATTATTGAGCATTGTCCCCTTATATACAACATGTATTTGCGATCTTTCAGCTATTGTAATTCGTTGCCTGTTTGTGGTTTTCAAACGCTCATTAATTTACGGTGCCAAAATTACGGGTATATATTAGCGTCCGGAAAACCAAAACACAACAACTCAATTCAATGACTGAGTCAAGTCATTTAATACAAAACGTATTTCTTGCATACTACGTAATGTCATAACTTGATCGTTATACCCACAGAAAATAGGATTCAAGTCACATATATACAAACGGTTTAAAAACAAAATCTGTTCCCTTCCAACACTTGCGCAAGAACTTTTCATGTGTTTATTTTAAGGTTGAAATGAGGCGTGTCGTGGGAAATCCAGGCTTAATGTATGCGCGTAAAGTGTCGTCCCGGATTAGCCTGTGCAGTCCGCACAGGCTAATCCAGGACGGCACTTTCCGGCACTTTCCGCCTACAGTGGATTTATGTTTAGAAGAGACTTCCATTAAACAGAAAATACATACCATAAAAGCGTAAAGTGCCGTCCTGGATTAGCCTGTGCGGACTGCCGGGACGACACTTTACGCACATGCATTAAGCCCGCATTTCCCACGACACGCCTCAAATGAAATGTATAATTGTTTTGAAGACAGATTTTCCCGTAATTAAAAAGATCGGCAACAAAACTTGTTCAATTAAATTCAGTTAAAGAGTCTTCCTTTGCCTAAACTAGAGCGGTAAATGATTGGTTATAAATCGAAACAACACATTTTAATTTGTAACACAAAAATGTACAAACAAAATTTCAATTATAGTTGACTTTTGACTGCATTGGCTTTCAAATTAATAGTTTGCGCAATGTATGCGCAATGTATATTGACCGAAATATGTCTAGTAACAAGATATTTCTGCACGTAAACGATAAGTGTGTTATTCTTAAAGAGAACTAGTGCAATATTCGCAGTAGTATTGTTTAAAACAAATTAAAATGCACAACAAACGACAGTAGGGACATTCACATCTAAAGACTGTGTTGCAATTTTGCATGCAATATCCCCTATAGTAAATTGTTTGGTTAACCGAAACGCTCCATTGTCACATCGCAATGTCAGGATTGTCTCAAAGAAGGACTCTCAAATGTCAAAATACTTATTGTGAGTAGTTTTACACGCGATCATTTCAATACAATCGACATGCAAAGACTCCGCATCAGACACCGATCTAACAATCTAGCACGCGAATCAGCAATCTGTGGCAGCAGCCTCATTGGTTTACATCGCATTGTCACAACAAACTTCAAACAGTGTCAATTTGAATGCTCATAATGAAATGAAGTACGCACGTTTTGTTTTGCGTCTTTTTGTTTCTTAGGCTATAACATTTCAATTATGGGTGGCTTTGACTGTTTTGTTGATATGCTTATGTTAATAGTCCTGAGCGATTTGTCGTAGTTAAATTAAGAGACCCTTTGCAACCTTTTCACATAATATTTCGTATGAAAACATTTTTAGAATATTTTGCTGTCATGAGACAATGTAAGATTTATATTGCTGCTATGACTAATACTATTACTTCTACTTCTGCTCTGCCTCTGCTGCTGCCGCTACTACTACTACTAAGACTACTACTACATATACTACCTGCACCTTCACCACCGTGACGAAATCTACCACAACAACAGCAACAACAACTACTGTTACTATTACATTACAAAAATAAAACCACAATAGAACCACTACAATAGCTACATATGATCAAATGAATGATAGCGTTATGATTTAAAATGGATATTGAAGATGTTCTGCTTGTACGCTTATATAATGCGACACTTCAGTAACATAACGAGCAGTGTTCATAAGCAGTTTCAACTTCAAACTGTCGCTTCCTCATTATTCGTCCTACATTTCACATTAAGCTTAGCTTTGCAGTAATAAAACTGTTGCTTCTATCAAATAGGTTGATTAGGTATACGATCTCTGACGAGATAGAATGTCCCTTCTATTGAAAGTTCACCACGTCAATAACAAGTTTCCAGATGTATCGATTATTCATCTAATGGCACAGTTTAGACTAAAATATTCGTGGGTGGTTTGTTTGTCTTCTTCTTGTAACTGTGCAACATGATATACACCGTATCAAGCCATTGCTGAAATATACGTAGTTGTAAATAGTGCATACATTTTCCTTGACGAAAACCACTGTTGCATATCCTTATAACATGTATAATAAGTTCGCGTTATGAGTTCTAACTTTAATAAATTATCTTCCATGGAAAATGCAAAGCGTGGCGTATGAAGTATAACATAAACACCATCGATTAATTTATACGACTGCTACATATAATATACATTTAATTATTATAATCACAGTAATACAAGTAATAATATTGACTCTCTGTTTTAATAACAATAATAAAACTATTAATAGTAATAATAATAATAATAATAATAATACAAAAATAATACCTACATATAACTAAATATAAGTTACATTTTGTATCGCGGTCCACTAAAGGGCGCTGCGAGACAAATCAGTTTTGCAGACGGAATCAGCGATAATTATTAGCAAGACCAGAAATCATGATTATTTCTGTGATATTCAACGCAATTTTATGTCGGGAAATAATGTTTCACGTATCAAGCGTTACATCTTTTATCCTCTCTAAGGGATCTTATAAAACCGCCGAGGCGTTCTTTAAATAACCTTGCCGTGCTTGCAAAGGCTCTTCATCTAAGATGCGAGTATCCGCTTCTCTAATTGCTCCTCTCATCCATCTATTCTTCCAGCTTCAATATCGCTATATCAAACACATGTTGCAATTTCTTGTCGTCAAAATCACACATTGTCTTTCCTCTAACCCTTGACAAAGTGGATGGTGTTTAGTGGTTTCGTGGAAAATTATAACGCCTGTCAAATTTTCATTTTCGACTGTAGGATAGGTCAGTTCCGTCGTCAGGTAAGTCACGTGTTTAATATAATTTTACATGCAATACGGGACGTGGCGTTAGAGTGTGCTTATTTTTTCTTTGCAGGATATTTTTCTATACATGCTGGAAAATAAGATGGAGGCTGCGAATCCACCGTTTGACGAAGTTTTAGGTACTTATAGTAAGATTGTATTTCTGTTATATTAATTGCGCATATAAATGTGTGCAGCGTAGTTACCGATAATGTGATTGTCTTTTCAAATATTTGTGACCTAATCCATAACTTATTTATGCTATTCTTTATCGTGCATAAAATCTCAACTCCTTCACATTTATGCAATACTCCTTCACATTTCTGCAATACTCCTCCACATTTCTGCAATACTCCTTCACATTTCTGCAATACTCCTTCACATTTCTGCAATACTCTTCACATTTCTGCAATACTCCTTCACATTTCTGCAGCAGCATTTTCCAAACAACAGAGATGACAATACCGTGCAAAGTGTTTAAAATGTGTTCATTTAACTACATTCAAGACATAATTGGGATTGTATTTCGTCTCCTGCGTTTTTTCACCATCGGCCTCTGTGATATACGGGCTCAATATGATACAACAATGAATATCAGTATATGTGGGTGACTCACACATATTTATCCTTATTTAAAGAGACCTGTTCGCGGACTGGCAAATTGAAAATTGATAGTTCGTTCACGGAAAATGGCAAATGGATAAGCGCTTGACATAGAAATAAATATTATAATTAAAATAACGAGTCATTATGGAATAATCACCTGTAAAAAATACGTTTTGGCGCTATTACGCCCTTGCAAGTCTTGTACTTCTGATCGCTCATAATTGGAATATGTGTTTCATATCCTTAGTGTAAACAGTAGCGGTACATATCTTACAGAAGTTAAGTCACAGAGGCCTGTAAGTACGCGACAGACTTTTGACCTTAAATCCCGGCCGTCAATATGGCTTTTTATTGTTTTTTGTTGTTGTTGTTAATTTTATTTAGTTTGAATCTATTTAGTTTAGCTCGACGGTGTCGAAAGCCGTATAATTATTTAGACACTTTCGAGTCCGTTTCTTGGGAAAAACCTGTACATGGTGATTTCTGTGAATGATCCTTCGAACGCGCCCCGAGTAGGGATCAAACTCATGACCTTTCGATCGCAAGGCGGACACCATATCGCTTATACCACTGCTACCTGTTCATTGTATTCAATCAGGGCTGGCACAGTGATGTTGTTGTTAAGATATTTGTTCCAAGCCCTTTAAGAATACATTACGTGTTTCTGAAATTGAATAATAATATCACAACACGGAAAACTTTTTCATCCGTGTTTCTGGTTACATTCTGAAACAGTAATTTAGGATCAATTGACGATAGATGAAAATTATATTATGTAATATATATATGCTCTCTATATAAAGTTCTCGCAGGCAACACCTGTTCAATGTGTTCAGTGAATATATATAAATTACACGCAAGTAATCGTTCTTTATTTTGTAAATTTAATTAGTAAATTGTACATGATATTATTTATTAGCCGAAATTATCAAACTGTAACAGAACTGTCGAACAAGTGTAAGGACAGAAACCATGATTTCAGAAATGGAGGACGAATTGCGCGTCACGGGCCACTCGCCCCAGTCGGATGTGAACGAAGACTACCCGCTGTCCCACGGCTGGGTGCCGTCCCAGCCCTACAACAAGGAACTGCACAGCCTCAGCGACACCATGGGCCTCTCCGACGACAGCCGGAGCAGCTCGGACCTCACCGAAATGAAGACGGCGACCCCGGCCACCGCCCTCAGAGCCGTCTCCTACGAGACAAGCGTCCACAGCCACTCACCGGTCTCCTACGAGGCGAGTGTCCACAGCCATTCACCAACATACCATCACACGAATATCATCAGCAGCCCCAGTGCCATCAACCCAGCGTGTTCACCAGCTCCCAGTTGCAATGACAATAATAATAATGTGCCCGCCGACTGCCAAGGCATGTACTATCCGCCCTATGACAATATGCAGACGGCCGTGTGCCCGCAAACCCAGCAGTATGAGTACCAGTACTACCTGCAGGCACCCGCTTACTATCAGGGTTCGCCTAACAGCTCTACGGGCAGTTACCCTGACAACTCGCAGACCGGATATGACAGCGAGGACAGTGGTATAATAACTTGCTTTCATCTAAATATAATTTCTTTATATTAAATTATATTTTGCAGATAGATTTGTGATGCCACCATACTCTTCCACTTATTCTTATTATTATTATTATTATTATTATTATTATTATTGTTATACTATAACTACTACTACTACTACTACTAACGACTACTATAAAACAATTATGGTATTTTCGAAATGTTATAGTTGTGTTTCAACATTTATTAGTTATAATGCTCAAAACTTGTAACACAGGCACTCACGTCATGTACTCGTCCTTTCTTTCAGTGGAAATCCCAAACCTTGCACCCGCTTGCTCGCAGAGTTCACAGATTTATTCCCGTAAGTATTTCTAAACATTTCATAGTTCATAAATTATAAGCCTGATCTCATATTTGTATGTTAAAGTTTTAAATTGATATCAAAAGAAATTCAGTAAGTTTATACACCCAGTCCCTGTTATGTATGTGTAGCTAGTATGGATTAAAATACTAAAAAGACTACAATTTATAATCACAAACGCTGGGTTTTTTCACAGACGACAACTACGTCAGTCTTCCATACAACATACCACGTATGGACAAGCTAGACTCCGACAAATCCCCGAATAAGAGGGGGCGTCCCTGCACCTTCCTGAAGAGGGGCCACCCAAGGTACCCGATCTACGCGGAGATACCGCGGTCATGCCAAGACCAGGTTGCCGACGACGACCCCGACGGATCATACAATCAAAATCAACGCTGCAAGCGAGGTGGGTTTGTAGTCATTAATTTGTTAAAAAACCAAACGCTTCGAAATAGTCTATATACAGTTGTGTAAACTGGTATATATCATTCGCACAACGAAATTGTTCTTTTGCCTTTTCTTTAAATTTTTATTAAATTCTTAATTTATTATTGTGATGATGATGATGATGATGATTATTATTATTATTATTATTATTATTATTATTATTACTACTACTATTATTATTATTATTATTATTGTTGTTTTTGTGGTTTATGCTTTTGTTGTTGATAATATATAGTATTAGAACAGTTATTTTAGTGAATGAATTTGACGAATTCGGGTTGTATTCCTCATGTTTAGAGACAGAGTTAAATGAAGTAACTTTTTGCTAGAATGCGGATACAAATAAAGAATATTAGCTTAGTTTATTTAAACAAAAATTTGGTTAAATCGCGAATGCGAAATATGAGATTTACTCATCTTATTGTTAAAGCAAATCAAGTATAAACACGGTTGAATTTCACTACCTAAACTTATTTAAAACGATACGCCGTAACTTGATTCTGCGACACCAACACGAACACATGATGACTTGCGCGACACCACAACTTTCGCCACAGTTAGCTAAAACTGCATATATCTTTTGTATCTCTTACAAAGAAAAGAAGTACAAGGAAAGATCATCCATATACAGTGATATTCATTTCCATTCAGTATATCCTTTTACATGTATGGTAAAAAAGCGCTAAACTCGTATATATACAAAGGTTTCGACTACTATTTCCAGAACGTACAAAAAACTCCAAGGGTTACACTCACGATGGGCCCGTATTCACGAAGCTCCTTAGGGAAAACTTAAGTAAATTCCTTAAATTCATAAAATTCCTTAAGTCTCTGGCTGTGTTGTTTATAGGTCTTTTAACATTAAAATGTTGTAAACTTGTAACTATTGATTATATGTTTAGTATTGCAGCCTTCTTTGTACATAAATCATTGGATTTCACATAGAAAATTTGATCTGAAATGTTCACTTAAGTACAACTTAAGTTAAGATTTCCCTTAGGAGCTTTGCGAATACCAGCCCAGGTTGCCAGTAACACAGTACAATACTCACTAAACTCTGACTTAATCATGTCTGAAACAAACCACGCAATGTGGTCCTACTGGTCAGTTCTTCAAACACAGCAGTAGTCCGGAGCAATCGTTTCCACCATTACAATATCACGAACCCTAGGGTCTTCTTTTCATTTCCAATAATTCAATAATACATACCATAGGTCATCCGTTCATGTTCGTCAATACAATATCTCATTATGGTTTGACTATATATCTCATATGGTCATTTATTCGCGTCCGTCAGTGAACGTCACGACCGAATGGTTACCCTTTTATGTCCGACGATACATTACGGTTCGACAATATGAATCACATAAATGTGACACAATTGCATCCTTAACATGTGTTAGCCAAATGTGATCGAGGAAATATATGGTCATTTATTTCCTAGACACTGTAAATGAAGACATAAACTCTGGCCAGTCTGTGCGCACTCAGGTCGGACATAACAAGCTCAACAATAAAGGTCACAAAAGTCACACCAAAAACGGCCTATATTTGTCATGTATATTATCCTTTCAGGCTCGAAGAACATCCTGTTCTGCAATCAGGCGCTAAGAACATCCCTTTTTACTTTCAGGCGCTAAGAACATCAGGTTCTACTTTCAGGCGCTAGGAACATCAGGTTCTACTTACTTTCAGGCGCTAAGAACATCAGGTTCTTCTTTCAGGTGCTAAGAACATCCTGTTCTACTTTCAGGCGCTAAGAACATCCTTTTCTCTTTTCAGGCGCTAAAAACATCCTGTTATCTTTTCAGGCGCAAAGAACATCCTGCTGTGGAAGTTTCTCCTGGAGGAGCTAAGGACGCGGCGGACGCACATCAAGTGGGAAAACGAGCAGGAGGGCACGTTCAAGTTCGTGGACACCACGGAGTGCTCCAGGCGGTGGGGACAGATGAAAAAGAAGGTGGACATGAACTTCGAAAAGCTCAGTCGTGGCATAAGGTTCGTACATTATACATGTAGTATTAAATAAAATGTGTTGTATCGCTTGTCATGCACTTCATGTACATGTGCTAATTGATTCAAAACGAACATGAACCAGTATTGTTCATGATAACGAAATGTTCCGTTATAATTCAGCATATTTTCTGTTGTTTTTATATATATATTTAATGGCTTCTCTCATGCGCATGAACACGCGTTGCTAAAAAACATTAAACATTAAATTCAGAGTACTAAAATTTTACTAGGCATTATATATATAAAACAACTCTTTTAACATAGTTTTTTTTTAATTGTCTTGTTTAAATGGCTACAAAATTGCAACCAGTGATGGCTTAGTCTAACAGTTTACAGCCTTTTGTTTGTTGGTGTTCTGGTGTTTACGCATACGTACATTATTCATAAGCAACCTTTTGATACACGTGAGAGGCTTGATATTTTCGTTGCATACACGCAAAAGTATCGTGCTCCGAAACAGATGTCATTTGAAACGTAAAACACCAACTTTGAAGTGAATTATTCACAAATTTGTCAGTGAGATTTTAGTCGACAAACATAGAAAAAAAAAAATTGACTCACTTTGCTTTCATCTTTCACGTGCAATTTATCACTAACATATGAAAAGAGGTGTGATAAACAATGGTACTTTTTGACTAATTTTAGTACGTTTTAACAAAAAACATGGTACGTTTTGACCATACAGTTGTATGCTTTGACCGTATACGTTTTGGTCACGGCACGTTTTGAACAGATCCCCTTACAATTTGCAGGCATTATTACCGTGATGGACTCATGTCTAGAAAGGACGGCATTCGATTGGTCTACAAGTTCAACTGGGAACACGTGCCGATCAAGTATAGGCCACAGGGACTCGTGCCAAACCGTTACATGTAAATATTTATAACACGAAACCATGGAACTGTAGATTTTATTTCGCATCAGAACTGTGTTGCGACCGCCGCAGACATTGCCATCGAAAACGTGTATAACCGAGTTACATTGTGCTTTATTTGAGTCACAGACAAAGGTTTACTTAGAAATGCATCGCTTTGTAATGGGTTCGTTTTTCATATGTATACATTGTTATGTTTTGAAACAAGGTTTCAATTGATCAGTTGTTGTAATGTATCCTGTTACTAACTACTCATTATATGGTTTGAATGCCTTAGTGGAAGATTCTGTAGTTTATTTACGTATTCTACTGGACCATTAAAACGTTTTTGGTATTTGTATTAATTAAGGTTCAGATGCAGCGTCAGACAAAAATATTTTGAAATAAGAGATTCTAATATGCATGAATCACATTTTTCTGTCTGAGTGAGGACTGAAAATAATTAGATTTATTCACACGGCACTAAACATGTATTTTCATATCTATGCAATTGTTAAAAAGAAAAAGATTTATCCACACGGCACTAAACTTGGCGGAATACATTTATTTTTCATATCTATGCAATTGTGCGCACAACAACGAAGGCCCTTTAAAAATGTGTGCGCCCATAAATACTTTAATAGCTTTTATTATTTGTAGACTTGTTTTGTACATAAAATGTTTATATAAAATAATATATATTTCCGTCAAAATATTTATTTATATGTGCACTGTAAATACTACTATGACTATTTATGTAGTTAAAACATGTGTTTGCTTTTGTAAAATTAAAATCATTACTTTGTACTTTACGTCATTGTCAAACCATCAGTATTGTATACTTATATTTTACCATTTATCAGCGCTTTCAGCGTCGCCAAAATGCATTAAATACAGCTCAAGTTATGTGTTTTACGGATGGATTCATGCAGAATTCTTGTAGTTGTTCACCTTTTGGACAATGTATAATCATGAAATCCTACTGGGTTTTTTTTGTTTAAAAATTAAAAACATTCCACGTTTACGTCGTACATTTAAACAGTATATTTACAAAAATAAATCAACACGTATATGTTGAACCATCAAATGCATTTTGCTCAATACAAATTCATGTATTGCAGTCTCCAATGTTTTGATAACCCATTTAATTGTGTGTGCATGTATATACACTCATTGTTTTAAAACAATTACAATATTATCGTAGCCATTTTTCTTTAAAATTAACATCATTGTTACATAAACTTGGTGTTTTTGCACAAAGTTCAATGGTCTGGCATTGTATAGTAATGACCACTTTTAAAAGAACTTTGATGTTTGCAAGCAGTATAGTTGACAACGAATAGCTCGAAGTAACAATAACCACTTCATATCTTTGATTTCTACATGCAGTTCAGTTTACAAACAGTGAACTAGTTTAGTATCTTAAAGCGTCGCTGTTGAGTCATGGGTATTTTATCATAAACTACATGCTCGATAAAACCTCAGTGATTTGATAAATTTGTTGAATAAGATATAATTAATACATGCACGACAATATGCTTGTCTATTTTTGGTAAATGTTAGAAGGCATGATTTGTTTAGGGAAAGCTATTCGAAATTCTTATAAAATCACCACAAGCTTTATAACTGAATCTCACAGTGCCTGTTCGTTTTTAATCTCAGTATTACATAACGATACATTTATATAACAATGCTCGCTCTTGAGTTTTTGCCTTCAAGTAATTCATTGAGCTGTAAATGAGGCGTGTCGTGGGAAAACCGGGTTTAATGCATGTGCGTAAATAAGTGTCGTCCCGGATCAGTTTACACAGGCTGATCCGGGACGACACTTTGTGCGCTTGCATAAAGCCAAGTTTTCCCTCGACATGCCTCATATCATCATTGATAGTTCATTAATATCGTCATTTTAGTGCTTGTTACGTAAATGGCGTGCTGCGAAGTATACATAGATAGATATATATCATCAGGTATGTTTGATAGTTTATTTAGATCTTTATCTGAGTGCTTTTTACGTAAATAGCGTGTTGCGAATGTTACAAATTATTATGAACTCGGTAAGATGATTCACATGTATTTGCAATGTTAAATATAAATGTTCACACTCTTTTCTTTCTCGTGTAGTTGTACTACACTGTATTTCTTCCTGAACGTGTGTACGCCCGGCGATTTGAAGGTTCATGGTTCGACCCGGGTGGGTTTAAGTGACCCTTTTCAAAGAAAGCTCGTTCTAGGTTATACCCGGTGATTGGACGGGTGCTTTCGACATCGCTGAGCTTTTTGTGTTAGCTTAACTAAGCAAATTATTAGGCGATGTAATATGATGTTCTATATGCAAGTCTTGAATAACCTGTCTGCAAAACAATGATTGTTCCTTTTCTGTGCACGTCGCAACAAGCTTGTGAGCGTTGTACTAACATGCCGTCCAATGTCATTAATGCAATATTGTATATTATATTTTGAAATGTTTAATTATGTTTCCTAAACAGAGTTCAGATTTACAAACATCATTTTTCTCCGTGTGTTTCGTTGTTTATTATTATAACCTAAATACATAGTTAATAATAATAATAGTAATAATATGCTGAAGTTAATGTTCATTTTTGCTCACTTAACTTATAAAACCGTTGTAGTAATATAAACGAATATGTGTAGCACATTTTTCCTTTGCTTTTATACTCCTAAATTTCATCCATGTCATTTCAGTGTTTTGTAATATTGAATAATTGAGGAGTGTCGTGGGAAAACCAGCTTATAATTGCTTGTGCGTAAAGTGTTGTCCCGGATCAGCCTGTGCAGTCCGCACATGCTGATCCGGGACGGCACTTTCCGCCTACAGTGGATTTATGTTTAGAAGAGACTTCATTGAAACAGAAAATACCTTAAAAGCGGAACTTGTCATCCCGAATCAGCCAATGCGGACTGCACAGGCTGATCCAGGACGACACTTTACGCACATGCATTAAACCTGATTTTCCCAGGACACGCCTCTGATGTATTGTATGCTTCTAATTACCACTTACATGTGCTGGTTAATGTTTGTATTAAACAATTTCCGTAGGTCGGATATATGCAATATTTTATTGAAACCTTTTGAAATGTATGTGTTCATATATATCGACAATTGTGTTCATGGTGTTACCTACTAATACTTCAAAAGATGTTATTTTCAAATGAGTTATTTTATATCTATAAATATTTGTTACTATTTATGTATATATTTTATGACACAAATGAATAAAAATTAATTGAACATACTTGCTTTTGTTTTATGGTTTCGTGCTTACGTAGTAAAGGATTGTGGATCTGAAAAATATCACGACAGAACTGCCAACAGGGTATGACAAATTACGTACAAAGTTATACTTGTTTAAACAAAAAAACGAGTTCTAAATATATGTTCACTGGGAACTTCGTGTAAGCAGTAGTCTCCAAATGTGGACAGCATTGCAGTTTGATACAATATACTTGTGGACAGATCGACAAACATCTAATAAATATGCATTTAGCCAGTAAGATACAAATGAGCCGCGTCGTGGGAAAACCGGACTTAATGCAAGTGCGTAGTGTCGTCCCGGATTAGCCTGTGCAGTCCTCACAGGCTAGTCCAGGACGACACTTTTCGCCTACAGTGGATTTATGTTTAGAAGAGACTTCCTTGAAACAGAAAATACCATACAAGCGGAAAGTGCCGTCCTGGATTAGCCTATGCGGACTGCTCAGGCTAATCCGGGACGACACTTTACGCACGTGCATTAAGACCGGTTTTATCACGACGCGCCACAAGTGTAGTTAGTACTTAAAGATGTCCGTCAAACAATACACTCTTGGCCCCGTTTTCACAAAGGATTAATTTCATGATTTTAGTGAACGCAGTTTTTGAGCCTGATCCTGAATTATCCGGCTCAAGTTCATTTTAAAACCGAAAATCAGGCTCGACTTTTTTGTGAACACAGTGACTGGCCCCGTGTTCACAAAACAAGTTAAGTCTGATTTTCAGGTTCAAGATGAACTTGAGCCAGATATTTCAGGATCAGGCTCAAAAATGATATTCACTAAAATCAGGATCAATTTTAAATATACAAAATATATACATGTATTATAAAAACGATTTTAAACTCTTAGTAAGGTCCATTTGCTGTCTGACATGAAGAATTTAATAAAAGAAATACAAATATTTTTATGATTTTATCAAGAAGAAAAGTTATTCCGAAAATAAAATATGTTTGATATTCCGCTCAGTTGAGCTACAAAATCAAGATCAGCTAAGACTGATCCTGATCCTGAAATTGATCCTTTGTGAACACGGCGCCTGCTGGTTCTAAGACTCCGAAAGTTCTCCATCTCAAACTTACTCCTAATTTATTGACCAATGAAAGGTTTGTTACATTAATTCATGCTTTAATTTCTATAAGCTCAGACCAAGTTTGTGATAAAGAACTGTCGTAGTGCTGGATACTGACTTTCTAAATGGCGAAAAGCACGGTCAGTGTTCACAATGTTGTCGATCGGTCAACAATGGTCGTGAAAAATAGATGTCACTTGTGATGATTCAAAGCAGTAATTATTTTATAATCAAATCAATTGACTACAGCGTAACGTACATAACGAATGTTGCAATTGATTTCATAGTCAAAGATAAATAATACGGTATTTTAACATTAATTGCACGTGGACTTTAAAGCCGCAGTCCATGGAATGTCATTAAATACATCATAATTTGGCAATTGTTCTTATCAACGTTAACGTGCTTATTCGTCTGAAATCTGCATCTTAATTAAAAAAAAACATATATACTGGCTATGTTCGAAAACGCTGTGTACGAACGATCTGTACAATAATGTACATGCTGATTTACTCCTGAGGCATCACGAGTTATCGCATACAGAAATTAGACAATAGAAAGTTACCAAAACGTTATTATCTTACCGATTTCAATGCGTTTTTGTTGTATTTTGATCGGTGAGATTTCTATTAGAAACGATTTCTGCAAAGGTTAATCTTTATAAACATATTTCTGGAAAGCTGCTTCAAGTGAAAACTTTCTTGCTGGAATGCTTTTCGCTGTGATTACCGGGGGTAGACGGTTTCTTTTCCATGCTATAAATATCTACCATGCACGATAACACACATGTATCTAAAACCTAAAACATGCACGTGCTTCTATATGGAAACGGACAGCAGTGATGCGATAAAAGATTCATACGGTTTGTAATTATTGGAAAAAAATTGTATGTATTTATTTATTTATAAATGTACTTATGTATTTATTTATAATATTACTTTTATTATTAATAATTTAATATTATTAATTATTATTTAATAACAAACAAATAAAAATCATCTCTGACTTCATAAATATAAACTCATATTGCATGTATATAAATGTTCATAATCTCGCTCAACGATGTTAAGTTTCCTCAGTTACTTTTTCTACAGTTGTTCGTACGACGAAACAAATACAAATGTCCTTTTTCAGTTTTCCGTTTCTTTCAGGTAATTAAAATGGGATTTTACAGGAACAATATAACGCTGCTCAAACACAAACTATTTATGTACAAACTCCTCTTTGAGCTACATTGAGATTTATGGCTACAAATGGCAGATTTCTGATTATTTAGTTCATTTTTTCTATTTAGTTCCGCAATATTAACTTCCAGCAGCGAGTAGGAAGAAGGAATATAATTATTTAAACAGGTAAATGAGCGTTTAATTATCTTTCAATAAAAATATGAGTGCATGTTTTATCCAATGAAATCTTTATAGCTTTTATAGCGATGAAGAGGGCTGACGAGAAGAAAAAATATGTCCGAGTGTCACTTGATAGTGTTATCAACATGTTTGTAAATGAGACACCATTTGACCTTAGTATTATACAGTGATACTTCTATATAGGGGTACCTTCTGATATTCGTAGCATTGTACAGTGATACCTCTAGATACGGGCAACCTTCTGATGCCCCTAGTATTGTACAGTGATACCTCTAGATAGGGGAACCTTCTGATGTCCCTAGTATTATACAGTAATACATCTAGATAGGGGCACCTTCTAATGTCCCTAGTATTATACAGTATTCCCTCTAGATAATGGTACCTTCTCATGCCCCTAGTATTGTACAGTGATACCTCTAGATAGGGGCACCTTCTGATGTCCCTACTATTGTACAGTGATACCTCTAGATAGGGGTACCTTCTGATGTCGCTTCTATTGTACAGTGATACCTCCAGATAGCGGAACCTTCTGATGTCCCTAGTATTGTACAGTAATACCTCTAGATAAGGGCACCTTCTGATGTCCCTAGTATTATACAGTAATACCTCTAGATAGGGGCACCTTCTGATGTTCCTAGTATTATACAGTAATACCTCTAGATAGGGGTACCTTCTGATGCCCCTAGTATTGTACAGTGATACCTCTAGATAGGGGCACCTTCTGATGCCCATACTATTGTACAGTGATACCTCTAGATAGGGGCACCTTCTGATGTCCTTACTATTGTAGTGATACCTCTAGATAGGGGCACCTTCTGATGTCCCTACTATTGTACAGTGATACCTCTAGATAGGGGCACCTTCTGATGTCCCTACTATTGTACAGTGATACCTCTAGATAGGGGTACCTTCTGATGTCCCTACTATTATACAGTGATACCTCTAGATAGGGGCACCTTCTAATGTCCTTACTATTGTACAGTGATACCTCTAGATAGGGGCACCTTCTGATGTCCCTACTATTGTACAGTGATACCTCTAGATAGGGGCACCTTCTGATGTCCTTACTATTGTACAGTGATACCTCTAGATAGGGGTACCTTCTGATGTCCCTAGTATTGTACAGTGATACCTCAAGATAGGGGCACCTTCTGATGTCCCTACTATTGTACAGTGATACCTCTAGATAGGGGCACCTTCTGATGTCCCTACTATTGTACAGTGATACCTCTAGATAGGGGTACCTTCTGATGTCCCTACTATTGTACAGTGATACCTCTAGATAGGGGCACCTTCTGATGTCCCTTCTATTGTACAGTGATACCTCTAGATAGGGGTACCTTTTGATGTCCCTAGTATTATACAGTGATACCTCGAGATAGGGGCACCTTCTGATGTCCCTAGTATTGTACAGTGATACCTCTAGATAGGGGCACCTTCTGATGTCCCTACTATTGTACAGTGATACCTCTAGATAGGGGCACCTTCTGATGTCCCTAGTATTGTACAGTGATACCTCTAGATAGGGGCACCTTCTGATGTCCCTACTATTGTACAGTGATACCTCTAGATAGGGGCACCTTCTGATATCCCTTCTATTGTACAGTGATACCTCTAGATAGGGGTACCTTCTGATGTCCCTAGTATTATACAGTGATACCTCTAGATAGGGGCACCTTCTGATGTCCCTAGTATTGTACAGTGAAACCTCTAGATAGGGGTACCTTCTGATGTCCCTAGTCTAGTACAGTAATACCTCTATATAGGGGCACCTTCTGATGTCCCTAGTATTATACACTGATGCTTCTAAATACGGGATACCTTCTGATGTCCCTAGTATTGTTAAGTGATACCTCTAGATACGGGTACCTTCTGATCTACGTAGTATTGTATGTAGTGATATCTCTAGATACGGGGTACCTTCTGATATTCGTAGCATTGTACAGTGATACGTCTAGATACGGGGAACCCTCTGATATTCGAAGCATTGTACAGTGATACCTCTAGAAACGGGGTACCTTTTGATGTCCCTACTATTGTACAGTGATATCTCTAGATATGGGGAACTTGTTCTGATCTACGTAGTATTGTCCAATGATGTGTCTAGATACGCGGTAGTACTTCTGATCTACGTAGTATTGTACAGAGATATCTCTATATACGCGGTTGCTCTAGATACGAGGAACCTTCTGATGTCCGTAGTATTGTACAGTGCTACCTATAGATACGGGTTACCTTGTGATATTTGAAGCATTGTACAGTGGTACCTTCTGACGTCCCTAGTATTATACAGTGATGCTTCTAGATACGGGATACCTTCTGATGTCGCTAGTATTGTAAAGTGATATCTTTAGATACGGGGTACCTTCTGATATTCGTAGCATTGTACAGTGATACCTCTAGATACGGGGTATCTTTTGATGTCCCTACTATTGTACAGTGATACCTCTACATTCGGGGAACCTTCTGATGTCCGTAGTATTATACAGTGATACCTCTAGATACGCGGCATCTTCTGATCTACGTAGTATTGTGCAATGATATCTCTAGATACGCGGTAGTACTTCTGATCTACGTAGTATTGTACAGTGATATCTCTATATACGAGGTTGCTTCCGATGTACGTAGAATTGTACAGTGATACCTCTAGATACGAGATACCTTCTGATGTCTCTAGTATTGTATGTAGTGATATCTCTAGATACGGCCCGGGGATATCTTCTGATCGACGTAGTATTGTACGTAGTGATTATCTAGATACGGGGTACCTTCTGGTGTTCCTAGTATTATACAGGGATACCTCTAGATACGGAGTACCTTCCGATCTAGGTAATATTGCAACAGTAATAACTCTAGATACGGGATACCTAGTGATCTGCGTAGTATTGCAACAATAATATCTATAGATAAGGGATACATAGTGATCTGCGTATTATTGCAACAGTAATAACTCAAGATACTGGATACCTAGTGATCTACGTAGTATTGCAACAGTAAAACCTCTAGATACGGAATACATTCCGATCCACGTAGTATTACAACAGTAATAACTCCAGATACTGGATACCTAGTGATCTGCGTAGCATTGCAACAGTAATACGGGATACGGGATACGCTATACGGGATAGCTAGTGATCTACGTAGTATTACAACAGTAATAA